>CM077463.1:4766822-5366822 GCA_039654755.1 Calcarius lapponicus
GATCACGGTCCCATGACATCCACTGGCAGGTAGCCAAATACCAACTTACACAACTCCAGAGACAGACATGCAGTGTCTTCGGCAAGAAGCAATTCAGAGCCAGAGCTGGGAGTAACCATAGATTACCATTTCAGTTTAAGCTGCCAGTCAGCTGGTGGCTGAAAAGGCTGCTTACAGAACCCTTTGATGTATAAAATGAAGTTATCAGAATGAAGCAGAGTAAGTATGATCCAGGTACACAGAATTTATGAAAGATCATAGTCCATGAACAATCACTAATAGAATGTCCTTAGTATTTATGGATGTTTTTTTCTATAGTTAGAATATATACACACCTGTAAACATCTGTCCATTCATACATGGATAGATTTGCATCTTTGTGTGCAGAAACTGTACATATGTACATATGTGTATGTGATCCCTATAAAATTAGTATTATATAAAATATCAACTGCCAGGGCTCACTTGATGCTCAGCAAACATGACAGAGGCGCTCACATTGGAACTACTGGTTCCAATACCTCCTTGTTTCAAGTATAGAGGTGACCAGGTTTATACATCTATCTTCTTGGGACATGAAGGTGATGCCTGTGGTTTTAAAACAAATGGCTCTTCACTCAAAAGTATTCTGGAATCTGGTTTAATCCTGAATCCCTTGCTGAACAGAATTTTTTTCGAGTCCAAGGATGAGCACTGTGCAAACTAGGTTATCTCTGCCTCTAGCCCACAGTGCTTGGAGGGGCTGTCTCTGTGTCCAGCTTTCCTGCTCATGCAAGTCCCTGAGAGGCATCACCACGTGAAGCCTCCCATAAGTTGATCTGTTCCTTGATAATTGTCCCCTCTTTAACCCAAACCTGAAGAACAGATTTGTCCCAATGGCTCATTGCTTTTCTGATTCCAAGGTCCCCCACTGCAGAATCTTGTGCCATTCACCATCAAGCACTGTACTGCAAAAGGACAAAGACAGCATGAGAACAAGAATCCATTTCACAAAATTCCCTGAGCTGACTGGAGTTGGATTTTCCAATTTTTCAAAGGATTTTTGATCTTGCGGACAAAGGCACAGTAAGACTAAGGGAGAAATTACAGTAGAAAGAATGAATTTAAGCTCCTGGGGGAGATTCTGATTGATAAATGCGAGAGAAAGTTACCTTCTTTGAGGTCCTTTGAAGGAGTCAATAGGTGTGGGGAAATAACCTACTTTAATTTAAAAAAGGCATTCAACAAGATTTATAATAAAGTTTTCAAGGAAACTAAGAAGTTTTGAGACACAAGGAGAGGTCCTTACATGTACACAACATTGATCAAAGAAAATAATAGAAGTCACTCAGCTTTCTCAGAAAGTGAAACTCCACTTGGTGATCTGTGCTGGAGCTCCTGCTGCTTATCATGTTAAACGATGTAGAGAAGGGTGGGTAAGGAGGTGACAGCTTGCTGGAGGTGCTGGGTCATGCACAGCAATAAAGGTGGGAGCTGATTGTGAAGAATTGCAAAAGGACTTTATGAAACACTGTGAATGCAAATTATAATGGGAGATGAAGTTTGGCATAAACCAATGTGCACTGGAGAAAATAATCCTAACCTTGCATAAAGTGACATGCTATGATTCATCTACTACCTCTTAAATAGAAAATCCTGGTGTTATAAAAAAGAGCTTAATAAAAATGTCAGTACAAAGGGCAGAAGCACTAAAACCAAACCAAACCAAACCAAACCAAACCCTGGCAATTCAAATGCCAGGCAAGAACAAAGAGTGTGACGCAGAGATTTATGCCATTGTAGGAAAATTACACATGGGCAATTGACAGTAGTGGCACTTCCCAAGTTCCATGTGTGTTAAGAGAGTAGTGGGTAGAGAAAGCCATTTGGGAAAGCACCAGAGGCCTTAGCTGACTTGCCTCAATGCCTTGTCTCTGCTGTGATGTTATAGCAACCAGTGACAGCACTTGTGTCTAATCAATGGACTTGGGCAGGAATTATTATTTACAATCATACCACAACCCCAAAGTCACTCCCTCCTCTTGTGCTGGGTTACAGCACACCACAAATTCAATAACCATATGGGTTCTTGTCTCAAAATGCCTTTGGGCAGCACTCTGTTGTAACAGAGAAGAAACGACTGAAACTCTTCCCAGGTCTTGCCTAATCCACAAGGGGCTGTGAAAGACAGACCAGAGATTAACCATGTGTGCTCTCTCCCAACAAAACAGCCATGGGAAGTCTGCACAGCTGTAACCAGAGCTGGAGCTGAATTAGGCTCAGCAAACCCACCTTTGGTGGTCAGGATGGCAGTGGGACAGGTTATTTCATGTAGTGTTGGACTTTCCCAGCAGACACAAGGCCCAGGATTGTGGTCTCCATGAACTCAAGAACTTTATCTTGCTACTCCACGTGCCAGTGCAGCCCCTGTCTGATGGGATTACCTGTGGGCAATCCACATGGGACTGTCAAGAAGCACCTGCAGAAACCAAGCTCAAGTGCTTGAGTATTCAGCAGTGCTTCACTAATGACTATAAAAGTTCTAAATGTATGTTTCAGTATGGGGCTTTTACATGGAAACCAGTTTTCAGGAGAATATATCCTTATTTTTGCTTGATTCATGTCTGTTAACATTTTCATGGTCACAACTTGGACACAAAAGGCAACAAAGGGTCACCTCTCTCTGATCTTAATGCATGAATCTATTTGCTTTTATTTGAAGGTGTAATGATTGCAAAACCTTGTACAGAGGTGAAATAATTCTTTTTATCTTCTGGAGATTTACAGTAGCAATAAAAACAAATAATGGTCTTCAAGCAGCAGTGCTGGAGGTGAGGCTGCCAAACCCACAGTGTGGGGGAGGAACAGGAGCTTTATGAAGTTTGTCACTGGCATTTGGTCTAAGAAGTAGATACAAGATACAAGGCTTGAAAAATGGATTAAGGTTAGACTGGGGCACATTAGCAGACCACTGCTTTGTAATCACAGGGGCCTGGCAACACTTTGTTTTGGTTGAACAGACTCAATGTTTTCACAGCAGATTACAGGATAGACTTGAACCTGCTCAGCTGAGACAGAAAGGGCAGGGAGGCACCCCCACCAGAGGGAGATTAGTTGTCATGCTCTGACTGACCTTTCTGTGACTTACAGACATATCTCTACCCAAAGCCATCTCACCCAGAGATTATCCTCTTAAATTGCTGGGGTGTGTCATCCTTCTGACACATCCAGCAATGAGCTGCAATTCCTCATGCTTAAAATAGGGCGGCATCTTTTGGAATAGGGAAAACTTCCTTGAAAGGGAAGAGCACACCAGCCTTGTTCTTTACCAGGAAGCTGAGGAAAGCATGTCCCAGAGGCTGAAGAAAACAGCTCATTCCTTCTCCTGTTTGCAAGAAAGGGAATTAAGCTTGAGGCTGAAGTTCTCCCCTTTACCTTACAAGAGATAAGGTTCAGAGTCCATGCAGCTTGTTTGACATGAATACTACTTATAGAAATATTTGATGATGAGTACTCAGAAATTATAAAACAAGTTTCCTAGCAGAGATGATGTGGAAGCTTTAAATAGCTACATTAATAACCAAAATTAATGACAAAGAAGTAAAAATGTCCAGCCCTCAGTACCTTCTGTGCATCCATTATCTACCCACTTGAATTTCTTAAGTACTGTAATTATATGAAGATGCTGAAGCCATTTTCAGCAATTTATAATTACCTGGCTATATACAGTATATTTACTTGACATGAGCATTGGATCAACTACCAAGAATCAGATCCTCAGATCTAACAAGTTACCAATGAAGCATAAATACATATACTAAAAATTAGAGTATGCTTGTGTAAATTTATCTAGTGATCCTGTGAAATATCTTGGATTGATTTCTATATAAACTGAACTGCTGGGGAAAAAAGGAGCTATACAACCCAAACTTACCGATTTTTTTTTTCTCAATGGTAAACAAACAATAAATTTGCCCTTGAACTGAGAAGAGTTGTGTAAAAGAGAAGTAAAAACCTTGCTAGGGGCGCAATGGCTCCTTATCTGTCCTTAAAAGGCCTCTGCTGCAGCCAGAAGCAGAAGAGAAGATTGCCATTCTGATGCCAGGAAACCTCACCATAACTTGAAAATTCTAGAAATTCTGTTCAGAAAACAATGAGGAGTACTCATGCAAAGATTAGTAAGGAAATAATATGGAACAAAATATGTTACTTGAGAAGAATCCTGCTGACTTCACTTCTTTATCTTCTGGATTGTATTACACCAGACATCAGGGTGCCTTTCAACAAAATATGGTGCCACAGTAAAATACTTTTTGGAAATACTCTATTGCTAAGTGCTTTTTTGATTAATTAAAACCAACTGTCTTTCTGTGAAGGGTGTTTTAAAATCATTACCAAGATCTGCTGTGCTGCTGGTAAAACAGGAACCCCCCCCACCCCAGAACATAACATCCATGGCTTGCAACTGTGATTTAGTAGGCATGACTTTACAAAGCATCTTTAATCTCATTATTTCCTTATCACCTGGTAATTTAGAAGGCATGTGGTTCTCCACATAAAGCCTCTATTCATCAGGTTTAAGAGGATGATCTCTCACTCAGATGTTTACAAATCTGATGGAGATGTGCACCTCCAGGACCCTGATGGGACTCTCATGCAGAAATGCAATTACCATCACACCAATGCACCCTCACAGCCCTGGCCTCAAGCAGCTCAGCAGTTATCATTTGAATTGTTACAGAGGGATTGGAGGACATAAATAAGGCCCTTCCTGCGAATCCCTTGCCTTCTGCACAGGCCAAGGCCTGGAATTTCCCTGCTGCTTTCCTGCAGCTGACCTGGGAGCTGCCACCGCCCACTCAGGGCTGGTGAGTGACTAGACTTGCACAAAGGCTGCCAGGAGTGAGGCAATGGGCAGTGCTGGAGCTCCTGGGTTTTAACTCCATGGAAAGGAGGCAGAGGAGCCCTGGCACTTGGGCTGTGTGTGCTCTCTGTAAATCATGGAACAGAATCTTTAAATTCAAGCATTATTGTGGGCTGTAAGAGCCCCTTTCTACAGCAAGAGCTGAAGGGAGCAGCAACAAATGTTGATAGCATTACAGGAGGCGCTTTATCCAGCCTTACTGACACATTCCTGCTGGTACCCTACCTGCTGCAATTTAAAGTCATGCAGGAGCTCAAGTGTAACTTGTAGTTACAAAAATCCTGTCCAAAGGACTCTCTCTGCTACAGAGCTGACATTATTTTTCACAGCAGCACTGCAGCAAATTGGAGGATGAAACACTGATGGTTAATTTGCCTTTAGACAAGCATTCTAGTGACTTTAAATTGAAATAATGAAACTTTATTTGAGAAAGGATTATGTCAAATATAGAGGATAATCTCTTATATCAAATTCAAAGCCAAGTGCTTTACTTTTCAACACAGACAAAATGATGAAGCATAGATGTACTCACACAGACACAAAAAGAAAAAAAAAAAAGAGGAAAAAAAACCCAGAAACCAAACCAAATCCCCAAAACCACAGACACACACCCACACCCCAAACAAGAAAGAAAAAAGAGCTCAGTTTGCTTTCTCTTCTCTAGAGCTGAGCTGGCTGTAAATTTATGCCCAACTGTCTGTGAGGCAGCTGAGCAGCCCTCCTTGAAGGAATGCAGTGCCAGCACAGCCCTGCTCTGGCCTGGCTTTGGCAACCAAGAGCACAGGATGACATCTCTGATGCCCAACATCAGAACTTTAAGACACAGTCAGATGGCTATGGTTTTCACTGCCAGAACTAAACTTTATTTCCATGTGTATTACATACTGGTATTTGATGCCAAGTACATTAAAATTACTTTAACAGAGGATTTAAGTGAGGAATACTTATTCTTCACTAAACAAGAAGGAATGTAAAAACCTATAAGAAAAGAACTGTTTAAGCTTTGTTTTGATTTTGGCAAACCAAACAGTTAAGTACTCTTCTGTTCTCTCCTCAGATCTTTCAAAGTACCAAAAAAGTATCTTTTTTTTTAATAATCATGCAGCTGAAGAAAAAAAATAGTCTTACAAAATCCATTTCTTACGCTAAATATGGTTAAAAATCAGAGTATTAAACACAAAATTCCCAATTCCTATTTTTAAATACAAATACTGTATTATATTATGAAATGGGGATAATTAAAATATATCAATGACTACAAATCTAGTAATTTAAAGCAAACAAACATGCTGTTTGCTTTCATGTGGAAGAATTAGGATATTTTATGGTTCAAGCACTGCAGTAATTTCTGTCAACTCCTTGATGCCCAGAATGTCAAACTGCCAAACACAAAGAGACAAGTGTTCAGGTCTGAATAGCACCAGGTGTTTTTCTTTTTTTCCCCCCTTTTAAAGTTATCGACATTTACTAAAATGAGTGACATTACAACTTTCTGAAAGTGACATGCACAAGTAGAGAATTTGCTTTGAGTTTCCAACTAATAAGCTGAAAAGTTTTAGACAATACTGAACAATTATAATGTATTTCATGGTACACATGAAAACAGTGCTTCCACAGTATATCCTCAGTTCTCAAGTACAAAAATATCAGTTATGGGTAGTCAATAGTTATCAAAATTTTTATTGGTACAGAATGAAAGCAGCATTTACTTTATTGTTTTTTAAACCATACATCATAAAATTCCCTAGTACACATGTGGAGGAGTGAAATAGGCTCTGTACTATTTACCTGCTACTGATCCTAAGGCCAGATTCTAAATCTTTCCGGGCCAAAACCAAACAATATAATTAATAGCTAAGGGAAGGCAGTTCCTCAGTGTGAAAGGTCAGCATTTAGTTTTACTAAAACACTATTCTTGAAACAATACATCACTTAAATGTATAATTACATACACTACAAGTGAAAAACAGGTTTTATTAACAAGAACTATTGAGACTGGGCATAAACATCTTAACCACAAACCCTGGAAATATTATGGATGCCTTGATGTGGCCCTTTTTGGTGAGAGTAAGAACAATGAAGTATGGCTTTTCAATCTTCCTTTAAAAGCATGTTTTATAAAATTTTGTAGGCTTAAATTATCTTAGGCCTTAACATTTTCCAGTAACATCATCTACTAATTAGAAGCATTAATTACATCAGTATAGTAAGCAATTGGCTGATAGCTGATCACCAGCAGAACAGGAACTGTTTGCTTTTGCTGTTGTTTTTTTGTCTTTAAGTAAGGGAGGTACTTTTCTAGTGAGAGCCATCCTACAGTACTATCAAATATTTCAGAGGTTACTACATAGCTTCTCAAATAAAATCCTCAACAGTTTCATTTTCCAGCAGATACTTATATCAAGCATATGCAGAGAGCAAATACAATCAAGTGCAGACAGTTCAAAAGTATCTCTTAAACACATTGTTTTACAGTTACCCTCTGCAAAATAAAAGCCCCTCCTCACCCCAAACAGATGGGGCGAGAAGGGGAAACAGGTCTGCCATTCATGTAGGAGTTTGGCTAGCATAGTTTTATTAAAGTTGTTAACAAAAATAGTTAAACATTTTTACAATTTAACATCCAGTCTGACAAAAGGCAAATCAATGAAAAAAATACAAAAAAGTAAAAAAGTGCACTACCCAGTCCAGTATTTTGCTTTAAATTCATGTCACTTACAGTATATGAAAAATAAACCCAGAAGTGTAATTACTTTAAAATACACCGCTTCCGTATCTCAGTATTTTACACATATATTCTATAGTGGAAGAGGAGATCTCTTAAAAACTTTACTCTTAAAATATTGAGGTGCATATACCAAGTGGGAGAGACTTGGCAAGTTAAGTTGCAGTAGAGAATCCTTTCAAATTTGGCATTTCACTTACATACCTTACTGTGCCAGCAAGGTCAGTAATACCTAAACCTTCTAGAAAGAACAGTAATTTTGTTTAATGCAGATTTACTAATACAGACAACTACAAGAAATGGTGAGGTCAGCAACTCTATGGGATCTTAAGGAGATACGAGTCCTGATTGAGTTGTCAAATGGAACAATGTCACAACAAACTTTTAAGGCCATGTTTTATTTGCTGATTAATGGACAAAAGGCAATGGATTCCCCCCCCCACACTGAATATTTTCTTGAAAGTCTGTGCTCATAAAAATTATGAAAAGTTGGAAAGACTTAATTATTGAAACTTTAAATATATTTTACACAATCTTGTTTGTACAAAAATACAAGTTAAATATAAACATAAAGCAATCATGATAATTTTATGTAAATCCATTTTGTGATATTCTGTTATATATAAAAAAGTTTCGCAGCTCTGTCTTATTTGTGAAAAGATCAATACCAGATTGAATCACTACTGGCAAAGGGCCCTAAAAAGCACACTTCAGCATTAAATATGTTTTACAAGGTAAGTACCATTTCCTGATTTCATCTTCTAAAGACTGGCAAAAGATAGGGCAGTATGTCCATAAACCAACAAATAATTTGGCTACAATGTCATAAAACACAAACACACAAATCTGTACAATAAACCAGTAGCTATGCAGTACGAACTAGTTACACACACATACACAGACATGGAATGGAACTCAGTGAGATGCTGATTGTAATTCACTGTTCTTCAGCCTGGCATTCTGTCTGACTTCATCAAATGAATATGACTTCGTTACCTTTCCATTCTTAAATACAGTGTGAAGCAGGTCCTGCAAGAAACACCGCTGTTTTAGCAAGAGTGATTTGGCAAACACAGGTTACACAAACTCCAAAGCAAGCACACAATCCCAGCCTGATAAGGCTGGAACTTTAGACTGTCAAGATACTGAATCTTTACAGCTTTTTCTGACACCTTTCACTAATGGTTACACAGAAGAAAGGGCTTGGGTCATCCTGTGCACAGACAGCACCTCTGTGCTCCCTAGTCCCTTGAGTGTGGTATCTACACCTGGCCAAAGCAAAATACACACTAAATACACCTTGCTAGGGCAGTTTGTAAGAAAGGTGACATACAACCAGTCAAATAAAATTCAATTATAGAGGTTTAAATGAAGTATTTTTTAACTCTAGGAAAAAAAATATCTTTCTTCACTGTGCCTTTCATTCATATATTTTGTAAAACAGGTATCAGGACAGGCTTGCACACAGCACACTGAAAGGGCAACAAGCACAGCTGGCAACAAAAGTCAGCACAGCAGCAACACTGAGCAGTCCCTGCATTTGGTGACCTACTGCAAGGACCTGTGGCTTTAGAGAAATGGGCCACAGAAGGGGACATTTCCCTCATTTCCCTGTCACTTCTAGGGAGCCCCAGAGCTGGTACCACACCAATGATGCTCTCTAATTTCCTGCGACCAAAAAATTTTAATGAATAATTTCACCTGTTAAAAATGAAGGGACAACACATTGCCTAATTTCAGAGCTGAAGTCTTGCAGTTTGTGTTGAAGAGATTTCTCACCATTAGGTCCTTCCCTCTCTACATATATATGAATGTGCATAATTAACATATGTACAGGAATATGTGCATAGAGAAAAGCTATAAATATTATATAATATCTTTGTGTCCAGAGCATAATATCTTCAGTGTGTGTAAGTTAGGTTTTTTTAACCTTGAAATTTCTCAGAGATCTAAGTTTTAGGCTTACAGTTATGTAAAGCAGTGTGCCTGGTAAGTACCCTCTGCCTAGTAGTACAAAACCAGCTTCTGTACACCAGAAAACTTTCAACTTCTAAAAGCAGAAGTGCAATTTGACAACTTATTTTCAGTCCTCTTAACTTGGGAAGAGGCTCAACATGCAGTTTAATGATTCACTGTTGGATGCTGAAACATAAGACATATCAAATTGAAAGCCTGAGAATGGCATAAAGTTTGTACTTATTTCATGGAAACAGCATTCCATTTTACAATTGTAAAGAATTCACAGGGAAACGGAATTCCTGAATCTTTAGAAACTGGAATTACTGTGTAAAGAGCACTAACTCCTGGAGGAACTATTTAAAAAAATATCTCAGTGGGGAAGTAGAAATACATTTTAGTTACAGCTGTAACTAAAGTTACAGTCTTGCTAAAGCAGTTACAGCTGTTCCACCTCCAGCCAGGGTCACTACTCAAATTGTGCAATATTGGCCAAACAAAACTACCTGGCCAGTATATATTAGGCAACACTGAGACTTTCGTTTTGAGGAAAAGTGGTAATGTTCTCATGTTTCTGAAGACAAAAAAAAAGACAAAGATGTGTAATTGTAAAGCCTGAACATTCTACTGTCATTCTAACATTCTGCTGTTACCAAATTTGCTACTGAGGTCACTTTTGAGGTAATAAGATGGGAATTGAACAAAATGATAGATCAGAAATAAATTCTCAAATTAAGTTATAACCTGCTTTTTCTCAGTCTATTTGCAATAGATTTTGAAAATTCATACCTGTCCATACTCTTCAAGATCTCCCTTGCCTTCCTCCAGTGTCACATACTCCCCAGCAGGTGTCCTATGCAACGACAGCCGTCCTTTCTTTGACCTTTTGTTGGGATCGGCTACAGGATCTTTGAAGACATTTATCTAAAATGAAGAGGATTTTTTTAGGAGGAAAGGGCTTTGTGGGACCTAATGCAGATGCTGGTAACCTAACAGGAAATGGCAAACAGGTTTTCAAATGGGGAGGCCTCTCCAGAAAGCAGAGGGGTACAAGCTGTGCACACATACCCCAAGGCCGTTGGTCACCACGTAACTACATTTGAAGGAACAGTTTAAGAGGTCTCTGGTTAGTTTCTGCAACAAAGCTCCACCAGATCCAAAGGCAATATTCTCAATACTCCATTTATTCTTCTTCATTCCCTCCACAATCTAATAAAAAAAAAAGAAAATTATGATGGAGTATACTTTTAGGCCATGCCATTTTCCCATAAAAATATACTACTTAAGCAAGATGCTTTTACAGACAATTAAGCCAACTAACATTCAGTTTCCAGGAGATGTATGTAATAATTTGGTCAATACTTGGGACACTGTTTGCATTGTTATTTATAGCTCCAGTGTGGAACTGGAAAGCTTTTGCTGTAACACAATTACCAGGCCAGCACATACACTTCCCAAATGAAGGTGGCACGGTGATGCAATGCCCAGAAAAACAGAGCTCTAAAGAAAATAAAAAACTTCATGGGAGTATTTCAGAGCCCTCCAATTCCTCAGAATTATGGAAAGACCTGGAAGCAGAGCCTGTACCCTGAGACAATACAGCCATCCTGCTCTACCCCAGAAAGTTATTACCCTCTCTGAACAATGACTTGAACAGAGCAATTCTCTTGAAAATCTCATTGAACTTGCTGATGTTACTCTAGACAAAGATAGGAAATGAAAACACAAAAACTGCCCACAGAGTTTGCTTTGCCACCTTCTCCAGCAGGTACAGATCCATGTGAACTGTGCTGCTATCAAGAGTGGAGGTAAAAGTTACTGTTCCATTTCCCTCCACCCTGATTCTACCCTGACAAATGTGAGATCCTCTAGCCTGGAGTAATGGGTTCTCATTTAGTCATGCTCATAAAGGGCCAAGATTTGTTTCCCTGTCCTCTTACTCTTATGACAGCCTGAAATGATGGTTATAGCCCCAGAACAGGAGTTCAAGCTCTCTTCTCCTAACATTTTACTATCAAAAGCAGAGTGGGTGAGACAGCAAAGTACCATCCATCCAGAAAAACAGGAAGGTGAGAAGCAGAATGGAAGAACATAATCTATAGGGAAAAATGCAGAGTTTCAAAAATCAGCATAGTCAGAAATCTGGTAATATTTTGGGCAATCTTAGTGTCCTGCATCAAGAAGAAATGCCAGAGTAACACTGAACAGGACTGTTTCAGGAGCTACTGATGTCAAGCTGCTTTTTAAAAGGACAGCTAAGGCTCATAAGAGGAGAGGAAAAGAAATGGAAAACAATTTCAATTTCAGACTGTAACAAACTGGTAGTGTAAACAAAAGAGCACACTAGTATTTTGTTTATGCACTTAGTCACATGCAGACTATCTTCACAGACACTCTCACTCTGAATGCCTGACAGGGCCAGTCAACAGGACACGTGGACAGCAGAGCCACCACCTTCCCAGGACATGCTGGGAACACCTTCCCACTACACTCCTGTCACAGATTTCCCCAGGAGAAATCTTATCAGTGAGTTTCCATCATTCCAATGGTACCAACTTACTCAGCCTCACTTGGCAAGTCAAGCAAAATTAATCTCCATGACTTTTAAGAGAAGTTCTCTTCTTAAGAGAACCCTTTGAAGGCTTTGTATCCTGAACAAATGCCCTCTTAAAAATATGACAGTCCTGTGGATTTTAGCAGTAGACATCATACCCTCTCAGTGACCAAGAGCAAAAGGAATCTTTATTTTCAGGTGATTACACTCTCCTGGAAGCAGTTAAAAGAGGCACTCAGGGAAGATAAACAATTGAAATTAATTAAATTGTCCTTCAAGTACCTTTAAGCTGACAAAGGAAGGGTAAGAAATGGTTTTTTGTGTACCTTCTACTTGAGAACAATGCCCAGTGGTGCCATAAGAAATGAGATTTAACTGGGCCTGGATATAGACTCTACTTATCTGTGCTGTCTTTTAAAGAGTAAATACAGGTAAACTCCCCATGGTTCTGTCCAGACCCTGAGCAAGCCTGAAGCCATGTGAGCTGCTGGCCAAGCCTGAGCCAGGGTGTTCTGCCCACCTCAATGTGCAGCTGCAAAGGGCAGGAATGACACTGAACTCACTTGAACACACCTGCAAGACAACAACTGCCTGGTACAAACAACATCCTACACCAGGGCACGTGGTGCTGAGGCTTCATGTTAATTGATACCTGCAGGTTAACAGATGTTAGTGCAAGAACAGCAGAGCTGGGCCACGGCTGCTTAACCCTCGTGCCTGGGTGAGAAGAAATGTGAACCCCCTTGCAGCTCCTGGTCCTGCTCTCATTTACAGATGGTTTGCTCACCTCATGCTACAGGCACTACTCCTCACTTACTCTGGGTGAAGAACTGGCTTCTAGTTTTCCACTCTCTCAAGGGACTTCCTTACTTAGTCTGGATTTCCCTTCCCCTGCTCACCAGACGAAGATCAATCTAAGCTGAAAGCCAGCTCTGACTGTACCAATGACCCACAGCCAAGGCCCAGATATTACTATTACTTCCTTAGGTATGGAGAAGAGGTGGCAAACAGCAGTGGTAATAGGGAAGAACAAAAGGGAGAGAGCTGAAACAACTGAAGCCTCCCCCAAAGGAAAACAACACAGAAGAATTTTTTGCTTCACACTTTCAAACCTATACAGGGAGAACAATTCAGGTGTCAAGGTTTTCACCAGCTTCCTCTGACCATTATGAGCATGATTAATACATGAACTGTGACTCCAGATTAGAGGATTAATTTTGTATAAAAATTTAAAGACATCTGGAAATTGAATGTTCAAAGAAAATCCTTTGAAAGTGTGGAGTTAGCAGATTGGAATGATTTTTAAAAGTGAAAATGCAAAGTAAATCAAAAAAGTTTCCTTACCTGTTCTACCAGCATCCCCTATTAAAACAAAGAATTTTAAAATCCAGTTTATACTCTGAGTTGTTTTCTATATTGTTGTTTCAGCTACTTTGGATAGCTAAATCAGACTATTGGTCATTACCCATTTTAGACTTTCCTACTGTACCCATTACCTTTCATCTGATCTGTAACAATAAATCATGCCCAGAATTGAAAGCTGATACAGAATACTTGGAATAAAAATCTTGCACAGGCTACAAGAGGGGGGGGGAAAAAGATGGCCACAGTGATACAAAGGTATTTGTTCATGTAAACTCCTTTTGGAAAAGAATGAGTTATACTTCAGTGTTAGTTTGGTTTTGGTGGGTTGTTTTATTTTGGGTTTTGGTTGTTGTTTTAGGGATTTTTAAAAATGTTATGCTATTATACAATCTTCTAGAAGTCAGCATGGTCAAACCTAGGGTTTGCTGACATAAAAGGATGAAGAGATTCAGAATATTTAAATAAAACTAAAATTAGGTTGCAAAATCATGGTCATTTTCCTCCAACCTAATTTGCTGCTGTCAAATGGAAAATGTCACTTTCCTTCCTGCCCATTTCTCCCAGCTCAAAACAAGTTTGTTTTCTTCTGTATAGTGCTGCTTTTAGCCCCTTTCTGGGGTACAATTTAATTCACTAAACCACAAAAACCCTTTTGGCTGAGTTAATTTGCTGCTACACGTAGGGTCTTAATTGTTTTAATGACTAGTTCAATGACATGAGGCCCAGCAAGATTTGTGTCAGGAAGAAATGAGAAGATATCACTGGGCAGCAGTGATCTGTCTGCTCTGTATGTCTTGGGGAACTGGATCTTCTGCTCTCTTTTATTGCATGCTTCAGGTAGGTGTTTCATAATCAATTACAGCTTCATAAAGAAAATATATCAACAGGCAGATCACCTGAACAAAGGATTGCTTATTCTCCTCCCATTCTCTCCCATTAGCTGTTGCAATTGTTTTACTGCTGTATTTAGAACTTGGAGAGCAAAGCATTTTTCACTGTAGTGCAAAGATTTAAAAATACTTGCTTTAATATTTAATTAGAATTGATGCTATATGACATCCTTGAATTTTGTCCAGTATAACTTAGAAAAAGCAACCAGGGTTCCTTATAAGAAAGAATAGTCCAATTTCTGTCCTCTCATAACTCATGAAAATCTCAGCCATAACATACTTGCCTAACACACCCCTGAGCCCTGTTAGATAATTGTTCAGAACAAGCAGAAATGTTTTTCCTCTGTGTGGGTTTTGCTCTCCTTAACAGAGTGTCTTCCCCTGCTATCTAATGATTACACTCTGTTTCCAGCTATTAACCTCTCATGCTTGTGTTATGTTAAGCATATTAGCATAGTTGTACATTCTCAAAAAGCCACATGGGACAAAAAAAATAGAACAGAATTTACTTTAAAGGCCATTGGAGGAGGAAAAAAACCTGCAGAGCATGACTGCACTCCAGTTGGTCTATCAGATTACAATCTCAGTATTAACTGCTCTCTAGGGATGTGAGTGACAAATCTCAGTTCTGTCATTGAGGTTCACATTATGTGCCCACATTAGACATGCTTCAGACTAACTAAAACCCAAAACTGATACCTCCCTTGCTCATAATTTTGAGAAGCAGCAAAAGTCAGCTTTGTTGAGAAGAACCTAAAGATGTATCAGTCTAGAAAGCCAAAACAAGTGTCAATAAATTCAAGTAAAATTAATCTTAACTCTATTTCTGGTTTTGAACTCCAATACAGCTGAAGATGATAGACTCAGGACAAACCAGACAAAATTAAATCCTCTTCCTCTTATATGCCCTTTGTCATCTGTAGTTACTGCAGTCTAAACCCTTATAGCCATATTGTATTACCCAGTATCTGCCTCTAGTCAATAGTGAATTCATTACTTTTTTTCAAGCATGCAGAATTTACTAAATAATTTATGTCTCAGTAAAATTGCAATTTTGACTCAGACCATAGCCTAACCTTTTACACATATTCCCAGGCTTTTCAACTAATCCTTAGGCCACTAGTTGCTCAATCAATGAACTTGCTTTCCTTACCCTAGGTTTTAAAAAGTCTCCTTCAAAACTACACCTTCAATATGGGAGGACAAGCAAACTTCAGCTGGTACATCACTAATGAGCCAAAGCAGTTAATTACTACTGCTGCAGCACAGGGATCATGCAGCGTGCCTTAGACATCAATGAAATGACCAAACACTGCCACATTTTGATCTCAATGAGACTTGACAAGCATGATGAAAGCAAACAAAAGAAGAGACAGTGGAAAGAGAAGGCTTACAACAGGGGGATTAGAAAATGTCTTTTAGGGTTTTTTATGCATCTTAATAATTTCCTGTGGAGTATTAATGAATTTGTTTTATGCATTATGATATCACTGCCAGTGTCTGGAATGAAGGGCAGGGGTGGGGTCAGCAGTCTTTGCTGCAACATCTGACTAGTTGTAACAGAGTCCAGATTAAATATCAACCTTATCAGTGTCACCCTGACACACGAACAGGATCTCCTACCTCTTGCAATGTGTTGATATCCACACCATCCCCTTGAATAACTCTGAGATACGGAGGCAACAACTTATAGCCTTTTGAATTCTCTGTAATGGGAAACCTCTTCCCCAAGATCTCCAAGACCTATTGAAAAGTGGAAAGAAGATATCTCAGAATTAAAATAAAAACCTGCCACTCCAATAAAGAAACAAATTTCCACATTTGAGTCATGCTTTTTCTAAAAAATTAAAGTAAGTCCATAAATATACTCACATAAACATGCTCTAAATCTATCCACACACAGAAAAAGCATGCTAGCCATTGTGGTGAAACCCCTTAAAGCAGCTACAGACAATATGGTCTCTAAGAAGCTGCACCCAAGAGCTAATCAGAACCATGCTTCCACCCTTTCTCCCTTTGCTTGATGTGACTTTTATTTATTAAATGTGTCAGCTGAAGATCCTGCTCTTCTTTTGCCCTCCCTTAAGATGGTGGATGAGACTTTCAGTTTTTTATGATTTTGTAAGCCACAAATATTTAAAATGAAACACTTCAGCTAGGAGATTTTCTTATCATCTGATAAAGATCATTCAGGGTTCCTATTTGTGATATGCCACTTATCCCAAAAGAAAAAAAAAAGTGTTAAATCTGTATAGATCTAATTTGATAGAGTACCAATGTAACTAACTGACTTGGACAGTGCTGACAGTTACTCAAATTCAGAGGTATCAACAGCTTTTATTATGAAACTGAAACAATCATTATGCTTTCTAAAGAGCAATAAGGCAGGAAGAATCTTTCAACGGGGAGTCAGTGCCACTGACTTAAATGCACATCTTATTAAAAAGAGAAGAGAGCTACACATGTATTTATAGCACAAAATCACAAATTACATTAACATGGGATGCCAAGATACCTAAACTTAGTAGTAAGAATTGTTATTGGCCTGGCATTTACTAGCACTGAAGTGGTTTCCCATTACATTTGTTAAGTGATAAAAGCTTCTCTTTATAAAAGCATTCCAACACACTATGTCAGCAAAACTGGTAACTTGCAAAAGCTTCAAGAACCATATGCAAGAATGGAATTGATGAAAAATATGAAACTATTTGGACTGCAAAAGAGTTTCCATATATACACTGAGGTGAAGTAAACATTTACATTTTTCATAGGTCCCAATCAGCCAGCATCAAACAAATACAATGCACACCAAGTTAGAGCCTTATATGTTTGTTAGCCAGTCATTACCAAACGAACAACTGCCCTCCCACTCTTGTATAGAAATTGCTTCAAGAAAGGATTACCTTTAGAACAGTGTCAAGGGGATTCCCAGAATCTGGTCTAATAATAAGTGGTGCCTCTGGACTTCGGGCTTCAATTATATGCCTTAGGTCATCACCCCATATTTTTTCACAAGCATTGTAAATGTCATAGCTGTCACTAACCACAGACACAGGCACTGAAGAAAACTGTGTTACTATGTGTTCAAAAGCATCTTTCTCATGATCTTTCCCCCAAGCTGTTATGGTACTGCAAAGATAATTGAAAAATTCACATTAGAATTGCATTTACATGTCATTCTGTATTTCCTACCAGCAACAGTTCAAGACAATGATAAGCAGTATGATTACATGACAGCAGAAACTATGGGCTTATCAGCTCTGTGTTGCATGGATTATAAATACACTATATGCTAAATAAACAGACTTAATTCAGACAGTTAGGGAACTACAGATGCAAGAACAGAACATCTGCTCTGACAACTTCATGCTACAAAATGGGAAGTCGAGAACGAAGCACCTCAGCATGAGTTAGAAAAATCTAAAGAAGGAAACAGAATTTATTCTCACTTATACAAACAGTCCTCCAGAGGAATCTCAGAACATTACCCTTGGTACAAGGCCACAGGAGAGCACATAAACCAGAGCTGCTGAGAGCAGTAGTAAATTACTGAATGCAGTTGATCTGCAGTAGCTGCCCAGACCAGCTGACATTAGTGACTTTAGTAACTTGTGTGCGAAGACCTAAAAATGCTCTCATGCACAACATAAGAGTCAGTGGGCATTGAACTTTTACCTTAAAATTCCAGCAACCATAAACAATAAAATTCCATATTATTATGTGACTGCAGTCACCCTCTCCAAGTTAATACACAAGAAGGGTCTCAGAAGAAGAGCCCTACTGACATGCCTGGGCAAGCACCATGCTCACCACACCACCTTGTTTTGGGGTTGTGGAACAGTAAAACAATGCTGTAAAAATTTGGGTCTCTTGTATGAGACCCTTTTTGTGTATTAACTTGGAGAGGGTGACTGCAGTCTGCATTTAGTGGTGCAAACTTTAGGTAGGGCAGTTTAAGCTCTCTGCTCTAATGCCACCGCTTTAATATCCTGGGCAAAAGACACTTGATCTTGACTCCATGTGTTTGTTTTTGCTTTCACTACAAAAAATTTTATGGTAGTTTTGCTCATCAGAAATTTCAGACAAAAGCTGTCACATCTATTGGTCAGGCAGGAGGTCTAGAGTGGCACTACAGCAATGGTACAAAAGTATGAAGCAGCACTGCTTTAAAGGGCTCTTAATGCAAGCCTTTCTGGCAATCCTAAGTGAATAACAACTATTTTAAATCAATAGTAAATATTTAACTGGGTTTTGTGCTCACTGTGAAACACACAACCAACCTTGTTTTATATTTTCATTTCAGTGTGCAGACATGCAACTGACATTCTAGGATTTGCATTCACTCCCAACCTTGTACAGGACATGAATTTGAAAAAAAATAAGAGCTCCCTCTCTCTCAAATGTTTGAGATCAGTTTCCTTACAGTTAAAAACTCATTCACCATTCTTAGTGATACAGCAAGGATTTACCATTATAAGTTATACTGATGGGAAGCTTGAGAGCAATTGCCTCTTCTGGAGTGAGAATGTGAACTGTGCGTGTCCAGAACTGCAACTCACAGATTTTGTCAATTTATGACCTTATATTTAAAACAGAATTTGAAGTTCATAATTTGAACCCTCAGTATCTATAGACTATAAACCTTCAAGCTTATTCTAAAAAGACACCAATAAGAAGGTTAAAGTTAAAAATATTTTAGAATACATTTATAGCTAAGAACAAGCATGCTACTTATGTGCCCTAGAACATACAGAGGCATCAGTACAGAACTGCAGCTTCAACAGCCGGATCAGTCATGGTTAATACTGTATGGTATATTTCTGGATACAAAAGAGGGGTAAGAAAATAATTACATTTTGTTAAGCTATTCTTAGAAAGGCTTAGACTAGTATCTTACCTGTGTTCAGCAGCTGGAACAGAATACCCTGGAACTGGATCTTTTGTACCATAGTACTTCTTAATTAATGCAATTCCTGCTACAGTGTCTGTTCCCTTGAAGTTCACCAAGTGAGCTGAAGCTCCTATTCCTGCAGTCTGGAGAAGATGCAACTGTCAGTTTCTATGCCAAATACAGAAGCCTCCAGTCACCACCCAGCACTAGTTTGTAACAGCAAGACTGACTCAATTCCCACTTCACCAATATTCCCTTCATTCACTTACACTGGGAATAGAGAGAAAACTTCTCCCAGTCTAGTGCTCACAGTTCAGAAATTGCACCCACCCCATGCCAGACCTCCACCACCACACTTAGCCCAAACACAGTGCTCTGTGCATTCACAAGTTCAGGGCAGAACAGGGCCACAGAGGTTAACAGACACATCTACAACTCTTCATAGATAGGAACAATCAAACTTTCCAAATTGTTAAGACAAGCAGTTTTACCTCTTGTGAAGAAACTCCTCTGTAGCCAAAGTCATGCAGTTTATATTCCAGTCCTTCCAAGCTGCCAGAAGTCTCCAGCAAATATTTGGCCAAAATCTTTTTCTGCTCTCTAGAGTTCGTAGCCACTGTGATTGGGTACCATGACTGCACAAGAATTGTCTGAAACAAAATCCATCACAATATTAGGTGCATATTTGTTTAGAGCTTGACAATGCCCAGCTGGCATTTATTCAGGCACAAAAAGGTCTATTTATTTTCATTCCCTGCTCAGAAAGTACTGATGCCTCCAACAGCTTGCTTTAGGGCTCAAGTAATTAGCTTTTATAAGGTAGGCAAGGTATAGGCCTTCTCAGGAGTTATCACTGGCAAACTATTGACACACAGTTCCCCCCCAATCCTCCTTTTTTATGGATAAAAGTACTGCTGTGAACTTCCTGTACAATGATTACGATCCCTTGCCAGGTGGGGGAAAAAGGTCCATGTAAGATGACTACAGAAAAGAATTAAAATAGAAAATGAAAGTTGCCAGAGATTTCCTGTAGGATTCAACCTTTAAGTGCATTAATATTTGCTTAGAAAAAAGGTGTTAAATTTCCAAAACTTACCTCAATCCAATTTGTGAGCCAATAGCACTCTGGATCTGTATTTTCTACTGTGAAAAGAACATTTCCTCTGGGAATTACAGAGCCCTCAGGAACAGCCTTTATTTCTATGGGAAGATGGCCATCATATTTCTGTGTAAGGAACAGTAATGCTGTTAGACAACAGGAAAGGTTAGGACCTACAGCTCTTTTATTAAACTGCAATGGATAAAAGGCTATGAGTGAATAAAAGCTTTCATCTTAATTTCTTTCAACTCTAAAAATAAACACACCAGTCCAAATAAATTAAAAAATCCATATTTATCAAAAAAGGACAAATATCACAACTTAAAACCCAGTCTCTTTTTCAAAACAAATTATGGTCATCAGTTGTACTCCTTGAGCAAATTGAGCCAGGAAAGCCTAAGCATTCTATAGAAATACCTAAGTTCTAGCCACGGAATGAGAAATACTTACTACTCATTTTCTTCAATGCTTTGACATGTAGTAAGCTAAAAAAAAGTTTAGCTACTATTCATATTTTTTAAAAACCCACTAGTTTTGCTTAGTCTGAATGTGTGCTTTGTTCATTTATTACAGCAGCATCCATTTAATAATTATTTTAGAGAATATTTTCACCTTAATTACTTAAACTTCTTAAACATGAAGTCTTACATTGGAATGTCACTCCTTTGTCAGTCATTTACCCCCAAAGGACTAAACATTGTGTAAAATGTCTTTTGAAAAAGAGTAACCTGCAAATAGCAGCTCTAGAAGACTAATTATAACTTTCTGGAAGAGCTCTGCAAGCTGTACTGGCAATACTGAAAATGTTTTGGATGGTAATATATTTTGACAGAAAGCTTCCCATGAGATATCCTGTTAAAGGCAACAAAAATTGCATCAATTCAGACAAATTACAGATTCATAAGCAGCACCAAAACATATTCTCCAGTACTCAACAGACATCAGAAATCTCTTCTACCTTACAATTTAAAAGTTTCTGCAAAAATGTAATGACCTGAAGCAAACTGTTTATATACCACACAGGGTCTAGTTGTAAGATTTGAAGATAATGGATTAACAGAAGACATCATGATTCAATAAAGGCAAAAGTATAGTTAAGTGGAAAAAAAAAAAAGGAATGAAAAGATTTCAAAGTTGCTGGAGGTGTTGACTTTGCCCATGGTAAAAAATGGCATGATCATGCTATGGCTCTGTATTATTGCCCTTTGCAAAAATTTTGGATAGACTTCTTGTACAATTCAGGACTTCCATCTCTATCACTCATCACTGATTTCTGCCAACTTCCAGCCTTGACACCAGCCCGTTGTTCTCCAGGAAATCCTTTTCTTTCTTCCAGCCCTTCACCCTATCAATATTTACCCATTCATTTCCTCTCAGGTTCAAACTGAGAGGTGTACATTTCAAATCCATCCTGGCACTTCACTCCCACAGCCACTGCACCCTCCACTTTCCCTGCCTCACCTGAGGAACTGAGCTAGGGAGGAACAGTGGCAGGTGTGTGAACAAACACTGGAATTCAGGGAGCAGGGACTCTGTGCATAAAGGGCACACACAGACTCCAAGAGTACACTTCCAGTTTGAGAGCCACCAGCACATGAGATCAAGACATGGAAAACAATTTTAATAAGAAAACCTGACAAAGGAATAAACATATACAGAGGGTATGCAGGAATGCTTATTCTGATTAGACCAAAAGTTGAATGGACTTAGTCAAGCCACATTACAACTCAGTGAGGACAGACATGCAAAATTAAAAGTGTATTAATTCCGTTTATCCAAAGAGGGGTCAAGCTTACTTTAACACAGATGAAAGCAGTTCACAATGTATAATGTAGCTTGAACACAAATATGGATTGAATTCATATTTGTAGTTATTTGAACTGGATGGAAGTCCTCTACAAACCTCTCCATAACTCCCTCTTAGAAAACTGTGGGCTCATTTACCTTGTTGCCATTTGCAACACTTAGTTGAAAGTCACTCTTCTCTTGTACACCCCAGTGGCAGGATGACACCCAGATACATTAACAAAGAGATGTCACCATAAGACTACACACAATTAGGGTATCCAGGGAAATATAAATGCTGAGGACTAAAAAAGGCTTTCAAATGCCAAAAATATTCATTCACCAAAATCCACAATGAAACTAAGCATTTAATTACACTGCAGAGATTATACAGCTCTGATGAATGCTATTAGTCTGAATCTGCTGCTTTTACAGAGAAGAGATGTCTGCAATTACTTGAAGTCTAACACTTTTTTAAACAAAAGAGGAAAAGAATAATTGTGAAAATACTAAAATTAAAAGGTTTTGTGTGTCAGAAGGGCTCAAGCCTTGTATTTTATAATAAAATTCAACACTCATATGTCTGAAAAACTTATAAAACAACTGAACAAACATATATTTTCTCCAACTATTTACACATCCAAGAAGTTGCAATGCTTTCTGCATTAGAGTAAATACTGCAATGACTAGTTAGAGAGAGAAATGTAAATGATGCAGGCAAGCACTGAGTGCTGTATCACAGATGGAGAGCTGCCAACAAGCCCCCACTCACTCACTCACAGGAGCTGGCTGACGGCAGCCATAAATCCTTATTACCTGCAAAGCTGCATTTGGCATCTGAAAGGATGGAAATTACTTTTCTCTAAGGAATTACAATTATATGATTATTCTTTGACAGCTGCTACTCCCTGTACACTAAACATGAAAAGCTAAATTTATCCAGTCTTTACTATCAAGATTAAAAGGAGAGACTGCCATATTTATTCTACTGTTGATTCAGAAATCCTTCACAATGATCTCCAACTATTTTTGCAAATTTTTTTACCTCTAGAATATAGTTCCATCCCTTTTCATTGAAGACATCATCTTGAAAATGCTCCCTATATACTTCTTTGGCTTCCTTGATTTTCTCTTTGGTCACCACTTTACCTGGAGTTTCAGAAACAGATTAAAGCTTAGAAACTTGCAATATTCATCAGCTGATAAAATAAATAACAAAAAGGTCCAGGCACAGCAAAGTTACTTTGCCTTCAAAAAAGATATGAAGGAAACTCAAATGCAGAATGTTTAAATCAAACTTTAATTTATTATACAGATTAGAATGCTCAAGAAACCATGAGGGTAAAATACACTTGTGGCTTGCAGATGACTCAGGAAAATTTTGAGATTGTTACTCTTTTATGACGGTCAAAAACCAGTCAAGAGGTTGGAACAGCAGTGCTTTTCACAGAGGAATGTGTTGATTGTGCAAGCTGGCACATGCAGCAAGGACATAGCTAGCACAAGGGTTAAGCTATGCCATTCCAGGGAGAATCCCCATGGAGAGACTTTGCAACCAACCTTTGACTGACCACTTGTGCTAGGAACCAGCAGACTAACCACATTATTTGAATAAGCATGCTGCTGGTGTAGGGCCAGTCATCTACCTTAGAGAACAACCCTCAGATTGCTGAAGACAAAAGAAACAAAATAATCAAGTGTTTTGATTATAATGGAATTTCAGTCTTTGGTGGAATTGGCAGAGATGTTTATTCGATCAAGACAAAAACACAAGATGTATGACTAAAGTTTTCCTTTAAAGCTTGGCAGAAGGCAACATGCACTCAGGTCAGAATAGGTGATATCTGTACATAAGGCAAAAAAGATCTTAAACAGCACCAAGAAATTTTCAGATGTTACTCCTAAAATTATCAGTATAAAAACTACTTTCACATGTAGCTGCCATACTCAATGATCTAAGCTGAGGGCCATTCAAAATTTAAGGAAAATTAAAATTTAAGGAAATTTGAAACCATTATTGGTTTTCACAGTAAACAAACCAGCAAATACAGAACTGAAGTTAATGCTCAAAATACAAAATGTATTTTCCATTAAAACTTCTCTCTGCTTGTGAATCTAGGCACAGCTTTGGTCTCTTTCCATCCATTTCAATTTTGCCCACTGAAGTTGCAACATGAACACCTTTTCAGTTTTAATACACCATTGGCATAAACAAAGGTAGCAGAGAGGTGTCTGAATTAATAAGTTAATACCAATTTATGAGGGTGGACAACTTTTTTCACAATCACATAAATAAGATATTATGCAAGTCACTACTTGTGGTGTATCAGGATAACCTGGAATTGTTTCAACTGTAAGACTACAAGCTTGAGAAAAAGTTAGATATTTCATTAGAGAAAAGGTTTTACTAGAATTTGAGACAGTTACCTTTTAAATATTTATTCAGAATGTACTGCAAGCCATAAAAAACTGTTTCTTCATATTTCACTTTCTTTAATTTGGAATTTTCAGTCTTCTTTTCACGACATTCAAAGTAGGAATATACTTTGCTTGTGTTAGGTGGATATTGCTTGTAGTGTGTAACCTACATCAAGAAAAAATTCAGTAAGAACTCAAAACATCACTACAAAGCAGAAGAGAAATCATATTTGTACATTAAAGCTTAAAAATAACTCCCAGCTCTTCTGAACGGTGATTATTTATCCATTCACATTCTACACAAGTATTTACAGAATTTCCAGGTTTTTAACCTCTTTCAATTTTCAGTTCCAAGGACTTTCTTCCCTCTGTTATTCTTTGCTTCTTTATCAAGTCTTCATCTGTCCCTCCCCTGTTGACCTGGCTTTGATTAACTGGGAAAGACACTGGCTGGGATTTTAGGAGCAGCACTGAGCACCAATGTGCCAGATCAGTTTTTGCTCTACCACACCAAGCCTAATAGCGACAGGAAGCACAAAATTCCATGCCACTACCAAACACCTGCTTGAATTTGAGTTCAGTTTTGAAGGCCACCATCCCCTAGCTCAGATAAGCCCACCCAGACTGAAGGAGGCAGTGGCCATGGCCTTTACCCAAGTGTCCCATTCCCCATGAGCAGAGTGGGTCTCTCAAACTCTGGTTACACCAAAGCCAGTTCACAAACCTGTTACTGTCAGTAAAGCTAAAATCTACCTGAGGTTTGTACCTCCCTACAAAGTTTGCTAAATGGGCTTTTTTTCAAAATTTGAAAAAGCTCACATAAAGGAAGCATGAGAAGTCGCTGCCTGTGTGTGTATTATGTAGAAACTGGTCATAAAACACACAATGCTAAGCTGAATTCAACTATTACAGCTTTTCAGAGCTCCTCACAGTAAATCTAGCAAGAAATTTACTTTGAATAATGAGAGCATTTGAAACAAGTACACTCTAAACACCTAAAACCTTAAGCCTGCAAAATTTCATCTCCTAATGTGTAAAAAGCAAACTCCATGCAAAATCCTTAACTCCATACTGAACAAAAAGAATACACAATGACAGAAACTTGGCACTATCAATGTTTAAATTACAGAATACACAAATCAAGGTAAAGTATCCCGAAAGTTGAAGGTATCAAGAGTTTTCTTAAATTATGATGGGAAGTCTGTGAACAAGTCTATACATTCCATAAGGAAAAACTGTTCCTACAACTGAGAAAGCAGCACTGTACATCAGAACAAAATTCAAATGATTGGAAAATCCTGTGTGAATTTTTTTCAAACTGCCATATTTACAGGTTAGAGTATGAACTCATATGTTTCTTGCTGTTACCTACTCAAAATAACCTTTAAAATTTCTGTTTCTAATACCGCAAGGAATTGGAAAAGGGATAGTTTTACTGTTTCTTCTTTCTTGTCCTGATTTTTTAAACATATCCCAGACATTCTCAAATAAAAATATTTGAAGGTTGCCTTACCTGTATTCCTAAAACTGTATGTTAAAGGATTTTAAAATAACAGTTTCCCTTCTCCTCTGAAACGTCATTTAAATGTAGTATTTCACTCAGATTGGACAATGACCTACTCAACTGGATTTTTTGGTTCTCCTATACCAGCACAAGGCTGTTATGGTTGTGTTTGCAATGCTGCAAGGAAACATTCAAGGAAGGTCAATTTAAAGATCATTCTATTGTCTCTGCTTGTGTGAGGTTTACAAGGCCAATCAAATAAACCCCAAGCTTGTCATTGCACGTTTTCTGCCCTGCCTTCAAACAAAGCATGGCACCACAGGCATTTAATGGAGCACAAACCTCTTCTGTTATAATTCCACAGCCACTCAAAAGCAGAATGCCTAAGAGTAGCAATGTTAGACCCAAAGACAAAACCTGGCTTTTAGATTTAGTTCTAGCTATTAATAAATGTCTTGCTTCACAAATTATAACATGCCCTTGCCTAGTTCTGTGCAGAGCTTCCAAGAAGTACATCACACTGCCAGTTGAAAGAAAATTCTCTGCATGATATCATCACATTTAAAGGAAAACAAAATCCCTGCACAAAAGAAAACACACACACACCATCCTCTCTTCTTTACTATGGAGCAGACAAAAATAGGCTCCATTTGGCTCCATGTCTTTCTAACTAGTGGGTATATGAACACACACATATTGTATATTAAATTGTATTAAATGCACTCTAAGAGAAAGATCCTGTAACAAATCCTTAGAATGTTCATGCACTGTAAAGACACAGAGTGGGAACTCCTCCCCTCCCACTGGCACCACCAAGATAAGTTACAGCAACCTCATGAAAAATTTTGCTCAGTTTTACAACTGGTACTGGACTTTTGAGTTTGTGACTTCAGAGTAAAGGCTCGACACAGCTCAGCAGCTGCAAGTATACACAGCACATGTCCCAGGACCAATTCTCCACGTGAATATCTCAATTCCTTGTGGCAAGCTTGAGAGCAAAGCAAAGTAATGCTGCTGGACACATCACAACAGTGCAAGCAATGAAAACTATACCTGCACAAGATGGGATACTCAGCTTTCCTTTAAAAAGTTTATACAACTTCCCAACTATGGGCAAGTTACACCTACATTGTAATGAAAATCTGGGTGATCTTCCACTAACATCTTGAAAATATATTAGATTTTGACAGTTCAAAGGCATCTCCTCCTGCTATATGTTCTCTCTGTCAAAATGGTTACAGGCCCAAATTAACTTAGGGCGCACAGTGCCCCCACTGAGCTGGTGCCACCTTTTCTTATTGCATTTAAGTACATTATTTTAGGGACTTATCCTAGCTCTGCTTTGAAGCATGATCACAAAACAGTGCTCTGGCTGCAAAGCAGACCTTTAGAGCTGAAATCAGGTTGAAATGCTAACAGATTTATCCTTTTTATTGCATGCCTGGGGACACAGCTCCTCCTGGCTACCTTGCTGACAGTTTCAACCCTGCTCAAGTTTCTCAAACTTGCATCACAGGTTTAGCTATCTTTTCTGACATAAGATTAGATCCTAACCTGAAAATACATACTAGCTAGTGTCCAGAAGATAGTTACTTCTAGGAATTAAAACACATATGAAAGTTTAGTGTTTGACAGAAATATAATTTTATCAATTAAGTTGCTGTAAGTACTTGAAGGAGATAAGGAACTAAATTTGCAAGTCACACGTGTAGTATTCCATTATATCCCTCACACATTAAAATCTGTTTAAACAGTGAAAATACACGTCCCTAGCAATTAAAATATTTACATCTGAGCAAACCTTACAGCTGTAATTTTAAAGATACTTCTTTTGACATTCCACAAAGCTGTTAGTTTTACCTACAAAGCTGAGACACCATTTTAAATATTAATCAATATTTAAAGGCACAATCACAATCTTAAAAGTACCACACTTCCCAACAACTGGCTACTTGAAGGGGGCTTATAAAAAAAGATGTTGACACACTTTTTAGTAATGCCTGTAGCAACAGGACAAGGAATGATGGTTTTAAACTAAAGGAGGGTAGATTCAGACCAGATATAATAATTTTTTTGTGATGAAGTTAGTGAAACACTGGAGCAGGTTGCTCAGAGAGCTGATAGATGACCCATCCCTAGAAACTCTCAGAGTCAAGCTGGATGGGGCTTTGAGCAAACTGGTCTAGTTGAAGATGTCCCTGGTCCTTGCAAAGGGGCTGGATTAGATGGCCTTTGAAGGTCCCTTTCAATCCAAAGTATTCTCTGATTCTATGTTGTATAGGTGTGTAAGAAGTTAAGCACAAGACCTACAACCCCTGCTGAGTTATCTGGCCATCTTTTTGCTCCCAAGCCCTCAGACAGGGCACCATACTTATCAGGAATATCTGCCCACAAAATGTCACAGCAGCTGATTGTATTAGCTGTCATTTCTGGGCTTCTGCATGGGGAAATAATACCCATCTGCCACAACGGTGGTCAGCAGCTTGGCATGTAGTGAAATGCCTGGTAGTAAAAAAAAGTGTGGAAAAAAGGTCAAGGACTAGGAGTGGGAAGAGTTCACAGAAGACACAAAGAATGCAATTGAAAACAAAACGAACCAACCAACAAGAAAAAAACCTGACACAACACTATAAGGCACTTGGACAATGAAAACTATGCTTCAAAAAATGCCTGATCTTTCCTTGTTGTCTGATGAAGACTTGCATCTTTCTGTATCCTAAAGGAGAGCAGAAAGAACAACCAGAGGCCATGTACAATATTTGATATTAAGTTTTATGTGACTTGAGAGAATAAGGCAGTATTGATAACTCTATGCTTTCAGTTAGGGGATGACAGAAGCAGGACTTGTACAGACAAGCTCTTGGTAAGCAGGAGTGACTATAAAGTCAGTAGGAAATCCCTTCTCTTCAGGAAGAAAAAAACCCCTAACCAACAAACAGAAAAGCAAACAAAAGCCTCTACTGGGATTAAGAGACCCTTACAAGAAAACAGCTCTCCCAAGTATCTTCAAAGGCCTTTTGATGTTTAGTTCAAAGGCTGTGGTTTAGGTTTTGTCTATAAAACATATGACAAACAGCCTTGGCACTACTACCTACAAGATTATGTACTATGACTGAAATAGAGCACTTTTATTCCAGTTGTGATAGCTTCTTGTTTAATTTAATGCAAATAAAGGTATATTCTGCACAAAGAATACTTTCAACAAGGACTACATCTATTTAATTAAATCAAGTTTTTTGTGGACAAAAAATCATGAACCATGAATTGCATTTAGATCTTCAAAAAACCATCCTAGACATTAAGAGTTAAATTTTAAGAAAAAGGAATTAATGGGAATTCAACATAAAATTGGGATGACTGAGGTAAATGCTGCATTTTTCTAAGCTAGATAAGATATTTGGCATAAAAATATAAATATTCTTACAATCTACAAGCTTTGTTGTACAGGATATTGTGACAAACTTACTTTAAAAGGTTATTTAAGCCTAATGTAACTCAACTGTTTGAAAACACGGGAAAAACAGATAGGACATGAGAAGTCAGCTGTGGCCAAAATCTCCACTGGTGGCAATTCCTGATGCTCCCCTAGGTCAGATGCCAACATGAACCATCAGAAAGATGCTTCCAAGCCCTGTAGACAGTAGAGAAAGCAAACCCCCAAACATTTACCCAGCAGGACCTCGCCTGTACTGTAACTCTCATGTGATAAGATGATACCAGTTCAAGTAAGACAGTATTTGAACTTTCTGGAGCTGTTTTGAAACATCCTTAGTGCTACATGGGTACAGAACAACGTGGCCACCAAACCCATAGTGCCACACAGCCACAACCACGAAGAATGGGAGGGACAGGTGGCAGGCACAGCAGAAGCAGCATGGCCTGGACTCGGGGCCACTTGGCCAGGACACTGCAGGTCTGCAGCACAGGGGCCAAAGCTCAGGCTTGGTCACTGCACTGCAGGAGACATCTGGGGGATCCTCACCCCCAGTATGCCTTGCTGAGTTAGACAATTTTAGTGCAGTGGTACTGCTGGTATTTACACCAGGGAGACTTCTGCAAAGCACCCCAAGGCCTCCATCAATTGTGGTACTACATATTATTTACAAACATTATGAAAAAAGGCCATGGGATGAAATACTTCTTGACCTAAAGCTTTAGGAGATTTAGCCAACAGAGCAGCTAAAAGCAAAGTTTGCCAACAACCTACGTGGAAAACAACATTATTAGCAACAATAAGGAGATGAAGCAGGACTTAGGAGCAAAAGGACTGCTCTATCAGATACACCTCACTGAGATGAGACAATTAACAGCAGTAATAAGGCATTGTGACCCTCTTCAGGAAAAAACCCAACACAACTGTGACTAACAGTTATATTCAACAGGGATGCTTTGGTAGCAGTGAAGCAATCACAGAAGGAATGCATACAATGACAGTGGAAATGAAAACTAAACCAAAAGCCAGTACGGTTAAATGATAAATTTATTTGAACAAGAGAGGAAATGCCAGAAGACTCAAGCTTTAATAATTCAAGAGAAAGGGCATCCAACAACAGCAGGTAAAGTGCAAGACATTCTTAAATGAGTTAAAAAAGGAAATCTAAGAGTCAAGTAGAAACTTACTATTTTGATTACACGAGCTTCAGATTACCATAGGGGGAAAAAAAAGCCTTAGAGAGACTTCAGGCCCCTGATTAGAATGCACAAGATTGAGACAATGTTCAAGAACCAAAGTGAGAACATTGGGAGATATTAGCTCTTATGAGATGAGAGAGATAAGCTAATGGAGGTTATGACTGAATGATAACCTTGTATCACTTCTAACGTCTCCAGATTTGAGTTCATCCATCATTTCTTATATGTGTATTGAAAAATAAGAGGACCAGAGGTGAGAAAAAAGAAGTTAAAAGACCAGTCAGTACTATGAAAAATAAGGAAAGCACATGCAAGCAACTGAATTCCTATGGAAGCTGCACGTTATCAGCAGAGATGCTGTACATGGCCAGGTCCACATTCATTTAAAACACAAGGTCAAGTGTAAGCACTAGAACTAAAGTGTTCCAAATTTCTCAGACAAAACACAGCGCTTAAAAACAGCTATATTTTTCAGTTGATTGCTTTACCACTAAAGACTTTCATGGTTTTTGTTGTGGTTTAACCCCAACTGGCAACCAAGCCCCAAATGCCACTCATTCACTCCTAGTGAGACGGGAGAGAATCCAAAGGGTAAAAATGGAAAACTCATGGTTGGGATAAAGACAGTTTAACAGGGAAAGCAAAACTTCTCTGCATGTAAGCAAAGCAGAACAGGGAATTCATCCATCACTTCCCACAGGCAGGCAGGTGTTCAGTCATTCCCAGAAAAGCAGGGCTCCAGCCTGTGCAGCATTTACTGGGGAAGACAAACGCCACTACTCCAAATGTTCCCCCCTTACTCCTTCTTCCCCCAGCTTTATTCACTAAGCATGATGTCATGTGGTATGGAATATCCCTCGGGTCAGCTGGGGTCAGCTGTCCCAGTGTCCCCTCCCAGCTTCTTGCTGGTGGGATGGTGTATGCGGCAGAAAAGGCCTTGACTCTGTGCAGGCACTTCTCAGCAAAATCAAAAATATCCCTGAATTATAAGCATTGTTTTCAGCACAAATCCAAAACATAGCCTCATACCAGCTACTAGGAAAAAAATTAACTCTACCTCAGTCAAGCCAGCAGATTTACATCCAAGACCATCACAAAAGAGATGACAAAATGCCTTATGTTTACTGTCTACACATTTGTCACTAGTCTTCTGTACTACTGCACATGCTGTGGTAAGTTTCCTGCTTCTTAATGAAAAAGCAAAAACATTTACCTTTCAACAATGAAAGCTGCAGTGGTTCTGGAAGGGCTGCTTCCCATTAATTTAAAAATTATCTGAATACTGTACAGTTACAGTGCTCCTTTTGAGCAATGGTGTCTTGGGGTTTGTAGCAGGACCACGTGACCGCAAATCAAAACTTGGAAAATAATGAAGCTAGAGAGTGTGAAGATTGTGTCTTACAAGGAGTGCCGAGCCAGACGCTTCCGATGCTTTCCACTGGCAGAATTACAGGAGATAACGCTCACACTCCCACCACAAGATTTTAAGTAAGAAAAAATATATATGGGCTGCTGTAAAGAATATTTTGCAGTCATTACATACTAGTCAAATCCAGTAGGTTAAAGAGTACTCATGTTTCTTCCTCACATACCTCCAGTCTTCTAAATAAAGAATATACAGGCTGTCAGAGCCTAGAATAAACACACACTCACGTGAAGGGCTTCAGAACTCAGTGCTCTCCTACATCCACACAGAGTAAAAAGTCATCTGAAGTGACAAATACTTAAAATTCAACATGTAAGGCATACAGAATTAAAACATACATTTTGGGTTTCCTTGAAGCATCCAGAAAGAAATTAATTCTGAAACAGATCTCATTTACAGTCTAGATAGCAAGTCAGCTCCTCCTAAGAGGTAATTGCATGGCAGCTTATTATAACTATCAGCTTAATTACGAAACATGCCAAGCAACAGTAACAGATCTCATTGGCAAAAGCAAAATAAGCTATTATTACTGCAGCAAACAAGGTTCAGTCAATAGCAGCTCATGGTCCATCCAAGCCAGGCCTGGTCCGTGCCAGTCACAGCTGTCCTCCCACTGAACAGCACAGCTCTGCCAAGCTCATCCTCTCAACACAATTTCAGACTACCTATACTCTGGAATATTTCCTGCCTGTGCAGAAATAAACAAATATAGGCTAAACAGAGCACTAGGAATCAGAGAAAGAAAATGCAGAGGAGGTGTGTCAGCAATGTCAGACAAATGAGGCACTGAGGGCATGGACCCTTCCACTGGGAAAGGGCAGAGAGTGAACAGAACCCCACTGTCTCAGAGGGGCAAGACTGCTATAGAATATTGTATAATGTATACACAGCTAGCTGTATAGATGGAGCTATATAAATTGTGTCTTGCTGTAGACACAAAACTAAGACATCAGGCAACACAAACAGCGATTTTCAAGGAGCCAGCTGATACCCTCTCCCTTGCAGCTTTCTATCAATGAGGATTTTAACTTGAAATACTTCCCCTTTTCAGTAATACCAAATCACCAGCAGAAAACTTCACTAATAGAAATGCCATTGCTATAGTGCACATAAGGACATTGAGGTTCCCCAGATAACACTGCACTGATGAATCTCTTGAGACTCTCATGATCAGAAGAATTAAAAGGATTGCTGTTATTATCAGCATGTTGCACACAGACTATACCAAACGCCCATGCCCAGACTCTGAGGGGATGGCATATGATTCCCAGCATACAGAAGGAATTATACTTTTGAGGGATTTGTAAAAGTTGAAGAATACAGAACAAAGTACACAGGAAGAAGAATCTAAGTGATGTAAAAACATTTATCTTGTTATTGGGTTTAGAGATAAACTGTATAATTTGAAGCCCAGCCTCAAAAACCTGAAGACTTGTACAATTGAGTAAACTCCACTCTAATAGAAGCTTGGTACTGGAACCAGTGCATTCTCACCTACTGGGAACTACTCCTGTCTAGGAATAGTCACTTTACTAGCAATCAGCATGATACTCAGCAGTTTTTCAAAAACACTTGAAAGATTTTGAAACTGAGTATTTAATAATCTCTGTTGTTTAAGAGGAAATGTCCTATGATGCACATGCAGACAGGAAAGCAGGGTAGAAGGAGGGGAGGCTGGATAGGCTCTCAGCAGACAAATCTTTGCCTACTGGATTACTTGGTTTCTGAAATTGTATAGGCACTAAACCAGTAATGAGTTGTTTTTTCACCCGAAATTTCCAACTGCAGCAACAGAGAACTGGGACACTGGAGCTAGTACTCAAACTAACAAGTTATGACAGACATGACCCTGAGATGCCACAATTTTTTTTGATGGACAACTGCCTAAGCTGGGGTTGTACCACTCACTATGGTCTGCATACCAAATGGTGTTTATGGTATTTAAACCTGTATGGTTTAAATACCACACAGGTGTTTATTTCTACATTATTTTTGTCACCAACATTAACTTGTACGGACTGGCATCTACTGCAATTAGATCACCATGTAAACTTCTGAGCTGATCCATGTTTTTTCTCAGTCTAAATGTTATGTACAGACAGTTCTGCATACGCAAATATGCTACAGTTGTGGAAACAGCAGAACTATCTAAACAAAATAAAAAGAAAAAAATTTCCCAATCAGCTCTCACTGTTGTTTTAATTGCTAATAAGAGTGTTTAGTAACTCCTGTAAAAAGCTTGACATTGCAAACTACAAGATAATTTAGTACAATTTTACTGAAAGTGCTCTCACTAAGTGAGTTTCATTGATTGGGAAACGACAGTATCATCCAGGGAGAAGATAAGTGATGTTTGCTCATATTACCTAACAAGATAAAAGCAGCTACTTGTTTAAGCATTGTTCAGAGACATTGCAATTCCTAAGATTTGGAAAAAAGCATTTGGAAAGACAGACAATTTGAACAGCCCTAACAAAGTAATTGAGGGGGAAAACTGTTCTAAATATAATACAAAATGCTCCTAAGCTGCCACAGAAAACCTCATCCAAATTCGGTTTTAAACTGGGGAAAAAAACCCAAAACCAAAAAACACCTCAGGCCTTTATTTGACCTCTTTAAGATTTCTACCACTCCTGGAATGTTACCAAGTCATCTATACTATGAAACAGCAAACAAAACAGAAGCAAACTGGTTTTATGTCACTCCAGTGTGCTGACCTGCCACCAATCCTTGAGCACAAACAGAGAATTTAGAAAAAGTAGTGTGCAAATTAGATTTGCAGTGGATACTGTTTCAAGCCAGGCCTGCAGTATTTAACATGATTAGTCTCAGACATGGAAAAAAGTGCATCTTCCATATTTGAATAAGTTAGATAACAAACACTTAAACCTGGTTCATAAAGAGCACTGTAGTCAGATTACACGCGGAATGGAAGCAGCTTTGCAAGCCCTCAGTTGCAGCGTCAGGATGCCCTGACTGAGCTCCTCCAAGATTTATCAGCATCTCCCAAAACTCCTTCCCACAAACAGCAACAAGAGCTGTTAACTTTCTTTATGTTTTGTTGTAACTAATAGTAATGATAACAATCGTTTAAATAACAGTAATAACAATATCATCACAAGTCAGCAACTACTGAGGTTTGTACTTTAGTAGTTACTCAGTAACAAGACCTGGTCACAACATAGCTTTTGCAATTCCTCTATCCTGATGTACCCTCATCCCTGAAACTCATCCCAGCATCCCAACACTCAAAGAGCTAAAACACAATAAACGCTTTACAACGAGAACGAGGACTGCTACTGTAGTTTTGTTTACAACAACTTCGTGGACATTGCAACGCAGCTCCTGAAGGAAATAAGCGATCCCTGCAGCCTCGGAGAGGCCGGGCACGCGTGTCCAGCCCGGCGGGGGGAGCCCCACGGGGGCTGTGCCCAGGACCGGGATGCTGAGCGCTCCCGTGAGCGCGGCACAGGGGCAGGAGCAGCTCCGGCCGGGCACACCGGCTGCGAGGCACGGCAGGGCTGCCGGGGCAGAGAGCACCGGCCCGGGGCGCGGACAGGGCGCCTGCACTTTGTCACCGCTGTCAGCCCCGCTATTTCCAGGAAACGAAGGGAGGGCCGTGCGTGCGCCTCTCGGCTCTAACCTCTACCTTGCCGCGCGAATGTGACACCGCAGTGCCCGGGAGCCAAGCACGGGGCTAGCGAATTTTGCGCCAGCCGGTTCAGCGCCGCATCGCCGCCAGGCGCACGACGGCGGGCAGGAGCGGCGGAGCGGAGCGCGGCGGGAGGGACGCGGCGCGGGAGAGGGAAGGAGCGGCTGCCCCGCGGCAGCGCCGTGCGCGCCCTCCGCGACCCCGGCCGGGGCGGGGGCGGGCAGCCCGGCGGGGCCGGACGATGCTCGGGGCCGGGCGGCCCCCGCCTCCCGCGTGCCCGCCATGGCCGCCCCCCGCGCCCAGAGGCGCCCACCCCGCCCGCTTTCACTTTCTTTTCTGGCGCCGCCGCTGCCCCCCCGGCTGCGCGACCCCCGGCACCCGCGGGCAGCGGCTCGGGGCTGCCGGAGGCGAGAGGGGCAGCCCCGGCCAGGCCCGCGCCGTCCCCCCCGCACCGCCCGGGTGAGGCCGGGCACCCTCGCTGGCGCCCAGGGGGATCTCCCAGCCCCGGCCAGGAGGGCAGGGGGCCGGTGGCGGCGGGACCGGCCTGGCTCGGCGTTCCGCGGACGGCGCGCACCGGCGGGTCCGGTGTCCGCAGAGGTGACCCCCTCTCTCCCGCCCGGCTGTCCGTGCCCACCTTGTAGGAGTCGGTGGCGAGGAGGATGTTGAACTCGGCTCCCGCCGCAGCGCACTCCATGTCGCCGAGCCCCGGGAGGCGCCGCCGCCCGCACGGACAGAACCGGGCTCCGCCGCCACCGCTGGCGTTTTGAGCGGGGGGAGCACGGAGAGAGGGGGCGGGGCGGAAACTCGGGATCGCGGCCTGGGCGGGCGCGCGCGGGGACGCTGATTGGTTGGACCGCTCTGCCACCGAGGGCGGTTCCCTGACGTCACGGCGAGGGAGGCGGGGCCGGGGCGCCGCGGGGGCTCCGATTGGTCCCGCCGCTGGCCGGTGCAGGGGGAGGGGCGGGTGGGGAGCGTCCCGCGCCGCACGTTCTCTTTCATTGGGTTTGGGCGGGGCCGCCCCGGTGACGTCACCGGGCTGCCAGCGAGCGCCCTCTGGCTGTGGCAAGCGGCGCGCGCTCGGCTGAACGAGCGGCGGGGCCGAGGCGGGCGGGGGCAGCGCGCATGCGCGGAGCGGCCCCGGTTTCGGTTCTGGGCAGCCGCGGTTCCGGGAAAGGGGAGGCGGCACCGGCACCGGCACCGGCAGCAACCGGGCACGGGGGGGACCCCCGGCCGCACCCGCACCCACCCCGGCCGGGCCCAGCTCCGGGGCAGCCGCTGCGCCCTGCGGAACCATTTACCAGGGCTTGGGGCTGATGCCCGTGTGGAAAGGACCTGCCGGCCTTCCCGAGCAGCCCGATCTCCAGCCACCCCCCTGCCCACGTTCGGCACCGGCTGCCTCGGTGGAAGAACATGACACTTTTTGACAGAAATACTTCCGAGCATTCTTTACAGTTGCTGTCGATCGGGTATTACATATAAAGTTCCACCTGCTTTCCAAAAGCTTTTATACTCATTACAACTTTAACTGGTGTTCTCATTCGAGGAAATCCTTGAGGTTTTCGAACCGTATTTATCTGGCATTGGCATAGAGGAGGAAGAGGAGGCTCGGGTGGCTTTATCTCCCCCCCGCCCTGACAGGCAGGCCCTTGTGGCCCGGTGGGGTCGGGTCCTTCCCTCAGGGAATGGCCTCGGTCTGCCCTGGGCAGGCTCAGCTCGGGCACTGGGGAGAATTTATTCATGGAAAGGTGATCAGACCTCGGAACGGGCTGCCCAGGAGGTGCTGGAGCCACCGTCCCTGGGGGAGCTCGAGGAAAGGCTGGATGTGGCACTCAGTGCCAGGGTCTGTGGGAAAAACGTCTGTCTGTATTTAATGATTGGCTTTTCGCAAATATTAAAATGAATATTATATGTGTTGTGTTAGAAAGTTATGCTGTATTAATTTTCTTAAGGAGTCTATTAAATATAGTTTTAGGTTATAACAAAATGTTAAAATAGAAACCATGCTATGTAAGATACTTTTTAAAAGAAAGGACTTGCAGCGACATAACTGCCACAGGACACCTGAATCTTTCAGAGAAGGAGAATTTATTGCCCCATTATCAGGAGAAATGAATTTCTTCCCACCTCGCTCAGCCCTGAAGACGCTGTCAGGATTAAGAGGAAGAAGCTGACAATGACCAGACAGAATCCTGTGTCTGAATGGAATTTATGCATCATGTATGAGGTGTATGAATATGCAGGTTATTGCATATAGGTTATGCTTTTAAGGGTTAATCCTCTGTTAACAGGTGTCCTTTTTCGGGCTTGTGCTGCCCAGAAAAAGGTACCCGGACTGTCTGTAACTCTTTGTTTCTATTGTATCATATTGTCCTAATCCAGATTGTCCAAATTATAATTATTCTAATTATATTGCTATTTTTATAACTGGTTTATTATCATTAAACTTTAAAAATTTTAAAAAACAAGCGATTGGGGTTTTTCACAGTCTGGTTGGCGCAGTGGTGTTCGGTCAGAGGTTGGGCTTGATATCTCAAAGGTCTTTTCCAACCTCGTGGATTCCGTGAGTCCGTGAATTGTTCTGAGATGAGAGAACACTCTTGGTAGTATTAGAACTTGGTAGTATAGAGCACTTGGTAGTATATAACACTTGTAGTAGTATATAACACTCGATAACACTTGGTAGTATATAATGCTATATAACACTGTATAACATTTGGTAGTATATAATACTATATAGTACTTGGTAGTATATAACACTCTCTGTATTTGCTGCTCCAAAGCAGCAAATCCAGTTCCTCTCACAGCTATGGCTTGTCCACAACTGGAAGATTGTTGTCTCACTCTCTGCTAATCAGGTTATGGAAAAATAACTAACTATTAACAATGCTACTCTACTGCATTAAAGAAAAAAAGAAAGCTGCTCGGTTAACCTTTTCTGTAAAACCACTGGTGAATTAAAACTTAGGTTGTTGTTCAATCATAAACAAATCCAAAAATTGTATAACTACTGTTTGTTAATATGATTCAGACACATTACGTTTCACCAGCCAGGTTTAGATAGAAATAAGAATGTCAAAAAAATTCAAAGAGTAAGGTTAGGAATGAGATCTGGGTATTTCTGACATCATTCTGTATAGATCCTGGTGTATCCATAACGTCCCTGTGAGCCACATTAATCTGGTTACCCTTGTGAGTCCCTGTTGACCTCAGCATGCTCTTGTTTTATGCCATTCCATGAGAGAAAAGCCCCAGTTTTATATATATATAAATATATATACCTTGCCCAGAGAGGCTGTGGGGTTTCCCTTGCTGGAGATATTCAGGAACTGTCCAGTCACAATCCTGTGCCATGTGCCGGCTCGAGGCTGACCCTGCCTGAGCAGGGAGGTTGGACCAGACACCCACTGTGCTCCCTTCTGGTTCTACCCATTCTGTGATTCTGGGAAACTACTTTCATTAGTTTTCTCAGGAGGGAAAGGGTTTCCCTAGAACAGGGAAAGGTCTGTGAAGAAATTGGAAACATTAAGAGACTCCATGTATCAGGAGTTTCATGTGCACTTCCCTCTGCCATCTTGTTTGAGCGCTGTTTTTCACCAAAATCTGCAAATAGCAATGGTTATTGCTCTTATTGCTGTTAGCACCATGAACTTGCAACTAATTCTTGTCTTAGATGTTCTGCTTGCTTTTGTTCAGTCTCATGGACACAAATTATCTTTTTACCATTACTTCCCCATCAGAGCAACAAAAATTTTAATTTCTATTTTCTTTCTAAGGTTTCTCTGCAGCTCTTCCCCTTTTATCTCTGCTTCTTTGTTGCTGTATAGACAACCCAGTCTGCTGTCTTCCACTGGCAAGACTGATCTAAAAGTTCTTGTTAGTTTAGAAAGCTGCTCTACCTTTTTCACATCCCCCTTAAATAAAAAAATATTTTTCTGAAATTGTCCAGACTTAACTCTTCTTTAGTTCCTTCTGAGGATTCCTTTTGTGGAGTGTCCCATCAATGTGACAACATGATCATGTGATAATTTGAAATTATCTTTATATGCAAATCTCTCAAGTTTTGTCACAGAATTTTCTTCTGTGGTGTTGCATCAGGACTTTACCCCTTAACACATCCTTTATCTGTGTTATCTGTCCATATCTTTTTCACGGTGAAATCTCTCTGCTGCAAGGGACAAAGCCTAATTTATTTTTTTAAATTCTGCTTTAATATAAAGCTGATTAGTAAAAAGCGAAAGTTATTTTATCAGATCAGTCTTTTATCTAAACCTTAGCAAGAAATTGGAAAAGTCAGAAAAATACTACAGGTTGTTTTGGTTTTTTGTTTTCTTTTGTTCTGTTTTGTTTTGTTTTTAAATGGCATTTCTCACTACAGAATTCTGCTGATATAACTTCAAGCCTTCAATGGAATAATTAATGATTATTTGCTCAGACAGAATTTTTGTCAGCATCTTGTTCCCCCTCCTGCTGGCTCTTTCTGGCATCTTACATTGTGCCAGCTCTTGAATAATGGTTTAATTTAGCTCCTATGAACATATCTTAAGCTGTATCTATAATGAAATATTGTAAAGTTAGGGCATTTCAGAGTATTAATAGAAAATGGTACTATGCTAAACAGAACTATGTTAAATCACTATTGGCTGCTGAGAAGAACATTTTAAATTTGGAAAAAATTAAATACAACTCTTGCAGCTGTAGATGGTGGGAGTACTGTCACAATGTTGAAAGAGAAATAATCCTGGGAAACTCAAATACTTGATTTCTGTATCTGTATCTGTCCTCCATTACCTGTAAAACTGTCTTTGGGCTGTTCAACTGGCTTGTTGAAATCAGGATTTGCAACATACATGGGGCTTAACTTTTCCCTCCAGAAGGAGCCACACCAAGAAATAATTTAAATTTAAATGTGAGTTCAGCTAAATTGTTTCTGCTACCATTTGCCTACAGACAGAGGTGAGGTTCTTCAACAGTTATCTTCCAACATTTTCCTTTGGCATGTGAGAGATTTTTAGAGGCACTTGTTTAGAAATTTTTAATAAACAAAGCTCTAATGGTCGCTTTAATAAATTCATATTAATCCAGGGACATATTTTATTCCCCAGGGATTTCTGTAATAAATGATGCTCTGTGTAGCAGAATTGTGCACTCAGCATTTTATGTATATAAAGTCCATAATGTGGTGCTGTATCAGGAGGAGAGCTATCCTGTAAATATGTCCTTAGGCTGATGTCTTAGGAAGTATGCAAGGACAGTCAAATTAAGATGGATATTACACTATATCCTTTCTTCACTCACTACTGCAAAACTCGATATTTGTCTAATCTATCAGTGAGAGTCCTGTCACCACTGCATAGAGGATTGCTGTGACTGGAATTTCTGCACGCACCATGATTATGTGCAGGGCATGAATTTTTCTCTCTAGTGTTTCTGGTTGCTTTGGTTGTCACTTCTGAGCCTGAACAAATCCCCTGTGCTCTCTTTTATCTGGGTGATAATTCCAAGGCATATTGACAGATTGAATGTCAACATTGTTTCTTAATGCTGTTGTTTTTCTTTACAGACATGCTGGCAAAAGGGCAGAATTTTAAATGTGCTTCTTTGTGCTTTAGTTACTTGTGGTAGTGTTTAAACTTACAATTTTTGCAGCAGGTCCCTTGGTGCCTGATGGCCAGGCTGCTGCAGCTGGAGTTTATCAGATATCTGTCACTTACCACCTTGCTGCATACAGTTCTTTGCTGTGAAGCTGTAAGGAAAACAGAGTGGAACCTGTGGACTCTATCTTCCTCCAAGGCTATACTCCTTTTATCCTTTCTAAAGCTTCCCATCCTACACTGTTCTGCAACATCTAGTTGTGCTCTTGTAGTGTTCTTTCACCTTGGATACCTGCCTGGGACTCCAGAATAAATCAGTGCATAATTGGTTAAAATCATCTAAGCAGATTTTAATGTGCTTGAGAATTTAATTCTCTTTGTTAAACCATTCGTCCTGTTAAATAGTATCCCAATCACAAGGAATCACAGAGAAGTATTTTATTTTCCATAGAAGTGAATAAATATTTCTGGCCCTCACATATTTGTCCATTTTTTGTGCTTCTGAGCATGACTCACTGCAAGTCAGCTTTTCTCTTTTCTTTATAACTTCTTAAGAACTACATCTGGCCCCTAGGTCAGTTCTCTGGAAGCCCATGCCTATGTTTCTGCTGGCACTTGGATTGGTAGACTTCCAGACATGCTGTGAGACTTCTTGCCTTGACTTTTTGAAGAGGCAAACTTTGGATTATGGGGATGGCTTTGTATCACACCACATAAATTGTTATTTCTTGGTAAGCATTGCATAACCAGTACTGAGGTGTTTGCATGTTCTTCAAAGAGTAACAGAAGTTCAGTTACTTCATTGCTCAGAGTATTGTAAAGCTGAGATAGCTTGAAATTGCTGTTACACAGATGGGTGAAATGCCACGGGACATGCTGAAAATTGCGGTTACAAATATGCTGGTTCTGAATTGGCACTGTGGATCCAGCACAATTTACACCAGTTTTGGGTGTACTGAGCTGCCCTCTACCAAGAGACTCTCAGGTGGACCTGCTGCCTCTTTTGTCCATGCTGGGGTCTCCTCAGGAGCTGGGTGACAGGTGAATGTTGCTCATGGGTGTTTGAGTGCATCTGTCCAGCATCAGCTTGGATCAAGAAGCTCCTTCCTGAGCAGGAACTTGCTGAATCCAATGGAGCTTTATAAAGATAACAGTGCAATCTTGCATTTCTGGCTTTTCTTGGTGTTGTACTGTGGCTCAGATATACAGTTGTATGGAGCTGGCTTGGGTTAATAAAGCTGGTTCTTTATATCCCAGGTCATACAAAAGTGGCAAAACCACTTCCTGAACTGACACCAAGCACTGTGTAATGTGGTTTGTGCAGCACTGTACCTGAGCCAATAAACTTTGTAATTGTAACCTCTGAGCTATACTGAGTGTGTCCCTGACACAATGTGCAACTAAAATAAGCTTCTGCAGCTGGTCAAGTGATGGCTGTGGAGTGTGGGATGCAGTGCAGGAAGGGAGCTGACAGGAATATTAGATTCAATCACCTATACTTTATCCACACACCAAGATTCCCAAACATCCAAAGAGCTGAATTTCTTTTTCTTTTGAATCAAATCAGCACAAAGTATTTTTTCTGCCTCCCAAAACAACTATCCTCCACTTCATTATAGTGGTGAGTATCAGCTTGGTCAAATAAAGTAAAGTTCATAAGAATGAATGCCTCTGGCTTTTATAGAAAAAATAATGAAATATTTCCAATACATTTATTGCTGAATTCAGATATACTTCTAAATTGTTTTTTCAGCAGTGTTTGGCCAATGCAGAATTTGTGATGTTCTGTCACAGTGTGAAGGTTTTATTGCTGTTTATCTAGAGTTAAGTTTATAATTTAATCAATGTTTACTGCTCTGGAGTAAATGCTGAATCCTCTGGAGCTGAGACCATTTCTAGCTATGTATTTGTTTATCGCCTGAAGTGTGAGAGCCCCTGCATTAACACAGTTACAGCAGCAACCACAGTGTCTGCAGGGCATAATTGAGCTTTATGTGATGGAGGGAAGAGACCTGGAGCTAAACTGATTGACTTTTATATTTCACAATACACAGTGTGTATTAGACCGTGGGACAGATACACACTTGTGTGTCCCGGTGAAAATACAAGGTTTCAATACTTCTGCAGCACATGTGAAGTTCAACCAAGCTGCCACAGTTATGGCTGAAGATCAAATGCCACCTGTCCAGTTTATAAATACAGAAAATGACTTTCTAATGATTCAGGTCTCCATTTTCATTCTAGCAAGCTGAAGGTTCTATTTTCTTCATTTGATTCATGTCTTCTGTGAAGAAAAAAAAAAAAAAATGAAACCCAAAAAATGGAAGTCCCTAGAAATACCAATTATCCAGAGTTTCTTTTTTGAGGAGTAGACAGCATGGAGATTATAAATATTTACTGATTGCCCAGTTTCTGTAATATTCATGCTGGCTTTGTAGGAGAACACCTGAAGCAATACAAGATAAATCAACACATTTGTAAAAAGCAGCAGAGGGACAGACAGTGGGCATTTTGCTACAACCCATCAGTTAGAGGAGTTACGGTTTCACAGTTTATGACATCAGCCACTGTCCTCACATGAACTTCAGCCTTGAACTGTGTTTTTCTCTGCTCAAACACTTTCTAGTTCAGCCTGATCCTGTAAAATGCAGTGGCATTCTAGTGAGCTGCTACTGACTTTAGTATACTCAAGATCTTGTGGATCTTGTGCACTGTGTCTTTAAAGAGAAGGGGGAAAAGAAATGGAATAATTTATTTATGCTCGCTAAAAGAATTGTATGGAGGGCAAGCTCTACTATACAGACAGTGTTCTGACCAAAAAATATCACAAGGTTATAAAATTTGTTGCACTATAATTTTAAAGAAATGTGATTTCCCCACCCCACCACCCCGGTGTCCTTTTTGAAAAGGAACTGTGAGGTTTATCAGGAAAATATCTTGGTCCTGTTGTTCCCGGGGAGAGTGAATATAAATTGATAGGGATTGGACAGAGCCCCAAGCATTGTCCATTCTCAAACAGTGCATCACAGATTACAGTTTAACTGGGAGACAAATCAAGACCATTTCAGTCAAGAAGGGTGTTTGTAACGTGGCTGGGGCCGTGATGCTGCATAAGGATGCAGTGCTGTTCTGCTAAGTCATCCCAGCTGCAGGTGAGGAATCCCAGCACACAGATGCAGGATCATTTCTACTCTTTCAGAGCTGCTGCATGTAAATTGCTGCTGGACTGAGCCATTCCTTGGGCTCCTTCTGTGTAGAGGGTGAAATACAATTGTCAAGGAGGATACCTTTAAAAACAGGGACATCCTCCTGGAAATTTATAGGTTTGTATTTTGTTGCTTCTTAAGGTAAAAATGAAGGGAAAAGATTTGTCTTTAGAATATTAGCCTAAGCTGATAACAGGCAAAAACTGCCTTGTGTGCTTAAATTTAGGATGTTAGCAGTTTGTTGAATTGAGCAGGATTAAAATTGGTGCGTTTGGTGAGTAAGTGCAAAAATGATGAAGTTGTGTCTGAGTAAACTAATTTTCAGAGCTGGAGGTCTTTCTCTTTGATGTGTCAAACATAAATAATCTCTGAAAAATAGTTGCTGGGATTTTGTAAAGTGGTCTTACACAATATTTGCACTGCGCAGGTCACTGTGGCTCCCAAGATCTCTGTGGACTGATTTACAGGAAATGCAGAGTCACTGGAGCAGTGGACACTCCCCTAGAGCCCTGCCCTGCCATCCTTACAATGTAGATGAGACGTAGGTTTCTTCTTGGCCTTCTTGCAGATGCAGTGCACCCTCAATGCTCCCCACAGAGCACAGCCTGGCTGGCAGCAGCCTCAGGAGCCGGGGCTGGGGTGCAGAGTGGGAGCCCCTGCACCGCCCTCTGCTCTGGGGCTGCTGCTTAAACGCGTGGGCAATTTTCTGCTCCCCCTGTCCACATGGGAAAAGATTGCAGCAGCATTTTGTGAAGAGCTTAATCCCATTAGTGTGCAAGGAGCATGGCCTAGAAATGTGCTGTGGATGTGAGCAGAGGAAGGGGCTGAGGAGAGGCAGGCGCTGGAGCAGTCGAGCACACGCAGAAGCACCGACAGGCATTGAGGGCTCCCTGGGCTGAACAAGCACCTGCTATGCTACACAGAGTTTTCTATGAATGCTACATTTGGATTTAGCTCTTTTTCTTTCTATTAAATTCTACCCTGTGTTGGAATGCATGAAATAGAAACCTCTCTGAGTCCCTCAGAGAGAGAAAGGAAAGCAGGGTTTGAATTAGAACTTCTAGAGAAGCTGAAGTATATAAAGCTACACAGATATGAAATAGAAGTGTAAGTTTTAGTTTTAAGCAAGTAGAAATATATCTTAAATGCCTTAAGAGATTGTGTTAGCTAGTAAAAGGCTATAGTAGTGGTATAGATACATATTATAATATTGGCTTTTTGAAATATCAAAATGGATTTTGTATGTGTAGTGTTAAAGTAACTTTGTTATAAAGATATCATTTTTATTTCTGTTGTTAATTAAGCTGAGACGTAGTAGTGAAACATCTGATATAAGTATGCTTGTGCTAAAATGCCTGCTTGGATGGGATAACATCCAATAAACATATGAAGAAGATACCTGCTGATATGCCAACTATCAGCACTCACTGTCTGAAGACAGTGTGGACCAAGGCCCAAAAACTGGAGGTGATAAGAATGGACTAAAACCACAACCAGGGAATTCTCATGCTCTAAAAAGGTGGATCCAAGGAGGAGCCATGCTAAACAATTCTTGGAACATGTAAACTAGTTTGGGAAGGAAGTTTACTATGCATAAGGGGCTATGAATATGCAAGAGGCTGATGTAATGAAAAGGTATTTAAGGGGTATCCCCAAAGATAAGTGTGCTCTTGGCTGAGTGCCCAGATGCACCCAGCTGTAATAACCTTTGCTCTGTGCTCCTTGTCTCCTACTGTCATTTATTAAACTTTTTACATTTTCACAGGAGAGTGAATGTGTTTTTCACAGTAGTGTTACCTTTCACAAAATTAGTTCCAGACATAATGAAATTATAGCAGAACATTGCTTGCATTTCTAGATAGAGCAGCTAGAACCATTTGTGTAAATAGATAAAATTATATGTGTAGATTTTGTGTAAGAACTGACACTACTTTCACACATTAGAATCAAGCCAGGATGGGTTTAGGAAAAATGTTTTAGAATTGTGTTTTTAGCTGATTGGATGATTTAGGAATAAAATCCCTGGGGTGCAGAAAAGAAGAAGAGGAAGGAAGAAGAAAAAGGTGTGGGAGCTGCTGCTGCTGCTGCTTCTGCTCAGGACTTTGTGCCTGAAAGCTTTTAGTATGGACTTTAATACTCTGAACTCCTTGCCTTCAAGACTGATGTATTCATGCAATAAACAACTTTACTACAACCAACAACTGCTCTTGTCTCTTTGGAGACTCAAGGCCCATGAAAAACTCTACAACTTTACTCACAGTTGTCCTAATTTTTATTTATTAAAATAATTAAAACATGAAATGGAAACTGTAGATTGCATCCTACTGTGGCAGGATGAGACAGGAATGAACTTTATACCTCAATTTCAATACAGATCAGACTGATGCATAAATTAAAAAAAAAACCACATTATCTTAAATTATGAGGCTGAGGAGTAGAAGGACGAGCTGCCTGTGTCTATTAGGGAGAGGGCAGGCATTCTGTGTGACAGCTTGTGCTGCATCAGGAATCAGCATGGGGTCCCAGTTTGAGCTGTTTGATTTGGATTGCACCTACCTAACAGATACCTGTAGGGTCTGGCTCTGCCCTTTCGCTGTGGTGACATTTGGAGAGTTTGCCAATATGATAAGTTGCAATGAGCTGAATTACAGCATGGCCCCTGCACACAGCGTTTCCTCTTTTCCCCCAAGATTTGCCAAGCTCTCTGACTTGCCAAGTTCCTGAACTGTAGTCTAATTTCTTTCTCAGAGTTCTCAAGAAATGAACCAAGCATTGGAACACGCCCCTGAAATTCACAGTTGTTTTTAGCTTGTCCTTATCTCCTTTCTAAGATATCTTAGCAAGGTATTTTTTGTATTTCTCTCTCTGAAATTTGATCCTGAGATCTCAAAGATAGTGGAAACAGAAGTGAGATTTTAGATGGCTTCTTTTTAGAGGTATGATTTTTGTGTCAAAACAGTACTGAAATTGGGATAAAACAAGAGTCATATCTAAGTATTACTTCTTAAACAGGAATATGAGATAATCCTCAAGGAAATAAAAAAAGCTGGCATTTATCTTATCACGTAGCATTTAATAATCATTCCACAAATATTTGGGGAAATATGTGGGCCAGTGAACTCACTGAGATAAGTAGGTTGTGTCAAATCCTTGGTGTCAGATAAAATGTGAACTTTTCCACAGCCCTTGTTAATTTTACAATATTGAACCAGTGCATTCCTTACATTTTCATTTTCCATTCACTTTGTCTTTCTGTTTAATGCATCTATTTTACTGCTGCTGGCAGGAGTTTCTTCTTGCTTCAGAATCAGAAGTTATCTGATTTATTTTTCCTGTACAGATACCTCCTCCAATGTTTTACGTAGTAATATGTTCTCTCTCTATAAATTGATCATAGTAGTGAAAATTAATGCATATTTCTGTTAAGAGGATTTATTTGTGTCCCTTTATTAGTGTCGCTGTATTATCCAGTCACCTAACCTATATTGTCAAAAAGATCTGCTATTTTATTCCAATTAAAAGATTTAAATGTAGAAGACTTTTGTGATTTAAAGAGCAACTAACTGATAAATGTTGTGCAATATTTACTAATCCCAAAGGTCTTCTTTACAGAGAGAATGGAAACCCAATACTGGAAATTTGAGGGGAAAATGTCTGACTGTGTAGTTAAAGCAAGAGCGTTCTATTTGATGCTGAAATACTAAAGAGCCAAAACTTTTCCTCACAAAGGGAAATATTCAGAGGACAGTGAGGGTCAACTAACTAGTGTCACTATCATATTTTATGAAAATTCCCTTTGCCAGGATTTTTCTCCTGAGAAGCCTCAGAAAAGAAATGTAAACAATAATTATCTGATTGCTTGGAATGTGGTTTGGAGGTTGCTTACTAACAGGTGCATCTTTGATTGGTTCTATGGGAATTGTTTTTACTTAATGACCAATCCCAGTCATTAAGTGTGCTGTGTTGGACTCTCTGAGTCTGTCACGGGTTTTTATTATCATTCTTGTCTAACCTTCTGATGTATTCTTTCTCTTTCTCTAGTTTTAGAATATAATAGGACATGATGTATGATATGATATATGATATGATATGATATGATATTATATAATAATATAATATAATATAATATAATATAATATAATATAATATAATATAATATAATATAATATAGTATAATATCAGCCTTCTGAGAACTTGGAGTCGATTCTCATCTCTCACCTCATCCTGGGGATTCTCACAATGCTGCAACAATTGGTGACCACAATCTAGCATGGAGCAATGGAGAAGAGTGGGAGTGAAATTAAAGACTGAAATTGTCCAGAAGACAACAGCAGGGAATGTACATGTAGAAGAAATATTCAGCCATCTCTGTTTGTGCAAACCATGCTGGAGTCATCCTCTGTGCCCTTCCTGTGAGTCATGCCTACAGGCAGGTTTTATGGGGTTCCACCAGATCAGGAAATTCACGGAGGAATTGTGTCCCAATTCTTGTGTTGAGTCACACCATGACACAGTGGTGTTCTGGCTGTGTTACCCCATTCAGCATCTCTTCTATCACATCAGCTTCCCTGGAGCTGGGGTTGTTTAATGTGACAAGCAAGGCACGGTTAGGACAAGGAGGGCAGCTATGAAGTTCCATATATCCACATCACTCTGAGAGCTCCAGATGCAGTCTGGAGGTGGTACGGTTCCAGATTCAGACCTGGTAATCAGAGGATATTCCTTGATATAATGGTAGTCTCTAAAAACATAATGTTATTTTTAGCTGGCAAGAGAAGAGATGCACCAAGGGAAAAAGGTGAACTGAAGTCTTGGCAAATCCTGATTTGATTTCTTTTTCAACCATTTCCTGTTGAATCTCAAGCCACTTAAACCATGTGATAATTCATAGAGCTGTCCAGGTTGGAGCAGCCCTTTGAAAGAGCTCTAGCTTGAGTCTGGCCTGCTGCTCAAAGCAGGTCAGTGTCGCAGACATCTTTCATGAAAAATCCTTTCTTAGGATTTTTCCTTGTGAGAAGCTGCAGTTTCAGCAACCAAATGTAAACAATGGTTATCTGCTACTGTGGAATGCAACAGGTAGACCTGTGATTGGTCTCCTGTAGATGTTTGGATTTACTGGCCAGTGATTGGTCTCCTGTAGATGTTTGGATTTACTGACCGCTCATGGCAGAGCTGGCTCTTGCTCTCTGTCTGAGACACAGATCTTTGCTATTCATTCTTGTCTTTTCTTAGCTTAGCTCAGCTTCTGAAGAAACCTTTTCCTTCTATTTTCTTTTTAGTATAGTCTTAATGTAACATATATCACAAAATAATGAATCAAGCCTTCTGATCATGGAGTCAACATTCTCATCTCTTCTTCCTCCTGAAAACCCCTGTGACCATGGTCACAGGTCAGTGAAGATTTCAGGCAGTATTTTTCAGGAGTTTGTTGTGTTGGGTCTGGAAAACTTCCAAGAACACAGGTTCTTCAGTGTCTCTAGAGAATTTGTTCCTGTGCTTAATTATCCTCCTAATGATTTCTCCCCACCCTTATATTCAGCTGCAGCCTTTCTCAGGCACTGGAAGGCTGCTATGAGGTGCTCCCTAAATTCCTCTTCAGGTACACAGGGCATGTGTGATCTGATCATAGTGGATGAGTCTAGATTTGTCAGGAGGCTCTTGCCTCAATCCTCTTCCAAGGAGAAGACAGTTCTCCTTCGCTCCTTCTCTAGGCACCACAGCCCAGGGAACCTTGCTGGTAAAGAATGAGGCAGAGGAAGTGTGTTTGAACAGCCATGGTGGTCAGGCAAACTCCCTGGTGACTGGGAAAAGGGGAACATTGCTCTTGATTTTTAAAAAGGGAAGAAAACAAGAGCTACAGTGAGCTCATCTTCATGCCTGGGAAGATCCGGGAGCAGATCCTCATGGAAGCAATGTTCAGGCACATACAAGACAAGGAGGTGATCTGAGACAGCCAGCATAGCTTCACTAAGGGCAAATCATTCCTGACCCATCTGGTGAATCTGGAATCTTTGGAGACAATGGTTGCAGGGTTTTAGGGCTCTCCTCACTCTGTGTCAGAGCACTAAATAAAGCTGGGTCACCCATACCTTTGGTGTTATCTGGGATCCTGAGCATGCTCTAGCCAAAAAAAAAAAAAAAAAAAAAAAAAAAAGAGTTGGAAACAAACAAGTTGAGGTTTTATTTTAGCTTCTCTTTCCAATAAGAAACTCTTTAAAGTCTATATGTATTAATGAGATGTGTTATTTTTAGCTACTCACTCTTCCCTACCTGTTAAGTCAGAAAATTCCCCAAACACTTGCTGAGATGATGCAGCATTTTTGCTCAGATAATGCAGGTGTTGGGAAGCCAGGCACCAGTGGTTCCTGCCATCACAAATGAGATTATGAAAGATCCTGCAGGCTATGCCAACAGTGAAGAAAAGTATCTAGAGCGTGGTACACGACTCCCTCGTTCCCCTTTTACTGTCCACAGGCAAAACCTCTTCATGGCTCTTATTTATGACTCTCCAAGTGAGCTGATTGAAGGATCCATCAGAGGAGCAAATGTAGATTGCAACTGCAGGTGTCCCCCTTGAAGGGCACTGCAAGCCATGTAAATTCCTTTCAGCAATTTCTGCAGCCACTATTTCCTCTAATTGTTGACTTCAGGTGAAAGTAATTCAGAGCAGTTCTGGTTCAGGAGGTGAGCTCCTGATGGTGGGACAAGTCTGTACAAGCAAGACATGCTGAACCCCTTCTCTACATAGATATTCCTGTGTACTTTTTGAGTCTGTACATTTGTCATAAGGGGGCAAGATGTACCAATACTCCTGTGAATATTTCTGCAAATGCTGCTGTGATTTATTAATGTATTAATTTATGAAATAGACTTCTATGAAATTTCTGGTCTTCAGCTGAGTTATTTAGAAAAATACAGTGAATTCCTGCTTAGATTTAATATGCTTAATTATGAGTGCCTAGGGGAAGCCTGGACTACATTTAGCATTTTCTGAGCAACACCTATCAGTTAACACAGAAGCAGCACAATTGAAGCGCTTTAATCTTCTACTGCTCCAGTCTGATGACTCTGCCTGGCAGTCAGTGGTAATGATGTAAGTAAAAATGCCCTTTTTTATGCTGGAGTATAAGCTTTTACCCACCTCATACATGTTGATTATTTACAACTTAGCTGTGTGAATTAAGAAGAGTCAATTACGTGGGCCTTGTTTCAGTCCCTGTTATGTTGATATAAAATGGGCATAAACGTACCAAAATCAATGGTGGCTACTGCAATGTAAAACAGGTGTAATGATTACAGAAACAGGCAAATTTAAACTCAAATTTTCTTTTCTTCTGGCTTAAGTAAAATAGATAATCAGGTATGAACTCTGATTCAACAGAAGCAAGAGACTTCATTAGCACAACTTCAAAATGCCTTTTTTTTCCGATCCATATCCAGTTTAGTTAAATCATAACAATTAAATCCTTCAGAGATCAATAAAGACCTATATCATTAATAAAATTATTTTAAAACATTGGATAAAATCAGATTTTCAAATAATGAATAAAACTGCTTTATGCTATATTATTGTGACTGAATATCAAATCAATATCAGTCCTGTCATGTTTAATCTGATAAAGCTCACCAGGACTGGGTCTCTCAGTATTAAAAACACTATTAGGAGGAACAGTATAATCTTATCTTCTATGGACTAGACAGTGGACAAGATGAAATGTATATTCTGTTATTTAGTTGACTGTATTTCTGCTTTACAAATATCAATCACTGATTATTTATGTAATTATCAGAAGGTCTTGCATTACAAAATGAAAAGTGTGAAAATCACTGTATTGTCATGTACAAATGTGTAGAAGGCCAGAAGATAAGGGGCTAATTGCAAACAGTGATAACTGGATGGCTGTGGAGCCAGCCAAGGATTGCAGGTAGGTTACCAGGGCTTGTTGGTAATAATAACATGCTGTGAGAAAGAGCAGGATGTGGCTGGAGAAGGGAGCATGAGAAGGTAGGGCAGCACTTTGGAGGGACAAATATCCTTGTTCTGATTCCTGGGGATAAGCACAACTCAGGCCAGTGCAAGCACAGGGATAGGATCAAGAAGTGGGCATGGACTGGTGGGGGGGAACAAGGCCACCCAAGACCCCCAAATCCTCTGACCCATTTCCAGAAGGGTCTGAAAGAATGAGCTGTACATAACAACTAATTTGCATAGAAAGCAAGAATCTGTCTTCAGGGTGGGGAAAATTTTCTATAAAAGGTTCCCATCAAGCCCCAAGTTCTCCCAGGACCCTGGACACCCCTCAGCTGCTCCTGGAGCCAGGAGCAGTGATCTCTGTCTTCCTTTCTTTATTTTCTTTCTCTCTCTTCCTCTTTAATTCATCTCTTTCCTTCTCTCTTCCCTTTCATGTTACCCCTTTATACAAAACCCACTGCTGTGTACTTATGTAAGAGGCCAGGGGCTAACTTAGCAATTTCCATGCAAAATGTGTAATTTACTAATAAAACTTTTTGAGTTTTTGCAGACCCTTTGACTTTTGTTGCTCCTGTCAACCATGAGGATTTATGGATCTTGGGTGCTCCCTTCCTCCTAAGGGTGGGACATCACAAAATTGTTGGGAGATTTTGCTAAAGCCATCAATGTAGTTAGGTTTTGAAAACATACTTCTCTTTAATGAAGGTTGATTACATAGAGTCCTTGGTAAATGCCTTTTTATGTACTTCACACATATTTTTTTAATTGGTTATTATTCCTAGAACTGAGATTTTACATTTTAATTTCTCTATTGTAGCCAGATCAGAATTCCAGAGAGATTTGAGATGAGAAGAATTTCTACTCTGTAAGGTTTTTTATTGTGTTTTTACTATCTTACAGAGCCTTACAGTTTTCTTTTTTTTAAGTGAGAATATTAGTCCAGCATTCTGAATAAATTTCCCATCTCTTCATTTTAATTGGAACAAAGGTCTTGAGATTATTTTCCACATGCAGTCAAACACTGCTGTATGGCTTTGAAAAGTCACTTCAATTCAGGCAGAATTTCCAAGCATATGAGAAATTTTGATCAATAAGAGGGTAATCAAAAAGAATATGTTTTGTACTTCTGTATCTGCCTACCTTCCTAAGATTTTAGAGCCCTTTCAACATTGAAGGAATGAAGCTTATAAAATATATTGAGTAGGTATTATTATCATTTAATGAATTGGGAAGTCAAGGCATACAAATTTGTAACTGTTTTTTGAATGTCCTCTGGGTTTTTTTAGTCAACTGGATTCAGAACAGTTTATAGCCTTTAAATTTGTTTAGCCCTTGAATGTTCAAGTCCATGTAGTCATCTGGAAGCATTACCATTTTTGTGGAGCCTTTGTCACTGTGTGTACCCCATTCTGTGAGCCCTCCCCTTGGCGTTCCTCCCTGACCTGTGCCATAGCTCAGACAAGGCCCCCACTCTGCACTTTGCTGCCAGGGCCCATTGCCATGGGCACTGCCTTTTGCTGCTATTTTCTGTTATTCTTTCAGGGTCTTTTTGCCATTCTTTTTGCTACCCTTATTCCTTTCTTTATCCAGTTTAAGTTTACGGGATTTGTTTTTATTCTTCCTTATTCTCAAAGACAGATGTCCCAGACTTCATCCTCCTCCAGGAGGAAGATGTGGGATTTAGAATTGATATGTTTGTGTGAGGCTGTGCTGAAAGAGGGAGGTCAGGTTTTGCTGCAGTAGTGCTTGAAGGGGGTGCTTGTTGGCAGCATGTTTGTTCAACAATTGGGATACTAAATCTAAGGCTAAGGACTTGTCAGAAATTATCTCACTTAAAATAATCTAGATAAAAGCTTTTGTGGTGTTTATGAGATCCCCAGGATGAGGTGAGAGATGAGAATTTGACTCCATGTTCTCAGAAGGCTGATTTATTATATTATGATATTACATTAAAAGAATACTATACTAGAACTATACTAAAGAAAGGATACATCAGAAAGCTTTAGAATGATAAAGAAAGCTCGTGACTGACTCCTCAGTCTGACACAGCTGATGGTGATTGGTCATTAATTAAAAACAATTCACGTGGAACCAATCAAACAATCACCTGTTGGGAAACAATGTCCAAGCCACATTCCAAAGCAGCAAACACAGGAGAAGCAAATCAGATAATTATTGTTTTCATTCCCCTCTGAGGCTTCTCAGTTTCTCAGGAGCAGAGCTTCTCTTCTTCCCCAGAGTTTCTCTTCCCTCCATGGGCAAAGAGGATTTTTCAGAAAATGTCATGGAGACAAGCTTTGATCACGAGTTCATCATGGTGCCACAGGTAGTTTGACCTTCATGTAAGGTCTGTCATGGTAGAGGGAACCTTGGACTTGGGCTTGGTGTTCCCATCCAAGGCCAAGTGCTCCAGGTGAAGTCCATCCAATGGAATCAGGGAACATATTTCTTCCTGCCACCAGCACCCTGTCCTCATGCCATGGCCCTTGGCTACCCAGAAGCCTAACAGTGGTGACTGTTTTGCCTTGTACAGCTGCTTCAACCCTAAGAGAAGGGAGAAGGGGCATGAGTGTGGGACACTGAATGCAAACATTTTCCAAAGCTGTCCCAGACACTGCTCCTGCTGTAGAGCAATTACAGGCAGTGGAGTTGGCTAGATTTGTTAAAGAGATGTTTCCCTTGTTTGAATCAGCTGGAGAAGACTCCTGCACAGTAAGCAGCTCCATCATATCAGTGTTTCTGGTTAAGACCATGCTGCAATAATTGTGTTGATTGTGTACATTGTGATTGCAGTTCTGCAGAAAAGAGCTTGCTCTGAGCAGCATCCACTTTCATTTCCTGTCCCTGGTGTGCTTGGCACCATGTTGTTACTGTCAGTGTTATTGCCACTGCATTTATTCTCTGTACATGGGAAAAATAGTGCAGCACTGTCTTCCACATGCTCCCCTTCTTCCTTTTCCAGAACCTTCTGGGATGTAGTGTTCCTCCTCTGTCTTCCACTAACCTTGCCAGGCCACACTGGCATTCTCAAGAGTCCAAGCAATCATCAGCAACACCTTTCTAATGCTATGCTGAAAGAAGGGGGAAAGGCTGAAGCAATAGGTAAAACAAAGACAGGAGCCTCTTAAGCACAGACAATTGTGAGTCAGCATGAGAGCAGTGTATGCTGGAGATAACTTCCACTAAAAGCCATTAGAACTTACCCTTCCTGTTCCTAGCTAAACACAGAATCCATGCTGTGGCACCAGGCCCACTGGGAATGGGGCACAGAGAAAAACTGCAACAGCAATGAGAACTCCACAGCATTTTTATAGTGATGGATTAATTCAGGTTAGAAGGGACCTCAGGAGGCCTCACGGGTCATCTGTGGGATCAGACTGTGCCCCTAAGGGCTGTATCCAGTTGGGTCCTGAAATCCTCAGAGGATGGAGGCTCCACAACTTCTCTGGACAATCTGCTCTAATGCTTGATTGTTGGGAATTTCTTCATGGTGAAGAAACTTTTATCAGTGTCCAGACTGGTACACCTTTTAAAATTTCAATTTGAGCTGATTATCTTTTGCTCTTCTTGCCTTGGATCCTTTAGACCCTTCTCTTCTCTGGGGTATAGAATCCCAGCTTCTCTAAAATGGACCATGTGCAGCAGCTCCTTGATCCTCCTGAACCTCCTCCTCATTAGACAATAGGAAAAATCTGCACCAGTCCTTTTTCAGCACCTGCCTTGTAACAGGAGTACAATCAATCTGGACTCCTCATATTCCTCAGGTACTAAACAGAGAAGTATTTACATAAGGTTGGACACTCAATCTCTTAAACATTTGTTGGAGATGATGGAGATAAGGGCTCTATCTGCGCTAGTGTTAATTATTCTTTTATAGCAGGATATTTCTTGCATGCAGCCATGAAAATGCTTTGTTTCCTCTGTGAATGCAGAGGTTCAGATCCCTTGAAGCTGTGGTGTGACAGCCTTGTCAGCTTGCAGCCCACAGCTCACAGCTTCTTAACTCACTCTGGAAAAATGCAGTCTCAGACTAATTAAACAGACAGCTGCAGCCCCTCACAAGTTGCACTCACATATTGCCCTTTGCTGCTTCCAAGGCTTTCCAGAGAATATAGAAACTCACGTGGACTTTAGCCTAGTCTGCAGGCATACACTGAAATTAAACAACCCTTCAGTTTCCAGGTTTTACACAAATAATGATGTGCAATGAAAATGTGATTGAGGACTTTAAAGCCAAAAGAAGGTTTAAGGAAAATAAGAAAAAAAGGGAGTGCACAGGGAACGAAGAAGACAGTCTCTATTTAAAATTATCTTATGCCACTTTATCTATCAACATTTGCACAGGAATGCTGAATCAGATTAGATTTTATACAACTACTCCCAAAATAGTTGGATATATTCCAGGTATTTATTATGTGCTGAAACTCCTGCCAGCCAAGAACGTATTGTCAGAGATCACCTTCATACATCCTCAAGGAATCTCCATTACCCTGGCCTTGGGACAAATTGTGCAGCAAAACTTAGCTGTTAAATGTCTGAGTGCTGCTTTCATCTGGTGTCTGAGAGGGACAGTTAAAAGTTAAAGGAATCTGAGAAAACAGACATTCATCACTTGGCAGAGTGTATCTCAATTTAATGTGTCTGACAGACACAAGGTACACATGGTGTGACAGTGGTTACCCTGGGGTAAACATCAGTAATCTGTGAGTCCCTCTGAGAAATCTTTGTGGTGTGATTGCAGAAGTTTGTAACTATCTGGAGTAATGAGATCCATATACCATATGTATAAAATATATTTTAAATACAGACATTTAAAAATAAACTTATATTGATTCACCTATCTGTACCTGAAATAATTTACACATAGGAATTCAGTGGAGCTACTATTGCCATAATAGTAAAAAAGAGTGCAGTATGTGGCAGGATTTACTGACCTCTGTATTTTATTTCTGCCTGATGAGGGGGCACAACTTGTGCTAATGATGACATTTTCACAGTCTGCAGAATCTAATATTACAGTGAAATGTATCTCTGACTCAAACCCTCTGGCACAGTACGTAACTTTGGTTTTACATGTAACGTTTGCCAGTGTTTCACTTTCACATTGATATTTATTCTTTTGTCCAGGGATGTATCACTCAGACATCCTATGTGTGTGATTAAGGGGATCTTTGGCCATCACATCTGCTGACAGCAGAACTGACTGCCTTAGCAATTGTGTAATGCTACAATTTTATTTCCACTTTTGATTTACTCAAAGTAGGATTAGGGATCAGCACTAAAACTAAGTGCCTGGCTACTGCAAACAGTATTCCCTGAGAAGCTGCCATGGTTTTCTTCATTTAAAAGCATATTCTGAAAAAAATGTTTCGTTTTCACAGTGCACTTACTCTGGACAGCAATATCTGAGAGTATTTGAGGGCTTTGTAACTGCTACTAGAGTTGACATCATTCTTTATAAATTTAGATAAATACAAAAAATCTGTCAGAAATTATTTCGATCAATGAAGTGATTTAATTATAGCAATCATTGTGCCTTCGTATACAACAGCGTTGATGTGAAAAACAATCAGGTGTGAGAACTCCCAAGTCAGCCAGCAGAAGGAAGAAGGATGGAATCCCCTCACATGTCCCAGCTTTGCAGGCTGCCCCTACTCACTTAAACCTCTCTAATCCTGATCCAAAATGGACACAGCTGGAGCAGGCCCCAACAGCTCTTACATGACGCAAGGAGTCTGTTTTCCCAGCTCAGAGTGTAGCTATACAGAGAAGTTGCTTGAGACGCTTTAGGTAAGATTCAGTGGTCCCAGATTTCTGTTTAAAGAGGGTGGCAGCTACATCAGTCTGACTGTGGGCAGGGCTTTGATATCCATTCTGCAATTTTGGCAGATTCCCTGTTATACACACACATACACACAGAGACACACACAGGGCAACACCAGCACTGAAACTCATCCTAAAGTAAGAATGCTCCTGCACAGACATCAGGCTGGCAGGTTTCCTCTCTTACAGCGCTCTCTGAGAGATGGACAGACACACAGCCTCTTTTCAGATCCCCTTCATTTGTCAGCATAAACAAAAAAATTATCTCTGATAATATTTGGCTCTACTTCTAAGATGGTTACTGCAGTTTCTAATTGAAGTGAGCCTGCTGCTGCCAGGCAGGTAACCCTCATGTCCATGCTTTTGGGGATGTGCTGGGCTGCTGAGCTGTGCATCTGTCACATGGAGTGCTAGAGAGGCATTTTAGTAACCTTTCCTCACACAGGCCAGTGTTGCAGAGATACTCATTGAGAGAATGTTTGTTTAAAGTAAATTTTACTGTCCTGTGCCAACAGGAGTGCCCCCACTGAAGTGGCTGTGCAAGTGCTTGGCTGCAAGCCATGCCACTGTCCTGGTGACCATCCATCCTTGTCACCATGTTGCTGCACTGGGCAGGTGTCACCAGGCTTCATGTGTCACTGGTTTGCACTGCTGGCCTCTCTGGGGTGAGCCCATGCCTTGCTGCCTGCCAAAAATTATTCCAGCCTGCCCTGAAATAAGTGGAAACCACATGGTGAGAAAACAGACCCATGAGTGAGCTGTGCCAGAGCAGGGACACAGGGGGAGAGCAGCACAGGCCATGGTGGGCAGTGTGGTGGAAGGCACTGCTCAGGGTGTCACAAAGGGCGGCACAGTAGAAACAGCTGCAGGGGCAGCAGAAAGGTCACATGCTCTGCTTCCACCCATCCCATTGCCAGGGAGCTGTGATGGAACAATTGTGACTGCAGAAAAAATAAAGAAGTTGAAACTGGGAAGGAGGAAGGGTGGAGTTTCATATTAAGTGTCTAGCTGTTTGTGCTCCTTTTTCTCTTAATATCCAAATCAGGTATCAGAAGCTTGTGTGGTCTGAGAATAAATTAAGCAAAATATCCCAATTCTGAACTGTTTTGTCTGTGACAACTACATACAAAACTGGTCTAAATATCTCAACCATGTACAAAACAATGTCTTACATGAGTGGTTTTTTGCATCTGCAGGAACAGTTTGTACCGACTACTTGCAAATGTCATGTCTATGTACAACTTGATCCCTCCTGCAACTGCTACAGCAGCAGAATCTCATGAGAATGCCAGGGACAATGCACCCACGATGTTAATAATCACATAAACATTTATGTGGAAACCCAGGGCACCAGGAATATTTCTCTGTCTGCTCTGGGATGCCCTGACCCCCAGGGGAGCACTGACTTTGACCCTCATTCATGGAGGATGAGGAATCCACTCAAGTCTGAAGTAGATTGTGGAGAGTAGTGTAGGTGTATCACTTAGGTAAGAAATTTAGGTTTTGAGATTTTTAGTATGTTGTGGGTGGAAGCAAGATAGAGGGTACAAGGTGTCATCCTGAGTTTCTTCTTCATGTTTCTTCTTCATGCTTCTTCTTCCTCCTTCTTCATGATTTTGTAATTGGGTGGAAAAATCCGCATTGTGGGCTTTTAGAGATTATTTATTAAGTTAAAAGGGGAAATAATCTAGGTGTCAGTTCCTAATGGATAGTTTAGCTTTAAAAGACCTTGTAACAAAAAATTGCTAGCCATTTTTGAGGTGCTTTTCCAGTGTGCTGAGCCTCGTGTGAACAATGTACAAAACTTTAAATAAAATAATAATAAACAAAAACCTAAAGACTGAAAAAACCAAAAACCTAAAGACTGAAAAAATCCAATGCATCTCTCTTTCCCAACACAAAACTGCTCCAAGAGGGTCTCCCCTGATAGGCGAGCCCCCTAAAAAAGCCCAGCCTAAATCCCAGAAGTTGAGGAATCAGCAACTACCCCAACACATTTAGATATACAAAGGAGAGGAGCTGCAGCAGGAGCTACCTGGGGGAATATGTTGAACTGTCAAAAATTCCCATCTGGAGAAGCCTGAGAGTTGATTACTTAATTATGGATGTGTTGAGGAATTCAGATCTGTTTTCAAGGCAATCTCTTGTCTCAAAGCAGCTTTGCTATCTCATCTGTGCAGTAACAAGCTGGGATGTTCCTGGACCACCCAGGGAATTCATTGATTCAGTGCACAGGGTGTGCAGAGGGGCACAGCCCTGATACAACCTTGACACCCTTATAGCTATGGGACAGACTTGAGTTTCATACTGAGAACTTACTCTGACAGCTCCTGCCACTTCAAGATGTTGTCCTGGTTGTAGGATTTGGAAATCTCTGTTTTTGAATCACTAATCCAAAGAATTTATTCAAGTTGAACACACTTCCAATTCATTCTGGATCGTACAACTTCCCCTGAAAAATTGTAATATTTTCCCAAGTAATAAATCAGTGTTTGCAGTTAAGCTTTTATTTACCCAAACCTATGAATCAGTTATACTATTTTAAGGGAATCACTGGCCTCTGTCACACTTGTAGCAAGACAGCCTTGTAATGAGTTATAATTAGGTGTCAATTATTATGGCAACTGTTACATTAACTTTAGGCTTTTCTTCATCTAAGAATTAGTAGATTTCACTGTTTGTATATTTTTATGCACTGGAACAAAATCAGCCAAAGCTGAAAGGGAAAGGAAAGTGGCCTTACAAAGCCTCTGGATATCACAATCTGTTAATTTCTTTTGCAAAGGTAAATGGATATTGCCTCGTGGCTCTGCTTCTTCTGCTCTCCATGTTCCTAGAGACATTTTGTCTTTCCAAAGTGCTGTTTTGCCCCAACCCCAAGAATTGTGGAGGCCTGCCCCAGACCTGCCACATGGGACACTGAGCTGCTGAGGTCCTCCAAGCTCTGCTAGGCCATAGTGTCCAAAATCAGTAGTTTTAATATAGACTTTGAGAAAGACAGTGGATTTGTCAACAATTGCTTCAGGGAAATGTTTCTGTTATCGCAGTACCTTGCGCAATCTCCCTTTCCCGAGATAAGGAGGAAAAGACTGCCCAAGGGATGCATCTCCGTGATGGTGTCCACAGCAAGTTTAGCCTATGTTTTACCAAATAAACAGCTCTCAAATAGATGCAGGAGTGCTGAATTGGATGATAATGTGACAGGGCATGTTTTAATACAGAAAAGAGAAGCACAGCCACTCCCAGCAACCCCAACAGCGGAGCTGCAGCAGCTCAGAGGTGCCTTGAAGGGGTGTCCTGCAGCAGTGGGTCAGCAGCTGCTGCAATACCACATCTGGTCTCCTCAAGATAGGGAGGGAGAAAGAGGAAACAATATTACTGAGAAAAGAGGTTTGAAACAGTAAGAGAATTGTTTGGTAATAGCCTGAGGTCAGGGCATCTGGGGTTTTCACTTCTGGTTTGGGTTTCTAGGAACGAAGAACCGTAACGCCCTCTGTGTGTGACTGAACAGTGCCCAGCTGAGTGTGCCTTCACTCCCAACTGGACTCCTGTGAAATTCTGATGGATAAATGATATCCAGTTTAATAGCTGGCTGGGAGAATGGAGTGCTGCACTGTTTAGTTTTGACCAGCAGTAACCCTGAGCAAATCAGAACCATCTGCTCTCAGCTCAGAGCTTTCCTGATCAGCATAAAATAAAATAAATGCTAAAGTTTTCAGAAAATAACAGCTACCCCCAGAGTTGTCAGGCTAGCGCCATATGTCAGTCTTCCCTTCTAGCAATGCCCCCAGAGCTGTGCCCATCATTACTCAGAAGTGACAAGGTCTGGATCTCAGGCCTGAAATGTTCTCACCCGCAGCTTTGGTGTTCCAGCAAAAACAGAACGAGAATTTTGCCATGCTATTAAATTATGTTGGCCTTGCTAACCTCTGGTGACAAATGGCTCCATCTGAATATAATGCTGCCAGCCTCTTTGCATCAATATGAAAAATAGTTATAGCATGTCTTAAGGACCTGTCAGGAAAAGAGCTACAGCATTTTTATGCAGGATAACTCCCTGAGGAAGCAGGATGAAATGGAACCACCTCAAAGCTCACAGCAGCAAAAAGCATAGTGGGAGAGCTAGTGGAAAAAGCAAAGTCCAGTGGGAGATGGGTCCCAGAAGGGCCCAGGGACCCACAGCAAACAAAGAGACTTTGCTTCTGTCACACAGCCATGCCTGCTGAGGGGTGACAAGCCTGTGGAACTGAATCAGGAGCAGGAACAATGAAATGGCATGGAAGAAACTAATTTCTTATTTTTCAAATGTGGTAACACCCTCTCCCTTACAAGTAAACAGGAGCTGGAGCCAGCCCATGCTGCAGGACACAGAAACTGTGGTGGCAGTGTTGTGTTGAGGGCTTGTGATCAGTGGGAGTGGGCAGCCTGGAGCTCAGCATGGGCTGACCTGCCCTGACAGGAGGCAGGACCATGGAAGCAGCTGGGCACCACAGGAACTCAGTGGTATTTTCATTAACTCAGTGGTATTTTGTGGCTGCTGGTTAGAGTGACCATGAGCTGTGTCCTCTCCTGGAGCCCTGGGAAATCACAGTCAGGGTTAAGAGTCCATAAGGGTTACATGCAAGTTTTAGGGCCTTGAGTCCCAAGGATAGTATAGGAATTATATAATAACAATAACAATAATAACAATAATGATAATGAATAAATTCATTATTGTTTTAATTTATTTAATTTAATTTATTGTTTTAATTTTTTTTTATAAGCTAGAGACACTTCATACTTTTCCTTTACAACAATTCATGGTTCCTCAACACTCTGTTGAGGTTCATGCTCCACCTGCTCACTTAGGTAGTTTGAACCTAAAATGTGGTGTCTCTTCTTAACACAAGTCCTTGCACAAAAGCAAGCTCAAGGCTTGTTCCCTGACTCTCCCAGAATCTGTCTGCAGGTTGATACTGCTCCTGGCACCAGCTAGGAAACAGGGATGTGAGCTGCCATCTCCAGATGTGCTTCTGGCTGGCCAGAGCCTGCCCTGGCTGCATGGACCACGTGCCCACAGATCTCCAGCCAGCACAGCCTTTGCCACATTGTCATTCCTGGTGTCCTTCACCAAGCCAAGATGAAATGGTGAGGATGATGCATGTTCCAACTGGGAAGGGAGGAGGAATCTGAAAATAAAAGAGTGTTCTTTAATGTGCAATCCTCCTCAGACACAGCAAGCTGTGTTCAAAGAGGGTATGACATGCTTGTTATTGCAGAATAAATATAATGCAAAGAGGGATTTTCCCACCAGTAGTCCAATTTTAGATTTTTTTTTTCCTGCACTGTAGGCAGACAGCTTTTAAGCGAGAATGAATATTTGTCTCCATGTGATACGGGAAAAAAAGTTGATTTAATCTCAATATAATCCCAATTCCTTGTCAGGGATCAGTTTCAAGCACAGGCACTGGGTTTAGCTGCATGGAGTTTGCCTCCTGATATTCAATAAATCCCTCTATACTGAGCTCAGCACATCAGCAGGGATCCAGTTGGGTTTTACTTCATGTCCCAGGAGATGCCCTTTCAAAGCACACCTTCTCAAAGATGAACTTTTCATTCAGCATTCTGCTGTTTCAGTGGTCTGAACACTAAAGTTACATATAACCTTGACATGTCTGACACAGAATCTATCCCAGTCTGCCAGAGTCTGAAAGTCAGATCTGGGGCTGTGTGATGGATGGGAAAGGTGCAGAGGCAGAGATGGCAGAAGGAGGAGCAGCAGCAGTGGTTTGACAGATGATGTGAGGAAAATCACTGCCTTGAAGCTGTGCAGGATTTTCTTCTATGGGAATGAAGGTGCTTATCCCAAAGCAATCCTGAATGTAAAACCTGGGTATGGAACATTACTCATTGAGTTTTTGGGAGAGCATTCAGACTACCTTGACTCAATCCCACAATAAAGTTGCAAAGAATAAAGTCATATCACATCCACTGCACTTTACTGAAGACACTTTTGTGTGTTTCTTGTTTCTGAGAGCTTGTAGACAACACTTAACACTTTCCTGATGCTGAGGCTACATTTATGCAAGTAGAAAAACCCCTGTTCTCTGGCCTGGATCCCTCCTGGCATGGTTCAGCCTGTCCATACAGCCAAACTCTCCACTTGCCAAATCACAGGCAGCATCCAAACCGCCTGCAAGGACCCAGGCTCCTGCCAGCCCATGCTTTGGCTGGCACATTACAGCCTGCCCAGACCTCACCCATGCAGGGATCTTCCTGATGATTTAGTTGCTGATCATGAGCTGGTGCTCAGGCCTCAGTTCTGGCTCCATTTTGCTCTGGGCTTTAGAGTACAGCCCCAGGTGTTGCATGGAGAAGGCTGCTCTGGTTTGAAAGGAGGTGGTGTGAGTGTTGGGGTGCTGTGGGGTGGGCTGCCCCCTCTGTGCTCTGCCCAGCTGGCCTGACAGGCAGGGGAAAGCTGCCTTTGGAGCACCATCACTGCCCCTAAAGCACAGCAGGATGGCAGAGGTTTCCTGGCACAAATATGTGCACAGGGAAAATGATTTATGTCAGGAGTGGTTTTCCAGGGAGGAAGAGGAAGGATGTGCTGGAGCTGAGAGCTTTCTCAATGAAGGCAGAATTGCCCTGAGCTGGAGTTCTGGATTTTTACAGGAATTTAGGGCATCGTAAGAGAACATGTGGGCATGGCAGTATCCCAGCTCAAGTGACTGCACAGACTTGCTCCTTCAGCTGGGCAGAGCAGGCACAAGGGAGCAGCCAGTGGCTGGGAGGGAGGAAGGAGAAAGAGAAAGCCTGTGCAAGGCACTGGATTGTGCAAGGTATTGAAGGTACCTGTAAAGGAGTCTGGAGCAGGACAGGATGGTATGAGGCAGTGTCAGGTTTCAGGAAAGGCAAAAGAAAAGGGTAGATCAAAAGTAATTACTATTTCACCCCCCAACAAAGCTGTATGATGCTTCTGCTCCTCATCTCTGAGTCAAGACCTGCTTCTCCCCTCCCTGTCCTGCCCCACTGCTGTCTGCCATTTTTTACTCTTCCTCATCTTCCTCCTCCCCACATCCAGTCCCTGGGCACTGCCTCTGTATGTGTTGAGCATTTACTGAGTGTGTGTGAGGATACATTGCCAAGAGTGGGGTCTGTAGCCCTCACTAGAACCCACCCAAGCCTTATTTCACTGTTGGCTGATCGTGGTCAGCGTGTGTGCCATGGATGACAGCAGTGCCCTGCAAGAGGATTCACAGAGCTGGAAGGTCACTGTGCCTGAGAAATGGCCCCAGCTGGGATTCCCCAGAGTGCCTTCACATTTGCAGAGACAAGTGTTTGGCAACTTGTGCTGAGTGTGAAAAGGAGCAGGCAGGAGTCAGTTGCGAGGTCTTGACACTTTGGATGTCCTGTGGTGTCGTTTGTGAGAGAAGTGGTGGGAATCCCTTGTACAACCCTGTGCTTCAGACCTCCACTGGGGTTGAACAAAGCAGATTTTCTGAAATGACATATGCTAAAGAGCAATGTCAAAACAAATGGGAAGTGTTGGGCATTTTGCAAAGCACTTTCACCAGTGTCATCACCCTTGTTGAGTTCCTTTAGCAGCTGCATGCACCCAGTCCTTGCTCTCCCAGCTTCTCAGAAAGACCTTACTGATTTTGGAGGTACATGGACAGACGCCTGCCAAGAGTGTCTTTTTGCCTCAATTTGCAAACCCAGCTTTCAAAATTATTTGTAACCACCTTTCAGAGTGTGCAGGAACTGTGGTTAGCACTCCAGCCAGGCAGAGGCTCAGATGAGGGAAGGAAAGCCTTGGGGCCAAGGGGAGCCTATGAATGAACATATTTCCCAAACATCAAGATTTGTTTTATCACAGCAAGGTTGTGAATTGACATACTTCCCCTCCCAGCACAGAGATGTCTCAAAGGCATGCAAAGGGTTTGTGGCACAAAGTGTTTCTGCTTGGCCATCTGGGCTCCAGTGCCTGAGAGGGGATTTGGCTAACCCTGAGCACGGTGCCATCTGCCAGAGCCATCCATTTCTCCTTTGCTATCTGTGTAATACTCCTTTTATGTGCCCACAGCAAATGGCAGACCACCTGCGTGTTTTATCATTTTAAAAAAAACCCCAACTCGTCTGGCTCTGAAATGCAGGATTAGTTGAGAAAAGTTTTCTTCTGGGCACAGTGTTATTTTTTTTAATGACCAAAGCTGAAGTCATACACAGACCCACACCTGTATTTAAATTATATTGAGGGCATGAATAGCTCATGCAAGAGCACATGTGACTGATTGTGTATTTTTTTATAAGCTCAAAGTTTGTTTTATTGCAGTGTCAGAAACCCACAGTGGAGTTTAGGATGCCGTTGTGGTAGGTGCTGTATAGATATGATCAGGGAAAACTGTTTTACATTGAAATACAGCTTGAAATCCAAGGACTGTCTGTAGCTAGGAGTGCCAGTGATTATTTCCGCTTGGTTCAAATGATTTTGCCTCTCTTTTGAGAGTATCTCTCTTTATATTGCAGTGCCAGTCTCATCTCAGATTTTCCAGACTCCAGAGGGAGATGAAGTGTGTTATTTGTCATGCTGAAGGGAACATGAACTGTATTTCAGCCAAAAGGGCTATTTGAAGGAAATGACACCACCAATACACTCTTTGCTGCAGAACAGGCAAACTCACATTGCTACTTGAAATTAGGAGTGAAGCATCTCAAATCAACCACATTCCTAAGATGGGAGAAAGAGCCAAGTCCTGGTTTCTTGCACGTTTTGCTTGGATCTGTGAGTGAGGACTGTTTTTTAGAGTGTTTCCTCTAGAGCTAGACAGAGTTTTGTTTGAAACAAAATTATCAGTGATTTCAGATATAAATCTTACATTCATCACAGCTATTTACTGATTCACTTCCTGTGATCGATGGGATAGCAAATGATGAATGTTTAATGGAGAGCACTCCAAAATTGGTCAAGGTGACTGCAAAATATTTAATGTTCTATTGCAATCAAAGTGTTTGGGAACATCCCTTCCTTTGCCCTTGTATTTGTTTTTTCTCCCATCCCTTGTGGTGTACGTCATGGGAGTCTCTGTCTGGGCCTTGACCATGGCTTTGGCAGCTCTGATTGTGGTACAGCTTCTCCAGTTATGGGCTTGAATGCCAGCAGAATATATATAAATTTGGGATTTTTTTGAAAGGAAGGAGGAAAACTACTGATAGCTGTGATTTTAATTCAGTGTTCCTAGTAACATTTATTTTGTGTCTCTTTAAATGGTAGTAATTATACCTGTACACATGGACTATTTCAGTTTATTAAAATGACCTTATCAGAAGAGCAGCTTAAGCAAACTTCAGCCATGTGAGCAGAACCATCAGGGTCATGATGAGGCTGTCTTTGGGGGAATACTTCAGCCATTCAGAGAGGTCTGCCAAGGAAATTTCACAGCTCTGGAACTGTTTTCCAGCAGCTCATCTGCCTACTTGTGTTGTCTTTCTCTCCACAGTCCATTCCTCTATACTACCACTTTGTGGCCCTGCCTGCCCAGTGCTTTCCAGAAGTCAGACAACTTCATGGTGAGGGAAGAAAGACTCTGTGCCTGCAAGGGAATGGCTCCACTGAGCAAGCCCCAGTGAGTAGTGAGGATATTGTGCAGCCAAGGAGCTGAGCTGCCTCTGCCTGCTGAGCAGATGTTGTGATATGACATAATTCCCCTTGCCTTGCTACTTACTTATTAAGCTGTGTTTTGAATCCTGTGGCTTAGACCAGAGACAATATTTTTTAGAGACTGTTGACTTAGCAAGTAACAAGAAGGTTGGCAAGCTACCAGGAGAAGTTGAACAAAAGGTGATTTTCATTCAAAGGCTGCTGAGCTCACTGCTGATAGGGGATAGGGTGCCAAGTGCTTCCTAGCTCATAGATCTGAACTCCAAATTCACAGGCCTCCTGAGGAATTTAGGAGCTGCTGTTAAGCCTATTAAATCCCCCTGATGTTTCTAACAACAGCTTAGATTTTATCACTAATAAAAGAAAACTCACAGTTCCTCTGGATTTAGTCCATCTTATCTCAATAGCTGAAAGAGAGCTTAGCTAAAAGGATAAAGATTTTTTTTTTCATTCTATTAATGTATTAAGCTATTCTCCTTGCTTCAGTCCAAAATCAGAGAGTGCTCTGAGGCACTCTTGAGTGCCTGTTCTGGACTGATTCAGAGTTACTGTTCTGGCCCTGTGGAACTCCTGTCCCAGAGCAGGAGCAGCAGTTTGAGTGTTACAAGCTCATTTCCAGCAGTTGGTTTAATTTGCATCAGGAAAGCGCCCTGCTCATGGGGCAAAGAGAAAGTTGTGGGCAAGATTGTCTCAGGTAAACTTCCCCCAAAATGACTGTAAAATTAATTTGAAAGGGGTTTGTACATGGCATTCTGAGCAGGATTTGACCAATATAAAACACAGAAGCAGCCATAATTGATCAAGATGAACCTCAAGAATAGTTTTTCAAACAACACACTGTGATCAGATCAATTCATACAAATGGAAGCAGAATCTTGGGGGCTACAGGAGAGTTTTAATCTTGGGATTTACAGATATTTCCTAGTATTTCTTGCCTAGTTAGAAAGGGGAAAAAACACAGTCATAAAGGACAACAGAAAACCACATTTTCTTTTGGGATTTTGTTTTGCTTTTATTTTTAGAACTCTGACTGACCTCAAATGTTTTAAGCAAAATGTTTCCATGAATATTTTAGGAGCACTGCTTTTTGCTACTGTCAAATCCAGCTGTGCTTCAGGAACTGCAGAGTCATAGGCACCTCTTGCTCTAAAGGAGTGGAGCAGGATTTCATTCCTAGTCTGAGGAACTGAGCAAGCAGGCTGGATAACTTATTCTAGCAGCAGCTGGGTAGACAACTTAGGTGATATATAAAGATTACCACATGGAGGAATGACACGAGGTAAGGCTCTACTAGAGTGCTTGCTGGATTCCAGTGTTTCCAAGTCTGTTACATTTACATATGGATTGTACACTTTTGTGTCCCTGCCATGCATTCACATGCACACACCTGTATTTAGAGACACACACACTGCTGCCTGCTGTGTTTCTTCTATGTAATAAGGATATTTACTTTCTTTGTCTCTGTGCTCCTGGGAGAAGCAACCCATCTGAGAGGAGCTGGTGTTGTTACAGCTTGAATACATGAATTTTTTGTTGATGTCAAGGCAGTAGGGAACTTTTTCCAAATTTTCTTCCCTCTGCTGACCTGTCAGCTGGATACGTATTGCAAGCATAATACCTTTCTCAGATACCATCCTTGAAAGCTGTGCTGTAGCAATTTTACCATCAAGTTATTTACACACAATTGCTAGTATTGAACAGATTAGCTTTAAAGGACTATCAGGATGCCTATAAAAGCACATGCACTGAAATTCAGTTGATTTTGTAAGCTCTCTTGGGAAATCTTTTATGATTAGTGTAAACCCAGCTCACTTCTGATAAAGCCTTTCCAGCCATTTGGTCCTAAGGAGATCACCCAGACCTTCAATGCTGCAGAAAGGGTACAGTCAGTGCTACTTGTAGTTTGAGCTGCTGGATGTAGCTGTTTGAGCCTGCAAAATCTAATTATGGGCCCAAAAGAGTAGGGTGGCAATTACATGATGACAGCTCATGGCAGTCTGGGTTGACCACTGGATGCTGTAGTTGTAAAAAATACAGTTTTGCACAGTTTTCAATGGCAAACCCATTCAGAAAATGCTTCATTTTCAACTGATGCTACTTTGAAGATGGTTATGAACACTTTCTTCAATCCCTGCCACTGTCTTCAATCCCACGTGAAACCTGTCCCCCAGCATGAACAGAGCTTTTACCTACAGCGGTAGCAAAAGTTGTATCAAAGTGTGCACATGCAGAAGCAGTTCAAGATCCAATTTCCATGAGGGCTCAAGGACTCACTTGCATTAAGCCAGTTTTGGAACAAAGGCCCTGCAAAACTCCCATGAAGACTGCAAACACAGGATTGTTTTACTTCATACACCTAAGTCGCCTCTTAAAGCCAAAAGAATTGCATGGGCTTAAGATCACCACATACACACATGATCTGCTGGTCTAGGGCCATCCAGGGGCTGGTAACTTGATTATGTATTTATACTTTATATAAACATTCAGGAAATCAGATACCTTCTGATCAAGGTCATTTTTCCTGGAGTAGAAGTATGTCATACAATCTCTTCCCTGACCTTACAAAGCTCAGTATAGCTCAGTACCAAAGGAGTATGGCTTCTCACCCTGGTCTTGAGGGCTTCTTGAAGCAGGGGCCTGAATGTGGCCCCTGATTTCTAATTCTCAGAAGAGAAATGTTTCAGAGTGCTTTAAAATCAAATTTTGCTGGTTTTCTGTTCATGCACACTGAAATGACTGAGTCCAAAGCCATACACTACAGGCATGCACATATCCCTCATTATATTTTCAAATAAATGTCATTCAAAAGTATGCATATGACAAAACTGGAGAATAATGCATAAGTAACAATCATTACATAATGATTTAATCCAGTGATCCATCATCGATTGTAGCACATGTAGCAAAGTGCTTGGGTTTTCAATTAATATAACTGAGATAAAACACCTCAGAGCAGTGCTCTTGACATTTGATCAGTGCCATGTTTTGAGTTTCTGGAGAAGCCTTAAAGGTTAGTGCTATATTTCATCCTTCCAAGCTCTGCATTCAAAAGCTCAGTCCCACGAAACATCACCTGGTGCCAAGGAAAGGCAGTCATTTTAAAAATCACATTCTGATATAAACTGTGCAGAAGTCTCAGTCAGAATCTCCTTTGCAGACAAAATCGTTGTCTTCAAGAACGGCTTAAATCAGATGAAATATTTTTGAAGATAGGTACAAAGGGGAGAGGAGAGGAGAGGAGAGGAGAGGAGAGGAGAGGAGAGGAGAGGAGAGGAGAGGAGAGGAGAGGAGAGGAGAGGAGAGGAGAGGAGAGGAGAGGAGAGGAGAGGAGAGGAGAGGAGAGGAGAGGAGAGGAGAGGAGAGGAGAGGAGAGGAGAGGAGAGGAGAGGAGAGGAGAGGAGAGGAGAGGAGAGGGAATGTATAAACCCCAGATTAGAACCTGGCCACCAAAAGAGCAAATGGAAAGAAATCCAACCAGGCAGGACAGAAGGTGAGGTAAAAAATCATAAAGATAATTTTCAACACACAATAACATAGGCTGAGAAGTAGAGAAACAAAACCAAAACAAAACAAACAAAACACACACACACAAAACCCCACAACAAACAAAAACCCAAAACAACAAAGGAAAACAAACCCAAAAACCCCAAGGAGATTTAGCATCCCCTGGAGGGATCTTGTGGGCTGAGTCAGAATATCTGGAGGAGACAGGGACTGGAGGGATGATAGCTGTAGGAGACATGTGGATGAAGGGATAGCTGGTTTAAGGCAGTTACTGGGCATTGGGCCAGAGAGGAACCCTCCTGTGGACCTTGTGTGCACTATCAGCCCAGCATCACCCTGGCTGCAGAGGGAAGGATGATGGCATAGCTGTGAGGGATGTGCCCTTCTCCACAGCCTGAGCTGGCCTGGGAAGAGAGCCTTGAGAACAGCACCAAAGTGCAAATAAGCAAACCTGGTCTGCATCCTGGGAAGGGCTAAAAGGGGGGATTGTGGAGAACACCTGCTGCAGCTGTGGGGTGACTCCTGCCCCAAGTTGCAAGAAACATAGGGGAAGCAGAACAGAAATATCACTTTGGTGATACCTTTAACAGGAAGGCTGAGTCCCTGGCACTAGAACTGAGTCTTGTGAAATGACAGTGGGAGGATGTATGTGCAAGCACCATTTCTGGTGAAATACTGGGGCAAAGGGCTCACTAAGAGCTGCAGTCTGAGCTGCTGAGAACTGATGGCAAGCCATGTGCTGGCTGGAAACAACAAACTGTCCTACAGGCAATTGTTGTGACTCCTTAGATGACAGAGTCCTTGTCCTAAAATGCTGTCCTTCATGGATTAGAGGAGAAAAATACATATGTAGAAATACTAAAAATACCTGTGCCTCCCTCATGCCTGCCTGACAAAAGGACATCTCCAGCAGGTGCACCTACGCAGCAGGCACAGGTCTAGCAGAGAAGACTCTGTGCTTGCAGTGCTCATCCTCACACAGCAAGAGACAGTTAAAAATAGCTTGTACTACACAAACCTCTTAAAACAAGTCAAGGAGGACTTACAAAACCATCTCAGGTGCCTTTTTAGAACATGCAGCTGTGTATGCCTTGTTTTTCTGTCTTTAAACAAGTCAAGAAGTGATTGGAGGACGTAATTTTATTGTGGCTATTAAGATACAAAACAAAGCATCAGATGGCCCCCAAACCCACGATTTTTAACTCTGCTTCTAGGGTGGGTTCTGATGAAAGAGTAGAGATTTTTTATTTTGTGAGGTAAAACTTTACCAACTTGATTGCCATCATGTAGTCAATAAATCAAGACAGGGTTCTGAGGCAGTTCACATGTAATAGGTGTTGGGATTTTTTCAAATACAGTATAAAAGCCTTTGAATAATAACTCCTGGATTTCATAGAATTGCATTGCAGAAGTGACTCTTGCACTCTGCTAAAGGAATCCAAAACAAGGAATGGGATGAACATATATATTTATGAAGATTTAATAGTCTGAGCTGGGAAAGGAAATACTGCTGTATTTGAACACAAAGCCATAATGAAAGAATAAAGAAGAAAGAAGTCTGTAGAAGCAGCTTGCATTTTTCACTGAACCAGACTCTTAATGTCTGTGCCCTTTGAAAGAAGAGTTTCAAGCAATACTGATGACATCTGGTTTGTTCTCATTCCTGAACCTTCTTGCCTGTAACAGCACAGAATAATCAGAAATTCCTTGTGCTCTTGGCTGCTTGCTTTTAAATTAGCATTCCACGTCAAAATAGAGTTAAACACAGTCACACAGACTGGCAGATTTTTAGTTTTTTGCTCTTCAGTCTAAAATTCTTCAAAGCTTTGGTCTTCTCAAAGGAACAATTAAAAAGAAAAAGTGAGCTAGAAGTGTTAGCAGAGATAGTCCTTGTAGAGGAGAAAGGTCCTATGTCTGGACTGCTTGTGCAAATCTGGTCCCAAGGTTAGTTTTTAGTCCCAGGAAGCCTTGGGATCTCATCACACCAGAAATGGGTCCATCCAGGTTAAGCTGCTGTGCATAGAAAGGACAGGATCAAGCAGCTCACAGGACTGCTGACAGCTTTGCACTGGGCAGAATGAGAAGCTTTCATGCCTGAGCTATCAGCTGGGTGTCCTTTAGCAGCTCTGGATTCACACCACACTGAAGGTGAAATGTGATGGGCATGTGTGCAGTGGCTGTACCCTCATTCTTGTAGACTCTCTCCTCATACTCACCCATATATGAGTATGCACACATATGTTTGTATAAATACACTGCATTTCTTCATAATTACATTGTTTACATATAATATATAGTATATGTAGTCTGCAGTGTATATGCCTTTTATCTACAGCTCTCCCTGTGAGCATGAGTGTCTGTGTACACACACACACACACAAGCACAGCATTATTTCATTTTCCAGTCATACTGGAGTTTCCATGGTCTCACAGGAAGGACATAGTAATGCAGCCAGACCTTGTTTGTGCTGTGCAGAGCTGCACACAATCTTCTCAAGAAATTCTTGTTTACAATTTGCCAAGTAAATTATTATGTACAAGGCTGCAAGTACCAACAGACAGTGATTTGGCAACCTTGGGTTGGAGCAGGTGATAATGACACAGCTTTGTCTTACAGCAGCTCCTGACGTGTGAGATGCTCCAAAGATTAGAGCATCACATTTTTTCCAGTGAAATGAGATGGGAGCATGATGCAACCCACTCTGCCAAGGGATGAAGCAAGGGAGTGGGTGCTCCTTGGCTACTGGCAGTGGGGGCTGCACTGATGGCTGGTGCTGTGTGCTGGAGCAGGAGCTCAGCACCCACAGCCACATTTGCCAGCCAGCCCTGGGTGCTGTCACTGCCTAATAGATCTGGTCTCTGGTGAGATTCCCTTCAAAAAATCACAGTTGGCAGAGTTCCTCCAGGTGAGGGGAGATGACCCCCATGCCAGTTTATGGTCCTCAGCAATGAGGTCCCTTCATCCCAGCTCCACAGCACAGGTGGCTTCCTGCATATTTACCAGTCAGTATTCCCTCTGCAATTCCATTACACAGGCTTGGAGGTTACAATAGCGTTCACAAATACAAATAAGGAATAGGACTCTATAGTTTATAGCTGATATGCTTTAAATGCACTATAAAAGTCTGTTCTGTTGCTCAGGTACACACTGAGAGCCACAGAGGCAGCAGCTGTGACACAGCAGCACCACAAGCACTGGCTCTCCCCTGGGGGGATGAGGAGTCCTTTGGCTGCTGACAGTCACTAACTTCCACCAACACTGAACATTGTACAGCATGAAAACATACAGAACTCACACTTGGAATTTCAGATTTGCGTAGGTCTGAGCTGTATGATTGCCTCTAACCATCAGGCCAGGAAGAACAATGAAGGTAATTTGCTTGAGTTTTTACCTAATTCCCTCAAATTAGTCCTTGATTCAGTTCCAGTATCTACAGCTGAATTTGAGGATGTCCTTCAGAGAAACATTGACTGGAAATTTCTCCAGGCATGGCAAATGTATGAAAAACATCCGCTTCACTGGTGAAAATATTATTTCTTTCTTAAACCTATCTATCAACTCTAAATGCAGAAAGTTGATATCTTTACCTGTAACATCAAAACTCTTATAGAGGGTCTTGTAGTCCATTTAGAAAAGAAGATAGGTAGACTTTGGATGTCCTGTAAGAGATTGTTCAGGCCTTCAGACAGTATTAGTCTATGTAGAAATTTCTCTGATTTTTTTAAATATCTCTCTTGGAATGTGAAGTTCAGGACTGGACAGCATATTCCAGCTGCACCCATGCCAAATGCAGAGGTAGGAAACCTTATAGAGGTCCTGCTTAGTGACAAGGAGGGGATTGCATTCAAGAACAGCATTGACCTCAACACCATATTACAATTTCATTACAACTGATTATCTATCAGTAAGTCCTAATGTCTTCCAGAATTACTGCTCTGCCAGACAGAGCACCTTATTAGGCAAACATGACTGGTGGTTTTTCATTCCTAGATATATTGTATTGTGTTTTACCAAACTGGAATAGCTATTACATGCTTGTGCCAGTATTTTTAACCAATTCCGTCAACATTGTCAAGAACAACTGTTTTTTTCTGGATCTCTCCTGAAAAGACAAAAATCAAGTGTTAATTTTGTCTTATCTTTTATCTCAGTCTGAATACAAGTTAAGATTAAGCAAGCTTCCTTAAACAAATCTAAGTGTATTTCTCTAACATCATGTTTATCAACAAAACCTCTCAAATTAATGTAAAAGTACTTGTAAAATTAAAATGTAATCTATTTAATAAACCCAGGTTGCACAACACTAATTCTATTACCTTAGAACTGGGTGTCCTTGGGTCTTCTCTGACTCTGCAACTCCTCCAGGCCTGAAATAGAAATATAGTCAAGCCTAGAGCAGAAGCAGTCAAATTCTGTATAAGCTGCCAAAAAATCATCAGCCTGGGCTGTTCCAATGAGCAGGCAGTGTGGGAACCCCAGCAGGCAGTGGTGCTGCAAAAGTCTCAGGAAAAGTAATTCACTTGTGATTTTCCTGGAGTAATGTCTCTTTGAAATAGAGCTCATTTCCTGAAGAAACTGCCTTTCCTGGGTGCTGGCGAGGAGGATGAGGTGACCAGCTAAACCCTTCACCTGCACAGCACAGCACAGATGATCATGGAAATGCTGGGACGGGGTGCCATGGTCCTTGCCTGAAAGGTCTGATCAGGCCTTGGTGATGACAGACCAGAGCCTCAGCAGGCTCATGCCATCAGTCAAGCTAAGGGATGTCAGGTAGAGGCTCTCCACAGTGCCAGGCATGGTCTTGGCATGGGCATCCCTGGAGCAGGGAAGCTCTTGTGAAAGGTTTGTGATGTTGGAGCTGAGCTACAGGGGCATTCCTAATGAATGCCACTCCTTGGCCTATGGTGAGAACAGTGAAGGTTGCATGTGCATCCAAAATGGGCTTTATGTTCACTTTACATAATGAAATGTGATCTTTTTGGTGTCCAGTTTCTATATAATTGCCTTGTCCATGGCTTTCTCTAATAGTGTAGGCATCTTTCCCCAGATAAGCTCTGATGTTGCCTGGGCATTTGATGGGGCTGTGCAGCCCCAGGAAAGCCCCTTCTGGCCAATTTTTCCAACAGATTGCAGTGGATGAGACAAGGCTGCCAGCCCACCAGAGACCCTTCCACCACTGCTGACTCAGCACCACACAGATCAACCCAAGCTCCCACACATTGCAGCCAGGCTGGGAAAGCTTGTCCTTTACTCTGCTGCCCCCAGGAAAATGTGATGGAGGGCATTTGGCCAAGACCTCTTCACCCCAATAACCCTTCTGCTGTTTTGTCTGTCCTAACAGGTGGCTTTGCTGGATATAATGCTCAGAGTAAAACACAATTCCACCAACCCTGCCATGCATGGGAATGACCTGGGCCACAAGCAGAAGCAGCCCCCTGTGCTCTCCCCTCTTCCCATGGGGGAGATCAGCTGCCTCCCTCCCGTGCTGCCTCCCCCGCCACAACGCAGCCCAACTCCTGCATCCAGAGTTTTGTGGAAGACACCGTCTCCTTTGATCTGCTGATCTTTGATCATCTAATATAACTAAAGATCCTGAATTAATGCTGCTGTGGTCTCACAGGGAGCCCAAGTTCCAGATATTCTGTTTGGTGTGCTGTTGAGATCTCTGATAGCAGCATTTTTGTGACTGGTTAAACAGCAACTGTATGTGGAGAGCAGGGTTGATGGGAAGGTGACTGCAGTCCCTGTTGCAAGGATTTGGCTAATTATAGAGGAGCAGCTCCTCTGCTGATGTGAATTGTCACAGCCCTGCTGGAAAACACAAGCCATGAAAATTCACATCAGCTGAAGACACTTCCCAACAGCCGAAAATTTGCTGAAGCTTTGTCTCTCTAATATAAATATTTATGTGGATGGATCTTGCTCCAGCTTGCAATTTGACAGTCTATGAAATTCCTACAGCTTCAGGCTCTCTCCTCACCCCTCTGCCTCATTATAGCTCTTACAGATAGTATTATAAACAGAACTATTGCCTGACACTAGGATTTTTATTTGAATCTTGATTCCACAACAGGCAGATCATATTACTATTGGCAACAATTAACACGCTTGTGAATTGCCTTTGTTGTCCTTGTGGATATAAGATACACAGATTCATTCTGAAGCATTAAGAGATCCACAAAAAATGTACATTGCAAGTTGAAATCTTCCCTATGTCTTGCTTATTGTCTTTAACAGAGCACACAAATGAACCTGTTATTTTTTTAGGGCACTGGCTGCTTAAAGCCTAGAGATCATGGTGGATATTTAAAGAAAGAACAGAAAGAAATGGATCACTATTTTTCCAGACATTTTCTGAGGAAGTGCTTGTAAGCATGGATGGGAGAGTAGAGACATGGCATCACAGACCAAGTCAGCTGGAGGAGTACCTCTGCTCAATACTAGGCTGAGGCACACAAATATTGGGGTTTAAATTTTTTGAGGCCTCCAGATGCACCCCCAGGCAAGGCTGGGGCTGGCCCAGGTTGTCAGAAGGAGCTTCTCAGTGCCCATGTCACAGAAAAGATGCAGACATGGCTCCAGCCTGGGCTGGCTCTGTCCAGTATTCACACAACACATCTAGCACGTACCAAAGGCATCGTGTCTCATTAAATGCAGAAATGAACACCAACCTCTTTTACCTAAGGCAAACATGGTAAATTGAATTCCCTCATGTCCAAAAAGAGGATTTGAAAGCATATCTTCCAGGAGCCATGTGCTGGCAGCTTGTGGATGTACCCTTGTGCTGAAGCTGTCTGATAGCATAAAAATGGGTATCAGACATCCCAGGGACGTCAGAGAAACAAGGACAAAAGTAGCAGGCACTGGTCTTGTGGTCATTGTGTTCCTCCAGGCAGAAGACTCCCAATTTCTTTTCTGTATTGCCCAGGCTGTCCCTCCATAGAAGCCTACCAAGCCTTGGGATAAAGGAGTAAGAATGGGGAGAAAGTCTCAATCCCCTTCTCCCCCCTGGGCAGGCATTTGGACTGGGTCTGGCCAGGATAGAGTCAGCTTACCCCGGGGCAGCCTGTATGGTGCTGTGTTTTGGTCTGCAGCTAAGCCAGTGTTGACTGCACACCAGGGCTTCAGCTATTGCTGAAAATGCTTGCACAGCATCAAGGCTTTCTCATTTCTGCACTCTGCTTTCCCCCAGTGAGTAGGCTGGCAGTAGGCAAGGAGCTGGGAGGGAACACTGCTGGGATAGCTGGTCTGATCTGATCAAAAGGATATTCCCTGCTGTGTAACATCATGCCAACAACAAAACTGGGGGAGGAAGAACAGGATACCTCAGGTTTCTAAAGGTGCTGTCACTCAGTGAGTGGCTTGACATTGGCCTGTTTGTGGGAGATGGTGAGTGATTTACTTTGCATCACCTGTGGGGGTTTTTCCTTCACTTAATTAATTGCCTTGATTTCAGTCCACAAGTTTTCTTGTTTTTGTTTTCCCTATTGGAAAGGAACACATTTTTATGCTGGGATCCATGGAGTAATGAGAAACATTTTCAAGCGCAGGAAAGGACACTTCCAAAGAACAGAAGAACTAAGAGAAAGCAAAGCAAGGTCTATGGAAATATGATGTGTTACATTCAAAGGACCATCTAAATTTCCTGCAAAAAGAAATGACAATGGCATGCATTAAATATAAGTCAGCGCAAAGTAGGAGAGAAAAACAGTGTACAATAGTTCAATTTACTGAAAAAAAGCATGAAGGCTCAATTTTTATTCTCTATTTCCATGTAATTGTAGAAAGAGAAAATTTATTTTCCTGTGAGAAAGAGAAAACCCAAACACATTAATGATTCCTCCTTTTCAAAAGGAAGCAGGAGAATGCAATGTGACAGGCATAAATGTGTGTAATGTCTAAGAATTCTAACTTGAAACATTTCAAAGCAGTGACAACTCACAACTCACAGTAGTAATAAAATCACATTCCTAAGATGCTGAAAATAATTGGATTCATATTTAGATTTCAATTAAATTATGACACCAGAGAAACCATTCAGTCAAGAATATCAGTACTTGCCAAGGACAACAACTTGTCTTGTGTGAACATTATCATTCTCCCTTAATGGGGGCAGGGAGGAAGGGGGGGGTCTGGTGCAAAAGGTGCTGGTATGAAATCTAGGTTCAATTCTTCATAGCTGTCCTCTGTGCAGAGTCCTCCTTTGTCCAGATAAACTGCAAACCCCAAAAAGCCTTTTCTGACCTAACTCCCACCAGAATTGCAGTGAGGCACAGGCAGGAGCCGGGTGCTCCTCACCTGGAGCTGAGCAGCTGCTTAGCCTCACTCCTTGGTGTTTCCACCTTGGCTAAGCTGCTGGGAAGCCAGTGCCATGAAAACCAAGAGTACTCTGGACAGCTGTGAGTTAGTCTGAGAGGTTCCTGCTGCTGACATGACCGGCAGCTACAAGAGCCAAACCACCAGCCCTTGGTTAGACAGCAACCCTGGTATCCCAAGTCACTGGTTGCCTCCAGAGGGTTCCAGCAGTGATGGCTCTGGAAGAGAAGGACTGGAGCCACCACAGCTCATGAGATGACAGGTGACGAACAGCTGAGGCTCCTCAGCACAATCACAGCCAGAAATAGGGTGTCAGCATTTTTTTATCCATTCAGATAAAATCAGGTTGGACTGGAGCAGATGCCAGGAAATCAGCTGATCCAACCTCCTGCCCAGTTGCCCTTATAGCACTTCTGAAGAAAAGCTACAGAACATTTTCTTTACAGAATAATTTCCAGGGATGAAGGTGCTTTTGTAGGAAGCTCAGTGTGGGCAAGGCGTTTAAAGTGTTGCAGGGAGCAAGGGATCAGGAGTGTGGCTAACTCATGCCCAGGGTGAAGGGGAGATCAACCATTTCAGCCCCCAGGGATGCCCCAGTCGCTGACCCACAGCAACACGTGACATGTCAGAAGCTCAGCAGTGCAGAGGCAAGCTATGGAGGCATAATACAAAGTCAGGCAACATGTCACACAAGGGCCTTCTAGAAAAAGAAAAAAAAGCAGGACTGGGTCCCAGTTGCAGTCCTGCCAATTATTTCCTGTAATCTTAAGCAGCTCACCCCTGTGCTTCAGTTTCCACATCTCCAAACCAAGGCAAATAGCATCTGCCTACTTCAACATGGACATCTGCCATCATCAGTGCAAAGAGCTAAGAGTAATTTCATGTCATTAATGTTGTCTGATTCTGTGTTATCCTCTATATCTATAGATGTGGCAAGATAAACTCACAGTCAAAAAACATTTTTATATGCTGTATGGCCATCTGTATGTAATGGGTGAAGCAGCAGCATCTGCTTAACTCACCCTCAACCTTCAGAGAGTGTAAACTGAGCTTTCCTTGTGCAGCATGAAATTGTGGTTCAGTATCGACCACCAATCCCTCAGGGAGCAAATACAGTCCCTGCCTTGTCTTGTTAATGAAAGTTAGAACATAGAAACAGCTTCACATGGCTTCACCTCCTGCTCTTCCTCAGTCACCAACAAAAATACCTGCCTGACTTTACTGGTAAAACATTTTCTACCACTGCTGACAGCCACAAAAGGCTTTTCTCCTTGAATTATAATTGTAATGTATTATTCAAGCAGTTAAGCAATGGAGAAAGAGTTAGAAACCTGCAAGAAACCAAAGAGAGCCTCACACAGAATCCACATAATTTTGCTTTTTTTTTTCTTAAAAATTATAAAAGAAGTGACCTAGACAATTGGGTTGGCCAAATTTTAAATGTGATATTAAATGACACAGCCGTGACACAACTGTATTTTGCATAATGGCTTTTTATAAATTTGCAAAACATATATGATTTTTCCAAATGTTAGCCATGGCTATTTTTATCTCATGGCTAAACTTTAACTCCTTAGGAAGGTTGTTCCACCGAAATATTGGATGTTTCACAGGCAAACACACATCTGGGAGGCTTCGGACTATTTTATATTTATGGGCCCAGATATTTTCCCCAACAGATGTGGGATCCCCATGCGACAAATTTAAGCCTTTTGATAATAGGCTTCACAGTTTTTGGCTACTTACCTTGTACCAGTGGGATTTAATGGGCTGCAGGTTGAAAGCTGCTGATTTAAATATCAATCAAATTCATTCTGCAGAAGGATTTGTCACATTGTGAGAGAAAGAGCTCAGCCCTTGCAGATGCAGGGAGGAGGGGAGTGGAGGATTAACTTGTGTAGTTATGCCGTGGTTATGGGAGGCTTGATAGCAGAATTCCTTGTTTCACAGACCTTCTGGGATGCAAGGTTGAGGGATCACAGGACCCCAAGAGTATCAAGTGACAACTGCACCAGGTAGCCCCAGCCCCACAACAACCACCCTGCATTAAGCCTTCCCCTATCCAGGGATTACACCTGAACTCTGTGGCCACAGGAAGAATTCCCATGTCCCCTATAGACCAGCATCATTCTGGCCATGACTGGACACCTCTGCACCTCTCCTGTGGTGTGTCCTCCTCAGTTGCCCTCTCTCTGCCTCTTGTTCTGGACACTTCTCCCTTGTCAGAGTGCGAGGAGACTCAGCCCCAATCTGCATCCAGTCCCATGTTAACTCTGGCTCCACAAATAACCCTGCAGTTAGATCATCTGGGATGACAAATGGGATGTATTAAACACCACTCCCCCATACCATCCCCCTGATTTTGTAGAATCTTGGTCTGGGCTGTAACTTTGGGGCAAGTACTAGGTTAGATGCCTGGCCAGGGTCATGCCCTGTATGTGAGGATGGTTTCCAGAAACGAGCTAAATCAGATGGCATCTTTGTCCCAAAAAGTGAGATCAGCTGGATTTATGCTGAGGCTGCCAAGCAGGAGGTGCACCATCAATGTCCTGTGATAGCTCATGGGCTTTGACACCAGGGTGCAGCATGGGAGCAACATCCGGAGAGACCGTCCCTGGACTGCAGGTCAAAAACACATATTGCAGATTAAGGGGAGGCCATAGGGTTTGTCTGTTCTTCTCTCTGTGTCCCTGTTTCTGCAACTTTTTCATACATGGTATAGTTCTTAGAGTCCCACGTTGCATGCCACAAAAGTTTGGGACTGCACAAAGTTATCTGTCTGCAAGTGGCAATTGCATCCGAAAAAAAATTGCCCATGGACCCACGTCCTACAGACCACAAGGCATCTTAGGAAGCACCAGGCTGCAATATTTGGTTGTTGCACAAATTCCAGGAAAGCGTTCCATGAACTAGATACCTTTGGGATTAGCCTGTTACAAGTCCTTTCATTGAGGCATGTGATATAAAGCCTGATTTTAGGGTCAGAAGCTTTCAGTCTAAGCTGAACATGCAGCATTGTGCAAGAGGATGTACAAGGGAAAGAAGCAAACTTCATTGTCAGACACTGAGAAATCTTTTGCTGTCCCTTTAATCTGGAAGGTTTTAATTCTGGTTTTGGAATTGTTGCTCAGATCATATCACAAACTTTACTAATTTTCTGTGAGCTTTGGTCCTGTAAATACTAATGGCTGTCAGTTTGTATGATGTGCCTGTTGCTGCTTAAGGGTCTGAGTACTGCAAATCTTTACCTAAATAATGCAGTGTGACTTTTGTTTGGGAGGAGCCACTGAGAACATTTCAGTTCCTGCATGATATAAATCACAAGTGAAACCAGAAAGTGTGTGGCTGGAGTTAGTTGTATAACAGCAGAGGTGCATTACACAAGTGTCCAATCCTCTGCTGAAGTCAAGCTGGGGACTTGTAAATCAGGAGACACCACTAGCAATGATGAGATGGTCAACAGGTTGTTGTCTGACCTTGCTTACTCATTGACCAAAAAGGGTGGCCACACTGGTGCTTTGCTCTTCCCCTCATCTCAGGCCCTGACTCAGTTGTGGTACAAGGACAAGGACGGGGTTCCAGGTTGTTTTGCTCCACTGTTTGCCAAGGGCAGTGGCTTGCTGTGGGACAGAGCAGCACTCAGCCATGGATCCTCAGGGAAGTGCCATTGAATCAAATATCCACCATGATCTCTAGGCTTTAAGCTGCCACAAACTCTTCCTGGAGGCACTGTCAGGTCAGGCTTGCCTAACCCCAGGAGAGGCTGCTCCTCCTCAGGCCCCCAAGGCAGTGCTCCCTGCTGTTGGCTGTGTCAGGCTCTGGGATCCCATCTGGGGGACAGCCTGCCCACCAGTGCACCCTCACCACCTCCCTGCACACCAGGGCTGGGCTGTGGCACCAGCCCTGCTGCAGGGCACAGGGACAGCTCAGCCCATGCCAAATGTGCTCTGGGCAAATGTCAGGGCTGGAGACAGAAGCTCTGGGCACAGTAGTGGGAGCACTTGAGAAGCTCCCTGCTCCCACACCAGAGCTCCACTCAGGCTGCAAGCACCACAGCCAAAGCTTTCACCTGGCAGCTATGAGGGACAGTTCAAAACAGTATTTTCTTTTAGGTCATGCCAGCACAGGTTTCTGTGACTCCTGAGCGCTTCCTCCTATGCTCTGCTGCATGCCTAGGGCAGCAGCCCATCCAGCTGCACCTGCAAGGTACATGGATACGGGTCCTTGCTGCTAGTTCTGGGCACCTCCTCTGCTGTGCTTCCTTTGGGATGAAGTGCTTGGAGGCTTTCATTCGTCCCTTGTCACCTCCTGCTGCTGTATGATGCTCAGAGTTTCTATTTTAAGCAGAAGCAGTCCAAATGAATATGTCACAGTTAAGGTGACTCACGCCTCAAGAACACATTCCTCCAGATTTATAATCTGATTTTTGAAGCCTTAGCAGCCCCACTGCACACTCCAGGCATGCCTGAGTAACTTGTAATAACCCTCTGTAGAGGTTAAGGCAACTTTGTTCAAAGATATTTCTTTCAGAGCAAGAAAAGTAAAATTGCCCTGGCCAAAGAAATATGAGAGCACTGATCAAGGAGGGACAATGCTGCTTTCTGCAAGTAGAGACATTGCAAAGCACTGAGCTGAGGCATCTGCATTTTGCAAGTGCCAGCCCATCAAACACAGTGCCCCAGGGTGCTACTGGTGGCCCCTGCTGCCTGCCAGCCACCACCCTCCACCCTCACTATGGGTTTGGGTCCCCATGAACTTCTCAATGTCTCTTTCCACATTGCCACCTTCGACCCAGCTTGCACTGAAAGGACAGGAAAAGCTCTGCAGCATCCATCAGGTGCTCTGGGAGGTCACTGCCTTAGCCCTGCCATGTGTACCACGGTCTGTTGTCAGTGCTGAAATATTTGTCATCAGCAGGAGGGCTCAGCCTGTGCACACCCTGTGCCTGATTGCACCAGTGCACCCCAAGTGCTGAGGAGCAGGGGGGCTGATCTTCTAGTTTGGTAGCCTCTTCCACTTCCTTGGCAGAGGCCTGAGCAATGACAGAGCTGGGTGGTGTGACAGGGGATCTGGACTCTATTTTCCTACAATAGCTGCAGAATAATAAAAATGCCAGCATGAATCAGCTGGTGCACAAAGACACTCAGGTCATTCGTGTGAATGAAGTGTAACTCTACATTGTTTAAAGAACATCTGCCTAGTGACAACGTGCAGGAGTTTGACAACACTGAATTGAGGTTCAGTTTTTGCCTGCTAAAGGGTTTTTACATGTGTCTTAAACCTCTCTAGCAATGTTTGCTGAGAAGACAGTGATCTCACAACAAGGGGCAGTGGATTAGCCCATATGCCTGAGCAATAATTCCCACCACTGGGAGCCTGGTGTGTGCCTGCAGGATAACTGGCACATAACAGGGCATGGAGCAGGATTGCAGCCCACGGAGCTGCTGCAGGTGTCCCTTGGGAGCCCCCCATGCGCAGCACTGCCAGCCAGGACAGCTTCTGTAAGAGATCAGGGAGCAGGGAAGCATCTCTCCTTGCAGAGATCCTGACTGGGGAAGCACTGAGCTCAGAAGACCTTGTGAGCCATGGAGCACTTAGCCTGTGTGTGCACTGGGGGAGCCTGCAGCCTCAGGGCAAATTTCACCATCAGGTGTAATGCAGGAGTTTGAGGGCACCTCCCATTTGGCAGCAGCAATTACATCACCAGCATGGCCTTGCCTTTGCCCAGAAGTGCACCATGAAGTTGTGATGTGAACATCCCCCCTGTTTGACACAGTAGAAATGAGGAGCAGAGTTGCTATCTTGTAAGAAAATCCTGTAACAGTTCAAGTCACCCAGCTGGTGTAATCCTCTGTGTGGAGGGGTCTGCACGATGCGCTGCACGTGAGTGCACAGCTCGGGGCTCCTGCTGTCTGAAGGGATGTAAGATTTTCATAGTGTTTTCTCCATGTTAGGATTTAACCCCAGATGGCAACTAAGGGACAACACAGCTGCTTGCTCCACTTCCCTCTTCAACCCCCCTTCACTCTGGTGGAATGGCAGAAGAATCAGAAAAAGGTAAAACTAGTGAGATAAGAACAGTTTAGTAATTAAAATAAAACATAATGATAATAATACTAGTAATAAAAAGAGAGAGAACAAATAGAAGAAAAGAGAGGACTAAAACCCCAGAAAAAGAATTGATGCCCAATATAATTGTTCACCACCCCAAGAAGCCACCAGGGGCTCCTGACCAACTCCCACCAGTTTATTAACTTGATATGATGATCTATGACATGGAATATCCCTTTGGCCAGTTCAGGTCCCCTGTCCTTGCCACAGTCCCTCTTAGCCTCTTGTGCACCTGCTCATTGGCAGACCATGAGATGCTGAAAAGTCCATGCCTTAGGGTCGACACTACTGAGCAACGTAAGACATCAGTGCTATGAACATCATTCTCATATTAAATCTGAAACACAACACTGTGCCATATACCAGGAGGAAAACTCTACTGCAGTTGAAACCAGGACACTCTAATCAACAGGATTTTAAATGATACTTTACAGAGTAAAGAGTGCCCTTCATATGGGGTCAGCCATGGACCAGCCCCTCATTGAGTAGGACATCAGGCACTGGGTGTCAGGTTGGTAGGAAGCATTTGCTTCCACAAATGGGGCTTCCTGGAGTGGCAGGGGAGCAGACAGGCTTTTCCATGGAAATTTATCCTAACATCAGTCATTTTTCCAAGCTGGTGTAGCACTTCTGTTAATAACTGTAGTGTCTGGCATATGCTTGAGCACCATGCTTTGCAGAAATGGGCAATGAAAGTGCCTTTTCTGATTTTCAGCATGGATGACTGTTTCAGGTTTTTAAAAAATGAAAGAATTTATGAGAGGTGATCAATAAAGAAACTCCAGCATTTGGCAAACAACTTCTTCCATAACGCTTCCAGTGTCCATGTTCTCTACCTAAATGCTGGCCAGGTTATTGCTGGATCAATCCCTGTGATGTTGAATCATTTCCATGCAGAGGTGTTTTATTACTCCACTGCCTACAAAACTCAAAATATGATAAAGCTGATAAATAATAGATGAGACCTTTAGCTGTCACTGGTGATCACTCTGTGGAAGCCAGGAAAGCACTCAGCAGAGTGCCCTTGATTTTCAGCATATAAAAGCTTTGGCTTCAAGTATCTTAAACCAAAATCAGAGCAGCAACTGTAATAAATATGCTCTATGGTTCTACCTTTGCTATCAACTTCATCTGCTAGAATGCAAGAAATAAGAAAATAGTAATAATAATGCTAAAATAAAAAACCAAAATGGCTCCTTGAGAATTGTCATTGCATTGAGAATTGTCATTGCACTGAGATGGTGTAAATAAATTCAAAAGACACTTCTCTCTGTGAGTTAAGGAGCTTTGTTCCTGACCCTCTAACTAGGACATACTACTCATTGTGCTGTTCATGTTTATAACAGGTTGTCACCATATCATGGCAGGAGGGAAACAAGGTTCTCTAAAAGAATAACGTTCCCAAGTGGAAAAAATGTTTTTATTTATGTCACTTCTTGCATGTGCAGTTACAGAACAATTACTCAGAAGACTTCTTCCCTCATTCACCTTGTGTATTGATACAGTGTCAGGACTTAAAGACTATTTCCATTTTCTGTCCCTCTGTGCAGTCACGGAGTCTACAAGTTTTTCTGGTATCGGTCCAGTGCTTCCATCTCATGATAAAGGAAACTGTAAATACAGGGCAGTGTGTGCACCACATTTTGGCAGAGGAGCTCAGGACCAGAGGATCTGGAACTGACTTTCCTCCTTTTCCTCCTTACTGCTGCCCTTTCTGGCACATTGCAACTTGACTCTCCTAAATTTTACAGTAAAATTTTGCATCACACATACTAATAAATGTGTGGGAACTGAAAAAGGACAAAACCTCTTAAGGCTGTCCACAGTCTTCATTCCAGAAGAGATGTGTAAGATGTTTCTATCCAGATTTCAAACATATATGCGTTGGTGCAGCTTTTATTAAAATAATGTTATTGAGCAATTTCTAAGAACAAATTTATACAGCAGGTAAGTTAACTGCTTCTATATTAGCCAATAGTCATAGCTAAAAAGAGCTGAGAATTTTCTAACAGAATGGTGTGCATGGGTAAACACAGTTGTGTTGAAACCCAGATACTCCAGCAAACAGGATGATTTCAGTGACATTTAATAGGAAAAGAATGTAAACACCCATTTGGATAAGGCTAAAAGTTTTGTTTGGGTGCTGCCAGAACAAAATATTTTTATTTCATAGTCTAATTAAGATATTTCAATATTAAAAGCATTCACATGCTAAACATTTTAGCATTCAACATGCAAGATTTTAATACATCAAATATTTTTAATTGTGATCTCATTTTACTTCCTTTAATTAGTGTCCTTCCTACCTGTAAGACCTGAAGATTCTTGCTTTGTATGTGTGAGTGAGCTGCCTCTGGTTTGTACCACATAGCCCAACACAGTGCCTGGAAAACTAAGTTCACCCTTTAGCGAGGAACATGGACTAAAAGCCTTGAGCTGGAAAATAAACACATGATCATGAGCTGCTTTTTAAAAACCTAGCACTGCCTGAGGACCTTCATTCTTTTCCCACAGTCCTAGGCAACATTTCTACTGCAATATCAAAGGGAAAGACTGGGTCAGCCTCTACTTTGAAAAGTTTTACCAGGTAGCTGTTTTGGCTGAGAGTGGAGGAGTGTAGTTATCTCAGTCAACATTTTAGAAAATTTTTAGGAAAAAAAAAATTGTTGTTTTAGCTGTAGCAAAAATAAAATCCCCGCTGACAGAGGGCTGCAGGTGTGTCCTTATTGCTGACTTGGCCTGAGGCCAAACACGAGGGCCCCACCCTATCTGTGCCTTACATCACTGAGGTTGGATCAGGACACCAGTTTCTGATGAGGAAATAAACACTTTCCCAAAGTGGGGCCAGAATGACCTTTTTCCAAGGAGTCTGAGTGAAACAGTGGTGAGCTAAAATTCTTGGAAAAACTGGTGTTGCAACAGCAGCATAAAACCCCTCTGCTCATATCTGCTGGGGTCTTGGAAACCCAGTTCATGAGGCTAAGACCCTGCAGAGCAGGTCAGATGGGATACAGCCACAGCCCAGATAGGAGGTTCTGGTCAATCCTCTGTAGTATCCTTTCTTATGAGACCTTATCTGTTCTTATCTATCCTTATCTGTCCTTATGGGACTCCTCCTCCACGCCACTTTGTGTTCCTCCAACTTCACCTGATAGCAACCAGACAGTGCCCTCTCTTGCTGTTTAAACTCAGCTGAAATGTGACACTAGTGAGAGCTGATTAAGCTCACCATTAGATGAAAAATGTCAAAAATTTGAAGGTACCAGTCCAGGCAACCAGCCTAAAGCCACAGTGCTACAGAGCTGTGGACATATAACCTCTTCTTCAAGCAAGAGAGATGGTCCCCAGCTCTGGGAGAGCAGCCAGGCTGCAGGAAAACAAGGGTTGAGCTTCTGGCAAATAAACTAAACCCAGGTGGAACTGTTTTCCACAGGGAGCCCCCTTGGCATGCCTTCTCCCATGCTGGGGTGTATGGGCAAGAGGGTGCAGAGGTCCCACCTGAAACCAGGCATGAGCAGAGACTGACTCTTAGTCTGTCACTGCCCAGTGAATACCTCTCTGGTTACTTCGAGGCTGTTACAGGGAGGCAAATGATCTCCATGACCCTTCTGCTGAACTGCCAAGGCCCCAGGAATCTGGGCTCATTCTAAAGTAAATAGTGAGCATTTCTGATTTCTCAGATGTCTGTGAAAGTGAAACTATCTCCTTTTAGGTGCTCCTCCTGGAGATTTCTTCTCCAAGATCTGTTCCTGCTACAAGCGCATCTCTGTGCCTGCGTGGCTACAGCAGGCAGCATCAGCATGTCAAAATCAAATGCAGTTGAGACCAAATCCTTCCTTGTGCTTTAATTTACATGAACTTAAATGCTAAGGCCATCCTCATTACCTGACAGGGTCTGAGCAGTAGCTGGGTCCTGGGGAAGCACTTGTTGCCAGAGTAAAAAAAACCAAAAAGCCAGAGTGCCAAAGCTCTCTGCAGAAGGGAGGGAGAGGGCAACATGCCCGAACTAAGCAGAGGGCAGGAGACAACAATTATTGGAAACAGGCAGTTTGGGCTCCTTTAGCACCATCTCTCTTCACTGTAAATCCAATGCTACCTCAACCTTTTAATGCATCTTATTGCTAACCAAATAGCACAGTATAGGTCCATCACTGCTCCCACACAACAGAGCTATTTACTTTGAATCAGCAGAAACATATAGAGAGCCCTGATGCCCAATTGTTATAGCTTGAATCCTTAGACAAAAGGAAAAAAATCAGTCAGAAATTACTAAATAACTCGTTTCTTTGGGGTTTGGTTTTCTTTTTTTAAGTGGCTGGATTGTCTTCATCCTTTCACTCAGTTCTACAGATTCTTCTGAACTGCAGAGCCAAAAGCCAGCCACACAGGCCCACATACCACAGGAACAAGAGAGCCACCAAGAGGGTTGTTTTGACAGCAAACGCTGAAATTACAAAAGCAAACACATCAGTTTGTTTTGAAAAGTCCTTAGTGGTGTTTATGTGAAAAATCAAATGTAGTCAAAACAGCAAGTCTTTCTTAAAACTTCTGAATTATTCCTTCAGTTATAAATCCACTCAAGACTTGAAGCAGCAGAAGCATGGATGTCTTCATGGTCCTTGGTAGCTGTGTAGGCAGCAGATGGAGACCATCCAGCCAATGCTACCCAAATATTGGATGGGGCAGAACAATGAAGGCCATTCCCAGAGCTAATGGTGAGTCCCTGTAATTCATAATCAAATTAGGGACTGGATTGTCTTTGCAAGTGATGGAGGGGGAATGAGTCCCTGCCCTCATGTTTCACAGATCCAGCCTACAGCTTCCATGGGTGATTGGTGGTGGTTGTACAAAGAATGCCCAGTGCAGAACTAAGGTGCCTCTTCATCTTTCAAAACAATTCTCTACCTCTCTCTTCCTAGAGACTAGGACTCATTACTAGGTAGAACCTGTATCTTCCCAAGTATAGCCAGGGCTATGTACACGTCCACATTTTTTGTAGAAATACCCTTTATTTTTCATACATTTTAGCGTACCATTCAATTGGTTCATTCACTAAGTTTTCTGTTCCAAATTGAAATATTCCTGCAAGCTGGATAGCTGGCAGAAAATATCATTCTGTGCCATGATCAAACAATCCAGAGGACCAGGATTCAGAGGGTTATTTCCAAACTGGTGTATGCCAACAATACACTGGCAGAATTTAAGAGACCTCTGGGTCATTACTTGCAAAAATCACTGCAGGAACATATCAAAAGCACATTGTAGATGCTTTTACCTATAGAAACAAAGATGTGTTTGTGACCCATTGCTATAAACAAGTAGCCTCAATTAGTCATCTGGCTTTGCATGGGATCTTTGTTGGAGTTTGTTCCACTTGAGCATTGAAAACAAACACACACCACAAGAAAAAAAAAAAAAAAAAAACACAAGAAAATGACTGAATGGTTCACTACAAGGCAGAGACGACAGAGCTGGATAACAGCTCCAACGCTGCAGTAGTATAGAGTGATGGTGGCTCTGCAGTGACCTTTAAAAAATATATCTGGCCATAGTTAAAGTCCTAGTTGGCGAACACCTGTAAAATACCACTTTGTTTAAAGCTGAAAAGACAGCAGGAGGTGACTGGTGACTGGTAACTGTTATGAAGGCTCAGACACAGCCTGCCAGGGGGGTGGGTGCCCACCTCCCTCCTGGTACCCGCGGAGAACCGTGAGCTGGTCCTGCCTGCTAAAATACTGGGTCCCACAATTCCCTTTTTTTTTTCTTTAAAAAACAAAACCAACAACAAAAAAAAAAAAAAAAAAAAAAAACCACCAAAAAAACCCCACCAAAACAAAACAAAAAAACCCACAAAAAACCCCAACAACACCAAAACAAAACCCAAACAAAACCCAAACAAACAAACAAACAAAAAACCCCAAAAAACCAAAGAAAACATTAAAAAAATCCCCCCAACAAACAAACAAATAAAATGAAAAGAAACCACAATTAAACAAAATCCCGACCAAATAATCAGAACAAACAAAACCCCACACAGCTGCGAGATGTTAGGTGCAGCCACCAGGACAAGCCGGCTCTTGTGCCCGGGTGCCTGAGGCGGCCATGGCCCCTCCGGCCGCCCCTGACCGGCGGAGCCTGTTCTGCCTCCTGCCCCGGCGTTTCGCTTCTGCTGCGCCTCACATGCCACCTAGCGGCTTCCCAAGCGGAAAATTCCTTCTCGGGCAGGATTTACAGACACGCCGCCTCCTCCGGCTGTTCCGTAGGCCTCAGGCTCGCTGTTGAGGAGCGCGGCCCCGGCCCCTCTGCAAGCCTGCCCCGGACAGCCGCGGCCGAGAGCCGCCGGTCACAGCCCCTCAGTGCACCCTCGGACTCCCCCGGGAAATTTGCACCTCCTTGCCTGTGTTTACAGCTCTCTCCTGTTTTCTGTCATGTCCAAAGCCTTCACATAACCTTCACCCGTTTGGCTGGTCACCTTACCCCTCTGGCCCACGGCCTTCACCAAATATCTGGCGGAGAGGAGGTTGTACATTTTACTTTTTAGGCATTCAGTGATGGCGGACACTCGCCACAAAGTTCATGTTAGTTGAAATCCTAATTTTCCAAGGAAAAAAAAATCAGAAATGTTTAAATAGGTCTTCCTTTTTCCCTCTTTCTAACTTCTTACAAGGGTCAGGGAAGATTTTATTGTTCAGCTCAACAGCTGCTCTTTGAGAGCCCTACAGCCATTTTCCATCAGACAGAGGGTGTTACACCATTGCCTTTCAGTTAGGCCACTTCTCCAAGAAATGGGAAGTTTTGGTTAAGAGCGATGTTTAGCCTCCAAAAGTGGTAATTTGATTAGTCTTGCTCCCTTTTCAACAAGGTGGCCTAACCCCTGTGTTAATTAAATGCCCGTGTGCCCCAGTCAGCCCCAGCGTGCTGCCAGCAGAGTGAGATGCAGAGCAGGTCAGGGGACAGAGCAGACACTGTCCAACAGTGACATTGTCCAACAGTGACACTGTCCCTCAGTGGACACTTGTGACAGTGGTCACAGGGGTTTTCAGGATGAGAGGAGAGACGAGGATTTGACTCTATATTTCAGAAGGCTTGATTTCTTGTTTTATGATATAGATATATTATATTATAACTATACTAAAAAGAATAGAAGGAAAGGTTTCCTCTCAGAATGCTAGCTAAGAATAGAATAGAATGAATAACAGAGGTAGCTGGCTCGGCCTTGATTGGCCCTTAATTATAAACATCTAAGATGGGCCAATCAAAAATCTACCTGATGCATTCTACAGCAGCAGATAACCATTGTTTACATTCTGTTTCTGAGGCCTCAGCTTCTCAGAAAAGAAAAAAATCCCAAGAAAGGATTTTTAGTGAAAAGATGTCTGTGGCAGACACTGTCCAACAGTGACACTGTCCCTCAGTGAACAGAGCAGACACTGTCCATCAGTGATACTGTCCATCAGTGGACACTGTCCATCAGTGATACTGTCCATCAGTGATACTGTCCTCAAGGACCAGCACCACGGTCCCTTGGGACGAGCCCAGCTCCAGCCAGGATCCTGTCAGGGGACACAGAGCATGCATTTGCTCTGTGAAAGGAAGAACTTTATCATCACAAAATCAGGACAATGGCTGCCCAAGCTACTCTGGGAAAGGAAAGGAACTGTACTTGACCCACGTTATCTCCAGCAGTTTCATTAGGCAGAGGCAGCATTAAAAAAGAAGCCACTTTCCCTAAATATTAGTTTCTTGGTTTCTATTTCAGATGCTTGAAAACAGAATAGTTCCTCTTGAAAGCACTGGAAAGTTTCTTCTGCAAGAAATTATTTTACTTTTCTAGGGAAAAACCCAAACCAAAACACTTAAAGCAACTCTTTCAACATTTCTGAAATGATGTACCATTTTTTTCCTTCAGACCACTGGAGAAATTGCTTTCTTTTGTGAAAGGCCAGTGCTAGGCTTTACCACAGCCAAAAATCATTGAACTATGCTGACACCCCTAAAATAATTTCTCCCCTAATCAGTGTGGTCTTTATCCTATACATGGTTTAAACCCAGGTGCTGACTTTGGGTGCTACACATCCCCAGAGCCTGAGGGCTGTCAGACATTGTCCTGCCCTTCAAGCATGGGTTCCTCACCATGGCAGAGGCAGTGCAGGTGAAATTATGCCATAAACTGTGCTTGGAGAGCCAGCTTTGCTGTGCAAAAGTCACCCAGCTGTCCTTATCAGTTAATTACCATCCACGTGATTGTGTCCATGCAGAGGAGCTGTGTGGCAAACTCAGCTGGAGCCCCTGGGCAGGACAAGAACCATCAGAGCTCCGGAAGCATGAGGGGAGGGAGCAAAACTGACTTTCTGTCCTAGTGCTCCAGGAAAGTGCAGGAAATGGGTGCATCCAGCAGCTAGAGGGCAGGCTCATTTTTCCTTTAAAACTAGGGAATCACTTCCTTGCAGCTGCAGTGACTGCCAGAATACCCAACAGAAGTGGCTAAGAGGTAAGTCAGTTGAATTGGAGAAGTCTTCTGTGTATTAACTAGGGGAGGGGAGACCCAAACTAAAAAAAAAAACCAAAAGAACAGATGTCCAAATTTGATGGTTGTTTCAAAATGCTTAGCTTCAGCCCAGCAGGCTGAGTTCTGACACAGCAGGGGGAGAAAAAATCATCTACAAGACAGGAATATTCCACAGCTGTGGCCATGCCTGATTGCAAACACCCCACAAAAAGGACACACTGGCCTTCTAGGCTTCCATAACAGGAAAAAATAATTGAAGGGATTTACAAATAACATTCATCAAAGCATTCCAGAGAAATAACTTCCTTTTTCTTTTTCCTATTCAGAAAATGAACGTGAAGCAAGCTCCCTAATGCAGAATTTTCCATTACTTTCTGTGGACATGAGATTTGGGAGCTCAGCACTTTGCAAGGAATGCAGGTGGAGCAGCTGTCTAGGCACACACCCAGTGCTGCTGGTGTGATGCTGCCACTGCTGTGCACCCACTCAGATGGGCAATTTCTATCTTCAAAGGCAAATTCTCCTTCTCTTGGTTGCTTTGTAAAAAAAACATTGAAAAATCACCTGTCACAGTATTACTGTTTGCATTGGAAACTTTGTTACTGACTCATGAGGAGTAAGACTCTTACGCTCCCTGGTGTCACTGATGTCTCCCTGTTCATACAGTTAAGGACTAGCCCAAGCAACACTACAGGTGATGCCTGACTATTAACATAGTTCTGGGGGTTCTGCCCATGCAGTTCACACTGCTGAGATGCCAGGCAGCGCCAGCCTGGTGTGGATGGGGGAGGAAATGCTGTGTTGGACAGGAGGAGCATTTGAAAGCTCCTGGTGTACACCAGCTACCCACCAGTTTAGCAGGCAGAAGCTTAAAAAGCAAATATATCTGGGTGCATTGCAGTTTTCCCCCCATCTTGCAGCAGAGGTTGCATCTCCCAGTCAAAACCTCATGGGCACCCTTGATGGGCAGCAGCATGGGAGAAGCCTACCAGAGAAACAAGGCTTGGTCTGCACCTCAGCACTTCTGTCAGCTGAGCAGCAGCCAGAAATCAGGAAAGTCCACAGATGTGGAATCCACTGGAAAATACACCACCCTGTGTGTTTTGGTGCCATGGATGGCACACTGCACTGGTCTGAGGTGTGAGAGCCTGGCTTAACATAAACACAGCCCTCAATAGAGTCTGTCACTGAGAAAATGGTTCCTTTCACTGCACTTCCTCCTGCCTATCTGCAAATGCCAAATCCTTGTGGCCCTAACGTGGACATCTGGTGCATCATTTCAGTAGAGAAAGGCTAGAAAGACATTTGGATCGGGACAATGAAGGTCCCATTAAAGGTCTGAAGAGCCTACATCCTTGGAATCAGAAAAAGCCATGAGAAGTGCTTTGGCTGTTCACCAGCCAAAGGCAGAGATTTCTCTGAAAAAGCACTATTGGAACACAGGAGGAGAAAGAGATGTTTACACACAGCTGTGTCAATGCAGCAGGGATTGGGCAGGCAGGGGTGGAGCTGTCAGGAGACAGCCTGGTGGGAGGGCTGCCCACTGCCCTCCTCTGCCTGCCTTTCTCTTCAGATTATGCTAATGGCCACGTTTCAAGTGACACTACTAAAAAAACCCAACCCCCGATGGCAGCAGCCACAGCAGCAAGTTGTGATCCCTTGGCAGGGCTGTACTGCTGGAAAGCTGCTTCTGGAGTTGTCCTGTGGCTCAGTTCTGCTATGTTAGGATGACATTTTATCTTCCTTGTAGGTTTTACCTACAACATAAGGTAGGTTGGTATGGTTCCTAGTTGCTTCCCCCCCCTTTTTTTTTCTTTTTTTTTTTCTTTTTTTTTTCCTTTTTTTTTTTCTTTTTTTTCTTTCTTTTTTTTTTTTTTTTTCTTTTTTTTGAGAGTAGAAAACACTTTCTACATGTGTAAGGTCACATCTGATGAAGAACAAGCAAGCACTATTACATAGCACACGTATCTTTCTTCTTTAATCAGGATGTAAAACCAAGCCATGAAAAGAATTAACTGAGTGGGAGAAAGAGGTGCAAAAGCAGAAGTAGGATTAGAGGGCAGACTTTTAGCCAGTCATGATAGCCAGCACAATGCCAGACCTCAGATTTAATATTGTCATTATAAAGAGCCCCAGTGCAAGATTGCCAAGCAGAAACACAGGAAAATGGAGCTAAACCGGTGCTCAGTAAGCAAATTCTACCTGCTCCCAAAATTGTGAACCAAATTACAAACAGTAATTTGTAATTTTCTTAAAGGAGAGGGCATGCAGGGAAGGGAAACCAGGCAAAGATGTATGAGGGAGTACATTGGTGGGAGAACCTGCTTCTGATCCTACCTGGATTATCCCAGTGCCAGCACCTCTGCTCATATTGGCTCTGGGACCCACAGAGAATTAAGCTGCCTTGACAGCTGAGCTGCCTCTTGCTCAAGGGAGGAAATGTTGCATCAACTGCTTCCTTTTCACACGTTTACCAAAATCTCTCTTGCCTTGAGTAGCCTGCTCACACAAAGAAGCCCTTGCAGAGCCTTTCACATCAGGGACACCTAAGGTTCATGGCTGAAATTTCTGCTATACATTCTCCATTTAATGATACCAGAAATACCTCTAACGTAGCAGGACACCAGTGCACCTTCCTGTTGGTTCCTCTCTTCTGCCTCATCAGACCTCCATGAGATGTCCTCCTTGGTGCAGGTCCCACCCCAGGACTGTCCCTCCCTGTGCAGTTGGTCATGGGGAACAAGGGCTGCTGCCCCATGGGCACAGCAGGGAGGATGGGGAGCAACACTGGCAGCAGCAATTTTCAACCCAGAGCAGCTGCAAAACTACAGCAGAAAATTCACTTGCTCTAAATGCATAAGTGCAGGAGCAGAAGCTGTGTGTGCTAAAATCTGCTGTTTAAAGGCTGGAGAGGTACAAGGGAGAAAGGAGCGTGTGCTGTCAAAATGCTTTAAAGCAGCTCCCAAAAGGCCAGCTCCTACATGCAAGTTTGTTCATGCCTCTACAACCCAATGTGTCCTTCACCTCTGCCAGAAGCAGCACCAGAAGTACCCAGCTCTTGGGCCCTAGAAATTGCTGCTTGGGATCTGCTATTTAAAATGGTCTTCTTTTCTCAACAAAGAGCAAATATGGAATAGCTATTTGCAGTATAAAATCCCATGCAAAGACAAAGTCCTGGTTGCAACCTACTGTAGGGCACATCAGCAAGATGAGCACCACCACCTCTCACTATTCCTCCTCACTTTCCTCAGCCCAAGCTGAAGAAAATACCCTTCCTGTACTCTTTGCAACATGAGAAGGCCTGCATATAAGATAGCTCCTCTCGACAGCAAAGCTATGCTTGGAACTGATTCTCACTGTTCCCTTCTACAAGCCAAGCTGTTGACAAATATTTATTAGGATTAACCAATTAACCAGGGCCCATTCAGACCACTATTAAAGGAGACATGAGCCCTCCTTGTGCCTCCCACTGCTTGGCCTCCACAACGTCTCAGCGTCCCTCAAAAATACATATCAAATGACAACAGTAAGACACTCATTTTTAGCAAAATTATTGATTATAACAAAACAATTTTCTAGTCCAAAGCCCTCGGTGGGATTATACATGCAGATCCACAGAAGAGGCACGAGAAAGGTGACAGAGCAATTGCCTTTATAATTGTCTCCCAGAAGGCTTAGATGCTGGATGGTTTAGCAATTCACTGTACAGAATTCCTTATAATAAAGAAGAGGAACTGGTGTCTCCTACGGAGAGGCAGAAGAAGGGCCAGTGGCAGACACTGGAGTAGTCCCGTGCTCTCAGTAGCACACTTGTGACCCAGCCTGGCAGGACACCACATGAAAGGAGCCACGTCTTTGTAGTCAGGCTCCTGGTAACAAGAAGCTTCAGAGGCAAAGCACAAGCTGAGTCCAGCTGAACCACAGAGCGCTGAGGCTGTTTATGGTTTGTTTAAACCACAGTTCCTTTCAATAAATCTCAGCTATGTCCTTCCTTGCTGGTGACAGATTGCCTGTGGTGGCAGCACACACAGAGGTGCAGCACCCTTCAAACCCAGGGCTGTGGAGACTGCTGGGGACACGGCCCATCTTTGGCTGGGACAGCTGCTCTCACTGCTCGTTTCCAGCCATCCTTCACAGCATACACATATTTCCTCTGTGGGAGGGAGCCCTGCTGGGAAGACAGATCAATCACACCCCTGTCTGGCAGGTTGTTAAGGCAGGAAGGTTTTCATTAAGTCAACAAGGGTGTTAATTTATAGCATGTTTGCTACTTCTCTCCAAATACTCGTCCAGATGAGAGCTCGCTCCCTCGCGCTTGCTGCATGCCGAGGGCAAAGATTAACAAGCATTTTGTTTACCTGAGTGCTTGATGCAGTCCTTCACCCCTCTCGCCCTCCGCTGTGGGCTCCTGGCCTCTGCTTTGGGTTGAGCTGCTGCTCAAACAGCAGTAGAAGATTTGTCTTGTTGAAATAAAACATATACATGTGGGGGTTTCACCTAAGAGTTGCTATTTATGGATATAATGTGGCAAGTGACTTCAAGCATTACAAATGAAAAAACAAATTTTACAAAAACCCTGGTTTGGACAAGGTGTAAATTATTGCATACCAAGAGCTAATCATTAGTGGAGTCTGAATCTACCAGAGCAGAAGTACTTTTCCACTCACAAGTACTGAATTTTGTCAGCTTTTTGATACCAAAAAAATTTCTTAGAGTTGAACAGCTAAACGTTTATTGCTGGATTAAGGACAAACTAGCCAATGCAATGAAAAATATAAGTATAAAGTATTCACATTTGGTTTTTTGGAAACTGCAACTATTTATATCACATATTCCATAGGAAATTTCAATTAATTGCATCTGATGGGCAAGGTCATTAGTTTCTAACAAAGTATATTGCAGTACAAAATTAACACATTACAAGCCATGCTACATTTTCATATTTGCAGCAAGGACCATGAAAATTATCCAATAAAAGGAGTAGTTTCATCATAACTCCTTGGCCTGTACTAGTTCAAGTTGGTAGGGTTTTTTGGAGCGTGGTGTCTCTTCATTGTTACAAAACCTTAAAGAAAAGAAGATACCACTCAGGTCTGAAATGCCACAAGAGCTGCAAGACAGTGGGGATGGCAGACATGAACAGCTTCTGCAGAAAGAGTGTATTTCTATGGGCCACATCTCCCACTCTCTCCTTTCCCATCAGCCGGGGCCTAGCAACAGGGGATGTACTGAAGAACTATTGGGAGAAGCTCATGAGCCTTTGGGGATTTAGCAAGGCTGTGTGTGCTCACCTCCAGCTGCACAGAAGATCCTGTCTGACACAGGGAATGCTGTCTCAGCCTGTGTTAACCCTGAGCTTACACATCTAACATATGCAGAAAGCTGCCCAGGTCTCACTGTTGGCTTCTTGCATGGAAAAGGGTCTCATGTACCACACTATGAGAGCATCTCTGTGTTAGGGAGCCTGGGACACTCTCTCCCTGGACAGACAATTGCTCTTTGAGATGCTGAAGGTGAAGAGAAACCTAAGAAGAAGTAAAAACCAGAGTTACAGTCAAGGGAAAGCTCTCAGATGCCTGTAACAGCCCACCAAGCTGCCAATAGGTGTTTTACCCTTGTAAACTTGTAAACTGGTAAATTTGTAATCCAAATGCTGACATGCACCAGAGCAAGGAAGCTGCTGTGCAGCCATGGAAGGTAGCATGCTGTAACAACACTCACACAGCTGGAGGACTTTTTGGTTCTGCTCTTTACTTACACCTTAAGCTGAAAATATGTTCTCTCATAAAGTGGAGCGTGAGAAGCAGCATCTGTAACTAGAAAAGCAGCACTGTCTCTTGGGAAAAAGCTTTTATGTCCTCTGCAGTGAGAATATGCAGCAGAAGGCTGCTGTTAGAAAGCCCTCTCTGCTCTTTCTTCTGAAGCAGAGCAGAGAGCATGTTGTCCCAGCAGACAGCTCAGAAGAAGCCTGGACAGTGAACAAAAAATGCCTGGATTATGGAAGAGATGCTAGCCCTCCTGCTGGGCCATGACTTTGGGATCTACACCCTTCAGAGATTGGGAATTGCAGTGGCAGTGCCTGGCTGGTCTGTAAGGCTGTGTTTGAGTGTGGCTATGAGCAGTGATGTCGGGCAACATACTCAAAATGTGAACAGGCTACAGGAGGTTCGCTCAGACCTACATCACCTCAGGTGTTCAGAGATGTGTTCCAAACTGTAGTATGGACCAGTCTGAATGGAGGGAGGAAAATCAGACCATCCTCATGAGAAAAATCACTGTAAAAGACCAAGAGATGTTCCTACATGGAGAAGAAGCAAAGGTTTGGAGTGAGGAGCTGAAGTCAGTTGTTGCATTTTTTAGAATTTCACAGACCTATTGAAAGCTTTTTATGCAGTGCAGAAATGATGTAGCAAATTCTGAATGTCATCAAAGTCAGCTCAGATTTCCAAATTAACTCTTTGTCTCCCTAACCTTTTCATTAGAGACAGTCCAGTTACAAACCATGGAAGACAGAAAGATGCAATGTACTTCTTTCAACTTTTCAACAAGGAAGTTTGGCCAGGAGGTTAATCTCTGAAAGGCTTGAGCCTGGCTAACACTGCCTCCAGTGGTGGGACTCCATGCTATTATTACAGCAAGGCTTGACTTTGCTAGGACTTCCAGACAGCTGAGATGTCTATGGTATGAAGACTGCATGCCTGAACTGTGCTTTTCCGGTGAAAGAAAGTAGTGACAAAAATGAGAGTGTTCAGACAGATTGTTTCTTCTTGAAAAATCAACACAGCTAGAAGACCACTGGCTCCTTATGAAGTTCCTTCCATCGTAAATCATGCTGAAGTTTGTTGGAAACAGAAGATTTTGCAGCCCTATTCATTCTCATTAGGCAAGAGGGAACCACAAACTTCCTTTATGGAATAAACTATCTGGAACAATAGGATCCTCCATCCAAAAGGAAGGCACATGACACAAGTGTTCTGAGGGAGCCAAGCTGCGCTGGCAAAGCCGGGTGCTGCCGGGTAGCACAGACTGCAGGCAGCCCTCACTGGAAAAGAGCTCAGAGCTGCAAGCAAAGTGTTTCCTCATGTCAAGCAAAGAAAGCAGTGCCTGTTCTTTGTAAATAAACAGCTAGGTTTTGAAACAATCCAAACTTTGGCTAACCACTAGGGTCAAAAAAGGCTAATAAATCCTCTTTTTCCTGTTAATAAACCCCACAACTTTATTTTCTGTAGCTTTCAAAAAATAAAAATGACATCATTAATATTTCTGGAAATTCCTAAATATTACTTCATTTGCCTGGCAGGAGCATCCTGTCCTCTCTCTCTCTCTCCACATTTCAGCAGAGACAATCTCCCTTCAGACATTGGAGGTTTGGTACAGCTCTGTTTGATATGATTTCAACCACATGGCAAAGTAAAAAGTACAAAAAAAAGAATATGGCTTTTCTGAATTATAGGCTGCAGACAATGAATGTGAAGGATGATGGATCCAAGTGAAGAAATCTGAAGGATATTGTGAGTCTTTGGAGAGGTGAAAGCAAGGAAAAGGCAGAGATCTGAGCAGGAGTGGGAAGCCAGTGCAGAGAAATGCAAGATGAGGTGAGCCGGGAGGTCAAAAACTTACAAAGTACAAATACAAAGTTATTTGTAGGGAATACAAAGGCAGATGGCGAAGTCCTCAGGAAGATCTTAAGAGAAAGAATGACCAGTCCAAATAATGGCAAATAAAATTTGGTCTAGGCAGGTGTAAAGCCACAAATGCATTTAAGGAGAAGCACCTTCATCTTCACATATAAATAATGTTTTCCATGCTTACTGCTGCTACTCAGGAAGCAAGCCTTGGTTGAACTACTGTAGATACTTTCTTGAAAATATGAAATCACTGCTCTGCAACAGTCAAAGAACAAATAAATGTTTGGAATTACTACAAAAGGAAAAGCCAAAGGAGAAAGATCACTGTGCTGCTGTATAAATCCATCTTGTATCTGCACCTTGAATGGTCAGTGCAGTTCTGGGCCCTTGAAAAGGATAGAGAAGAGATGGAAAAGATTCAGGGAGAATAACAGGGTAAGCAAAGGTGTGACACAACTTCTGTACAAGGAACAGTGCAGGAGAATAGGACTTCTAAAGCTGGAAAAGGTATGAGATGTGAGACACAGTACAGGGAAAGCTATGATACCATCAGTGACACAGAGAGAGTGGGTAGGGATGGAGCGTTGGTGGTGTCTCCAGAACAATGAGGGACCAACTCAGGAAGATGGTGGGAGCCATGTTCCAAGAAAACAGAGGGAAGGAGTTTGTCATGCAGCAGGCAGTAGACCTGCTGAGGAGGTCCTTTCCAAAGCACCCTGAGGCTGCAAGGAGCTTACATGCTCTCTCAAGTGTTTGGAGGGGTCCATGCCACAGGCAAGCCACAGCAGGTTCAGGAAATCCTCTGAGTTGAAAATAGTTGGAAATAGCAATAACTGATTGATACAAATCTGCTTACAGCCCCTGATACAGGCAGAGTAGATGAATGGGTTAGATGATCCAAACCAGCACAGGTGTTCTTACCTGGACTGAAAATAGATAAGACAGACTCAAGTAAATACAGGGATCCCAAAGGGAGTTAAGGTGGCAGCATGCAGCACAGCAGGAGGTAAAGTCAGGGGTTTGGGTGAAACTAGCACACTTAAACTGCAGGCCAAAGGTGTAGATGAAGAGGCAGAAGAAAAATTGCAGTTTCAACTTCATCCATGCTTTGGCTGAGTCTAGACATGCCCCACTATAATCAGGAGCAAAGCTTCCACTGATCAAGCCCTCGAGACATAAAGACAAGCAGTTAAGTGAGGAGTTTCAGGGTCAAAGAGTATCTCCAAGATAACAGGAGACATGGCACAGGTGAGTCGGTACAGGCAGAATTTGCAATTTATCTGTGTTACTTATCTATCAGCCAGATCCAAATTATTTCAGTCCTGATTGGATCCAAGAAAATGTTGTATTCAGAGATATTCCTTTGCAGAATCTCCATGATATCCTAAATAATAACTACTATGTAGGTATTGCCCACAGCACAGTTATTTTTTTCAATCTTTTTAATAAGCACTTTGAAATAAGCAGAGTTGCCTCCACTTCAAGTGTGATATAATCTAGTAGTGAGATGTTACAGAGTCATGGCCTCAAGACAACATGCAAAGCCCCCCAAAAGGCCAAGAGTTACAATTTTCCTTAAGAATACATGAGTTTAAGAAATATCCAAGTGGAAGGAACCACTATTCATTAGTTACTCAAAGCACTATTCCATCAGCAATAATCAACAAAATAAATATGTTTCTTCACAGAGATGAAGAATGCTTTTCACATTCTAGGGCAAATTCCTAAATACCACAGTTTTTTCTCATACAGACAACACTTATTTGGGTAATGACTTTGAAATAAGCCTTTCCTGTTCTGAGGTTGTGTTTTCCTGAATGGCTGATCTTGATTTGTTTGTTTACAACTCCTCCAAGAAGTTTCTCAATCAGTGCGCACATTATGGTCAGTATTTTCAGAGAAAAGTCTTTTATTCTTTCAGCTGAAGTAGACTGCTTTTCCTGGAGTGCTGAAAAAAAAATCATTTTAAGAAGCTGATTTGATTAACTGGGTTAAACTAGAAATGTGCCAAATTGCTCTGCAGACATGGCATAGCTGCTGACCTGCACCGAGACTGGAAATCGTTCCAGGCTGTGACGTGCCATGTCTGCTCACGTCAGCTGTGCACTGGGAAATGCACAAGCAAGCAGCTTGCTGAAAACAAGCTTCAGCTTAGGGCTCAAAAAAGATCCCTGTAAAACATATTGCTTATGAGGAAACCAGCCTCTCAGACCCAAGGAATGTCATTTCTCACTTGATTTATTAGTGTTTCTCAGTTTTTTTCCACTGTATCCTGGACAGCATGCACAGATGGACACATAGCCCTTCACAAAGAACTTTACAAATATTTCACCCCACCTGGATCTGTTCTTCAGCCTGATGCCACTAGCCCTTAGCAACTCAAGCTGTTTCTTCTTTGCACTATTGAGATAAAAAAAAAAAAAAGAAAGAAAACTTGCAGCACTTTGGTTCTGACACTGCACTTTGGCATCTCTGTGTGAACCTTTATATTATGTTTGTTCCCCTACGTGCTGCTCAGACACACGGTTTGCAAAGCTGGGCCTCTCCACATAGACCAGTCCTTGATCCCCACTATTGAAAGATGCATTTTGGCAGCAGGACATTACATCTGTGGACCTCAACCACCTTTTCAGAACCCATCCTCCTGTTTGCCTTCCTTAGCACATCTGCTCCTCCTGCTCATATTCAATGGGGAGGGGAAGCTGGCACGTGAACAGATGTTGGAGGAAGAGCATTTCTTCCCCAGTGCAAAGCCTCAGGATTGCTGAAGACATTGCCTAACAGAGCTTTTGTTAACTGTTGGGGAGGAGGAGCCTCACAGGTCATTCAGGCTGCATCTGGTGAGCATTGTTGAAGAGTGTCTCCCGTCTGTGCCTTCAGTCTGTTTTTGTGCTGTCTTCATATCATGCCATCACAACTCAACATGCAGCTGCACCATGAACTGGTCTAGGGAACTGATCTAACTGAAAACTCACCCAGCTGAAAGGAGGAATAAAAGGGGGAAAAAAACCCTTTTCCAGCCAGTTCAGATCTCTGATCTCATTTACCACACAGCAGCACTAACAGTTGTACCACCACCAGGGAGGTAACCTCTTCCCACAGCTCTGGTGGCTGCTGCCAACTCTTCCTCAGGCAGCAACCCAAGCCTTTGCCCTATGGACCTGCTCCTTAGGAACTGAGTTTTCCCATTTCATTCCCACTACTAAGGCAATTCTAGCTTGTGTAGACAGGCAGGAACACATGAATGCTCACCATGAGATTTGAAGAGGTCTGGTTAGAAAGCTCACATGGGAAAGGATCTGCAAGAGCTCTCTCCTTGTAAATACAATGGCAGTAAGAGAAAAGTTTCTCTGAGTGCTTCTTGTTTCACTTTGTACTCTCCTATCCCCTTGGGGAATTTAGGTAAATAGTTTGTATAGGCAAAATCTTTTGGTAGCTTCCCCCCTCTCCTTCCTGTTCCTGTTAACCAGTGGATGGAAGCAGCATTCCCTGCCTTGAGACCCCTGGTCCCAGAGTAATTGTTTGACACTACAGTACTTCCCTTGTAGCATAAATTAGAGTGGAAACAAGAAGATGGTAACATGTGACCCATTTGCCACACACTTCAGCTCTGTCTGTTAGTAGATGTGACCTTTGTGACTAATACAATGCTGGGAGGTACTGAGAGGGTGCATTAAATCCCTCCCTCCAGCACAGTTGTCATCCTCATCATCTCATCACCCATCCAAGTGAGGAAGCTGCAGTTTCAAAGCCTGCCAATTCTTGCAAGACACACAAAACACTGGACTGGGTCCAGAAATCAGCCACAGGATGGGGAAATTAGTGTCAGGGGGTGAGAGCAGAAGTCAGACCAGTGCTGCTCTGTCCTCATGCCTGGAACTATGTCCCCACAGGGGTGACAGCCCCCCCCCACAGCCCCCACTGCTCATTCAGCCTCCACCTGTGCCAGGCTGCAGGACACAGGGCTGGCAGCTGCAATTGTACCATCCCAACGCTCTGCAGAGCCTCTTCCTGCCCTCTGCCCTCTGCCTGCAGATAGCAAGCCCTGGGCTCCAGCACAGGCAGGATGGCTTCCTATTTGCAGTGTGTGTGGGTGGGTGCCAAGGGCCTTGCAACGTCTGAAGTGGCAGCTCCCAGCGAAGAAAACTTGTTACAATCCATTGAAACCACGCTGCTGCTGGACTAGAGGCCAGGAACTTTTTCCCTCAGGTCTCTGGCCTGGGTGATTCTGTTACAGACCCTCCTGCCACAGCCCCTTTACCTTTCTTGCCCCCTCAAACCACCACCAACCCTCCAAATATTCTCACCCATAGCATCCCACACTAATGCTCCACCCTCCCGTCTCCCTCCCTGGGCCTCTTGCCCCTTTCCCAAAGCCTGTTCTACCCCTGTCACGCCTCAAATCACACCCTTCCCTTGTGACCCTTGCCCCAGCCCCTGTCCTTGCCCCATGTGCTTCCTCCCCTCATTCCCAGAGCTCCTCCCTGTCCCTCCTCCCCATTCTCTGTGGAACCACATCCTGCATCCTTGGGGCAGTACATACCTTGGCATGGGAAGGTAGGGGACATCTCTCCAAACTCAGCTCCATGTGCAGCTCTGCAGACCCTCGTGATGATGTGCTCAGCTCAGCTGTCTGGCTGTGGCCACCCTTGAGAGCATTTCTGTTTGCTGTGGCTGAGGGTGCACCACAGACCCCACTTAAAGAAATGGCCCGGTGATCCCTAAAGGTGGAAGAAACATTTGCAATCATACAGGTCTGGAAAAATGAGCAGACAGGGGAAACTTCTATCTTGGGTATCAAAGTACATGGTCAATTAATGTTTGCATCTCCTTCAGGGAAACTTGCAGGGAATTAGCAAGCTGTAAATACTGAATTTGGAGCATGTTCTGGGAACTGCATGTGCAACTGGCAGAGGACACACGAGCCTGCAGAGGGAAACAGGGAGACAGGGCTGTACCTTAGCCCTGAATTTCCAGGTAATGCTAACAAGACAAATTTGGAGACAGAAGGAAAAATCCCTACAGGAGCATTGTGCAGGTGACTGCTTCCTGCTGCAGCACCTGGGCCTCTGGCCATACCCAGCACAGGGGCAACACAGGGCTTAGAACTATGGCCAACAGCAATAAAGTTGTGGTGGGGATGGACTCCTACCGTCCTTGCAGTAAAATCCGCCAGTCGTCCTGTTGGCTTACCTGTCCCTCCTGCATTTCACTCACAGTGAATTCACTGCCCTTCACTGACTTGTGGCTGTTTTACTGTGATTTCCTCATTCCTTACTCATCATTGCAGACATTGTCCTCTTGCAACAACTCTCATGTAATTAGAATGAAAAATCTATGGAAAACTGTAGGTAGAAGGTACACAAACCATTTAGCTGCCAGACTCAAAAGTTAAAAGACATTTATAAAATTTTGAGAAATAAAGATTTTGTCTGAAAATCAGCTCTGTGCTTCTTTCCCATGTGCATGAGAGGGGCATTAGTTTTCCAGAGTTACTGGCTTTTACTTTTCAAATGTAGCACCCTAGGGTTACCTCTGTGTGTGTGCTGTGGGCTCAGCTGGGCTCTCTCCATAAGCAACCTGTGCCAGTGCTTCTGCTCTGCTAGCACAGCCTTAGAGCAAACCTGTTCAGATGGTTGATCTGGCTGAAAAATACCTACTGGGTTTAAAAAAAAAAAAACAACAAGAAAAACAAACAAACAAAACCCCACCAAAACATGAAAACCCAGCCTTTTACTGAGTTATATTCTCTCATCTGATTCAGCACATGGAGAGCAGCTGCTTTAGCAGAAGGAGAAAATACAGGAGCAGCAAAGAGTGATGGAGAGGTGGTGGCAATGGCCACACCACTGCCTTTTCCATTGTTGCTGGTGAAGGTGAAGCCACAGGATGACTCTGGCCCTTGTCAATAGCCTGAGAATGCAATCCAGCTCCTCTGCAAAGCGTTGCTGCTTCGTCCTTCCACTTCCATGCACACTCTCTTGCCCTCCAACAAGTAACTATGAACCAACATGACCTACATAAATGCTCCTCCCTCACGTGCCTCACAGCACTGCATTTGATCCTGCTCCCTCCCCTTCCCCCCAACAGCCTGGAACAGGGGGGCTCCCCCACTGTGCCAGCCAGAGACGGGGCTGATGGATGAGATTCCTCTCTGCTCCCACACAAGGGCTGAAGGCAGTGGTGAGGAGAGCTGACTTCCCCAGCTTTGCAGGTGGGACAGGCAGAGATGGTGTGAGATGCTCACTACCCATGTCCCTCTCCTTCTGCCTCTGGGGTCCCTCTTTGGGCAGCACCCCTGAACTCATCCCCAAGGGATGGAAAACAGAGATGACAGGCAGGGGTAGGAGTTTTCTCTCAGGCAGGGCTGCCTTTGCAAGAGATGTGGTGCTGGCTTGGGGACTAGCCAGAGGAACCTGTGCTTCACTAGAGACATGACTAAGAACTTCAGTCATCTCTGAACTTTGTTCACCTCTGAACTTCATCCACCTCCATTCCTAAAGAAAATCTCAGGTCCTTGAGTACCACAGGAATTGTGCTGCTGCCTTCAGTGAGGTCTCATTTCAGTCTTGATTTGGTCTCTATGCAAAAGAAGCTTGTGCCACTACTTTGGATGCATTAGTACACACCACAGCTTTAGGTCACAAATCTGCAAACTCCAGCTGGAAATGCAATTTTTAGTCTAAAATTAAGACTTCAGCTCCTTTTCTCCAAACAATTCTGAGTATAGCTTTTTGGTTTGCAATTATAAACTCTAGGGGATAGAAAGCCACATCCCAAAAGTTTTCCTGAACCACAAACCCACATTTGCCTCATGGAATAAATGTCTTATGGTCTGGCACTGCAAAGACCTTAGTTCCCTCCTCTGCCATTGTGCTCTGTCTGAGCTGGGCAGTGCTGGGTGTGCCACAGTGCCCCTCTCACAGCAGGAGCTGGGGAAGGCTGGGGGCTCAGTCTGACAAATCAGAGGCTCCATGAAAGCCTGGAAGGCTTAAGGGAAAGATTATTCTGCTCAGCCTAGCACAGGAGTTGAACCAAAGGATGAGCAAAGAGTGGCACTGCTGTTAATGTTAGCGTTTCATTTGCTACATTGGACTGTAGTCCCAGAAATGGAGAAGAGACATCATGCAGATCTCCTTATACCAAAGTAAATACAGCCACGGTTCAAAATAAACTTAGGGAGAAAAAAAAAAATGTATTGACTGCCAGGAGTAAACTTGATGAATGAACTATTAAAATATTTATTTTATGCAAAGGTCTTTGCCATGCTTGAGCCTTCAGGAAATTTTTTGAGATTATTATTTTAAATGCTAGAGATGAACAAAAATTTCTGGTTGGAGTAGTCTATTTTTATTATCTTCAGCAGGCTACATGGGAGCATGATAAAACTGGATGTTGTCCTTGATGCTGAGCTCCTCCTTTTAGTGCCATCAGTAGTTCTCATTATGTGAACACCCTGGAATGTTTTTTTTGTTTGTTTGTTTGGTTGGTTGGTTGGTTGGTTTTTTGTGGCATACTCAAGGCCAAGGATTAGCTGGGGGAAATTATCTCAAAATGTTGAATTATTTTACTATCTAAAATCTTAAGAGTGAGGTCGTAGAAAGAGATACTGCTGGCATTTTCAATTTTTTACTGCAAGTCCAAATAGCATTAACTGAGGAATTTGTCTGTCAGAAATGTCATTGTTATGAGGTGCAGTTTGCTTCTATAACTCCATTTTTAACACACAATAATATATTTCAGAGTCTGTTTTTTGACAGTCTTCAAAGAGATACATTGGAGAGTCCCATATTGCACACGTGACTAGTGTGAGCTAGTTAAAAGCTCCTGAAACAACATTCCTACATGATGGATGCTCAGATCCCAGATCTGACCAGGGCCATTCCAGGTCAATGTTAGGATCAAACCATGCTGCATCACTTCTCCATGTTTCCCACAGTTGCTGATGGACCAGCAGCTGTATTTTCACCAGCTTCTAATTCAGGGTATCAGGGAGCTCTGATGTGACATGAGTGGCACACTTAGCAAGACAGGTGTCTGGCCAATGGCTCAGAGTATCTGGGGGTGGCTGTGGTGTCAGAGGTGTGACATTATGCAGATGGGATGAAATGGAGAGATAGGTATTCCCCAAACACCCATCCTGAAAGACACAAACAGGGTCTCTGCCGAGGAGCACTGGGGCAGGACACCAGGAACAGCTGCACCCACCCTTCTCACAGTCTTCATGTCAGTCAAAAATCCAAGAGCTGGGCCAGCATTTTTGCTCTTGATACTGATAACAGTTAAAAATGTAAGGAAATTATGTTAAAACTCTGATGTCTGTGTAACTGGTCCTTCTGGAGATGGGTGGCTGGGACTGCTTTGGGCTTGCACAGGGCTGCCCCAGCTATAATCCACATATGGAGGAGCTGGTACAATGCAGACTCCTTCCCACCTCCCAGCTTCTCTGCCAGAACTACAAGGGGTGATGCTCACAGCTTATTCAGCATGTTTTGGAGTTCTCAGAGGTAGGAAGTGCTGAGAGGTGAGCCTATGGGCACAGCTGGCATTTGAGGCAGCCAGCCATCACTTTCAGCTTGCCATTCATGTTAAGGAAAATCCCACAGGAGTGTACAGGGTGTCTCACACTTGGATCAATGCTGTCTGTGCAAGTGTGCTTTCACCAGCTCTCCAGACTTCATCACAGTTTCACAGTGTTTGCTCTTTCTCTTAAATCTAGTTTGCAGAACCACCTGGTGAATATCAACTTCATATAAACATTTCCTGTTTGAAGTAACAAAGGTATAACAACTCACAGCTCCAACTGCTCTAAAAGGTTAACAATATCTTGGAAGATATTTTCAGTGCTCATCAGTTGTGACAGATAATTATGGATTTGAAGAGATTTGCTATTTGTTTATAAATACAGCTTCAAAAACTTTCTACTGAGACATCTTCAGCAAACTGCTCATTGTTGATTAAGAAATCACAGTTACACATGCATTTAAAAGTGTCAAGAAATTACAGGAGTACTGCCACTTCCACTTTAAATGTTAAATTTGATAATCTTCTGGCTGGGGAAAAAAGAGGGACCTTGAGGGCTCAGCAAACAGAAAGAGCATATATTCTGTCACACTGGCTGCACTGGCTGTGTTTTATCTCATTCTTTTGAAATTCCTGCCACGGATTTGTTGTTAAATATATTTCTGAGTGAGTGGGTCCAAGGACTGGTTTGCCAATCCTGACTGTATGTCAGCTTTTTACCTTTAAGTATATAGACCAATAATAACTGATTTAAGTTTTGGATATTGTAGTCTGTTGCTGACCAATGCATTATCTGATTAGAGAACCTCATAGAATGTGCAGGAGGAAATCCACTCTACACTTTCTCTTTCTTCTTCCTTTTCTAAGTACAACAGGCTTTTCAAGATGTACATGTGGTGTTTCAGCATTCACATGATGAGAAACAGCTCCAAACGCAGTCTGCCAGCTGCACATCCCTCTCTCAGCACCAACTCCCTGCCTGGGTGTTCAGGGCAGATATTTCATTTTGAGGGGCCCCCTTCCCAGGCAAGGAGCTGCTCAAGTGGATCAGCATCCTGGGAAGCTGCAGCCTAAGTCCTTTCAGGTGTTTCCTATAAAAGGTGCCATTGCTCTGTCATTGTTATACCAGAGAGTCTGCTACATACACTGTATCAGGAATATGTTTCATGCTCACTAGGCAATGACTGATGGTGCTTCCCTTATCAAAATCCACGTTTTGCACTGCAGGGTGAATTCCTTCCCACATTCCTTCCTTCCAGCTCTGATTGCCAAGGTTAGCCTCGTGCAGAAATGTGAGCTCCACCTTTCCATACGTGCAAAAATGCAGATCCCACAAGCACTCAAGTAACAGCTCCACTACAAATCTGTGCAGATGGGACTGCACCCAGCAACCTCACAGTAAACATGGCTTATTATAGATCCCCCAGGACAGCCAGTCCCCATGTGTCAACTCTGCAAAAGGAGTCTAAGGATGTTCAGCTGGAGAACTCTGCACAGAGAAACAATTCAAATCCACGAACACACTGTGCCTGCCTCTTTTGGAAAGCTGGGAACACCCTTTCTATGTATGCTGGAGCTGGAAACAGGGATGAACCCAGAGCTGCACAACACAGTTTCTAACTCCATCAATTATTTTTCCTCTCTTGCATGCACATGTTTTTATCCAAGCCCATCTTTCTTCTTCCTTGATTCAAAGAACTTGTATATTCAGCCTTGTCCATGACCATGACTGAATATTCAGCCCTTGAACATGCAGCCTGATTTGGGTTACTTTTAAGTTCAAGTATGCATGAGTTTGGAAATCTAGCCCAGATCCATATCTGGTTAGAAACACTCCTGAAATGAACACATAGTAAAAAAAATATCTCAGTATATAATAATTATTCTGTGGGCAGATGGTCCTTTACAGCTGTTATGCCCCAATCACATCGAAGAGTCCTCCAGAGACTATCTCAAGCAACACATAACTCCCTAACAGGGAAAAAACTCCAGAAAATTAGGTAGAGTAAGCAATCAAAATTTCCACCTGGACCCCACCAACCTGCAGCACCCTTAGGGCAGTGCATGGCCACCCTGAGAGCAGCATGCACAGCCTTAGCTGTAACTATTCCTTAGCACAGTTCACATCCCACAGACAGAGAACTAAGTTACATCCAGCTCAAACCAATGCAAGGGAGAAATCTGGATGTTGTTGTGTAAGGGCAAATTTATGGCTTAACATATAGAGCAGGGGACTAAAGAGGGCAGCTCGGGGACTGCTGGGTGCTGACCTTCTCCTTTGCTTCGTGGTGTTGCACCACCTGGTTGATAAAAATCATATCACTCTCAATTAAGTTTCTTTGTTTTTTTCCCCAGTTTTAGGGCCAAAGTCCTGGACACCAGAAAAAGAAACTACTCAAGGTCTTAGGAAGAATTTATATCTGTAGCCAATAGAACAATTTATCACTCAGTGGCTACAAGGCCATCCAGCCCTGAAAGCTCTGTAAATTCAGCAGGTACTTCCCAGACAGTTTTCTTACCTGCCCTCCCTGCTGAATTCAACAGAGTGCCACAGCCCACAGTTACAGGGCACAGGTGTCTGGAGGTCAAACAGTGGAGAAAGCCCAGCACAGCAGAGCCTGTGCTGTTGGCATGATCTGTGTGTGTGGTTAAAGGCCACTCAACAGAGGACACACACAGAGCACAGATGTGCTTCTTTTCAGCACTTCCAGACTCTGAAGAGTTTAACATCACAACTTTAATCATGTGCTGGGGCCACAGTTTTTAACTTGTGGGTTTGTTCCTAAGTTTTAAAAGAAAAAACTCATGCTGAAGTCCCATAAATATCATCACACAGTTGGTATCAGGGTGTCAGGAACAGCATCCACAGGCAGTGCTTGTTGTCCACATGAGCCATATGAACCCTTTAAAACTTACATGGCTCTGTTGGGGTTTTTTCCTCATTCAGTATTTCAGGGGTACAAATATTTTGACTTATTTTTACCAAGCTTCCACTTCAGACTTGGCTCCTACCAGCTCTTTCCTCTCTTCTGTCCCTTCCACACCACCTGTTTCTTTTCCCAGTTTGCTCCTCATCTAGGCAATTCTGTATGCTTAAAATAAATCTCCAGGACAAACCTAGAGTTTTACCTGGACCAAATGTTTTAAAATAGACATTTTTCTCTCTGTTTTGATTAAGTCCTGTATATTGGCATATGGTAAACAGAGTGATACTTACCCACCTGTGGCTGAGTTATACTGGATTTGCTCCAGTTAAATCCATATTATCATGTGCTCCTTTACCCTTAGTTTTGCAATGTGATGCTATCTCAGGGAACAACTGAAACCAGCTATGGCATTGGAAAGCTGTTATCTCCCAGCCTTGAACTTGGACACTTTGGCATCCATCCACACTCACAAGCTACATCCTAGTGCAATTTTCTCACTCTCCACACTAGTTCAGCTTCTAAAATTATTAAGTAATACCCCAGTGTAAGCAGTTATAAACCAAGTTGAAAGTGGCTTGTTTTGAGTCTGCTTTATATGAGAAGATATGAACCAAAGTCAGTGTGCTTCCTTAGAAGAAAGTTTTATTGATTTATGCAATCAATTTATAAACTCAGCTTGTGTGAGGAGTTGCATTTCTGTAGAGCTGTCCTCACACTGGAAAGGAAGAAATGTCAGGTTTCAGGGAAGGATCAGCTGCTGGTCAGACCCACCCTTGCACACGCAAGCAATCCCCAGCTGTGCTTCCATGCTCCAGCCTGGCTGGCAGCTGCTGAGGGGCTTCAGCCTCCAACTTCTTCATTGCAAGGTCACACATGTCTGTTGAGCCTTGACTCAGATGAAGCTGCCTGAAACCCACATCAAGGAAGCAACACATCCCTGGGTAAACTGGACAGGCTCTTTTGGTGTCCGCTTCAGCGGCTGCCAGGCCCTTTCACTGGGCTTACACCTTGCTGCTGTGGCCCACTGGCAAAGGACACAGCGGAGAAAACCTCTGTGCTTGGAGAAGCCTGCTCCTCCATGGCAGGAAGGGACCATTTCAGAGCCCTGACTGCACTGCCCTATACCCAGCCTTGTGTCTTGCTCCTGCTATTCCTGATGCTCCTCAGAGCTTAAAAGCAGGGTGTCACATGCTTGAAGAAAATCCATGGGCAGTTTGTAGAAGCACATTCCTGCTTCCCATCAGAGCTGCTTTTTAGTTTCACCACCCATCTCCAAGTTAAGGTTTTGGCTAGTTTTGCTTGTCCCCCCCTGTGAAATGTCATCACTTTGTTTAATTGCAGAAGTCGACCACAATATTCAAGAGATGAATTATCCTACTGCTGCAAGAAAGTTTGACATTTAGTAGCTTGGAAGATATTTATGACCAAAGTAGTTGTTATTCTGAAATATAACATTAGTTGTAGAAATTCCCTGTTGGGGAAAGAATAATCAATGACACATAGAACGTGCTAAAGCCCCACCAAAATAGCATCTTGGCTTTTCCTTAAAATGGTGACTTGTACACAAATTATGAAAAACAACTCAGAAACTTAACCAGTTTAGTCCTAGAGCAATGTAAGCCTTTAAAGATGGATTTACAGTGCACTGAAAATCTGATTATGTAAACTATCATAAATGGATTCAATGTGTTAGAGGCCAACACTAAATCTTCATCCGTTTACTGGGAAAAAAGGCAGTAGGGAGCTATACATTAAAATGAAGATTGATTTCAGAAAGCGTAGCAGAAATGAAATATGCTGACATAATGAGTAAGCAGAAAGAAAGAAAGAAAGAAAGAAAGAAAGAAAGAAAGAAAGAAAGAAAGAAAGAAAGAAAGAAAGAAAGAAAGAAAGAAAAGAAAAGAAAGAAAGCATAAAATTAACAATCGTCAGCTCTTGCTCCAGGATTAGAACTACAAACTAGAGAATGACATTTATTTTAATGCTAGTCCTTGAGATGAACTGCAAAAGTTTTGATAGAGCTTCTCGAAACTTTCCAGGTACCTGGTTCAAAATCTGTGCTGCAATTATGCCTGGTCATTAAAACTAAAGGAGACATTCCTGAAAAATTCTATGCACAAGCTCCTGCCCTTCCTGTCAGGATGCAGCCCTGAAGGGTATAATTTCAGATGTCAGAAATAAAGATCTGAGGGCCTTTGGCACCACTCTGCTCTTACCTGACACCTGTGGGTGTTTCTCACCCACAGCCTCAGCCAGCCAAAGTACTTTGTCATTCCCATCACAGTGTAAAACATCATTTTGATGCTATTGAACAGCGCATCATTAGCAGGCAGGGCTGCAGCTCTTCCAAGGTGCAGTGGAGTCAGGAGCAGGGAGGGAAACCCTGTCCTTGGGCACCAGCTGGAGCTGGGAACTTCCACTATCTTCAGAAGGCAAACTGCAGTCCATGGATATCCTACTGTCTGAAACTGTATCAAAGAGTGAGGGACAAGAAGAAAGGCTTTTTCCCAGAGTATGAAGGTGGATAACAATTTTGAGAAGGTTGGATGGAGGAACATCTTGTTCTTGAAGGCCTAAGAATAAAGGAATAGAAGGAATAAAGCCTAAATAAATATGCTTATGAAATGGCACTCAAAAAAATTAATCTCAAGTATCTATGATGTAAAAGTAGGTTTTCACGCCCTCTTGCTCAAAGCCAGCATGGCCATAGGTTGGTAATGTGGAATGGTTCAGAAGTGGAGGCCACTGAGTGTGAGTCTGGCTGTTCTCAGCACAGCAGCATCCACTGGGGCTCACCATGCTCGGAGTACTTTGAGAAAAATCACATCACATAAGGGGTTTTGGGTGTTCCTCAGTAAACATATCTACTGCTTGGTTTGGCCCAAGGCTTCACAGCAAAGTTACTGTGAATGCTGTGTAACTTTTAATCTCTCTTTTTTACCTACCTATCTAGGCTGCATTTTTATAACAGTATTTAAATTGCCATAATCCTTCACCGAAGAAAGAATTTGGTAAAATTTATTTTCACCAAATTGATTATAATCCTGAAAGGGCTTATATGTGATTTGAGAAATGTTTTTTGTTAAAATTGTATGGCTCTTTATTTGTTGCTAGGCTCTTCTTTTTCTCTCTCTTCCTCCCAAAAGGATTGTTCAGCAAAGGCACTTAATGATACAATTATATTTAGAAAGTAGCCAGTGGCATTAGATTTGGGATTAAATACAATCCTTTTACTGGATGTGTACATCAAAATAAATAATGAAAAAGAATACCAGGGAAACCATCCAATGGAGCATTTCAGATCCTGAAAAGAACATACTATGCTGCCTCTTTTCAAACTAGGTCTCCACAGCTTGGCAAATTAGCAATTATTTTTTGAAAGACCAAATCAGTGCTGGTGGGCACCCAGGTGCACTGCCTGCAGTGCTGGGCTGCTGCACCAAAGTGGAAATCACAGCAAATCAAAAGGTCAATTTGCTCTCCAGTCAGTTTACAGGACAGTTTCTGAAGGTTTTCTGACACCTTCCCAGGGCCCAGCAGACCCTGCTGCCTGCACAACGGGTGCTCCATACCCTGGGGGCTGCCAGGCTCTTCGGTCCTTGGCTCTCCCAGGGTTTTCCCACTTCACACCATAATGGGAACAGCCTTGGCACTGGAGGAGCAGCACAGCTCTGTCAGCCCAGAGAACCTTTCCAAATGACTTGAGGCTGAAGAGTGCCCAGCTTATTCTGATACAAGTACAAATTTTTGATTGTGTATTACTTTAGACTAGAAGCCTGTTGATTTGAGGGTGGGGCAGAGGGAAAGGCTGCCTAGGGAATTTTATCTCAACAAATGAGATGTTCTTTTAAATGGGCATAAAAGAACTTAATTTTGTCCCGCATTTATCATGCCAATTAACCCAGTTATCTGCCCAAATATTATCTATCTAACAAAAATACAATAAAAGAAAGAGCAAAAGTCACATAGAGAGGGGTGGGAAACTATATCTGGATAACAGAGCAGGTTATTTTATCAGATCTCAAAATGCATATTTCTGACTCACCTGGAGCAGGATGTATCACCCATCACTGCAGGTTTTCTGCAGCGTAGCCATCAATGCTAGAGCACGCCTTGCAGGCTGTCTTGGGAGTCAGCAAAGGAACCCACACTTTTACAGAAGGAGTCACCTCATGCTAATGCTGATATTTAATCTAGTGAAGGTGAATGAGTCCTGATTTCCCTCCAGTGACTAAAGGGGAGCCCAGAGCAGCCAGCTCTGACACAGATGGGGGCACACTGGCATCTGCAGTGAGGTGAGATATTCGGACTGAGCCACTTAATCTGCCTTAAAATGTAATCACGGGATTGATTGTCCCAGATTTTCCTGGACATACAGAGAAAATTCAAAGAAGAAGGAAAAAAGAGGAACTAGTGTGAAGAGTCTGATGTGACCTGGTTCTCCAGAGGTGAGTCACTCCCATCTCTCTCCCATAGCCAGGAGACAGGCAGATGGATCACATCACTGTCAGCACACAGACACATCCATTACCTGCAGTGACAAAGTCATGAAACCTCCATTTCTGCTGTAGGTGTATAATTATAGTATGAAAGAAATCTGAGTCATGGGTGTAATTCAGCCTCCCTTCAGGTATGCGATGAATAAGGTGTTAATCAGTGGAAGGACTGGAAAATACTGATCACTGTTCAGTACTGGTGAATCAGAAAAAGAAATTTCTTGGATGTGGCAAATAGACAATATGTGGTTTGAAAATGGTGACGGGCAGAATATCAGTGCTGGGTCTTTCAGTGTTTTTTGCTGGAAAACAAGTGTGTCTCTTATTACATCCCTACACTTTTAACTGGATTCTTCCAGGCATTGTCTGGAGTTGTAGGTTTTCTTCTCAGGGTATGGAAGAACCTGCACAACCTTTCCCAGTCCCAATTGCTTAGTGTACAAGTAGAGTGCAGTTGTAACAGAGGGATTCTAACATCTACATAAATCCAGTTTAGAATTAATCAGATACTTAAAGATACTTTAAGGAGGGTATTTAATTTTCTTTCTTACTCCATTGTAATTAGTGGAAGGGCACAGGGCTGTTAATGGAAGGAAGCAGGGTTGTTTAGATACTTTATTTAAATATTTCTGTCTCCTCATACTGTGTTGCGATTTGGCTAAAACCCTTTGGGTGCTTCTTGCAGTTGTGCAGCAACTGATATTCTGCCTGTCAAGAACCAGGGGCAGTAAAATGACCCTTTCTTTGGGAAAGGCTGATCAGAAAATGTTACTGCTGAGCACAGACCAGCCACTGCGGGGTAGAATTTGCACCATCGAGCCCCCTCATTTCCTGGGAAGGGGGCTGCCATGAGGACCACCCAAGCACTGAAGCTGGTGACATCATCTCTGCATCTTTAGCAAACGCTGGAAAACACCCATAGCTGGGAGCAAGAAAAGCCACAGTCACAGGCTGGGCTGGATAAAAACGTAGAAAGAAATTAAATTGTTTCGCTGTATTTTACTCTTGGCCGAGCCCTGTGGGCTGCTACTTTGTATCTGAGTTTCTTCTCCCCATCACGGTCCAACAGGCAATTTTTTATTCAGCCTTTTAATGACTTTGATCTGACCCATACCAGGACTTTAAATGTCTACCTCTTTTCCAGTCTTCTGCATCTTCACAAACCCTTCAAGATTTCATCAGCTCCCCACTGGAGCCTCAGGATGCTGAGACAGTCGGGGTGATGGATACAAGGAACCACGCAGGTCTGTGAGCACACAGCACAGAGATGGTCCAAGGCTTTTTACCAACTTAGCTTGGACCCAGTTAGATTTAGTAGGAAGTCATGTTAGGTGTGGCTTGTTAGACGGACCTAAAAACTTTGAAATCACCCAAACCACCTCCTTCAGGCTGTGCCTAAGCCTGTGATGAATTATGATGATTCTCCGGGAGCTCAGCAGGGAATATGATATAGGTACAGGTGTACACTCAGCTCACATCCAAATGGGTTTTCAGAGAGAAAACTTCAGCTTTGCCCTGAATGGAAGTAGCTGGGCTGTTTCCAGACCCAGCCTGGCTCTGGAATATGCAATGCTTTATACATGTAGTGCTGGTGCCAGTGAGCCATGTCAGACTCTAGCTAGCTCTTTATCTGTGACACAGATAATCTACAAACTGGGTAATTCAACCACAGATGCCTGAGAGGTGGTTTTTAGCTGCAAACATCTTCATGATTGCTTCAAGCATGTGCCTAAATGATGCAGAGTGGTTTTCATTAGACCCAATCAAGTTGAAAAAAATCTAATTGAAGGGGCATTCCCTAATCTCTTCCTTATCCTCTGGTTTCAGTTCTTCCCCTTTCAACAGTGCTGTTAATTGCATTAAACCTCTGACAGCTGATAACATCTGATAGCATCTTTTTAGTGAAGGTGAATGCAGAAAAAAAGGTCTATCAAGCAACCTGAGTGATCATGGAAGTCCTGTTGGAATAGAGACTTGCTTTCAAAGGGGTGGTTGCATTGGCCAGATCTACCAGTCTTACACAGGCAAAAGAAACCCATGTTTGCTCTGAAACCCCCCTGCCTTCTGAATGATTCCTTCTTGGAAAGAGGAAGCTTAAACACTGCTTTGCCAAAGCAGTTCAGGAGCATGGGTTTATCTGCACAAACCATCACTGAAGTCTGAGAAGGAAGGAGGGTGCAAAGAAAACAAGAAATGGAACAGCTGTGAAAGCCTGAGCTCACTACCTCCAGATTATGCTTTCACCCACAGGTGGAGCAGAAAGCAAAAGCAGCAGACACTAGAAAGAGAGAGCATAAATTCAATGCAAGCTTAATATTTGGTACCTTCCCTGCCTCCCATTCTCTGTCTCTTGTGTCCTGTCTGCTGGTCTTCAGCCCACTCAGCTGTGACAGCACAACAGTTACAGGACTCTATTTTGAAATGGATTAGGGACCTGATAGAATTTTTAGAACTCCTGCCAAGAAATGTCAGTTGTGTGATGGAAATGAGTGATTGTGAGGAAAAACTGAAATGAGCATTGCCCCTGAACATATGATGTTAAGAAACCACAGCCCAGCTCCATGACCAGCTGGCTCCACATTGTTTGGATTTACAAAAGGAGCTGCCATTAGAAGAAGGGAATCATCTTTCCTAGAATTTGTAATTTATTTTTAATTTGTGTTGTTTTAAAATAACTAAGCACTGTTGTTTTAAATAACTCAGCACTCCCATAACAACAAATACTGTGGCTATCTTATTCAGTGTTTTTGTTTGCCATTTATTGTCATGAAAATGAAATTCAAAGACCAAAAAGGGCTGAGAGGTGAAAGTACATACATATCAGCAGTTACAGATTGTAGAGCAATAAGAAAGAAAATTACAGCAAAAAAAAGCTTTATAAACAAAAGTCATAGGAAAAGCTATACTTAAAAAAAACCAACAACAACAAAAAGCTGCTCTTAGGCAAAATGCAAAGGTGTACTCCAGAGGAGGGGAGTGCCCACCCATGCACACGGGCTGTGACTCCTGCCAGCAAGGCTTTTGGGGCAAAGTGCACATCTTACGTGTCCCCATGCTCCCATCCAGGAGCATAAAAGGGTGGTGTTGCTCCTATTCTTTCTGAGATTTTTCTATTTGTCCATAGCAGTGGTTGAAACTCTCAGGCTACCTCAATATCACCACATTTCATAGTACCAGGAACATCCTGCAGCACTCCCTGTCTCCTATACCACATATTTTTAGCACAGATCTTGACACATTTTGACCAGCGCCAGGTAGCTCTGTCACAATCATCCTGGGTAGAGTTCAGTAGCACCATGGGCCAGGGGCTGCTCCCAGAACCACTTTCCATGTAGCCACCCCATTTTGGAGGGTAAGACAGTTTAATATTATGGATGCAGGCAGCTCCTTGCCAACCGGCCTCAGCATCAGCAAATGGCCACAGGCACATTTAATTTGCTACTATAGACACAGCTTCAGTTTCTTTGTGCTGTGGGTCCTCTCTCACTCATGTTTTAAAACCTTTCTAGTAACATTTTGCTTGTCAGCTGATAGGTATTTTGGCCAGCAATTTAAGGATGTAGCAGAATTCCTTGTTTTATTTTCCTAGAATGAGTCCACAGTAAATCTTCAGGTATCCTGAGGCTTTACAGCCACCTCCTGCAGAGCTGGAATAGCTGCTAGCAATGGACACTCATGCTGAATATTTTGGTGATGGAAGAGAAAATCCTCTTTATTTTTTCAGCTTTTAGGTGCTTGCCAATACTCTTTCTTTTCTTGTATACTACAAGTCCAGAGATTTACCTGAGCTGGCACTTTGAGGAAGAAACCAAGCACTTCTTGGCAGCTCAAAGCACAGGGGCAAACCATAATCTTAATTTGCTAGTACTGTGTTGTTTTAGGGAGCTGCCCTTATGAAACTGTCATCTGGAGAGGAGAAGCAGGAGTCAGCCCCTAGTGTCCTGCAATTCCTGTGCCTATGGGCTCTGCCTGCATTTTGTCCTCAATGTGTGTGTAGCAGTCAGACCCGCTGTATGTTGGAGAGCCAGGCAAACACTAGTGCCCAATTTAACATGCAGCTCATGTGCCTTTAAATAGCAGCGAGAGCCGAGCCAAGCCATCCACTGCAGCAATTTCTGGACATATGTGCAGAGCCCCCCTCCTCCCCTGAGCCCTCCCAGCCTGGAGCTGCGAGCGCACACGAGCGGCGCGGAGGGGCCGGGATTGGTGCTGCTGCCTGTCACTTCACAGTCACCCCACTGACGTCTCCTCCACGCTGTTGACTTGATCCCGTTTCCAGCCAATGTAATTATAACATGGAGAAGCAACAACAGTTAGCAATTTAGGTTAAATGTAATTTAATGCCCCGAGATTGCTGCACTTAGATGAGATTTTGCTTCACTTGAACCATGCAGAGAATGTGAAGTGCCTGCATACTTCTGCTAAAGTAATTCTGGACAAAGGAAAGATTGACACTGCCTTCTTCAGACTCTATTAAATGCTTGAGCGACTTTGGCATGAGTTTCTAATCTGTCGTTGCTCTTGGAATTCCACATGTGAGAATGGGACCTGTCTGAGAGCAGAGGTTCCAAATCCATCCTTCTTTGGGGGAGGGTGTCCATATATGTGGATATATTCTCCTTAAAGAAATAGAGCTCAAAATCCCTGATCGTCTCTAAGGGTTTGCTTAGTCCCTTGAAGCATGTATGCCTAATATTTCACCTGCAGTGCCATTGTATCCATAAACTGTGGCAGATAGCATGAAATGTTGCTGTTACATGGTCTGAAAAATAAGCACACGAGCGTAGAAACTCAAAGAGCCCATCACAGAGTGCTCTTGTGCTACTGGGATGGCTGCCAAGCAAGGCATGCAGATTGCTGTAGCTGAGCTTTTGAATGATGAGAAAATGACTGGGAGCGCTCGGCAGAGCAGACGCTCCCCGGAGCACCCAGAGAGGTCAGTCAGCATGGCTGCTGCCTTTGGGAGCCACTTTCTAGGTGGATGGTGCTAGATCCTGGTCCCAGAAATCAGATCCTGAACTCATATTTTAATAGAGGTTTCCAGCTCTGTATATCAATCCAAGAGCGGGCCTCCTGACCAGGGATTATAGGTTAAGAGCTCTTTTGCCTTCTCTGCAGATGCTGTTCTGATCATTCTTCCAGCCTTCCAAGCTTCCTCTGCCTGACTAGGAAGGCAAATATTTGTAAGTGAAACTGCCACCTATCCTCTAATTCCTAAGAAACTCAGCAAAAAATAGCCTCAGCAACCTTTTGTGAGCTCATTGGTGACAATGAGCCTTTTGTTAATCTTTAATACTGAAAGAAAAAGGTTATCATCTGACACGCTCATGTATTTTGATTAAGTTATTTATGAGCTTGACTCTGTCAGGATCTCTTAACTCATACCTCTGGGCTCCTGAGCAGCTGCTTTGATGACAGCATTTGGATTTACTGGCAGAAGTCGTTGGTCTGTTTGTTCACAGCACATAAAAAATGGAGGACCTTCCACATTCTGTGTCTTAGTGTCAAAAAGTCAATGCTTGCCATGGTCTTAGTGACTTCTGTCGCTGTCCAAGGGCTCAGGAGTAGGTGCATACTGTTTGGAAAGCACTTGGCTCTTGGCTGGCAGGGGACAACTGATTTCCAGGAGCCTGTTGCAAGGGCAGCAGCTCTCCACCATGCTCTCAGAGAGGCTTCAAGGCCCATCTTCATTTGCACCAGCTGGGATCATTACAGTAATTTTCTTGATGGTATCCTAACAAGAATCTCAGTCCTTGCACGGAGGTTTTTAGCAAAGGGTGGATGCCAACCTGAGAAACAGCAACTGCAGCTGACAATCACAAAAAAAGGCTTCTGGCTATAAGTAATAAGTTATGAACTAATCTCACTAAGAAAGGCATCATTATTCTGTGACTTAAGGTAAAGATCAGTTTATATGGAATACTTTCTAGCCTACCCAAGCTTTTTTAATTGTTTAGCATTTATAGTCTTCCAAAAGTGTCCACAGAAACTTTTCCAGTGCTGTCAATAGTTTTCATAGCTCATATAGTTTAATACCTATTAACACTGATCAGTTGGGTTGTAGTCTTGTAATATTACTAAAACCAGAAATGAACATCCATCACTTGGTGATTTACAAATGTCTATCACATTAATACCACTTGTTTTATTCACAAATGTATAAAATTGCATAAACTATATTGCTTGATTGGAGTTCCTGAGTCCATATTTTATGTGTAAAACAGACAGGTAGTTCTGACAGGAGTTCACAAGCAAAAAAAAAAAATGACCTTTGAACGAGAGCCTTCTACGTGGCTCTCTGGAAGAATGAGACAGAAGCATTTAATACAATTGGAGCATTTCATATTTAGATCCATCTCTTTATTCCTAACTGCAGGATTTGTAGTGTAGTGGCAGATTTAGCGATATGGTTGCATAGGCTGTGGAAATGGTTGCTTTTCTGTTTAGAAGTGGTCACCCAAGAGTCAATGGCTCGGTCATGCAACAGGAAGGAAGCATCACAGCACTGTTCCCAGCTTTTTCTCTTCAGATGAGTTTTCTGTCTAGAAGGACTTGGAATCCCTTTTCAATCACACAGGCTACACCTAGAGACCCATGATAAACACATTCATGGATACAGCTGAGGATGTGGTGGGACTTTCCAAAGAAAGGAAGCAGTAGTGAATCACTGCAGGCACAAAACCACATAGGGCATAAGGGTAATTCCAACATGAACCGTGGACTACTTCTATTCTACACTAAATGGACCCCTGGCCAACAAAAGACTGAACCTGGCAATGTAAGGAAGAGAAAAGATCTGGATAATCACATGGATTACATAGGGTGAACTGGAAGCTTCCAACAGCCAGCTGCAGTTATAAAGACTCTCAGCAAGGATAGGAAGTGTACGTCCACTCAAAGTGAGATAAACAACGAACCTACAGCAGGGAACAGGGTCTAAAATTCATCTCAAAGCAAAGGAGGAAATCCACTGTGCATAAGAAAATACTTGGAGATTACATACCTATTTTTAAAAACAAATAATGCTCCTGACCATTATGGAGCTTTGTGCAATTATTCTGAACAGAAGCCACTAAGTAGAGCTGGCAGGTTTCCTTCCCAGTACTTTGTTCAATGAGCATACCTTTACACTACATAATACTTATGAACAAAAAATTAGTAGCAAGTAGTACTCTCACACTTCAGTGATTGTAGGAAAGCATTTGACACAAATGGTGTTGTAGCAAGATACCAAAAATGTATGGATTTCTTTGCAAAATTGTTTCTATTTTCCAAAACCTTTCTCAGTACACAGGTAATTAAATCATTGCTTTGATGTCACTGCCAGCGAAGGGACACCATCTCCCTGCAGTATCTCGTAGCGCTGTGTAACAAATATCTGCACAGAAACTGGAGTCCCAGGGGTATTTGGCAGTCTTGGTTTGCTGAACATATCTATTCATCACCAGATGAGATACAACAAAGGACAAACAGCTTAGTCAGAACAGCAAAACAAAAAAGTCTTATAATCAACAGGTCAGAAAACAAAGGCTATGAAAATAAATATGACCTTACGTGGTAGTGCTGTTACTGAAGGAGTAACTGCAAGCATTGTTGTCACATTTATTTACTCAGGCAGTGTATCTCACAGCCCCTGTGGTGCAGGGCTCAGATGAGCAAGGGAAAGAGTCCTGGTGACAATACAGAGTCCCACATAAATAATGTTTTCACTAAACTGTAGATGAGAAAGAAGCAGAAGGTTCTTCAAGCACTGTTTGAAAAATTTCCAGTTGGAGATGTATATCAGATGTTCATAATAAAAGCATAGAATAAAGAACAATGACAATTTGAGGTGTTTACAATCACCAGTAGATGACCAAAAGTCAAGAGAAAGAAGATAGAATCTGTTGGCTCTACCCTGACCATATTGAACAACAGACTTAGTGATCTGAGGGCCAGGGGAGATGATGCTGACTTGAGGACAGGGTGAGAAAGATTAGCAGATGGATAAAATTAAAAGTATTGGTCTATAATAGGATTACTTAGGGGTAACTGACATCTGTGAGGGTTGGATGCTTTGGAGCATCCTTCACTATGCTGAAGTTTTCTTCTTTTAGAGACCAAGCATAGTCTTACCCCATTGCCAAAAGAATGGTTATATTCACAATGACGGCTGTAGGCAGTCTGGACTTTGCTGTCATGACCAGTTTTTACTACTTTACACACCACAAGCCTGTAAACCTGCCAATGGTTGCTTTCAATATCTCATTTCCAACACAGCTATGTGTGGTGATGGGCTGACCTGGCTGGATGCCAGGTGCCCACCAAGCCAATCAATTACTCTCCCACTCACTTGAGCAGGAGAGAAAAAATATAATGAAAGGTTTGTGGGTTGAGATAAGGACAGGGAGAAATCAGTCACCAGCTACTGTCACAGTCAAAACCGACTTAGTTTGGGAAATTATTACCGATCAAATCAGAGTAGCATGATGAGAAATAAAACCAGATCTTAAAACACCTTTCCTCTCCTTCCCTTCCTTCTTCCTGGGCCTAACTTCTTTCTCAATTTCTCTACCACCTCCCCCTCCCCCCAGCAGTGCAGGGATAGGGGAAATGGGAGTTGTAGTCAGTACATCACATGTTCTCTCTGTTTTGCTCCTTGTGCTCTTCCCCTGCTCCAGTGTGGGGTTTGTCACATGGGACAGTGAGACACAGTCCTGGTCTTTCCCATCAGCTGCAGCTCCTCACGTTGTGCTCCAGCCCTGCATCCCATATGGGCTCCAGCAGTTTATGTTTTAGCAATATAAAAAATTTATTCCTCAAACATTTCAAGGAACTCAGGTCACTTAGTACTATAACCCAATAGAACTCAACAAACAAGAAAGCTTTTTCTTAACTCATCAAATGTTTACGTTGAACGATGTTAAAAGAAGTGTTCATCATACAGGAATACACTCATAGGACAGTAATAGGGATACAGTCATAGGACAGGAATAATTATACCAAGAAGTTTTGCAAGTTCCAGCATGGCTGTTTATACACCTATTTTTAAAAACAAATACCTACTGAAGGTGTGTGCATGCTGAGGTATTTATTAGTTCGTCTCCTAAGGAATATTAATGTAGGCTTTTCTATAAGTACATTGAAGATCATGGGCAATTTTTGGGGAACACATCACTCAAATCTCATCCATAACTCAAAAGATACATAGATAAAGATAAGTCAAAAGGAAGGAAGAAGGACTAGATGGATTCAGGGAGACAGAGGAAAGAAATTTTCTCTTGTTCTATCTTGAATCTAAAAGGGTGTCCCTCACTGAAAGTTTTTAACAACAGTAGAGAAAAAGTGTATCTCAGGCAAAAAACAAAGACTAATTAATTGCCTTAGTATCCAAGTTTGGGCCGGCCAATTTTTTAAATCCCTCCCATAAAACTTAGAATGATTTGGAATTCTTTTCTCTTTCTGACCACTTTTGATTCTGAGAACCTAACGTCCCCAGCAGGAGAGGGAGTGAGAGCAGGCTGCTGCCACCTCACCCAGGGTTTTGTTGTCAGTGGCTCACCCCAAAGGCAGTGCTGAGGGAGCTTGAGGGGTAATTCTTTTTAGAGGAAAACCAGCTTGTTTTAAGCCAGATGAGTTCCCAGAGCCTATTTATTGTTTAGCCACATAAAGTGTGTGTGTTATTGGCAAAAGGGAGGACAGGTGGCATGTGCGCAAGAGCCGGGGCAGCAGGACTTATCTCCACCATGATGTGAACCTTCTCATGGATGTGACCATGAAACAAGAGTCCAAGCTGCTGTTAAGGCAATGGAGTCATTGTAATTAAAGGTTTGTGTTTTCATTGCAGATCTGGTTTGTCACTGGACTTCAGCACACAGATACAATTATTTAGATGTTCTGTTCAACTCAGTTTCAGAGGTGAATCATGGGTCTGAGCCAAAGGGCAATGTACCAAATTTTGTCAGCCTGAGTTCAGTGTGTCTTTGCACTTCACCTTTCAGATATCTATTTCTTGCACTTCCCCAAGAGGAAACATTGTCATTTATGTCCCCTCCTACAGCATTTTGGGTCTCTTCTGTTCACTCTGACCCATGAAAGCAGCCAAATTTTATGATAGCAGAACTTGCCCAGAAGGGATACTCTGGTCATGAGGCTCTGATGGATGTGGCCCCTTAGGTTACTACCTTCCTTCTCCCTTCACCATGTGTCTGGAAACCTACTGGCATGGGCTGGCCTACAATAGAGTAGCTATTCTGTTTCTTCAACTGGTGTCCTTATTGCAATCACATAGGAATTCAGCAACAGCTTTGTGCACTTCCTTTTGGACTATAGCCCCATCCTCATTTTCTTTTAGAGACTTCTGCATTGCAATTTGCATATATAATGCACAGTTAATTACTGTTTAAATTAAGCACACAAAAATCAGGATGTGATGATCTGTATTATCAAATCAGGTATAAGATTAACAGCTATTATAAAATAAATAGAATATATAGATAACTCTTACAATTTCAGTGGCTCATTTATAGAGCCATTAATTCTCTGGGATGCAGAGAACATACAAATGGAGAACAAGTTGCTCATACTAAAAATTCAGTCCCATCCTTTGTCTTCTTTTCCATCAGGCTGCTGCCTAAGCACACCAGAAATTTCCCATGGTTTATGACAATCTGGCATTTTACACCTTAAATTTTGTCATTTCTTTTGCTTACCTAAATAGAGCTTTTAGTAACAATCTTTGCTAGGAAAAAAAGGGACAGATCAATCAAAAATTTTAATTTTATTAACAATTTATATATTGCTGTAGTGTCTGCCTCTCTTTTCTATCCCTGAAGCAAAATAACAGCAAAATTAATAAGGTTGTTGTCATATCCCATCACCAGCAGGATGCAGAAATCTGTGGTTGGTCAGCCCTTTTACATAAATACCTCTCAGGCTCCTGCCCAGACCACTCTGGGGAAGCAGGATTTAGGTCCCACATGAAGAAATGGGGATTACATGTAAGACTTCTACTGCCTAGATAATACTGATCATAGAGTGTTGCCTAAATTGTGGACATCTTCCCTTCAATAGAGAGCCAAAACTACTTGGTACACTTTTCTCATATGTACAAATGGTTTATGAATAACTAAAACAAGATTTAGGGGCAAATTTCCTATCTGCAGTAAAAAAAGAAAAAACTGCAATTTACAAGCTGCAGCTGTAAGCGTCTTGTGTTTTGTATGCCATGCTTAGTGATGCATCTGAGAGGAATTGAAGATGTTTTCTAAGAACAAAGTTAATTATTCAGTAGCAGTTCTTAAAGTGATCAAAAAGAAAGGTGTAAGAGACTTTGGGGTTTTTTAATACAAAAGAGCTGTTCTTTGAGGTACTGATCAAAGTAAAAAGAAAAACAAATTAATTAGGCATTGGTTTCAATACTATGCATAGGCTTTTGCTGAGACAGAATTGAATATTTTCCCAAGCAACAGCAGTGCCCACCAAGACAAATTATTTTATTAAAAACAACCTCCATGTTGCTTGTTTTAGTATTCAGTATTTTTTACTTTGGGAAAATTGCTAAGTGAATTACCAATTTTTTCTCTTTGGGGAGATAAAAACCAAGCAGTATCTGAGTGGTGCTTTTATTCAAATGAAATAAATATAGCTGTAAGAGTGAAGAAAAAAAACCACAAAGAAATAAAAAAAAATAAAGACAAAAGCAGGAAGTAAGGAAAGGCTTTTAGTAGTATTAATATTATGTGTTTGCTTTGTGTCCACGCTGAAGAGCACGAGCCATGAAGCAATATCCCATTTTATGAGGCACAGTGCAATCACAAAAGAAAAGGACAGGGTGTGCTCCAAGTGGTTTACTGTTTAAATATAGCACTGCAGACAGCAGGCAAGTATTGAGTCATGGAGGAGGACAAGGACAAGCAGCCCTGCACACCTAACCCTGGTGTGGCTGTACCAAAGCAAACTCCAGAGAGACTCGTGCAAGGGTTTTGGGGAGCTCTCCTTGGCAGTGCTGGCCATGGGCTCACACTCAGGAGTTTTTGCTGGAAGATGTGACAAAAGGATGATGGATGGTGGATAGTAGATGGTGGATGGTGGGTTGTGAACATCGTTCACCAGAAGAGAGATGATAAGAAGTGCTGGTTTTGAGGAAGGGCTTGTGAGTGAAGATAAGGTTTATGAAACAGGAAAGAAGGGGGCAATGGAGAGGTCCTAGAAACACGGCTGTGAGAGCTGGAAACTACTTCTTTGCTCCTGGGCAATGAATGGAGGGCTCTCCCAGGTCAGATATAACTTCCTCAGATGAATGAATACCCATTTTCTTGGGGGGATCAAACAACAAGCTTGACATGAAGTTGAAAGCTTATTGAAAGGAAGAAAATGGCACAAGAATAGCCATGGATTTTGCTTTCTTGCCAACATATTTGGTGTCCTTCATTTAGGGCAAAACCTGACATTTCCAATTACCATTCTGTGTATGAACCCATTACACACACAAAGATAAAAACAAAACCAAAATACGGGGCTAAGGCTGTGCAGCTCCATTTCCCATCCAAACAGAAAGTGTTTCTAGGATGAGCTGGGCTCTGGAGTGGGGTGGCCCCCATTTGGGATCTCCCTCATATCCCACACTGCTCACAGGTCCAGGAACCAGCTCACATGCAAGGGCAGTAGGTTTTCCTAAGAGAACTGCTAAAATGAGCACCTTGAAGCTGAAGGCAGGACCTGGCCTGCAGGCTACCTGTTGGGACTGATTCAGAAGTTCTATGTGTGTTGTCTTTCCTCATTAGATACAAAAGGTAGTTAGCAAAATTATCTTTACTCTTGTTACATTTATGGAAATGCAGAGGGTGAAAATTTAGATAATGTGTCCATATCCACATGGGAATTGCTGGAAAAGGTGATAAACAGCTCAGTGCTCCCTTGCACCCAGCCCCACCTGTAGAAAATGTCCAGAGCTGGTGGCCACTTCCAAGAACAGGAATTGGCTGAGCAGCCCTGCCCTGTCTTGCCTTCAGGTTAGATTTGGATCAACAAGGTTATGCCAAAAGAAATTGGTATCTTTGAAGGCATCCTTTGAAAGGAACATGAAGCAGATGCCTGGTACATAAAAAAGGTCTAATTAATAAAATCATTCAACTGTTTATGTCTGCTTATCTCCCTTCAGCTGTGATGGAAAGAAGACCTCAACTGGTAACTGTTGAGAGTCCAAGAGAAGAGCAAAGGAGTAGTGGAAAGGTATAACCCCAGGATGGGTCTTCCTACTACCTGTGCTGACACTACTCGTGGTTATGTTTGGCTCTGGCTGGTGCAGTACTGCCTCCTCTCCCTGTGAGATCTGAGGTGATCTGCTCCTTTGCAGTTCAGGTGGGACAGCCATCCCATGTCCCACCTTGTCAGCTCCCTCTGCATCTGCTGAGGTCTGGAAAGGAAGCATCTGCAGGGCATTGGCATCTCCCTGCCCCAACTCACAAGTAAGTCAACACAAGTTGACAATCACAAGTGATCAATCCTCCACTGCCTTAACAGAAAAGGGGTTGCTGCATCCTTCCAGCGCTGGTGTGCAGGAAGACACCAGTTCTCTGGTTAAGTTGAGCCCAGGGAAGCAGGCAGGCAGGCAGGCAGGAAGGAAGGAAGGCAGGAAGGAAGGAAAGAACAGGATACAAGTGTGTTTGCAGCCTCCAGGTGGGCTGACTTTAGCTGACATTCATTTTGAGTTATTTTTAGTTGCATGCGCATTCCTGGGACAGGGATGTTCCTAAAACAACGTCACTAAGTATAAAAAGAAGCCCAAACAGTGAGACGCATCAGAACCCAGTGTCTTCTGCTATGTGAGTTCCCTCTCAGCCTCTCCCTCTGTCCCCAGCCCTCTAAACCCACAACCAAAGCCATTTCTGAGGCTCCTCTGGCAGTACTGCAATTTTTCTGTGGACAAGGTGGCCCTGGTTTATAGCTCTGTGTTCATGTTTCCTTGCACACTGTTCACATGGCATTAACAACCTGGATTTATCATGCACTGATAAGCAAAGCTTGAGCCAAAAGCTTCCCTTGGCTCTAGCACCCCTCTGGGTTTGATGCCTGCAGTGAGGCTACAATCTGCATTGCTTTTAAGGTTGTCAGAAAATCTTAGGGCTTTCTTCTGCTGTGATTCTTTTAAAGGTTGACAACATTTCCAAGTTTCAGTTGTACAAAAGCCACCCCCCAAGCCAAGGCTGTTGTGAGGAGGTAACATAGCATGTGGAGACTTAAAGGAAAGTCTAAAGCAGCATATCCAAGAGCTAATTAAAGGGGACACTGGCCATTAATGAGATTGTTGTCAAAACAGCAGTACATTTATTTGTACTTTTATGAAGAATCACCTGTTTAAATTGTCTCATTATAAATTATTATGTACCCCTGTTTACATAGGAATATTTTTTTCGTAAGACAATCTGCCTTTGAGCAAACAGATAAAACTGTTTTCTTTGAGTAATCATAAATCACCCTTCCACCATCCTTCTTTCTCCTATTACAGAGATCCTAATTCTGTCCTCTTTGTTATTAATACATTTTTGCTGGCTACTCCCCGTGCCACAGAAATCATAGGGATATAAAATCAACTGTAAATTACAAAGTCTCTCCATCAGCCATAAATGGACAATAATCTATTCATGGTAACATCTGTGTAAAGTGGCTTTCAGTAGATTTTTTTCAGATTCCTCATAATATTTACACATTGAGTGTGGACAAGTATTAAACAGACCTCTCTTCAGCAGCAAGAGCACGCCCTGCTCTAGGCCAGTGCCAGCTGAGTCCCACTGTGGGCAGGCTCGGCGTCAGCCAGGGCAGCAGGAGAGGAGACCCTGAGCTCCACTGATCAGAGAGGGTGCTGGGAGCCATGAGCTCAAACCTTCATTCCAACAAATGGAATGACTGGCCAAGAGCTTCTCCCCCTCCAGCCTCTCTGGGTGTGGAGTTTGCAGCTGGGATAAGGGGAGCCTGCAGTAGACTCAGCAAATGGTGGGAGAACTTTGGCATTGGGCACGTGCACTTTACCCAGGGCAGAGAAGAACAGCAAAAACCCAAGCTTCATACATGGTGAGGTGCTTGGCAGGTCTACACACTCCTGCCCAAAGCAACCCATGGAATGCACCATGCTTGAAGAGCAATAGCTGTGTTGGGGAACGTGGCTAGGTCTTAGAAGGATGGTGCAAGGTCCCTGGTACTGGCCAGAGGGACTCCTCAGCAAGCAGGGCAGCTGGTGTGCTCCGAGGGGATTGGAGCCCAGCTGCTCTGTGCTGCTGGGAGCCAACAGCCATGGAGAGGAATGAATCCTGTTTCCCTCCTGAGCAGACTGCCCACTGCCTGTGCAAGGGCTGTCACAGTCTCAGTGCAGAGAGGAAGGCATGGCACAGAGCGCGATCTAGGATCTCCCTTAATTTCCTCTTTTCTGAGGATCACATTTACACTCAAGCACGTATGTTTGCTGCCCCAAAAGCACCATGAGCTCAGCAAATCAGAGACTAATAGAAAAGATCTGTTTAGGCTGGAAAAGATCTCTAAGATCATTGAGTCCAATCACTAAGTCCATGACTAAACTATGTCTGTAAGTGCCATATCTACATGTCTTTAAATAGCTCCAGCAATGGTGAGTCAACCACTTTTCTGGGCAGCCAGAGCTTGACATCCTTTTTGGTGAAGAAACTTTTCCTAGTATCCAATCTAAACCTCTCAGCACAACTTGAGGCAATATCCTCTCATCTTGTCACTTGTTACTCGGGAGAAGAGACCAACACCTACCTTGCTACCTCTTCCTTTCTGATAGTTATAGAGAGTGATAATGTCTACCCTGAGCCTCCTTTTCTCCAGACTGAACACCCCCAGCTCCCTGAGCCACTTCTCATCAGACTTGTGCTGTAGAACAAATGAACCAGTCCTTACTGGTAAGAGTTTCTCAGAGGGAGACACCAATCCCCACCAACCAAGTGGTTCCCTTAGGCAGTTCCATCTCCTCCAAACATTGCTAACTGCACACTCCAGTCACCTTCCAGCATCCACTGGACTCAGTGAGAAAGCTGTGAGGGAGTCCTGTGCCTTTCTCATGGTGGCTGCTCATGTTTGATCATCCCAAATAATTATGCTTCCTTGAAAAAGATCAACTCATCTAGAACAAATATCACATGTTGCCCTGGTCTTCAAACTTTACTCCAGTCTCAGGCCACAAACCCATTCACCTTCCCTCTTTGTGCCCCAGAAACTCTGCTTGGACCACCTTTGGCTTCCAGCAGGGAGGGTAGATAACCCCTCAACAGCACCCTGCAGTGTCTGCTTGTGAAAGATGGAGAATTTTATTAACAACCACAACCTGCCCTGGGCAGCCAGTGGGTGTGGACCTGCCATGTCCCTCCAGAGAGGAGAACAGCCCAGGGAGGTGACCCACACCAGTCCCAGATGGTGACACTTTGTGCCTTGTACAAAGAGTGACGGGCAAAGGAGTCATCAGCCCAGCCCTTAGGGAGTCACCAGAGAGAGGTGGAGTCAAATTCCTGTTGGCAGGAGTGAAGTACAGCTCCTTGGAGAGTGGTCTGTGCTCTCCCATGGGGGACAGTGACACTGCAGCTCCTGCAGTAGCAGCAGCAGAAAAAATTTGCCACTTTGTTCCTTGGGCATTCCTTATGAAGACCTGAAATTCGATATTTTTCTTCACATCAGATGAAGAGAATGTTGTTTCTGATCTTAATCATTCACCACCAAAAGAGAAAATAAAATAAAATAAAATAAAATAAAATAAAATAAAATAAAATAAAATGGGTAATGGGAAAAGATAAGCTTTGTTTGGGAACACATTGCTTAGGTTTTTTTAGGGATTTTTAAAAATTTTGGCCAGTAAATAAATTTTTCCTATAGGCTCTATATGTTCCTGAGGGCTATGCATTAGCACCCACCCACCACCTGGATAATGAGATCAACTGCTTAATTTAATCAAATTGACAGAAACATGTTCAGACATAATGGGAAGAAGCTTTGTATGAGGATGCATTCCCAAACCTCCTTCCTGCTTTGTTCCCACTGTAATCCACTGCTCCAGTTGTAATTGTGGAGCTCATGTCCCCACACCCGCCTTGTGCTTCCTCTCAGCTTCTCACTAACCATTTTTCCTGGGTTTCTTTCCTTCTCCCTGCGAGCCCAGGAGGCTTTAGCAGCCTGCCCAGCTCCACCTCCTTTTCTGCGTGCTGCTTGCTCTCCCTCCTCCCCCTCATCTCCAGGCTTCTCAAAACTCAGGGCTTCTGCTTCCAGTATTTTGATTTCCTTTTCTTCCTCTTACCAGCGTCTCTCTCCATTGGGCATTAAAGCCTCCACCTCTTTCTTAAGAGCAAGAGTTGCTTTTTTATTTTTCTCTACTTCTCCCTCACCTTCAACAGCCAAGTGTATCCTTTGCTCAATGAGATTTTCTTCCTGGTTTTTTCCTTTGTCTTCTTCTTATCTTTGGTGGAGGTGCTACCCTGCTTCCCTTTTATATCTGCTTATTTACATTCTTTTCTACAGTTAAAATTATTACATTTGCAACAACTGTGAGTGACCAGTCAGATCCACGTATTTTTCTTGTTCTTTTCTCCTGCAATGTCCATTGATATTACAAAAATTAATTAATATTTTTCTCCTTCCCGTTTTCTTCATGTCTGTTAAAATTTCTCCAAAATATTTGTCAATGCCACTTTTAACCAGGATTTTATTTCTGGCTCCTCCACTGCCTTCTCTATGCTCAGACAAAGGCCATTCCATGATTGCAGTAATACTTCTGTAAATTCCTGGTAATTATCCTGTTTACTCATCCCTGCTGCTCAGGCAGTGTTTCCTTCTCATTCAGAATAATTGTACATCTTCCTCCCCAACTGCTCATCTCCCATCTTTGACCAGAGCTCTCCCCAGTCAAAATCCTGCCCTGGATTTGCCTTTAATTTCATGATCATAGCTGCTGTCCTTGTGTGCAGAGCAGCTCCCATTGCTCTGTGTGCTGCAGCCGCCTGCCAAAGCGCTCAGCCCTGGCACAGAGCTGTGCTCAGGGGTCCAAGGATCCCTTTTTGGTATTACAATGCATTTGTAGACAGTCTAGTATAAACACAGGGAAAACTGTGTTTATATTTTCAGAGAGGGATGTATAGTTAAATCTCTCTTTTATCATACCACCTTCTCTTCCATACGTAAATTCAGATAAATGCAGTTTATGGGTTCTTAATTAACACTGAGGCTGATTTTTTGTAGTTTTCTCTTTAGGAATTCAGCTGGAAGATAAATCTTCAGATATCAGAGAGGGAGTGTTAGTTTATGTCTCACATCCTTTTATAAACATGGGTTTCACACTGCTTCCTGCAGCTCTCCCAAAGAAGGATACAATACACAGGCTCTGTAACACCAGAAGCCTTAAAGGGGAGCGTGGTTGTTTTTAACCTCGGATAGCAGAGTCAGCCATGCTGCACAGGAGGCAGGGCATGGGCAGCAGTACCTCCACTGCTTCAGGGAGAGCTCCTTCCCAATCTGTGGAGGCGCTCTGGCCTTGTCCTGCATCCTTGGGGACCACAGGCTGAGGTGCAAAGGAAGAACTGGTCTTGTGCAGCCACAGAACCTGGGAGAGTTCTGTGGCTGCACACAGAGCAGATTGTGCCCACTCAAGGAGAGTGAGTTGGCACAATCCACAGCCCAGGCTCCCCAAGGGCTCTGGGGAAAGCTGGGGACAAAACCTCCTTAGCTGCCATTCATCTTGTGAAGAGAACAGGAGATACTGGGAATTATATATAGAAATTAATTTCTAACCTGGAAATACCAAAGCAGAGAGAATTTTTTTTTCTTCCATTAGTAGCAGATGCACCCAGATATGACAATGTTTCAAGAAGCTAGCTGCCACCTCTGAGAGCCCTGGAAATACTAGTAGTAATTAAAAATGTATTTTAACTATGTCTTAAATTTATAGCGGAATAGCTTCTGAAATGTGAAATGAACAATAAATGCAGGTTTCCCTGCAGGGAAAATGTCTCTTCATCAAGGGATGATGAGCACATTTGATGTTTCAGCTTCCTTCTTTTAAAATGCCCAGTTGGGAAATGTGCCCAGATTGCTTTGTAAAACCAAAATAGTTCATCTACTTCAGGTAGAATTAATCTAAACACATACTTGAGTATGAGAATAAAATCTAATTTGGAACAAATATATCTCTCTAACCTTAACAGTAATTATAAAGAATGAAAATAGATGGTAATTAATCTTAATAGTTTAGCGTGCCAAAACAGAATCATTAGGTCTCAGAATTTTAAAATGTGCATTTTGAAAGCTTATGCATGTGCTTACAGAAGTACCCACTGTCCTCAAGACACTGATTATCCCCTCCTCCCCGAGAGCTGCCTGAATGCTCCATGTGCCCCACACCCACTTAACCAGGGTGCCAGTGCCTTTATCTCAACTGGAACCGTGTATCAGTGCTCCTCCAGAGACCTCTGACAAGGCTCCCTGGAGGAGCACTGAGGTCTTGATAACTCCCATAGATCTCAATTTCCCAGCCTCTCTTTATGCTATTTTACTACCACTTCAGCATAGAAAATGAAGCCTGCTGACATCCTGTGTGAAGGAAACACACTGCTGATCAACACACCAAGAAAGACAAGAGCTACACAGGTGCTTAAGGCAGCCTCTTGGGGTTTAAGTTATGCTGTAGTGCTGGGAAAAAAAAAAAAAAAGCTAAAATAATCAAAAATCATGCAAATCTAATCTCATGTGAAATGCAAACCAGTCTTAGATTTTGTGCATTTAAATTAGGAGGAGACATCCCACTCCCCTACAATGGATCTTGCATTTGAAAGTACTGCTGGAACACCTGCCTTGTGGCACAGTAAGCACCAGAGCCCACAAGACATCGCTGACGCCCAACAGGAAAAAATAGCAAACATACGCACTGGAGCTGTAAAACCAAAAGCCACAGCCCTAATGAGCCAGAGGAAGTGAGCACAAAGAAGAAAGGCATCACCAGTATCCCAGACCCCTGCAATGCTGAACAATGCTGTCTTTGTTATCAGTCGCTGTTTCATCCTCCTTCCACTGAATTCAGAGGGGTTTTCAGTAGGAGAAGAACAGAGTTCTGTGCAGATCAGAACCAAAATCATCCTCTTTCTTGCCCAGAGACCACTGCTGTGCTGTGGTTAAGATAACAATTCTAACCTGAAGACAATGAAATACTTGCAAGATGTGCTCAAATCTAGCTCTTGTCTCTAGAAGCAGAATTTGCTTAGAATCTTGTCTCTAGAATCTAGAATTTGCTTATGCAGGATAAGCACAATACACCAGGTAGAGAAAAAGAAAACAACAACAACAAAAAAAAAAAAAAAAAAAAAAAAAAACCCAAAAAATGAGATCCTGAAAATCTTGTGCTTGATTTAAAATATATAAAAACTAGAATTGTCTTTTAAGAGGTTGGAATTCACATGCTCCATGGTTCTAAGGGTTAGGCATACACTTTCCCCCCTCCCTCTTTTAATGAAAATTGAGTGTCATATAATGATAGAGTTCTTGGTGCTACAATGTGAAAAAAATATTTTGAGGTAGTATTATTTGAAGTAGCAACATGACAATCATCCACACAGACCTGCTCACTGAAGTTGCTATGTGATTCACTGAAAATGCTGAACTCCATGATTTCCTTGGATAACCAGAGTTCCTTGTGAGACTTTAAGGAAAGTCTTCTCTCTCTCACCAGTCCCTTCCCACAGCATATCACAATTTGAGTTTTGAGTTTCTGTGCTGAGCTAATAACAAAAAAATAACCCTCCATTTTTACTAAAATGAGTAAGAATTTCTCCTGGAATGCAATGCAGGCCCTATTTCCAAGAAATGCACTCTTCTCCAGTTAGAGGAAACGACTGATAGGGACTTGCTCCAAGAAGTCTTATCCTTTGCACATCCAATGAAAGGATAAAATACTGAAAATGCTTCATATTAGAGCCAAATTTGTTTGAAGTATTTGTTGCCAAGAATACTCAGACTGAGTGCATCCCTTTTATTGTTCTTGGCACAAAGGGTACTTCTATTCTATTGCTATTGTTATTTGAGCAGTCTGAAACAAGACATAAAGTAATACCAAGTCTATCTCTATGTTAATTCTCCTCAGCAATGCTGTTGCCATAGCAAGGTTATACTTGGATTTCAGTGGGCACACAAATTGAAACCTATTGGCTTTTGAAGTCAGTTCAGCATGTTTACAAGTCCTGGGTCTGCCTTCTGGATTCCTTGCAAGCTTCAGGAATTTCACAATCTCATTTTTCTGTATAATCAGTGTTTTTCTGATTGAATATGAAAATATTATATTAATTCACTATTTACTTTCTAATAGAGAAAAAAGAGTGAAGATTACATCTAACATCTCGTCAAATATGTAAAAAAATCCCAAACCTGGGGTTTTTTACCCATTTGTAGCATCAATTTCTTAAAACAGTATGTTATTTTCAGAGACTAAGTACACCATGACTTGTAATTAAGATATTTGATTAAAGAGGTGTTACAGTCACCACAAATCAAATCTGTCTTTATACACACACACATATATCTCTACAGCTATTCATCACCAGCTATTTGAGTCAAAACATTTCACACATTACAAGGATTCTACAATGCATTTTGTTTGTGTGCTGGTATGTGAAGTATATACTTAAGTGTTTTAGGCTTTCATTATGTGAAAAATTGCTACTTTTTCGATTTAAAAAATTTTCAGAGAGGGCTTTTATCCAAATACAATATTTTATAATTAAAAGCTGAAAATATCAAAATAGCAAATGGAAGAATAGGCACAGTTAGATTTTAGATGATTGTATACTTGAATAACAAAATCTTGACACGCTTCTAAAATACTTCTAGGCAATGTAGACCATTAGTGTTTCAACTATAGCAGACTGAAAATCTTAATGAAAAAAATTTACCAAAAGGTGGTGGGGTTTGTACTCTCTAGTTTATAAATTGAGAAATTCTTTCTTGTTCAACATTGTGTCCAAGCCTCCCACTGCACAATGATTCATTTTCTCTGAAGTTAAGAAAACAGAAGAATTCTCTCACAAACAAAACCAAGCATAAATTCTGAAGATAAATCCTATTTCTTTGGAACTTAAGTCTGCTGAGAAAGAACACTATCAATTAGAGGTGAGTGGGAGAGCAATGGCTAGTCCCTTCCTCTCCAAGATTTATGGAGGATATAAACATGGATGTGCCATAAATTAAACAAGGTGAGTTTTCACTCCTAGTTTCTGTAATTTTTTCTTTTAGATTGGAAACCCTTTTCTCATCTTGCTAAGGGATTCCTGAAATGCAGATCACACCACTGTCTGAGTGCCAAATACAATACTGTCTCATAGGATTATCATCACTGGAGCCTGCCTTTCAGCACCCTGAGCACTGGCACATACTGTACTCTTGTGGTTGTTTCCCCACGGATATTTTTTTCTCTTGTTCCAAGTTATTGCATCTAAAACCATACTCTTGAAGGGCAGATTTGGCTTTGTCATACCTAGTAATGACTTCCCAGTGAGGCATTGCACAGGCGAGGGCCAGTGACCAAGGACACCTTATCTCGGGTGCTGAGGAATTTGCCCTTGAACAGAGGGAGATGATGTGCGGCAGCAGCAGTGGGGATCAGACTGCAGAGAGGAACAAGGGAATCAAAACAGAACAGAATTGTGTTCTTTGATGCCACCATTGCATAAATCCATTGTGTCTCTATTTTGTTTAAACTGTCTGAGAAGTGTAGTCAAGTCTTAGGGTGACAAATTATGGGGAAGTTCTGCTGTGGCCGTGAACCCTTCCTCACCCCCTCTCTGCCGCACCCTCAAACCTCAGAGCTTGTGCAGTGACCACAGTGGCTTCCCCATGTTTAGCTCAGAGGTACAATAGGCACTCAATCAGGTGAACATCTCAAGCCTCCTTCCTGAGCCACTGCCACTCCTGGGCGTCACACTGTCATTTGTGGGCACGCAGAAGGCAACACATCTCACTGAGAGCCCCTAAGTTCATTGCAAGTGTGGAAAAGGAAAGGGCACATACAGCACAATATAAGCATGCAGGGAACTGGGTAACTACAGACTGACAACCAAGGAGGAAGCAAGAGCAATGAATCATTCAGTGATACATCTTCTGAAGAACAGTCTTTGGGAGTGTGGCAACACCCAGAAAACCTCCTGAACAAATACCAGTGCCACCTCAGCTGAAAGGAGTCTGGCAACTGAAAAACTCAAGAGACAGGGACACAAGTGTCAAATCTTGTGGAAACAGACCCACAGGCTGCATTTGATTCTCTCTTTCAGAACCTTTGGTAAGATAGCTCACCAAAACTGCAGTTGCACAGAATGAAATTGAAAACACCAAGATTCGTGTATGGTACTGGACAGGACTTTAGGAAAAAAGGAATAGGATGTGGGATGTACTCTCTGTATTGTATTATGCATCCTAGCACCACTGTCCAGATACAGAGCAGATGAGAGGAAAATATATATCCCAACAGCTGTTACCAAAATCCCAGACAATGTAGCAGCCTGGAAAAAAGTCTGGGATAGGAGGAAAGCTGTTTTTCTGGGAATGCTTTGTCAGTATAAACATGTTGGTTTTGGGTAATATGCAAGGGAATAGATTTAAGTGAACCCAAAAGGGACTTGAATTGGCAGTTTAAACAAGGAGGGGTTTTGGAGTGGCCACCATCACATCACCATCTGTGGAGCAGACAGGGGTGCTGAGTGACAACCCAATGCAGATTCTGAGGGCTTGCTCTGCACAAGGAAAGCAGAGCAATGACTGAACTAGAGCCTCCAGCTAAGAAAGGATCCCAAGTGAGAGATTCCAAGTCCCTAAAAATGTCCCTTGTTGTTAAGGGTTTGGGATTTAGGGCCATTATCTACTGAGTAATTTTGCTTCCAGTCTTGAAGCTTGATGCCATGACTTCAGCTGACACAAGAAGTGAGGTCAGCAAAGATCCAAAACATTTAAGCCTGCTCTGTAAAGAAGCAATTTATCCTATAAAGCTGTGCATCCGTGCCATGAGGTGCATCATGTTTGCTTGTCAAGACTAGGGTGGGAGCACATTTTGTCGAGTTCAGAGGGGAAAACCCTTCAAGCTTTCTGCACCCAGAACACTTCTGGATATGGGCAGACAGCAGAGGCACATGGGAATGGAGAAAGAGCTGAGCAAACCTCTGAGCACCTCAGCAGTCTGCCTCTGAATCCTCACAGGATTTTTGTAGCAATGTTTTGCACCTTCTGCACAAGACTGAGATGAGCAAAAGTTCATATCCAGTGATCAAAGCTTTTATGTATGACTGCAAAATTTTGACAACTAAACTGAATATATCCACAGCTCCCACTAGCTAACTTTGTAGGTTGAAGTGGGAATTATGTCACTGCTATGTTTTTAAGTCCTGCTTTAGTTAAGATTCTCCAGCAGTGCTCAGAAACTCAATGTATTCCAACCGCCATCTTTAAAACTTCTGGGTTATTAGAAACTATACCTAAGCAACTGGGCTTCAGTTTTCTTGTAGGAGGTATTTTGGGAGGCAAGAACTAAAAAGTCTGTGGGAAGCCACACATGAGCATATAATCTCCTCATAACACAGCCTTCCAGCTGTTCTCACATCACATTAGATGGTGGGTTTTGGTCTTTCTTGTCTGTGAACTGTAAATGGGTGAAAACTTTCTCACAAGATGCCCTATCCCCAGTGCTTTACAGATGCAAGCCCAAGGGGTTTGAGTGCTGAGGAAATATTTGCCTATTCTGACAGAGGCAGAAAAACAACAACAACAACAAAAAAAAAGATGGACTGGAAAAGCAAAAATTGTTGCTCTTTGTTTCTGATAGTTGTATCCACAGACCACCTAGGTATATTCAAAGGTATTTGGTTTATCATGGAATTGTACTTCTTTGGTTATTTGTTCTGCTGCTCAGTGCTTTTCTCTTGAGAACATCTCTCTAGGATCTGTCCCTAGAAAACAGCAAGCTATTTTTATCTCTGAGCTAGACAAAATAATTCTGCTGGGGGAAAATGAGGATGGCTGAGAGGCCACTTAACAGAAGGCAGGAGAGATGGGGCACACATTGGACATTTGGACAGGCTGTGAGCTCTGCTGTGCTTACAGGTACCAACATGGGGAAATCTGGGTTATGGAGATGTCTTGAAAAGCCTCTGCACCAGAGGCTGCTGAGGGGATAATTCACTGTCTGCAAAACCAGCAAAGGGGAGACTGACCTGTGCAGGAATGTAAAGGACACTGGGCAAGCAAGCAAACAAGAAATGCTATTTTATCCCTTCCCATTCTTTGAAAGCAAAAGAAAAAAATTAGACGAGCAGAAAATGGTTGCCACTAGTAACAAGGTGTTTTAACATGCTGGTGGTTTCAATAGTAGTGAGAGCTGTTGAGCACAGTTTTATGGGGACATATATTCTGTCTGGAATACAGCCATAGCCCTAGCATCAGCACTGTGGGATTTGTAAAGACAAAAGGAAAGCCCATGCCTTTAGTCACTGTGTGAGACAATTTGCATTTATCGCCTTCTCCCTCATTGTGAGAGGGAGGAAGGAGGGAAGGGAGGAAAGGGAGGAACGGGAGGGAGGGAGGGAGGAAGGAAGGGAGGGAGGAAGGCAGGAAGGCAGGAAGGCAGGAAGGCAGGAAGGCAGGAAGGAAGGAAGGAAGGAAGGAAGGAAGGAAGGAAGGGGTGTTGAGGTCACTCACAGATGTAGAGCAGCAGAGCTGGTCACCAGCACACACCTGGGGCTGGAAGTTGGTCCACTCATGTTGCTCCCCTGGGGAAGAGTGCCAAAGACATGTCTCTTGCATGGCTCCTCAGTGAAGGCCAGGAGCCCCAAAGGAGTGCCAGAAGAAGTGTGCCACTATATACTGTTCGGATAGGGTGCTTTACTCCCACCAAAGATTGATTTGAGCTGTCTGCATTGGAGACACCTGAGCCATGCCAACCCCAGAAATTTGTCTGGATCTTCAAGAGCAAGGGCATAACCTTCCCAGTTTGATGAGGCACCATTCAGCAGCCTGCAGCCTCCTGGTACTGCCATGGGTTATGTTGCTTCTGGGTAAAATGACAGCCCTCTTGAAGCACAGCTTCAAGGTTGCATCAGTTTCTCAGTTGCAAAGCCACCGGTCTTCTGGGATGCTGATGTCCTCAGAAGCGAACAGTAGGAAAGGGAAAAAAACAGAGAAGAACAGCAAAGGCTGGGGAAAGCAGGAGAAGTCAGGGTTCCCAAGAAAGAAGAGGACATAGGTGTCTGAGAAGGAACAACATAGTCACAAAGAACTGAGGTCTGGCAGTTGCAAGGAAATCTGAAAATGCAGCAGGTCCCTTGTACAGCAGAAGACACATTTGGGATGTTGCAGTATTAGTAGCCACAAGCTGAAGTAGGTCACTACACAAACAGCAGTCATTGCCTTTGGGCCCAGCTCTGCTATTTGCACTGGCACAAGGAGCAGGCACCAGTGAGTAAGGGGCTGCAATACACTGTCAAAACTAGCACACCCTCAGATGCTGTCCTCATCTTCAGGATCAGCCCCCCCTTTCTCTGGCTATACCTGCACTGTTCATCAGTTCTGGGTCTGAGTTTGTGCTCAAGCCCAGCACTCTCTACCACCCATGCTGGTTTGTTGAATACTGAACTCCAGACCTACCTGGAGTGGTGAAACCTTAAATACTTGCATTATGCTATCACATGCTTCCAAATTTTCCTTTACATGGTCTAGACAGACTGACATCAGCTGGATTGAATTAAAGTGGTCCACCATGAGAGGCTCTGAAACTCGGGTCTTTGTGAGCACAGCCCAGATGATTTATGTCTAAACTGCAGCTACCAAGATGAAAAGAAAATGGATGGCAAATATGGTTGAAACTCTGTAACGTGTCCTCAAATTCGTGTTCCAACTAGCCCCAAAATAATCATTGGTGTGTGAGATGGAATTTCTGTGCACAAGAAGCCTAGAGCCAGAAATGGGATGTGCTTGGGCTCTGCAAACCCATACAATTTAAAATGAATTTTCATAAGCATTCCCAGCTTTCATGGGAGTAGTAGAAGACTGCTTTGTTACCAAAAGTCATCTACACTTCCCCACAGTTTCTAACATCTGGAGAATCCTGATCTGACCTAATTTCAATTGCTCAAAACTGTGCATAAAGAAAGGCAAATTTTGCATCTCCCTACATTGTTCCTGCGCCTTCTCCCTTTCCTATAGCCTTACTCCTCCTCAAAAAAAAAAAAACAAAAAAAAAAAAAAAAACCAAAAACAAAAAAAAAACCAACCAAACTACACACCCATTCTCAAACCCTATAACCATGTCAATGAATCCTCTAATATAGGTGATTTTATACATGCAGCAACTCCCTTCTCCTCATGTAATTCTATTCTGGGGAGCTGCCTAGCTTTCATATTCATGGGCAGGGTTTGCTGGTTGCAGTTCTAACAGGAACCCCCTTTAAGTGGAAACAAGCTCCAATGTTCAGCTCCCTCAGCAGCAAAAAGCTGCTTCTCTGCATGACTCTCTCATCTCCTGGGGTGCCTGCTGCCCAGACAGATTCCAGACAACTGTCTCCAGCCTGCTGCTCCTGTTCACAGGCAGGGTCTGGCTCCCTCCCAAGCCTTGTCTCGTCTGACCCACGACTGCCAACTCTGGGATTTTATTGCCAGGATCATGGTATTTGTTGTTTTTCTTACTGTCCATGTTCCTAGACTGAAAAAACTTATTTGTCATTCAAAACTAAAATGAGATTCTGTTCTTCCTGAAGGCAAAGAAAATCTTGAAAAGCATGATGTTTTGTGACTTGTATAAGTTGCAGGTACATATATATAATTTTTAAGTATTTTAATTTTCTGTAAGTGTGTCTTGTGATAGTGAAAAGTGAGCAAAATTATTTACACATTAATTAGCAACACTGCTGACATGAAATATTATTTCCTTGTCTGGCACTCTAGATATGCTATAGCATTTGGCAAGGCAGGAGCTGCAACTCGGATGTGGTGGTATTTTACATTCCATGCCCATGAAAATGCCCTACACCATGTAGGAGGGCAACAGCCTTGCAGACCCAAGCTTCAGGCCACCTTCTCTCAGGGAAGGAGTGCCATGGGAGAGGGGGAAGCTAAGCATCAGCAGGGGGGACACAGCAATCCTAATATCCTACCATGTGTGCCAGAGTTGCCCAACACAAGGACCCTCCTGCCCGGCTGACCTGTTCACGTTTCATGATCCCTTTAGGCAGGTACTTACACACCCCTGCACTAGACACTACTAGCAAAAAAACCCATGGAGATAATTAAAAATAAATTATTTCCAGTGTTCCATTGATACATTGTTCTGCATTTTAAAAAAACAAGTTACTCAAATAATGAACAAAAAAGTCTAAATGGCTTTCACCTCCATTATCTTTTCTGGAATGGAAGCTTTCAAACATTTAGTTTAATGAAAGACTGTTTGCAAAAATAAAAGATGGTTTTATAAAAATGTCAACAAAATAAGTCATGCAAAACCAACAGGCTGCTTTGTGCTTTTCTTTCAATGGGACATTTTTCATTAAGACAAACTTATTTTTCAATATCATTTCAGGCAGCTCTCCAAATTCCAGGAGGTTTTGTTTCATTCAAATTGTTTCAAGTAGTCAATGATCCTGGAAATTACGAATTTTTTTTAATAGGAAAGGGATTTTTACATACAGTGAAAATATGGAAGAGGAAGCTGGACACAAGTTAACAATGATATAAGTGTCAAGCCAAATCACAAGAGTACAAAAACACCAGGGCATTATTAAGACACATGGTGTGATAGAAAGGTTTCCATTAGATACTGGACAATGAGGTGAAATTTATGTGCAGATGGAAGTAATTTATGCACATTTGTTACACAGAAGATCATTATTTATCACTAATAAATGAGCACATTTGATGTATCTAGTCAGTATTCAAATACTTAATGTTTTAAGAGCACCTAGGGTATATTCTCTGTAGCACAACTCACTGCACTCAGGAATTCTGTCAAATTACACGGAGCTGCAGTGACAGGCTGGATCATAAAACAAAGATAGTAGTAAAGCAGATGGAACAATTAAAAAAAAATTACAAAAATCTCCTCCACTTTCTCCTCTACCTTTTTCCACTTGTCCAGAAATAAGTATTGGGATGTTTCTGTTCAGCATGATTAATTTTATCGTACAAGATGAGAGGATGAAAAGCTCCAAATGACATTATGGTCACAATGTACAGATTTTACAATATCACAGATTAGCACCATGTTTTTTTCATTGTGGATTTCATAGAGTTATAGAATTGCTTGGGTTGGAATGGACCTTAAAGGTCATCTAGTTCCAATCCCCCTGCCATGGACAGGGACACCTTTCACTACACCAGGTTGCTCAAAGCCCCATCTAACCTGTCATTGACCACAGCTCTCTGGCTGCATCCATCTGGCCAATTCCTTACTCACCAATCAGTCTACCCCTTCAAAATGACATCTCTCCAATTAAGAGATAAGGATGTTGTGTGGGACTATGTTGAAAGCATTACAGAATTCCAGGCAGATGGCATTGGTTAGTTTTCCCTTGACCATTGCAGTCACTCCATCACAGCAGTCACCAGACTGGTCAGGCATGATGTGCCCTCAGTGATCTCTCAGATCACCCCTCTGTCACACGTGCACATTAACACTGCTTCCATGAGGACCTGCTCTGTGTTCATTCCAAGCACAGAGAAAAGGCTCACCAGTCTGCACTTCCCTGGGTCTTCCTTTCTCCCCTTTTTAAAAATAGGAGGGATCTTTCCTTTTTTCCAGTCTCCAGGACTGGCCTGACTTTACAAACATGACAGAGTGGCTCGGCAATGCCATCAGCCAGTTCCCCCACGATACATTTCAATACAGGAAATTTTGCCCCCATATTGTTTCTAATTAATTATCTCTCCATTCCTTCTTTTTTTATGAGTAGTTAGGATGCCTTTAAAGGACGACTTTTCAAAACATCTTTTATCTGTGCTTGCTTGTGGAGGATATTGTTCAACAAGGTCAACCTCTGTAAATCCCTTCCAACCTGAATTATTTTGTGTTCCTCAGGCACAACTTCCTGAGCAGCTGATATATCTTTGGGAAAAAAAAAATAGGCTGGGCAGCTCTTAAAAGATTTAAACATTGAGTTTCTTGAAAGATCTAGGAATGAAAAGAAAATCTGACTATTCCCTTAGTATAGCCTAAGCTACAAAGTATTGAGAATTTCAATGAAAAACCACACCTGACATTTACAACCACATTAAAGCCCACTCAGAATCAGCACCGCACTGTTTCTGTCTGTTCACAGGAGAAGGTGCTCTGCATTTTTTCCTGGGAAAAGTACTTAACTGGAAAGCATTTTGTGACTGCACTGTGTGACCCTTCCTGCTGAAGGCCACCCAACAGCAGCAGGAACTGCACTTCGGTATTTCTCCTAAGAAAAAAGATCGGGTTTAAGATTTTCTGCCTCTTGTTGCTTCCTCTCTCAAACTGTCACTGTAAAAGGAAGGTCGAATACCCATTCTTCTGGAAGAGCTGAATTCTGCTCACAAACCTCCCAAGACCACAAGTGCTAAGTGGAGATCATACCACATGGATTTACCATGAGGCAGAAGTCTATAGAAACCTTACTGGAAAGAGGTTTCTGGATGGGATAACCATTAGGAAGTAGATACTGTAAATTCCAAGAGGGATTTCTGTGGTCTCGGGATAGTTTTAAATTCCAAGAGGGATTTCCGTGGTCTTGGGATAGTTTTCTTGACCCATGAAAATATGGATCACTTTTAGAATATATGTGGGACATTTTTAGAATATATGTTCCAATAGCATTGGACAGATAAAACCTACAACAGAAGCCTCTTTAGAACTGCTCTGGGGGCTGAGTGCATGTATGCATGAGCATATACATACACTACTATTAGTTACAAGCTTCCATAATTCTATATACTATCTGTAAAACTTAGCCTTTGCTATACATAATTATATATGTGTACTTAGGAAATCATTGCTGTTTGGAAACTTACACCAGAGCTTGGGAAGAATGAAGGGTAAGGATAGGATAGGATAGGATAGGATAGGATAGGATAGGATAGGATAGGATAGGATAGGATAGGATAGGATAGGATAGGATAGGATAGGATAGGATAGGATAGGATAGGGGACCATGCCCTAACCCACACTTTCTGCTCTATTTCAAGAAAACTTGCATCACTGGTCCCAAACTGTGGCACAAATTCCCTACTTTAGCTGAGTAGACACATATCCTTAGAGGGGGAAAATGTATTGTGTCAGCTTCCTACATAATCTGACATGCAGATTATGAAAATAAAATTTATGTTCTTTTTTCACTACTTACCTTACAGAGACATGGGATAAGTTCAGTTATAAACTACTTTAACAGTTCTGGGATGTATAAAGTGGATGGTTGTTATTTCAACCACTCAACTGGAAAGGAAAAAAATAATAACATAGTATCTTCATTTTAGAATTTTTAGGAATTCATGGGGAGATGGAAAGAAACTTCTTTTTCAAAAATACTTTGAAAAGGCATCTTGGATCACATAGACTCAAACACAAGAAACCCAGAACAATGAGAGCAGTTCAAGAGACTGGGCTTTCCTTTGACACTATCATCTCATAACTTCAACACTACCAATGCTAACCTTCTATAGTCTCAAATAAGGAGGCTGAAAGAAAACCAAAATGGAAGCTTTCTTAAAGCCCAGCAGAGAGTACAGGGAACCACAGACTTTTCTGTTTGGCTGCACACCTGCTTGAGTAAAAATGCATGAATGAAGGCCCACTTCTTCCACCTCCTGTAATGCTGAGTACTACTACTAAGCAGTTTCATGAGGAGTTTTACAGTAATTAAATGGATAAATAAGACTCCATTATTGGAATCAACTCTGGAAAACATTTTAAAAATAGTGGCAAGAAATTTTTTGTAATTTTATGAAGATATTCAAGTATTAACACTGATTATATATATGTGTGTGTGTGTGTGTGCTTTATTTTTACAGTATGAAAAAATCACTTTGCCTTGATTAGGGATAAGATGTGTTCCAGAATGCTCCTACATAGTCCTACCACCACATATACTGGATGCCTCATTATAGTTCAGGAATAAACCATCAGGAGCACTCCAACATTTGGAGTCACCACCAAGCAGATTCCCTAACACAGAATACTCTGGGATGTGTTTGCCTCAGTCTTTTTGGTTAAGGCAGTTATGCTCACCTAAAATAAATAGTGGATAAAGCAGCAAGGTGTTCCCTAAAAACTGTGATATTCAGTAATCTTTTCTCACTTAGAGAGTATTTATTGTATAGAGTTAAATGGTCTAAACTCTTATAACATGGTTCTCCATAACACAGAACTTCAAAATTCACCCTTACAAGTGCGACAAAGGGGGGCACTGAAATTTGTGTCTTTGAAGTCCAGGATTTCTAGGATCAATCTTCTTTCTCTATATGAATTGCCTCCTTTCCATGAGGTATTTCCATTCACTCTTGTCAATCTAGTCCTTTGCTTCCAGATTTCCTGTGTTTATAGACACAAGCAAAACCTGAGTATTTAAAATCAAGCAAAAGCTTCTGTTCAACCCCAAATCACTGGTTTTCACTCATACATACAAATCAAAATTTTTGTATCGGTCCATTGGGCCAAAAGGAAATAGAGACACTTTCTCTATTACTGGCTTCATAGGCATGCAAACTTTGGGCTTGAAGTACAGCATTGAGCCAACACATATTACCATAAGTCAACTATTTTAAACAGTGTAAAGAGCCCAGGACTCTGCCTTGCTGAAGAAGCAGTAAGTGAACAATTATGTGAGATCAATGCTGAAATCTTCAAACCAGATTCACTCCGCCTTTTGCTTCTGACAGGCAAGGAAATACAGATACACACAACATTCCCTACCCCTTCAGTGCAAAATCCAAGTACTAGAATTGCCTTCTGCAAATGCAATGATGCTGTGCACAGGGTTTGGGCATATTAAGACTTTTTGTTGTTTAAGACCAGCAACAGAGGGTTTCAGGGACCAGTTGTGCACTTTGATCCTTTTGATGCAAAAACTTTTATGTAACAATAGAGTTTGGGAGAACTCTTGCTCTGCATTCTCCTTTTATTAGCTTAGTCCTGAACAATGTATTTGTGCAATGACTCAGAGGAAAGGACTGCCTCTTGAATGTAAAGACTACACCAGGCAACATGCTAGACCAATGGTTGCCTCAAATGACATCCGGAGCCATCATCCAACTCTTTTTGGCTCTGTGACATTTTGAAGTGACTGGTTAAAAACTCAGATCTAGTAAAAAAAATAGCTTATATTATATTCTATAAAGGGACTTCATAAGGGAGGGTACCAGCAAGAGAGGCTACCACAAAATTCCTGTTTAATATGAGACTATCCATGCTGACTAAAGTAGAATGGGCATTGTACCCTGGATTTATTCTGGGCCTGAATTTTGTCAGTCTCAGAATTAGCCCCATGTGACAGGATGTTGAAACCACTGAGTTAAATCAAGCATCTCACACTTCTCACACTGCTCAGTGTGGGTGCAGGAACAGCCACATGGAGTCAGACCAGAGGTTTGTCGAATCCATTAAGCTAACTCCAACATCACTCATATATGTAGAGTACAAAAATAGTATTATCCCTCTTCATAAAAAACCCCTACTGCCATCATGTTTTAAATTATCTATCTCAATATTGTGGCAAAATTGCACACCCCTTCCCAACCTTTCTCAGATCTGGTCTACAGCTAGAAGTTTGAACAGAAGCCAAACCTAAAACCAAAGAGTTTTCTGCTTGCTTAGTTTCCCCAGATGAACACAGAGAGGTAGAAGGGAATAGCACCTTTGAGAGGAAAAAAGATGGGGGGAAACTGGACCTGGATTGCCACAAACTGCCATGAATACAATCATGAAATAAGCTGGTCTAGTTTCCCTGTGACCTGCTGGCTTTCAACACTATCCTGTACTCAGAACCTTTGCTGAGCTATTTCAGCTCATTACATTGCCACAAAACCCAACTAAAGATTTCCCATTCTTAACTGACTTCACAGACTGAAATCTGTAAATGCAGCTTTCAGAGGAGTTCAGACATCACTGAAATTTCAACCCAACATGCTAACAGGGTATCAGCAAAACATATTATACCCTAATAAAGCTCCCACTTCTAAACCAAGAAGTCCAAGCACAACCAAGAGAAAAATCAGCAAGTCTTACTCATAAAGCCCCCAGAGCAAGAGTCATTTAACAGAGTTATAAGTTACTTCACTATCTTTTGTTCTTACACAGAACATTTCAGGATATGCCTCCAAACAAGGGAGCACAAATTCAATACAGTGTCTCCCATATCATACCTCTAGCAGCCTTAACTCTCACCCTTGAAATCTGACCTAGCCTGTCCAGCGCCTCTTTAGGAGTTAAGAATCTGCACAAGTCAAACCCTGAATTTAATCATCTTTCTACAGAGTTGAAAATAATACTAAAAAAACCCTCAACCTGACAATAGGAGCACTGAAATCACCCTTACACTTTAAGAACTAGTAACAATACTCTTGTGCATCTGCAGCAGAATTTCAAAATTGAAATACCTGGAGCCTCAGCACCCGGTAACTCTGCAGCCTGCCTTAGTGGGTTTCAAATCAACCCAATTTTGCTTTTACAATCAAGCAGGTATTATACCCAGAGAAACAGCACAACAACATGCACCCTTGAACTTTCATTTAATTCACTTCTGAAATGCAACGTGGCACTACTGCAGCCATCAGCAGACAGTCTAACATTATGTAAACAATTTCAAAAGCCAAATGGATGTAGAATAGATTAAGCATTAGTTTGGAAGAATAAGGAGTTTGCAGTTTCACTAAGTACGAAAAAACCAACAAAATATACAGGTTTTTAGAAGAAGCTGGCTGCTTTACGTTAACACTAGCAAGTTTTTACAAGCAGCCCCTATACCATCAAGCTGTCTTACTTCCTTTGTTGAAGGCAGGCAACGAGGAGTCAAGAGACATCAGAAATTTTAAATCACCAAATGATTCTATAAGCAAGTTGGGAGGTTGTTCATTTCACCATGAAAACTGGTTAGTCCCATCTGCCAGGATAGTTGGAACATAAGCTGTGTATTACCCAGCATTTCTTAACCCTCTTGCAAGCATAAAAAAATGAATGTAAAAAGAGAATAATCAATCACTTTCTCCCTCATGCACACCTTTGCGCCTCACACACCAACTGCAAAGCATAAGAGCTAAAAAAGCCTTTAATAAATCAGCTTAAAGAGAGACTGCCTATCATATATAATGACTACATGCTATTTTTCAGTCAAAATAATTAAGCTACATAATGAATTTTTCATCAGTCTACTGTGGAATCCATGAAAGGTTTATAAAAATAATTATGTGCAAGTGATTATATTAAACACCATTATCCATCATTAACCATCTCATAACCACAGGACGAGTGTTAGTTATCAAATGACCACATATTGAGTCACTCTTTCTGCAGAGAGAGGCACTTCAGTGACATGTTTGTGTCATGCAAGCTACTCACTTATGGCTGTCAGTACCAATGCTGGATCATAGTTCACCTCTAGACACCAATATATTGCTTTGATAAGCAGTTACATTCTTCTCAAAGCCAGAGCTCGCTGACACAGAGCGCCTCAGCGGTGGTGTACTTCACCAGGAACCCATCCCTGTGCAGTTTCATTGAACTGAAAACACCATTTGTTCTTTGACTTTTATTAAGTTCACTTAGGTTGACCAAATGAGCTTCCCTAAAGTAAACAGGGTTATAAAATATCAGGATGATTCTATCTTTAGGTGCTCCATAGAAACAAATACTTAGTTCAACTAGAAAACTTTAAAAATGACTTTAGATACAAAAGTGTAACAATTATACTGCGCGATACATCTTTATATATCACTAAACTCATGAAATTAAAATTTAAAAAGTTTTTGCACCATCAAGAACAGCCACAAGTCCTGAACCTCCATTCTTTACGCATCCTTTATCAGAGTAAACTGAAACTTGGGAATGCTTGGGATTCAAAATACCCTGAGCACATACTAGTGCAACACCACAAAGCATACATAATCCATCGGAAAAGGGGAAGGGGAGAAAGGAAAAAAAAATAACAAGAATCAGATGGTGCTTTATTATACAAGCATGAAAGTAAGTTCCTTTGGAAAATAACTTCTTGGGTGGACTTCTGGACCAGTGAGGTAGCCCAATGGGAGAGCAAAAAAAGTGGAAGTGGAACTTGGTCCCCACGCGTGATACCTGTCAGGCGGTCCCAGCCCGGGGCGAGGCCGGGGCCCGGCAGGCCGCCCCCCGTGCGGCGGGGGGCCCGGCGCCGCCCGAGCGGCCCATAAAGTGCAGCAGCAGAACACGATCCAGACAAAAGCAATGTAAACAGGTGACTGATACCGGTCTCTTTGTCCGCACCGCGGCCCAGGTGAGGCGCGGGGAGCGGAGCCCCCGCGGGCTCAGGACGGCGCCACGGGGAAGCGGCGCACCCGCACCACGGGGGACAGGTCCACGCCGAGGATCCGCTGCGCCCGCCGCCGCGCCGCCGCCAGGCTCCGCCGGCTCCACATGCTGCCCCGCACACGGATGGTGGGGAACGTGGTGAGGCGAGGGGTGGCCGCCTTCCAGATCTCCTCCAGCGACTTGCCGCCGAACGGCTCCCAGGCGGCCGCCGCCGGGCTGCCCTGCTCGCTGTCCGCCTGCTGGCCCGGCGGCTCAGGCGCCTCCGCCTCCGCCTCCTCCTCCTGGGCGTGGGGGGCCACCGGCCGCGGGCCGCTGCCTGCCCCGCTCCCTCCTTCGGCGCCGCCGCCGCCGCCGCCGCTTGGCGCTGCCGCCCGCCGCCCCGGCCCGGCGCTTGGCGTCGGCGGCCGGGAGGCGCCGCTTGCCGGCGCGGCGGCGGGTCCGCTCCGAAGGCGGCGGCGGGTCGGGGACGACGGCGCGGCAGGAGGAGTATCCGTAGACGTCCTTGCTGCGGAGGATGACCGGGGAGAACTCGTGCTTGAGGCTGCAGAGGAAGTTCCACAGCTCCGAGTCGGAGCTCATGAACTCCGTGGACTTGGGCATGAAGAGCCTGAGGGCGTCGCCCAGCGCCTTGGTGCCGGCGAAGGAGACCTGCGAGCGCGAGTACACAACTTTCTCCGCCTCCCCCTCCAGCCCCCAGGCGGCGGCCGCCGGTTCGCCGCCGGCTGCCCCTGCCCCTGCTGCCGTCGCCGCCCGGGCTCTCGCGGCCGCCGCAGCGGCGCTCCCCGCCTCTGTGTTCATCTTCCCGGCTCCTCTCTCCAGCGCCGCCTGCTTCCTACTGCGGGTCATGGAGGCAGCGGGACGGGGTGGCGGGACAGACGCCGAGAAGGCAGAGCGGAGGTAGCGCCGAAGGCAGGCTCCGGCCGCCGCCGGGCGCCCGCCGGGTGTGAGCAGCGATCGATGTCCTGCGCCCAGCACAAAATGGCGCTTTAAAGTCCCGGGCGGGGCCTGCGCGCGCCCGCCCCCCCTGCGCCGCCCGTTGGCCCGTTCGAAACGCGTCGGGCGAGCCCGGCCCCGCCCCGCCGGGGGCGGTGGCCGTGAGGGCCGGGGGCCCGGCGCACGCTGCCCCTGGAGCCCCCTCTCTCCGGAGCCCCGTGTCCCCGGAGCCCCCCTGCCCCCAGAGCGTGGTCCGGCGGGGTCCGGCAGCCCGGCCCCGGCGTGACACGGAGCCGCGATCCCCGCGCCTGCAGAGGGGGGCCCGTTCCCTCAGGGCGAGGCCCCCGCATGGCGGGGTGAGCGCGTGTCCGCGTCGCGCCTCCCTGAGAGGTGAGGATCCTCACAGGGCGGTGGACAAAGCGGCTTGTAGTATGTGTTGGAGTAAGGATTTGGTTGGACACTTCGATGGGCCAACTCCCCGAAGGAGTAGCCATGAGAGAACTGAGCCAACAGACATGATACAGTGAAGTGTTTTACATGATATTAAATACATCCATCCTGTTGCAGAAGAGTTTTTTAGCATGAACCTGTAGGTTGATCAGTCAACATCATAAGTCATGGAATCGCAGAACAGTTGGAGTTAGAAGGAACCTCTGGAGGTATCCGGTCCAACCTCTGTGCTCAATCATAGCCACCTAAACCAGGTTACCCAGGACTGTATCTGGACAGATTTTGAATTCCTCCAAGGATGGAAGCTCCTCTCTCAGCTGACCACTGATAGGACATGACAGATCAGAATGAAGCTGTGTGAGGGGAAGCTCAGATTCGATACTAGGAGAAAGTTCTCTGAGAGGGTGGTCAGTCACTGAACAGGCTCCCTGCTGCAATGGTCACAGCAACAGCCCTGTCAGAGTTCAACGAGCATCTCAGTGACACTCTTTGTTATATGGTTTAGTTTTAGATAATCCTGTGAGGAGCACAGCTGGACTCGATGATTTTTATGGATGTTTCCAACCTCTCTGGACAGCCTGTGCCAGTTCTCAGTTACCTTCAGAGTGAAAAGGTGTTTCCCGGGTGTTTGGAGGGAACCTCCTGTGTTTTCAGTTTGTGCCCATTGCCTCTGACTCTGTCAGTGGGCACTGCTGAGAAGAGCCCAGCTCCACCCTCTCTGCACCCTCCCTTCAGGTGTCTGTATAACCTGATGAGATCCCCCTGAGCCTTCTCTCCTCCAGGCCGAACAGTCCCAGATCACTCAGCCTTTCATCATTGCAGCCCTTTGTTGGACTCTCCAGTGTATCCATGTCTCTCGTGTATTGAGGAACCCAGAACTGGAAAGTGCTCCAGGTGTGGCCTTACCAGCACTGAATAAAGTGAGAGGATCTCTCTCTCAAGCTGCAGGCAACACTTTGCCTAGTGCAGCCCAAGATAATACTCACCTTCCTTGTAACAAGGGCATGTTGCTGGCTCTTCTTTAGCCTGGTATCCACCAAGACCCCAGATCCTTTTCTCCCAAGCTGCTTTCTGTCAACACTGAGATACTTACTGCATCATTGGGATTGGCTTCTTATCCCAACAAAGCATATCCCAAATGAAGCAGTAAAAATTTGCGTTGGTTGAGCCCGTTGTGAGAGTCACCACCTTGCTGAGTCCACAGCAAGGCATTACCTGCCTGGCACTGCTACACTTGCAGCTTTTGCAGCAGTTTTGTCAGCTGTTGTGAAGTTCCATGTCCCTCTGGATCATGCTTTCTAATACTTCAGATTGCTGTCACAGGCAGAGTGTCTTATGTTCCTGAATTGCTGCAATTATACTAGAGCTCTTTCCATCACCCAGAACAGCAAGGTGCCAGCAAGGGCAGAGGTGGTTTAACCTACTGTACAAATCCTATTTGGAGTTTGATTAGAACCCTAACTAATTACTTTCTCTCAGCATGGGTAAAGGGAGAGGAATAACATTTTTCTTCATAGACAGTTTTTGTTCTGTAATTAATCTTTCAGATTGGAATAGGGACATCTTTTATTCTCAAATAATCAAGAACCTAAATTGGAATGTCTAGAAATCCAGTCAAGTAAGAGGGCAGAAATTCTGCATAAGAAATTATTCCTTACTGCCAGTGGAAAATGAATTAATCTTCTTCACAGGATAATTCAACTTGTTTGTGGGAAACTCAAGAATATTAATCCAAGCAGCCATTTAAAGTGGATATTAATGAAGCTATTTTAAATCTTCATGGGGAGAGTCTCGAGGTAAAGCCATATTCTAAACCAGCTTTGTAAATGACCCATTTTTAAAAAGAAACCTTTCCCAAAGTGATGGCGTTAGAGCCGTTTTTAATGGGATCCGTTTCACAGTGTACTTTAGCATGCAGTCATGTAGCCAGATCGATTTAACTGAAGGAGGTGTCCTACAAAGCAGAGGACAAGAGCCTGGAGCTGGCAGCACCAGGGACAGGCATCTCCTGACCCGGCTGTGCTGCTCTTGGTCACACTCTGGCTGTCAGGTCACCACGGCTTAGGAGAGGCTCATCACCTGCTGGACCACAGAAGCTGCCCGGGCTCACATTCTCGGTGGAGCTCAGCTGACAAATGGGCCCTCGTTAATCTGCAGAAACCCAGTTGCCCATTGACCATAACATTTTCCCAAAATTACAAACATTTCTGGCATATGACTCAAAAATCATTGAGGCGGGGGGGGGGGGGGGGGGGGGGAAGCTTCTCAAGCAAGCGGTAAATGAGTCACTACAACTGCAAGTGAAAAGAAAGATCAGCACATTTTATCATGAAGTATTTCTTCATTATTTTTACTTTGTTTTGTAGCCTAATGGGTGGACAATACCCTTTTAAGGCATGGGATGCAATCTCACTTTTACAACTTCATTATGACTTTCCTGCAGTGTAACACTCTTCTTTTAATACCCTACAAAGTAATCTCAAGAAAATCCATTGTAATTGCCTATCTTTTAGTAATTTCCAATAGCTCAGTACAGTAATAACAATAATAATAAAATTAATAATCCTTTGGAAGTTCATAGCTCTTCCTTTCAATTGTACTACTTCTTGTAAGCATTAATTATCACTCACAGTACTCTTGAGTTATGTGAGTAAATATTGCCTTTCCTTAATAGATGAATAAAATGAAGAATTGGATCAAAATGGCTTGACTAATATGTATAGACTCAATTTTCTGCAGATCTTCTAACAAGCATCATTCTAAAAATAGAGGAAATGTCCACATTGGAACAGAGAAAAGTAAAAAAAACCTGTAGTCTTTGTTTCTGATTGTTTGTTAGAATTTTTTTTCTGTATTGAATTCTCAAGAAGGAAGAACAAAGTACCAACTGAGAAAGTGGTACGCTAATTGCTGCACAATAGAGACACTTTATTTTCTTTAACGTTGCCTGCCTGGTACCAAAAAACCCCAGTGGTAACTGCTAGTTATTTTAAACACTAACAATCTTATCTGTACAAATGATCACACAGTTTTGAGTCTTGCTGATGAGCCCTTAAATCCTGGATATTAAGGCACATCACTTCTGCTGACAGGACTTTTACTTCAACATACTCAAGCTCATCTACCCAGGTTAGCAAGATCTTACTGTCCAATGTCTTCAAAGAGAAATACTCTTTCCTAGTATCTTTACTTTTGCTTTTGGGATGTTGCATTATCTGGCAGCCTGCTTCAGTTAATTTAGTTTCCAAATGTCTTTAGCATATTTTCAGGAAAGTTTGTGTGGCAATGCAAGAATGACTCCACATTCCATTTGCAAATAAACTTCACATGCTACCCAATAGTCATCAAGTTCCTAGGCCTGAGAAATGCTCAGACAAGTATTGGTAAAATTTCTGAAAATACTTTCAAATAGAGACAAAAGCGAATAATTTACAATAATTTTTTCTCAATCACTTATAAGGGAGACAAAAAATCGTGGAATCACTGTCTGTAGAAATCACAGCTGCAGTAAAAAAAGGAAAGGGTGTTAGGAATCACTATGAAAAGGATAGAAAAAAAACCCAGAAGCCAGCATTCTGCTGAGTGTGAGTCCATTGTGCCTCCACAAATCTTGAATACTCTGCATTTCTAGTCTTACCATCTCTAAAAGGAAATAACAATGATACAAAGAAGGGCAACCAGCATGAGCAGAAATATGGAACAGCTTCTCTATGAAAAGAGATTAAATAGGCTAAGACTCTTCAGCTTGAAAAAACAGATGGCTGAAGAAGAACATGATAAAGGTTTATAAAATTGTGATAGTACGAAGAAAGCAGATAAGAAATTATGATGTCTTAGTTGTCATAATCCAAGAATGACAGGGAAGCACATGAAACTATAAAGCAGAAAACTTTAAATTACCAAAAAGGCATGTGTTGGTTTTGGGTTTTGTTTTCTTTTTTGGGGGAGGGGGGATATTGCCCCCCATATGACTCATAATTAGTTTGTGGAGCTCATTTTTCAGCAAAGTTGTGGATCCCAAAATGGAAAAATATACCCCAGAACATTTACAGTCATTAGAGAGTACACTATTCAAAAGCATTTGACATGATTGGAAGAAAATATCCATCAATAGCTCTTCTACATGAAAACTGTGGGCTCAGAAAGGCTGTAAGCCAAAGGGAGGGAGGGAGGGAGGGAAGGAAGGAGGGAAGGAAGGAGGGAAGGAAGGAAAGAAGGAAGGAGGGAAGGAAGGAAGGCAGGCAGGCAGGAAGGAAGGCAGGAAGGAAGGCAGGAAGGCAGGCAGGCAGGCAGGAAGGAAGGAAGGCAGGCAGGCAGGCAGGCAGGAAGGAAGGAAGGAAGGAAGGAAGGAAGGAAGGAAGGAAGGAAGGAAGGAAGGAAGGAAGGAAGGAAGGAAGGAAGGAAGGAAGCTATCAGTGTTTGCATCATTCTCAAATTCTTTCCCTAACCTTCCTCAGATTATTGAATATAATTCCAGCATAAGAAATATGTTGCTCAAGAACGTGGTTCTCACATCACAGATCATGTCATTTTGTAGTATTGATTACATTGTTTCCCGAGGCACTCTATTTAAAGTACCATCACTGTTAAAACGAGTGTGAATTTCATTCCCTTGTCTCAAACCAGACAATTTTAAAGCCTATTACCAGTTATTTTTAAACCTTATTAATTAAATCTTATTTCTTGATACCATGTGGCTGGGCATGTCAATTAATGAATTCTTTATGTGATACCCTTCAGCCTGTGCTGCCATTTTCCTTCCTACCAGATTTGTGCATTACCAGATAGCTGACAGGACAAATTCACTCCAGAACAGAGAGAGTCACAATTGATTTTTTTTTTTTTTTTTTTGAACCTGCCACAGGATACAACGCAATGTTTACATTGGATTCATGTTTTATGCTGGCCTAGGGAGGACACAATACATGATCCAGCATAAATTCCATGGAGAAAAGTTACCATTCCAAATGCTTTGAGTGAATTAGAGTGAGGGAGTTGATATGTATGCTTGTATGTCATATGGATGTGGCTTTATTAAATAGTTACAGCAGCTTTTCTGTGTCATTGGACTACGTCTTAGGCTCCTTATTTGTTCTCTTTGTCCAAGTGAATCTTGCAAAACCCAAATCTTGCCCGCTGTGTTTGTTTTAATGGAACGAGACAGAACCCCGTTTTTCTTTATTTTTTCATGCCGTCTTCGGCACTTTCACAGGGCAGAGGAGAGAGAGAGCTTTAGACACTTTAGGTGAAAAAGGTCTCGATCTCTCTGTTTCAGTGAAAGTTGCCAGCAGCCAATTGTTATGTAGATTTAGCTGTTAGCATTAACACCTCCTTTTGAATCTCTCTTTTGTTCTCCGAGTTAGGCATGGGCTTCAGAAGCCTGCAAGCCTTATCTCCGCCCAGCTCCCTCGCTCCTGGCAAGGGCCCTCTGTCCCCCCGCAGGGGCTCCGGTGGCCCCCGCGGTGAGGATGCAGCGCTGGGAGCCGGCGCAGACCTGGCGGAGCGAGCGCGGAGTTTGCCGCCCTACCTCACAGCACAGGAGCTGAGTGTCTTTACTACACTGAGATCCTGCCCCGACTTACACCTGCGAGAAGCCTGCCATATTAGTTTAGGCGGTATCGTTTTCTTTTCCTTGAAAGTATTTTTTATGTTAGTCGATGTAGATTCAATTCGAAACACCTCAGGGGTGATTTACATAAACTTCCCCAAATATTCTAATAATTTATAGTTCCATAGCGCTTGGTTCACAGTATTTCTTATCATAATTTTAAAATTCTTGTCAATTCATGCCAGCACACAATAAATATCGAAACTGGATCATTTGAAGACATTAATTATTTTGACCATTTTCGGTAACATTGCTACAAAGAAAGAATAAAAATAAATTAATAATATCTTGAGAACTGGGCTTTTAGGTTGTATGTTTTAAAATCAAAGATTCTCTGTAGCTATAGATACCCTTCATTTTAATACAGGCACAACGACAGATACTAGCTGAGGTTCTGACCCTGCACATGATCTGCATTATTATAAAGGCTCTCCACAAAAGAGGCAAGTTCATTCATCCTCGGTGAACCTGCAATGGCTCCAGGTGGATGAGTAGATTATTTAGCAGAATTTGAAGATTATCTTTCAGAAATCCTGTGACGTTTTAATGTGTTTGTTGTCACAGAGATATATACAAGCATTATCAACCAGCAATTGAATTAAATATTTTCCAAAATATACAAGTGACCCGAATTTTCATTGTAAAGTCAAAAAGTAGTTGAAGTTAACAAATCTGTATTTGATCCCCATTCCCCTCAGCTATCTTTGGAAGGCTTCTCCAAATAGGAAATGCTAGTGGTTCAATCTTTTACTGGCTTCATTAAACCCATGGTGAGCCCTAACGTGGTCACTTACTCCAGTTTGTTTGGTTTAGTTTATACAGGCTATTATTCAGTTTAAGCTCAGAGAGGCATTGTTGCTCCCATTTAAGAGAATCCACATACGGGTTACTATTGGTTTAATTAAAGACATATAATTAAGCCAGAATTTTCACTGTCTATTAGCATTCCCTTACATCTGCATTTTGAGTCGTAAGCTTTCAACACTGGGAACTCAAAGTTAAAGTCCCACTGCATTGTCTGGAGGGAGCTGCTTAGTGCTCAGCATTTGCAATTCATGGCCTGAGCCATTCATTTTTCCCTTGCAGGCAGTGAGAACTGCAAATGGCCCATCACTTTGGAAAAAGTGATCATTATTTAGAAGTGTAAATGAAGATGCCAGAGGCTAACCTCAGGTTTTGTCTGAAACAAAGGCTGGTGTCTCTGGTCTGTAGCAATGGATTGGACGTGTCATAACAGAGAAACACCACATTTATGCTCAACATTATATGCACCAGGATCATCTTCCTTTTCATATTCTTTATATTCTCCATTCCTTTTCTAGTTTCCTCCTAACCCAGATTCTTCCTGGTTGTGCCTCCCTGTCTGAAAGCTGAATCACTGAAATTCCTGCCCATTTGCTTCCTGCCAATATGACATGGTGTTTCCAAAAGCACCATTTCCTCCCACTGACTAATATAGTACAATATCCTACAATACAGGTTTGCTTTGCTTGCTGCGTGTTCTGTTTTATCCCACAATGTTTGTAGAATTAAACAATTTAGGTACAAAGTGGATAAGATGTAGATCTTGTTATGTGCAGGCCACGTACAATAGCAAATGAAAAATAAATTAGAAAACAATAGAGAAAACTGAAAGGCTGAAACTTCAGGGCTGATGTAAGAATTATTGATAATAAAACATTGCTAGAAATGGTTGCCAGGCATAATCTCTATTTGCATATAATTTGAACCAACACCAAAACAAAAAGAACAACAAAGAAGTCCAGTTCACCAAGGCAGAGATTGTGGAATGACTTTCCCCAGTGCATTTCCTAGCAGACTGTTCTTGTGCCAGGAGAGCTTTAATCATGTGTAGACGAAGAGTTTTCCAGTTTTCCATACAGAAGTGGAAAGGTTAGATAGAGATTAAAATATTAACAGAGGAAGACAAGTGGATTGCAAGAAAGTGCTTCACCTGATGGCAAACTGAATCACACATATTTTAATTCACTGAAGTCTGATGTAGGCTAGCTGTCAGCATGGATATGGGCATTTCACCCATTTGTCTCCACTGATTTTAGAAAACTATTATGCTTAGTTTAAATAGGAATCCTCTTGGAATCCTGATTACAGTGAAATTAAATCTATCACAGTTGTAGATATATTTTCAGTCAAAAATTATAATTTCCTTACACCAATCTTTTCTTTAAATTACCCTATAGTTATGTGACATCTGGAGCAGAAGTGGGGAGATGTGACAAAAACAAATTGGTCATTGTTAAGTCAGTTCCATTCCTATGCAGCCTCCTCTCCTTCCTTATGGGCTATCTTCCAGTACATTAGCTTTCCTATAAGTTACTCACCACTTCATATTTGGAATTAAATCCCTAGTTACTTCCACTTCAAACAGCATCTCCAGGTTCTGATCCACAGATACATCATTTAGTTACTGCTGGTAAAAAGGTATTATTTTCAGCAGTACTTCATATGCTGATATTAAAGATGAACAAAGCAAGTGAAACTAGGTTGAAGAGTTTTCACTGGGAAACCATTTGGATATAGAGCTACTGATTATCTGGCACATCCATGCTTGACTTCAACTCTCTCAATATCACTCAATCCAGCTGTCTCAAACTATGGCTAATACAGTGTAGGATTCCTTTAGTATAATTCATTAGCACTACTGCCTTCTGTAGAGCTGACTAATTAAGCACTGGTAGAAAAACATGAGCCATAGTCTCCCAAAAGCGATGTAAGCCCTGAGCTGTTGTTTGCTTTAAATTTATAAGCAAAATAACTATTCTGAATATTCTGACATCTGTGGCAGGATAAAGTGTTTTGGAATTTTGAAAATACCTTCAGGACAAAACCCCTCTTTCCTGTCCAGGCTTAGCTGACATGGAGATACACTTCACCAAGCCCAACAGTTTCTGCATTTGATATGCAGAGCTCTGTAAGGTGACAGGAACAATACTGGGAGCAGCACAGGCAGGCTGCTCCAGCAGGGAAGGCACAGACCACGGGAGCTGAGGGTGACAACACGGGCAGGAGTTACTGCCTCACCCACGGGTGTCAGGAAGGTGTGTTGGTGAGTCCAGATCAGGAGCAGCTCTGGAGGCAGAGATCAGGGTCAGCCTCAGGCCACTGATCAGCCAGGAGGTCCTGTCCTGATGAATCAGCTCTGAGGCCAAGCCAGGAAGTCAAGTCAAGTCAAACCAGGGTGGCATGGTCCAGGTCAGAAGAAGAATGTTTGAGAGGAAGTGCAGGCTCAGCTACAGGCAGAAGAGCTTTAACTTAAAAACAGCTCCCAAGGGAAGGAGAGGCAGGCCCACTCTCTTCCTTTCCTTTGCAACAGCTCTTACCAGCAAAGAAGCTGAGCTGGACTCAAACAGCCAAAATTTTTTAAGCTGGGAGAAGCACTGAATAAATAATCTGAATAGACACCATCTGTGATAGTGGCCAGCTGTAGAATTGGCTTCACCCTCTTGGTTTTGCCCTGTAGGCCAAGTACTCTGAATGAACAAGAAGCTGTGCTCCTAGCTGCCTTCTGTATGTTCTTCTCCTCTAACACCCAGGTAAAGAGAGAAAAAAGAGGAACCACTATGACTGCAGCACTCAGATTCCATCCCTCTCCCCGTCAACAGAGAATTGACATAACCAACTTCTGAAGTTTCACCTCATTATTTTTGGGAAGAGACATGGACTGAAACTACTGCTACACCCAGCACCTTAGTACAGCTACCCCCACAAATCATCACCTGAAGAAATTGCTCCCACTGTTCCCAAGGGTTATTGGGGTCATCCTTATTTCATTATGTGCATCACTACCCTTTTCAGCTACTACTTCTCTCTGTCAAGCTAATGCCTCATTTTTTAACCCAAACAACCCCCATTCATCTTTCATTTCCTCACCCTATAACGTTCCTCTTGCACGCAGTTCCTTCTGCTTTCAATCCATTTTCATTTTCTTCCTTGTCCCCTTTTTATTTTTCTTTCATCTGCCACCAAGCCATGTCGTTTCTTTTCACCTAGACCTAGAAAAGTTGTGAGTATGAAATTTAACATGGTAAGGAAACAATTTAGCGTGGTAAAGAAACAATTTAGCATGGTAAAGAAACAATTTTGTGCAAGGATTGAGTGCTTAGACTTCTGGCCTGTGAAAACCATGTTTATGGGAAGAAAAATGGGGAATGGTTGTCTGCTGTTTCTTGTAATACAAGATCTAGAAGGTGAAAAATCAAATTCTCAGGTGGCAACAAGAGAAACTCTTCTATGCAGTGCATAATTGAGCTGTGGAAGTAATTACAAGATGCCATGGGTTTCAAAAGCTTACATGATCCAAAGAATAATTAGACAAATTCATGGTTAAAAATAATTTAACAAGTACTATTAAAAGAAATCCTACCACAGGATCAGGCCTTGGCCTGGATGTGCTGGTGAGAAGCTTGGTTGTCTCCCCAGATTAAACCTGGAGGATGGCCTGGAGATGCTAGTCCTCCTCCAGGTACATAAGTGGCAGTTGCTGTTTTGGGGATGATGAAAATAATAATTAACATTACAAGGGTAGATAAAATTATAGTTCTGAAGGATACTGCAACAAGGTGGCCTGGTTTGAGGGTGGGAAGCATGGTAGAGACAGAGGCCCAGAGCTCCCCTTGGGCATGTGAAAACTAAATCCTATAAAGGAACTTGTGATTTTTGTTTACAAACTTTGCACTTATTAATTTTAAAAGGAATAAATACTGGGAAAAACCACCTATCATCACTTATGTAACCCATAAGCAGGCCTCAAAGACTGTAATTAGAAAGGAGGAAAAAAGAAGAAAATTAGAATCTTACCATAACCAGTTTCAACTGGGAATATGTTAATATAAGGTGGTACCTGCTGAACAAAGTAGTTTACCATGAAAAAATAGAAAACTCTAAGGCTTAGAAAATTATCCAACTTGTCCTGTCCTATTGCAACAAGTGAAGGATGTAATCACATAGTATCTAAGTGAGATCTGAACTGCCTATATAAAATTCATGAATTTTCAGTTAAAGAGAAAAGGGGCATTCTGATTTCAGATGCTCTGGATTTGTGTTTGAAATACACTAAAGCTGATAGTGTGCATGCTCCAGGATTGCATTCTTGGATTTCTACAGCATTGACGTACATGTGCTCCTCCTCCATTTTCTAAGCATTAGGTGTACAGAGGTGAAACAAAGGAATTCTTCTGTATCCACTACAAGCAGAAAAAATACTAAGTACCAGTAATGAGAGATTCATCACATTTCACCCAAGACAAATGGAGATCACTATCAATATAAAGCAAAGGGAGAACAAGAGACCTACCATTCTGCAGAGATAGATGTCTGTCACTTCCCTAAAGATTTTTTGACAGAATGTGGGCCAACCATGGGCTGTACAGATGTTCAGTCTGGTTACCTGTGGGAAACACAGGAAGATCCTGGAATCAGGCATCCTGTGTGCCAGGACAGGCAGATGAGTTCCAGACCATTCATCTGTGCACAATAAACTTCCCTACACTGAGCGTTGCTCTGAAAATAAGGCCACCCTTTGGGAAACCATGCCTCAGTTAATGCCAAACAGCTGCAGTGTACATATTTGTAGATAGCTGTTAGCAGCTGGCCAGCTGTCTGCCTGCAAAGATTCCAATAATGTCTAGGTTATTGTATTAACACTGCATAACTTCATAAAAAGATTTGGTTATGTGACAGGTGTCTGTAAGTGCACATGCAAGAAAGCCAACCCATTGAATACAAACCATAAACAAGCTACCTGTCATAAAACAAACATCAGACAAACAGTAATAACACAACTGACTGAGAGGGAATGGGAATATACCCTCTTCATTGCACAGTGCTATTTTCCTTCACCACAGTCTAAAAGGTTCTCGTCTGAATTCATTATCATTTGTCACCGCAAGGCTGTGAGCACAAGATATTCCCCGTCTGTTACGTTCCTGCCTAGTTCCTATGAGTCATTTATTTCCTAGATGCTTGTTCTACATCCCTGATGCCTTAATCCCAGCTCTGTGTATAGATTTCCTCCTTCAACTGATGGATACTTGGGAGGTCACTGCAAGCAGCAGCAACAGAGAAGTCATTGGCTTCACTAGTGTAGCAGGCAGAACCCTCCTGCCTTTGGCCCAGCTCTGTGGTCTCCCATCATCACTGCAGAGTGGCTGAACACAGTAAGACCTGTTCCCCCACATGGGACAGCTCACGTGCCCGTGCTGTCCCCGTGTCTAGCAGGAACAGACTGAAGGCAGGAGGATGCCCTTGAGGAAAGTCTTTGGCTGAACATGTCAGCAAGTTACACCCACTCCAACCAAATGGCAGATGTTTTCTCTTTCTAAAGAGAAACAACCAGCTTCTCTATTTTCCTCTCTTCTCTAGGAGAAAACAAACTTTACAGCAAGCTTTTCTTCACTGTAACTCCACCAAGTGAGTGCTGAAGAAACACATTTCCCAGCAGTTCCTTGTACTGAGGTTCCCAGTGAGTTTCAGCTCTCCCTGATAGAAATAAGTTATTGTGCCCTCAGTGGTATTTGGGGTTTCTTCCTAACCAGTGAAGGGCCAAGAGCATCTGCAACTTAACAAACACAGTCCATCTCCCATGGCCAGTGACTGAGGATGGGAGGCAGGGAGGGCTGTGCCACCACACAGTTCAAAAGTGCACAGCTCATCCTTCTACCTACCCACACAGAATTTCTGAAAGTCTTTTAATCCAATGAGGCTTTTTGGGGGGTTGGTATTATTTTAGATACATTTTGCACTTATTAATAGAGGTCAAACATTTTCAAGTTTTAACTTTCAACTTGGAGATAGATGTTTCTTAAAAAATACAATTTGCTACAGAAAAGGCTAGTATTGAAAGTAACTAGTATTGGGGTGACTGCATACAATTTAACTTCATACTGTTCATCAGAAACTGTGGCTTCTCCTTTTTAAACTGTCATTTCCCATAAGTCAGCATGCAGTTCTACTGGGATGCTTTTCATTCTTTTCTTTGAATACAGTATAACTTGATCATTTTCTTATGTTAGTGGAAAAGTATTTATAATGGTTTCATAACCATTTGACTTCTTTTACTGAACTTGATAATATTTGCTGTATCCCTTTTGCTAATATCTTGACTAAGATCTTTACATCTGGATTTAATAATTTGTCCCGGACTGTGCTTGCCTGTGACAATAAATCCAAGGATAATTATTATCTTATGAGCTTGAATAGAAGCCATCCCACCAGCAATCTGCTGGTGCTCTGAGGGTGCTGAGTTTTACCATGCTAATGGTGATATTCTGGCAGATAATATTCTGTCATAGATATCCCATTGTGTCTAATAACTGAAGTGACAGTAGATTTCATTTAAGAGTTTTCAAAGACTTTTACCTGAGAAGCTGTGAAGCAAAGGTTGCACCAAAGCAGATGGTTTGAAGAAAAAGGCTAGGCTTCCATCTGATGCCCAGCAACACATATGGCTGGCTCAGTATTCGTGGTATCACTCATGCAGAGCTTTGTGCCTGTGGTGGTTATCTGCTTCACACAGCAGGAGAAATAAAGTTGTTACATTCCTCAAATGTAGCCATTTGAGCTGAGAGAAGGGATATTGCAGGGCTTGCCAAAAGGCTTGACAAAAAGCATGGCTAGTGCTGGGTACAAGGAAGGGAAACATTTTGCAGAAAATCAAGTCAGGAAGATGAAAAAATTGAAATTACAAGGGAGTCGTCAAGATTCACATTGCTGGAAGATTACAGAAGTCAGGACATGTGAAACAGCCCCAGCACCAGCAGCCACCGTCTCAAGCAATGCGTGTTCCTCAGGGACAATTTCAGACCATCCTTGTGTGAAGGCGTTAGTGTCCTGAAGATGTCAGAAGCTTCACTGGTCCACGTGGCAGCCCTGGATAGGTGACTTTTTCTGGGCACCTATAGTAGGAGTCCTAGTAATATAGTAATATTTATATTGAATATCTGTATATGTTGTATTGAATATCTGTATGTAGAAAGAGCCCTGGTAAGCCCTAGTTAGTCTTGACAAGCTACAGCTGTGATGTCCTCAATTGGGCCCAGCTGTAGCTAGTAGAGATAACTGAGATAAAGGGGGCTGGGCTGGCAAGTCAGAGAGAAAGCCTGGAGGAGCCCTGACTGAGAAGCTGCAAGATGAAGAAGAAGTCAGAGTACTCGGTGAAGAACTGCTGTGAAAAATACAATCAGGAAGGTACAGGACTCTAGAAATGTAATAATAACAATATGGGACTTTAGAAAGCAAATACAACAGGCACCCCTAGCTGTAACCCCCAGCAAGGGTAAATTTGAAAAGTGTTTGGAGACCCCAGCTTGCATGTGAACTCCTTAATCCAAGCTGTCTGCTCATCTCTGGCAAGGCCTCAGCTCCAAACCTGTTAGGCAGCTGAGAGGCAGCTCTGGCCCAGCACCCTGAGGTCTCCCAAGGAGCCTGTCCTCCCTTTCCTGTCTTACTCCTCTCTGCCAAGATCTGGACGTCCAGAACTAGATTTAGATGCTTCCATGACACAATTTACATGGTGAGTTGCTGGGATGTGAAAGCTCTGCTAACGTTTTTTTTGGATGAAACACACGTAGTTGAGGCACAGATAAATCAAAATCATTGTCACCAACTCTTCCAGAAATGCACAAATACTTTGTATTTCCATACCCTAAGGATCTTTAATTACTTAGATATTAATGACTGAAACCAGAACTAGCTATGGGTTAGTTAACTAACGTGGGTAACCCTGCTGGCTGACATTTGGGTAACTCTGGTGAGCAGCACCATTCTCCACAGCCCATGGGTGAGGCAGGGACTGCTGGAGGCAGGAATCCAGAGCCCTTCCTTCCCCGCTGTCTCACGGCCGGGACAAAGCCCCGGTGATGTTCCTGCCGGCCCAGCAGGTGTCACCACAGCACCAGGGTCCCTCTGTCCCTGCGCATGACGCAATGCCGGCGCTGGCGGGCGGGTGGTGACGTTATACAAGCGACCGGTGACGTCACACCCGCAGCTGGTGACGCAGCCGTGGCGAGCGGGAAATGTCACGGGTGGCTCCGGAGAGTGAGACTTTGTAGGAGCCACTTGGCTTTGTGCCTGTTATAGATGGATAATGAGATGATTGGCTCTCACAATTAAAAGATAACTTGTGTGAACATTGAGGGCTTTAGTGATGTATAGTTATGTCATTGTAGTTTAAATGTCCTCCGTTCTCCCCATAGTTCCATTTTCCCTCCCCTGTATTGTTGCCCTCAGACAGCCTGGGCTGTCTAGGACAGGTACAAAGGAGGCTGCACAGGTGTCCCTGGCATGGGGCAGCTGGGAATGGAAAAGCTTGGCGCTTAGGGGGTGTGGCATGGCAACACCTGATCTCCAATCCAGTTACAAAAAAGCAGTTTCCACTGAAAAATGGCAAAAAAGAGCTGACTGACAGACCTTGGGAGGGGCCAGAGTTAACTGATGCAACCCTCAGGGGTATGCAAGACTGAGCATCCATCTTGAAGGCAAACTAGCCATGTGGTATGTACGAGGGGCAGTTCCCAGTGCTGCAGCTTTTTCCTTATGCAGTCCTGTGTTGTATTTTTGTTAAGGTTTAATAAACCTTTTTAACTTTTCAAAGTGAGCGGTTGTTTCTCACGGTGCCCTTTGGCCCGACCCCATTGTGGCACTGCGGCAGGGCAGGGATGGCCAGGCAGGGTCGGGCACAAGGCACATGCCCAGGAAAGATCACCCACTTATTGCCTTGGCACAAAATGGGGGGCAAGGGGCATGTGCCTGGGTGGGATGGCAGGTCAGAGAGGTTTGTTAAAGCTCAGCTACACTGATGTTACAGAGGGTTTGTGGTCAGCTGAAAGGTCTGGGTTCATGCCAGCCAGTGTACTCCTCACAGATATACCTCCAAAGGCTGGTCCAAATCCTCTTCCATGGGCTGAGCTGGGACTTGTGCTCAATTTCCTAACAAGTTCCACCGCACATATGCTTCTCCAAGCACATCAAATGCAAGACCTTCCCTTGTCCCTGGCTGCAGGACCTGTGATGGATTTGCTTATCTCAAATTCCACAGCGTTTCAATGTACATAATTTGGTTAAATGAGATTATCAGACAAACTCAACTGAAACAGCTGGTTTCTTCCCTAATCACTAGTGAAAAGAGTCCTTGCTTTTTGTACTACTCCTTTTGTGGAATTAAGGCTGGAAAACAGGGTAATGCCAAGTTCCTTTGAAATGACTGCCACACAAACACTGCTACCATTGCAGGTGCACCCTCTGCACACAAAATCAGATCCTTTCTGGACCTTCAGTGTTCTTGGCTCCACACTTTTCAACCCTTAACTACATGGAACCCTAAAATATATTTATTCTTGTGGCACCCCTCAATGGACTATGCATCACCAAAATAATTCTTTTGTTAAGAATGCATTGTATTGTCATGGGCCTCCATACATTTTATCTACCATGAGTTTCAGTGATGCTAGTTCATGGTACTCACCTCACTGATACCAGAGCATCTCACAGGCTAAATCTGGGATTTCAGATCAATCAGCTTTTGATGTGCCTTCACTCTTAGCAGAAGGACACTGCTCTGAATATCTTGCTGTTTATCCAGGTGAAACTGACTTAATTCAGCCAACACTGTTCTTTCCTGAGTTTTTAACATACCCAGTCAATTCATATCCTGAACAGTCAAGCCATGGTCTTCTGGGTTTCTCCCCTTCATTGGTAACCTCCTGGGTGCAAACACTTAAGTCCTAAATTCCCAGCAACACCTTTTCAAATGTCCCTCTCATCTACAATCATTGTGATGCAAATTACTTGAAACAGAGGCAAAACCAATGAAAAGTAATAATCCAAGTGTGGTTGCCACCTCCAGTGTTCAGCCTGTCAAGAGGAAGGAGTCAGTAAACTCTTCTGGGCTTCACTTTTTCATAGAAGTCTTAGAAGCCCCATTCACAGGTGTTGGAGCCCAAGGGACAATGTAGTCCTGTGCCAGCAGGTCACCCTTCCCCAGGGAAGCTCTGTAGCACTGATCCTCATTCATAAGGACCAGCTTCCCACCACATCTGCAGCCACTCCTCAGGGGCAGGCCCTGCAGTGCCTGCTGTCCCAATACCAGCAACCTCTGTGCCTAAAACAGGCTCTTCCATGTAGCATTTTGTAGTAACTGCTTTGGAGGGATTTTCAAAATGCAGTCTTCAAAGCCACTCATTCATCTAGGTTTGTTACACATCCCTAATATCAATAATTCCTCTATGGTGTGGTCTTGTCCTCTTCCTCTGGATATAGCAGGACCTTCTACACATTTATTTTATTTTCTTCTCTTTAATGGAATCCAGGAAGAGTCCAAAGCCAATCTGGAGTATTTTAAATCATCTGAGATCAGAAAGGCAATACCATCCTAGGATTCTCCCATGTGTTCTTCATCTCTATGTGTTTACTCATGACAACTTACCACACCCTTTTAGGGTACTGTGGTACTTTGGAAAGACTGCAGCATCTATTCCATCCAGAACTAGGTTACTCTCTTCAAGAAGGAAAATCACACCATCTCAGCTAAATCATTTTGTTGTTGGAGACACAAGAGGAAAATACTGGGAAAGAACATCAGCTTCCCAGAGAAGAACAATTGCTCCCTGCTGGGATGAAACACAAGGCTCCTGCATGTCTGCCTCATTATGTGAATTTAGGAAGATTTCCAGTAGCTTCTGAAATGCATCAAAGAAATTCTGAATGTTGTTCATGAAATTGTTACTGTTGGCTATGTCTGTTCAGTTGCTGACAGACAGTCAGATGAACAACTATAAAGAGATCCAGCTCAACACTGTGCCTGTTTGCAGCCACACAGGTGCTGCAGGCAAGCTGGCCTAACTTCACCAATATACTTGGGATCACTGTTCTACATGCCCTGGAAAACGTGATCTGGCCAACTGACATATTTTAACTTCAGAAATAGGAGATATTAAAGGTTTCTATCACACCTAAGTAGTGTAGCAGGTATCCAGCTGATATGTGAGGTAGCGTGACTCTGAGTCTTGGTGCAGAGACTGACATTGCTACATTCTCTTTGAGCTTTGGGGTGCAGAGCTGCAACCCAAAGTGTAGATCAAGGGAGAATAAAGCACATCTTACTTTGTGGAGAGTGTGAAGAGCAGGCTCTGACCAGCACTTTGCAGCAGTTACTGCCTTCCACAAATGACTGGGATACATCCCACCTAAACTGGCCTTCGTTACCACATCTTCCCCTGCTGAATGGCTCAGGCTTCAAGCTGTGAAATACTGAAGAGGCTTTGCAAAACTTTGCTGGAGATGTCTGGCTTTCCACTGCTAGCAGGGAAACATGCATTTTATAGATAAGGCAATATTTGTGATGGTAACTCAGGGAATACTAAAACACATGAAATGTCTGGCAATACCAGCTGTTTTGTCTGGGCTATGTTTCCGTGTTTGTCTTTAACCACCTCTGGCTGACATAGAAAATGGACAGCCATCTATACAGACCAGACTGACATGAGGAAGCACTAATATCCACAGCATAATGCTGTTCCTCATTTTTTGTGTAAGGGTTGACACTTCCAAGGTGGAAGTTTGGTTCACATTCTTTTCTCAGCTTTCTTTCCAGGTAGCAAATATACAAAGTTCCAGGACTGAAAGCGGCTTTTACTCATCATGGCTGTGCTGGCTGGCAAGGCTTTGATTTGTCTGTAAAGCCAGAAGCTCTATATTCCGATCTGAGGACAGGTGTTTATCTAGCAAAGCTACCACTATGATGAGGCACCAGCTCCAGGGGATGGAGTGTTGTCACAGATGTGAGCCCAGCATCTCAACAGGATTCCCAAGCCTCCTCCTGAAACAGACCTGCCACAGGCTTCCTGTACAAGGGATTCAGCACTTTGGAATGAAAATGAAATGAGTGGAATGAATTGGAATGAAATCCTGTTGTTCAGTCCCCAAAATCCCCTCAGATGTGGTGATCTGGACACTCTGCTAAGGCCACCCGCTAAAGTTTAAAGTTGTTGGAGAAGATTAAGGATATGTTTCCAGAAAAGACCAGGCTGGGAAGAAGCTTTCTTTGTAGCCAATTTTGTATTCAGCTGAACTCTGTGGAACAAATAGATCTCTTTAAATATCTTTTTAGTATTCCTGAGTATTATGACAGCTGATCAAGTGGCCTGTGGGGTGCCTGAAACTCTGGTAAGGAACACATTTCTGTCTAAAGGATATGTTGCTTTAATATACAGAGAGAGGCAATGAGGTAATTTAAGGAGAAATAATTTTACATTACTCATTTATGAGAACAAAATACAGAAATCCTTTGATAAAACTCTAGCCTTACATAACTCCTATGTAATGCAAATATATTTACCTCCTCACCGACTGAAGGTTGCCCCAACAAATGAATATACAGATGAGCAAATTTTTAAAGATTAAGATCAATAAATATCAGAACAGGAGGATAGCACAGCAACACAGTTCAGAGAGCTTGTCTAAAGAAACCTCATAATGTATCAGTAAATTAGACTCATTATTTTCTGTGTCAGAAACTTTCAGAGACTGAGGAATTCTTGTCCGTACCTTATACTAAAGAGCACTTAATATAATGCTATCAGACTAGAGGCCTTGTTGGTATTGGGAACTCCTTTTCTTTATTTTTCTATTTCTGACCTCTTTCATTTCCTCTGTCATGTCCCAACACCACAAGATGATGCAATATTGCATCACCACCTAATACTGAGACCTCCCTCTGTCAGCAGCCATAAAAACTTTTGGGTTTCTCCACCCCTTAAGAATAACCAGGGATCTTAAAGATCTGTTTACACACACTCTGCTACCACAACGACTGCATCTCTCTTTTTTTTTGTCTGTTCACACGTGTGAGTTCACAAACTCATACATGTGTGAACAGACAAAAAAAAAAGACATTCAAGCCAATAAGAGGTATTATGTGAGTTTTACATCTCAGCTGAAGTGTGTATGCATGTGGTACAGAGGAAACAGCTTGCACTCCCACCCCTGTGCTTTAAATACCTATTCTGAAGTATAACAGCCTAAATCAGTGAAATAGGAAACAAAGTCTTCAGCAGATGTATCTCAGAAGGCTTCTGACCACCTGCTGTTTCCTGTTTGCAAGCTTAAGGTGTTTGAAGTGAGGGATTTTGTGTAAAATCTCAATCACCAGGAGCACCAATCTATTAGGAGGAAAGGAAAGAGTGGGTATTTCTTGGAGGAGATGGGAAAGAGATAGGAAAGACTCTTTGTCTTTTCCTTGTTAGAGATTTTCTGGCTCTGCTCTGCCTACAGAGGTTCACAGCAAACATTTCTGGATCAGGCCACAAGGCTTCTTTCATGCCCAGCAGATCTTAAAAGATTCCCCTGGACCAAGCTCACATAGGAGACATCTCAGAGAGCCCTTCACTGCCTACAGAGGGATGCAGAAGGAGCCCAGGCTTATTTTGCTCTTCTGTATCCCCCTATTTCCCGAAAGCATTCTCCTGCTTCCCCAGGCAATGACCCAGAACCAGCATCAGTAGAGCTGCCTTTCCCATGACATAAAGCTGTGAATGGAGGACAGGTCTGCAGGCAACACTTATCTGCCAGTTACATCCCTTTCACAAGCAGCTACCATACCTAGAACACGATGCAAAAGCCAAACTAAAATTCATCTCACTCCTCCTCTGCTTGTGGGCAAGTTATAGCAAGAAGAAAAGCTTATTTTTGATACCACAGTTACCATGTGATCGTACATATGGACAAATCAATGACAATGATGTTAATACAACTGATCACATATTTACATGATCAGTTTTCATAGCAGAGATGTAAAATAAAGGGATTCTGTCAATTTATTTTAAATCTTCCCCTGAATGCATCACAAAGAGTTTACAACACAATTAGAAAATTCCAGCTTATAAATTCTCCAAGAAAGGAGAAGGCTACCTATCATTCTATCAGGATGGACAAGGTATCATACAATGGGGTTTTTCCATTTTCTTTACATAGAGAAGCAATTACAAAACTGAATGTATCTATTGCTGTATTTAGGCAAGTAGACTTTGTTGCTACAAGACCTACAAAGCTTCTGCATTTAATTTTTTTTCTCTGCTGGCAATATAGAAAATAAAAACCAACTCGAAGTATTAGATACTATTTCCTAAATTGCCATGAACCCAGTTTGTCAATGATAACAGAACATTTACATCCAACATATGTCAGTATATAAAGTTGTTGCTGAGCATTTAATGTGGCTGTTATTCTTTATCGCTCTTTCTCCACTAAATGACATAAAAACTGATGTTTCACTGTGCAGAGGATACAAAAGATACCATCTTACATTTTTTCAACCTCCAAAACTCCCATTTAAAATCATGACAGCAAATTCTTGTCATATTTTATTACAGCTGGTAGATAAAGGAAATAATTGCATTTTGACTGCACCCCACAAGATTATATTAGCAAAATGATTGCGTCTTTGCATGAATAATTTTGATTAAATCAGGTTCATTTAAATATCAAATTGCATTCTTCACCTTTCTTCATTAAGCTATGGTATTCCTGACTGTTTTAAAGTTCTGGTTTTGATATGGTAAAATATGCATTTCAATTTATTGTGCAGGCTGTTCTTGACTAAAAAAAAAACAACCAACAAACCAAATGATAATTTATGGGAAAGGTTTTAAGTCACATTTAGAAGTGAACAGGAATAAAATAATGTTAAAATGTGTATTTCTAAAGAATATACAACCTGTAAGAAGAGCATCCTCGCCTACAGAAAAATTTGTATTACTTGATTTGCCAGAAAAAGCAATAAGAAAAAAATAAAAAAAAAAAGAAAATAAGCTGCATATAGTTGAGCTGAAAATTAACTGCAAAAATGTAATATTTTATTAACATACTAAATCCTGAAGAGAGCAAGATTTTCAGTTTACCAACCTTTCTCAAATATAATAAATACAATAATGTATTCTTTCATTGCAAATAACACTACATTGACTTATAGCTATTTTAAAGATGTTATACAATTCTGGCTGAAATCAACACCAAACGTGTCATTTGCTCTGGCTGTAAATTATCCCCTCTATAACTGTCTTTTGATAAATGACAGTTTTTTTATTCAGCTGCTCCAACCTCCATATGTTTGTGCATCCCCAAATAAAGTCCACAGATTTTTAACAGGATTAGTTGCCAAACTGGCTACACTTGTGTTCCCAGAGTGATCCATCTGGGGATCCAGCCAAAAACAACCAAAAAAAGAGACTTCCTATTTTGATAAGGCTTTTAACTGTCTTTTAAGGCATTCAGCAATGCTGTGCAAAGCTGAACTGCTTCGACAGGTATTACCCATTGTACCAGGCAAAGCCAAGCATGAAGTGAGTCTGCACTGTGCTTCCCCTATGCTGCACACACATCACATGGAAGTTGTTGAAGGTTTTTGCTTTGCTTTCATGTAAAAGGGAACTTGAGGCCAGTATAGTTATTATTATTCCTTACAGACACAGCTCATTGTAATGTAGATTCATTTTGAAACAGAGGTTTCTCTTTTCTGCTTCAGGCTGGTATGATTCTTAACACCACGCAAATGATTTTTTTAGTCAAAAGAATCCATCCATGCTATAACAACAGTTATCCAACTTTTTAATAATAGTATCTCTACATATAACGTACTAGTTATTTCCTTCTGATATTGTCTTTCTATGGAAGAATGTGTACTTAGAAAAATCATAATAATTTTTAAAGTATTTTTAGCAACTTATGGTCTTGTAGAGTGTTCCCTGAAGATGTGACCTTATGCCAGCATAGCTTTCAGAGCAAGTGTGCGTACCCTGTGGCATACAGAGTTCACCTGTGAATCAAATTGCAAGATCTAGGTCAAAGAAAATGTCTCAACATAATTATGGAAAGAGTTTTGCTGTTCACTCTGAAGAAGAGCTGTGGAGACAGAAACACTCAGCTCCATTCAGAGCCAAACAGACAGCAGCCTGAATGAGGAAAGAGTGGTGAGGGGGAGTTGTTTGTTTGTTTGAATTCAATGTGAATGGTTATGCTGAGCTGCAGTTGGAGTCTGGCACCGTAAGGCTGATGAATTAATCCTCCTGCTGTGGGCAGCCTTGGCAAAGCCTTGTCTGGGATACTACTATGTCCAGTTTTGAGCAGTGATTTCCAAAAAAAAAAAAGTGGCCCAACTGGCAAGAACCCAGAGGCAAGCTGCAGGAATCACAGGAGGTCTACGGAACATGACCTAAAAAGGGAGATCCAGGACAGCCGGTCTGGAGATGGAAAAACAGTAGAAAAACATTTAACACAGCAAATTCAAACAAGAAAGTAGCTGGAGGGGAAGGAGGAAGAAAACGCCCTAACTGAATAAGAGGAATAAGACAAGCAAGATGCTCAGTCTGTAGGAGAATTTTAATCAGCATGAAAATCTTTGCTAAGCAGAAGACCCCCACGGTGGAGCAGGTTTCCATCTCCAGGGGTTTTCAAGGGCAGTTTGACAAACTATTTTGTCCCTGCCCTGAGGTGTGGGGCTGAAGAAGCTGTCAGGGCTGGCCGGGCAGGCGGGGGTCGCTGCAGGAGTGCCATGGGCAAGGCGGCCGTGGCGCCCTGGGCAAGGAGCGCCTCAGGAAGCTGCGCCCAGGAGGTTTTGCTGCCGGAGCTGACACCAGGACACGTCCTGCGTGCCTTGTGCCGGCTGAGCCTCTCCGCGGCCGCAGCGGTTCGCCCCAGCGGAGGCTCTGTGCGCGCTCCGGCCGATGCGGGGCCGGGGCCGGGTGCCCGAGGCGGCGGCGGGGCCGGGCGGGGCGGGGAGGCCCCGCTGCCGGTTCCCTTTTTGCCCGGCGTGTGATTGGCGGCGGCTCCGGAGCTGCCTCTGCCGCCGGCTATGGAGCCTCCCCGCCGGCCCCCGGCCCGCGCCGCTTCCTGCTGAGGGAAACACCTGTCCGGAGCCGGGGCCGGAGCCGGGGCCGCCGCTGCGGTGAGTAGCTCCGTGCCGGGGCAGCGGGGGTCGCGGCGGATCCCGCCCCGGGCCGGCGCTGCCCGAGGCCCGGGCTCGCAGGTGGTGCCGCGGCTCCGCTCCCCGCGCCGGCCGCGGGCGGACCCGGCCCGGCCCCGCACCCGCCGCAGGGCGCCCCCAGCCCCGGCAGCCCCGGCGGGGCGGGCGCGGCGAGGCTCGCCCTCCCTCAGGCGGCGCCGGCCGCCATCTCTGGGCCGGGGCGGTGGGCCGGGGGCGGGAGGGAAGCAGGGAGGGAGCCGGCCCCGGCCCCGGCCCGCTGCTCCCGCCGCCTCCCGTGTCCCGTGCGCAGAGCCCCTTCCGCAGCGTGTGCGGCTGGCCGGGAGCGCCCCGCGGTCCCCGCCGCAGCCGCAGTGCTGAGCCCCCCGTGCTGCCCGGTCTCTCGCGGCCTTGGTCCCGCCTCACGTCATGGCCCGAACAGCAGTTAACGAGTTTGATGCCAAACCCGCTGAGGAAGCTGTTGGAACGGTGAATGGAACAATGCGAAGTGAAGGATCGCAGTAGACTGTTCTCTCGAGTCTTGAGATCAGTGAGTCAGCTACGCTACAACACGGCTTTTAAACAATAAGTAACTGTTTCCTCATCCAACAAATACCTTGTGTCTATCTGATACATGAAACCTGTCCGCACCGCAATCCCTTGAAATAATAGCTGAAGGCATTCAGGAGTTTCTGGTGTAGATTAGATCACGCAGTTAACAAGCAGTGTTGGAAAACCGGGTCCAAGTTGACAGGCAGTGTCTAAATAGTGTGTCCCGGCAGGAACAATAGCAGCGATCTCTGGGTTTTAAAACTCTGCGAAGTGTTGCTTCCAAGGTGGATTACTTTGAGATTACTACTACATCACTTGTGTAACCCCGGTTAACTAGAACTTTGCCAAAATTCTTACCTCAATTTACAGAATCAGCTAGAAGTTATTGTTTGTCCCAGGAGCCCCAAATAGATAACTCATATAGAAAATAAAGGTGGTGAAGGCAGGGCATCCTGAAAATGCTACTGCGGTAATTGCAGTCTGATTGACTCCCCAGCCTCCCGACCAAGCTGTATCTGCCGCCTCATATGCTTTTGATGAGGAATGTGGCTGCATTGCCTGTAAAGTTGATTTACTAATGGGAACCTGCACTGATTTATTTCCCATTAGAGCTTGTAGTTGTTAGAGGATCTGAAAAGAAATCGAGTCTAGTGGTATTTTGTTGTTGTGTTCACACTTGAAATGTTAGTGCTGTATCTTTTCTGTGAAGTTCAGCGCTGGATCCCTGCAGGTGTAGGGAAGATGTACTCCTGTCCAGCAAGTTGAAAGTAATGCCCTGCTACACAACAGTGTGGGCAAGTAGATGTTCCAAGCAAGGCTGCTTGGAAGATGCTGAATCTTGTCTTAGTGATTTTGTTTTTTAAAATTTATCTTTCAAGTGAACTTTGTTTAAAACTGTGGCTGTAAGCTTTAGTGTTGTATTTACATAATGCACGCACAAGGTCATTCTAACTCTGGTAGAGAGTGCTTATTTTCTTGAAAGTTAATTTGTCTGGGAAGGAGTTCACACTAAAGTGAAAAGAATAATTTTGAAATAAGGTTTTCACATGATGGATTAAAACAGAAGCAGGTGCTAATATAGAATAAGCATGATAGTAACTGGTAGAATTCTAACATAGTCTTAACAGAGCAGTCAAGATTGACAACTATCCTAAATTTTTTGTAGCCAAATAAGTAATACGTTGTAATATTACACTGTCTTTTTAAAGTACCTTTCAGCCAGTTTTTTCAAATAATTTAATGACTTTACTCATTAGTGTATCTCCTAATCCTGCTGTGAATCATGTTTCAGTCTCAGTTATGCTTAACTGTACTGGCTCCATTCCCTTTCCTTCTCTTCCATCACTGCCCAACTACTCCTGCAAGTGTTGAGTCAGATAAAGGAACTGATCCAGCTGAAAATTAACCTGGTTTTTTTGCAGGTTTTATTATGATCAGGTTGCTGACCTGAGTGATGAGATAGGAACACGACAGAGACAAAGGCAAAACTGATTGCTTGTCTTAGTTACCTTTTACAGACCCATCTTTTCCTTCTCCATTGGACCCCATCAGGATTTTTAGACCACTGTAGGACACGTCTTGTAATACAGGGATATTCAGGGTTGATGAGGCTCATTAGAATTAGAAATTAAACAGTGATTTTTCCCCTTTTTTTTGGGGTGTTGTTGCAGTAGAGTTTTTGAAGTGTCAATACTGTAAGTAAAGCTTAGGCATGACTAAGGTTTTAGGAACTTGATGTGGAATGATTTTTCATTATAAATATCAAAGTTTTGTGATTCATGTGCACGAGGAAATATTGTTTTGCCAATGGATTAGCAGGAAATGGATACAATTTGATATCTCATTGCAGAGACAGATGAGAGACAGCTGTCACTCCAAGAACTGCCTTCTGAAGCTGAGCAAAAGGGGTCAGAGCAGAACTGGGGATGGATATTGGGTTGGAATGGACTAGACATGACAGGTACAGCCCAAATGAATGCAGGAGAAAAGACAGCCTTGTACGGGCAAGGCAGCTACAGAAGTGCCACACATTTTTGTGCTGTCTGATGCAATTTGTGGGAGGATATCTGAACCCGCAGAAGTGTTGCTCTACCTGCCTTTATAAGTGGATGAGAGTGTGAAACAATTGCATTCACTGAGAAATGTACAGGTCTGCTGCATGAGGGAGAGATGCTGCCTTTGCTGGTCTTGATGGTCTTGATCTATGGAGTAGTGTAGAAGAGCTATTTGTATGTATGTTTGAAGAATTAATCCTTAAGTGCATGACTCAAGGAGCAGGCTGAGGACATTTTAGACAACAAGGTTTTTCTAGATCTGCAGAACCCAATGAAACTGAAATGACTCCAGGTTTAGTTAATGGGGCAGCACAATGACTTTTAGAGGAAGGACTCTGCAAAAAATCTGTATAGTCTGTTGTCATGAAAAAAACCTTAATGCTAATTGCTTATGTCTAAATGAAGAGAAATATATGACTACATTGTATTTTAGAATTGAGATGAGAGAAGAGCACAGTGTGTAGTACTGAGATGCCACAAAGACTGTGACTGATGAATGCTGACAGGCTGAATGTAGGTGGAGCATGAGTTTTGGAGGTGTCTTGGCCAAGATGGGTAGATTTCATGTCAGCAACAAAATGTTCAGGGTAATTTCACCACTACCTTAAGAAAATTCAAATACTGGCTTTAAAAGATAGAGAGATCTGGGACAGAGTGTGTGTTCCCCAAACTGATTTTCTGAGAAAAATAACCTCTAAAAAGAAACTATCTTAGCTGACAAGTAGAGTGATGCTCAAAGAGAGAAGAGCTGTGTCAGTGGTGGAGTGTATTTTCTGCTTTTTAATCTTGGCAGAGTGTTAATCAACCTTGGCATGTTGGAGGCAGGTAAGATACTGTGAGGATTTTTTGCCAATACAAAAGGAGGGGTTATTTCTCGCATTTTTATAAAAATGTGTCTTATAAATAGGAAACATGCATATGTTAAAAAAAGGCACTTCACTGTTGGTAGATAACCTTCCAACCTTCCTGTTTCATTTTTTTTCCCTCCTTTTCAAGACTCATCATTTTTTCAAATCTACCACTGTAGGATTTGTACTGCTGGTTGCTCTTCAAAAGATCAGTATTTCACTGGAAAAAGCAGAAGGAAAAAGGATGAAATGAGAGGGTTTTCTGTCTTTTCTTTCTGTTTTGTACAGGTTTTCCAAAGTAGTTTTTTTCCTGTGGGGATTATTTTTTTAGTTCCTATTTAGTAGTAAAAGAACAGCATCTCAGGTTGTAGTTAACCACAAGAATTAGGGTTGAAAGTCTCTGGTTTGATTTCTTCCTGAGTCTAAAGTCACCATTTCTAGTGGATTTCACTGTTTGTATGTAATCATAAGTGAATGAGTTAAAAATATTTGGGGTAAGGCTGCCCAGTGGTTCTGCTGCTGAGGTTACCATGCAAGATCCTTGGTGTATACAATCTCTTTGAGATGCCTGTATGGAGACTGGCTTAAAAATCTCTAGTGAATTTAAGTTGGGAGTTCTTAAATGGCTATCACCATGCAAATAAAAATAATGCAACATTGCATATTTAGTTGTCTTTTATCTACTATTTGTATTTAATTCTTTTAGGAGTTAATCTCTTAAAAATATTATTGGTTCAAATATGTTATTTGAATTAATTAAATTTATTGCCCAGATTATTCTTTACTATTTTAAAAGGTTCTAAATATGTCTTCTATATGTATGTGTTAAATTTATGTACTGGTGGTGTGTTTTTACTGTTGTAACAGGAAAAGCATTCTGACTTCTTTTAAAATGAGCAATCATATGTATAATCAACTTGGTTAAAACTTCCTTCCTGGTAAGTGCAGCACTTCCTTTGCATCTGGGTATGAGACCGAGCAAGAAAAGCAGAACAGCTTATACAAAGAAATCTTTTGTGTGAATGATCTTCCTTTAAAAAATAGGAACTACAAAAATTAAACAAATGAATAATCTTCAGCAATTCAGCCTTGGTTTTATAAGCAGGTAATATTTCCTTGTACTTTGTCAATTATAGAGGTGGTGTGTCCGCAGTCGCTGCTTTCTGGAACTAAGAAGAATTTTAGTTAGCATGCTGTGTTTGAATTTAATATTTTATATTTTTATCTGCTTATTTTATTATCTGCTAAGGCATCATTACACTGGCTTTATTTTTTCCAGCAGTTAAGGATTTTATATGTAGAAATTGTTGCTTGGTAAAGAAGTGCAGTATGTTGCTGTAACTTGGCTTGTGCGAGTGCACTCAATCAGCATTGAACAATTTCCACTTCAATATTGGTCGATAGAGATTAACTGAGAAACAATATTTTTTGTTTACTGGATGCTCATAAGGTAGGCTACTCATGTTTAATATTGTTTTACTGGTGGTTTAGGTGTGATTTGATGTATGGGGTAATAAATCAGCATCAGCTTGGGAGATTTTTCTTCTGTAACAAAGTAATAGTTCATATTGGCAGTGTGTACTTGGAAAATGGATGGATATTATCAGTCTGGGGAATTGATTTATTTAAAAGAAGCACATCTATGGACACTTGCCTTGAATTTAGATGCACTTTAAATATATCTTCAGATATAGTCCCTGACTTTTCCATCCTAAGGGCTTTTTTTTAGGTTGAAGTCCTGATTCCTCATCACTAGCAGAGAAAAGTGGGAATAAGCTCATGTCTGTCCAGACTGCAAATAAATTGCTTGTTTTGTTACTTTCTGCCATTCCTAGAGCTCAGTGGGACTGCATTTTATTCATATACAGGAGTGTGCCTTTTGATTTCTATGAAAACCCACGTATGTTAACATCAGCAGCATCAAAACAGATGAGGCAGCAGAAGAATCAGTGCTTGATCAAATAGAAGCAAGAACTAATCAATATGGAGATTGCACATTCGAGCTGCTTATCCTCAGTAAAATCTGGGCAAGATGTTTAAAACCTCTTTTTTAGTTACTTAATCACTGGAGAGTTGGTTCAAGGTTTTTTATTTATATTTGGTATTGAATTGAATAGGTTACATCTGAAGCGGTTCATGTAAATCAAGTATTTGTGACCAGAAATTAAGGGGAAGTGGAAATATAAAAAATGTATATGAAAAGTTAAAAAGTAAAAATAAATGAAAATGTGAAAGTAATGAAGTAATTGTATATTTTGCTAGATTTCTTCTGGCATGGAGTTGGGGGATCATGAACAGCCTGTTGTTATGAGAGATGAAAACAAACGAAGGAGAAGAAGAATGAAACCTCATTGTACATCGAGTAGTTTTTCGTCCACGGAACTGATACCCATTGAGTTCATTTTACCTACGAGCAATAAGCATACTAAAGCACCAGAAATGATGTTACTTGAAATAGCTGGCAACTGTACGGTGGAGCAAATGAAAGCACAGATTTGGATGCGTGCAATAGAGACGAGTCAAACCTCAGACTTCTACCATGCATTCACCCCAGATCAGTTTATTCTGCAGTATCAGAAGAAAGGGCAATGGTATGAAATTTATGATAAACATCAAGTGTTACAGACTTTGGACTGCATACTGTACTGGAAGGTGTTGCAGAAGAAGGTAGGCAAGATCTATGTTGTCCAGAAACAAAAACCATCAGAAGAAGTTCAGGAATTTCAGCGGCAACTTAATGATTTGATTGGTTATGATGTCACTGATGTAAGCAATGTACATGATGATGAGCTAGAATTTACCCGGCGCAGATTAGTCACTCCACGAATGATAGAGGTAGCCTGCAGAGATCCTAAATTATATGCAATGCACCCATGGACTACATCTAAGCCACTCCCAGAGTATTTATTTAAAAAGATCACTAATAATAATATTTTCATAATCATACATAGAGGAACGACTAGTCAGAAAATTAAAGTGTCAATAGATGACACTCCAGATATGATTCTCCACAGCTTTTTCACAAAAATGGCAAAGAAAAAGTCTTTGATGGACATTCCTGAAGATCATAGTGAACTGGATTTTGTTCTCAGGATTTGTGGCAGAGATGAGTACATTACAGGAGAGACACCAATCAAAGATTTTCACTGGATAAGACAGTGCCTTAAGAATGGGGAAGAAATCCACCTTGTCCTCGACAATCCCCCGGACCCGAATGAAGATGAGGTTCAGAAGGAGGAATGGCCCTTGGTGGATGACTGTACAGGAGTTACAGGGTATCATGAACAATTGACAATAGATGGAAAAGATCATGAGAGAGTCTTCACTATCTCTTTGTGGGATTGTAATAGGAAATTTAGAGTGAAAATAATTGGCATTGATATCCCAGTTTTACCAAGAAATACTGATCTTACTGTGTTTGTAGAGGCTAACATTCAACATGGGCAGCAGCTCCTTTCACAGAGAAGGACTTCGTCAAAGCCCTTTACTGAGGAGGTTCTGTGGAATATTTGGTTGGAGTTTGATATCAAAATTAAGGATTTGCCTAAAGGAGCACTCCTGAATCTTCAGATATACTGTGGCAAAGCACAGGGACCATCTGCAAAGACAAACCTTCAGTCACATGAATCCTCCAACTCTGATGCAAAATGCAAAACCCAGCTTCTCTATTATGTAAATCTTTTGTTGATAGATCACCGTTTCTTGCTACGAAGTGGGGAGTATGTGCTCCACATGTGGAAAATTCCAGGTAAGGGGGAAGAACAAGGAAGTATAAATGCAGACAAACTCACATCAGCAACTAACCCAGATAAAGAAAACTCAATGGCTATCTCTATTGTGCTGGACAAATACTGCCACCCAATTGCCTTGCCCAAGCACAGGATATCGTCAGACCCCCAGGGGGACAGGACCCGAGCTGAAATGCCCAACCAGCTTCGCAAGCAACTTGAAGAGATCATAGCAACTGACCCACTTAATCCACTTTCTCCTGAGGACAAAGAACTGTTGTGGCACTTTAGATATGAGAGCATAAAGCACCCCAAGGCATATCCTAAGCTGCTTAGCTCTGTGAAATGGGGACAACAAGAAATAGTGGCCAAAACATACCAGTTGCTAGCTAAAAAAGAGGCTTGGGATCAGAGCACTTTAGATGTTGGACTCACAATGCAACTTCTGGACTGTAACTTTTCAGATGAAAATGTCCGAGCAATGGCAGTTCAAAAACTGGAAAGTTTAGAAGATGATGATGTTCTTCATTATCTTTTACAGCTTGTGCAGGTAAGGTGTATCTGCATTCCTGAACTCTGCCTTCCAGGAATACATTTGCATTACCCCATAATTTGCATTTCCCATTTTAGTAGGTCTTGTTAGTATTCCTTAGTTTTGAAGTCTTCAATGTTTAGTCAAAGCAGTGGTAGTAACCAGATTAATGTAAAATACACTTTCCTACTTTTTGTCTTTTACCTTTGTGGATGTTTTTGTGGAACTATTGCCTTGTGTTTTACAATTTGTATCTTGTGTTTACAGTAGTTAGTTTTTCTTGAAATTGTTACTGCCAGCACAGCTGTGATGGGAGTAAATTCTAACTGTTCTGTCTGTAATCCTGTTCACATTGGGTTTGAATCACACAGCTCTGAAGAGTTGTTGACTGACTTTACTGGTGGTTTAGAAAAGAGTGTAGATAGAAAGAAAGTAAATGCAGATGTTGACATGGGCAAGGCCTGAAGCAAAATCTGGGGTTGGGTTTTAGGTCAAGGATGCCAGTGTAATTACATAGTATGTTGCAGTAACTTCAGTCTTGTGCTGCTAAGGGGAGCAAATTTATCTAGATAGTCCCCCTCCAAATTTTTGAAAGTAGCTCAAAAGTTGATAGGACTACATACTAAGATTAAGTCCTTCTGGGAACTTGGGTATAGAATTGTGGTTCTAATGGGAAAGGACCACTGCTGTATAGATTTGAAGCACTTTGTGTGTGCATCTGCCAGATCAAACATTGGGAAGGTTTATATTGGTTACACAAGAAACTTGGTTTGGTTGCTTTTCTCTCAAGATGATGCCATCAGTTGGCAGTGTCAAAGTCTCCTCTGGTGTCTGATGGAAGGTGTAACCTTGTGTTCTTCCTGGTAAGCACAGCCCCTGGAGCCAGGTGGGGCTCTGTTTTGCATGGAAAGGCTGGTATCCCTCAGAGCAGGAAATACTTTTTTCAAAGAACCAGAGGACAACATTCAAAGTTTAAAAAAAAAAAAAGGAACTACTGCAGCTGGGGAAGCAGCTTTTTATTTCTGCAGCTTCAGAGAGAGCTCAGAATCCCAGGAAAATGAAGTCAGTATTTCAGATTTTGCTGCACATTGCTTTAAACAAAGCCTTACTAGCCTTGTCTTTGCTTGTCTGAAGATGAGGCAGAATTTATGCACTTCTGCATTAACCGAAGGAGTCGCTGCGGTTACCTCATTGGGCCTCCCACGTTGCTGCTGCTATATATATGCTTGGCTTGTGAGCTTTTGCTGTCTACATGTGGCTCAGCAATTTTATTCACTTTTTTTTGTATCTAAATTAGGAGTTTGGGATGATGATTGGTTGCTATCAAAATGCCTGAGAAAATAGGGGAAATAGTGGGGTTGTTTCATTCTTTTTTAAAAAATCGTTTGTTTTCAGGAAGTACAAATCTGGTGAGTTTTAAAAAGAATAAACCTTTCTAACAATTAAATAAAACATTGTAGCATAAACTCATAGTGCCTTAACTTCACTGTGTCATTTTACTAAGAGGTGTAAGAAATAATGAGCTTACCATCCTTAAAAATGAAAAACATGCTGCATTCCAACTTGTACCACTCTGCTGCTTTCCCTGTCTTTATTTCTTAGCTAACTATGGAACATAAGCTGTCAGCATTCTGCAGCAAAGTTTTGGTATGACAGTGTATTTAAAATCTACATTTTTCAGAGAATGGATGTCGGCCATTCCTCTGCTCTAGTGGATGCATCTCTTCTGCAAATGGTTGTCACTTTTCAAATGCACACCTTTATGAAAGCTCTATGGCTTATTTCACTCTGCACAGGATATTCCCATTTTATCCTCTGTAGAGTTAGAAATCAAGCATTTTATTTCCCCACAGGTTATTTGTAATAGAAGCAGCCACACCATAAATCAACCTATTGAGCTCCTTATAATGTCTGTTCTTCTGTGCGCAGTTGATAAACCATGGATAGGATAGTTAAAATGCAACAAAATTCTTTGTAAGATAAACACTGATGGCTGTACTACATGTATATGGCAGTCTTATAATTCAGTCTTCTGCTGAATTGACAAGGAAAAATGCACACAGGTCAGTGCCAGCAGACATTTTTTAATGGCCAGCTTTCATTGTTGCTGTGCAGAAGCTGATATTTGACTTTGTGAAGAAAAAAGGGCTGGACTGTTAAAAATAATTATCTAAGCACCAGCTCAATAACGATGGTTGTGATGCATTTTTAAATATTGTTTTATGTTGAAATATATTTACAAGTTCAATAAGGAGGTTTTGTTTTGAAGTAATGGTTGGTTGTTTAGCTGTATTTCAGTCTTAACTTGTTTTTCAAGGTTATGTGAACATTAGGCATAGAATATACAGAGTGAGGTTTATAATAGGCTTTCTTAGAACTGTAAGAAAATCCATTTGAATTTATGTGTTAATTATTGCTTTCGGGCACCTTACTGCAGTGAAAATTAATTTTTATTAAAAACCCCTCATACCTCATAATCTCATACACAAAGTAAAAGGATCTATATATTGTTATATTTGTAAATTCTCATTGTCTTTCCTAAATAAGATGATGTTGTTTGGGGATATAAAACAGTACTGCAGACAGTCAAGACAGTTCTTGCAGAATTATGGTACAGGAGAAGGGCAAGTCTGGTGCTTGCCTTTTTTGTCTGTCTGGTGCTTAGCTTTCTTGTCTGTCTCTTAGCCAGCAGCTAGAAAGAACGTTTCTTTGTGACATTTTTATAAGTTGCTTCATTGGAAAGTTGACTTAGTTTTCTTTTTTTCTTTTGATTAAACCCACAGGATGATTTGCATTTCAGAAATCATGTTGATATTTTCATAATAAAAATGCAGTATGTGCCACAGTGTTTGTAAGAGTTTATAAAACTGTAATTTGTTTGATGAATTTAGCAGACCCTTGCTGATGGCTTGGTTGCTTCTTTGCAAGCTGCAGACCACAGAGATCTTGAAAGAGCCATTATATTCTGTTGAATAACTGTTGCTAGAGGTTTGCATACTTTGTTGCTTCTGAAAGCTGAGCATACTACACGCACCCAGCTCCCTGCGCATCCCTTTGTTTTCCCCTAATCTCCCTACAGGCTGCTTCCTGGCACTCTATTTCCAGAACCTGAAGCCATTCACCAACCCCTCAGTCCATGACAGGGATTTTGTGACTCTGATTCATAGATTGTATGCTTCTTATTTCTCTTTTGTTGCTGTGGGATATAAGTACATACTTTTTTCCACCATTAATCTGAATACAAACCTTCTGTAAGCTTGAATTCCTCAAGCAGCATGAAAGAAGCTGCTGGAAAAATGAGTTGAAGTGGAGAAGTTCCCTGGTACTACCCAGAATCTGGAAGTGTGATGGTTTTCTGGCAGACCAATTCAGTTGGTTATTGGGATGGAGAATAACAACAACAAAAAATTCTAATACAGGCACTTGAAAATAGTTGTTGACTTTCTCCTCCCACCCTCTTTTTTGGCAGTATCTTGGAAATGTCTGTGGGCTTGGGTGGAGGGGAGCAGCTTTTGAAGGAGAAAAAATACATACGTTTTCACAGGCAGTAAAAAAAAAACTCTAGTGAAGTCTTCCTCTTAATTGTACTTCATTATTGTAGGATGTGTATCAGAACTTTTAATCTGTCATTCATTTATGGAATAAAGGCAGGTAAGTACTCTGAGAAGCTGCTCCTGTATCCTGTTTTTTCTGGGGAACCCACCAGTGAATCCTGGTGCCCTAGTGGATGTTGAAGTAGTGGATGTTGACCAAAACCAGTATTTTCTTGTTGAAACATTTTATTTAAGAGCTATTACAAGCACATTATTCCATCTGCCAGTAATCATTTCAAGCATTCTCAGTATCAGTCATACTGCAAGCTGGTTTCTGATCTTGCTGGTTTTTGCCAAGAATGACGTTGCTTTGTGCATCTGCTCAGGTTGGACTCTGTGGTTAGGGAGTTGTCACATTAATAATAAACCTGAAAAAAAACCTGTTGCAAACAAAATATGCTTCTTGAATCAGACAGGGAAGCCTCAAAAGACCTGCTTTGTTACACATTTTCTACTTCTGGGGCAGTTTGGATGTCACTGGTTAAGTGTAAGCAGTGGGATCTTTAGTGTGTTAACAACATGTCTTTTATGTTTGTATCACTCAGGCTGTGAAATTTGAGCCATATCATGACAGCGCATTAGCCAGATTTTTGCTGAAACGTGGTTTGAGAGTAAGTACTTCAAAATATAGCCAACTTACACTAAAGTTGCTGGAATTATTAAAACCCTTTGTCAAGAACTGAATGCTAATTTGTACTGTTTTTCTTTACCTGTAGAACAAAAGAATTGGTCACTTCTTGTTTTGGTTCTTAAGAAGCGAAATTGCCCAGTCCATGCACTACCAGCAGAGGTTTGCAGTCATCCTTGAAGCCTACCTTAGGGGCTGTGGAAAAGCAATGCTGCATGATTTCATGAAGCAGGTTCAAGTAATTGAATTGCTGCATAAAGTCACAATGGAGATTAAATCAGTTTCTGCAGAAAAGTATGATGTTACTTCTCAAGGTATTTGCCAACAGGCATTTCTTTGTTGTTAATGTTTTTTTCTCTTTGGGTGTGAAAAACTAGGCAGTGAATTGTACTGTTCATTAAGAAAATTTGGGATAAATTGCTGTCAAAGGGCATAATTTTTGCTTCCTTTAAAATGTGAGCATAAGTTAATAATGATTGAACCAGTAATAGATTTGTTTGCTCATTTCACCCCAAAAGGGGAAGAATATCAATGTTCTAGTCACCCAGTATTTTCCCAAGCTTTGGCTTATCTTCTTGAACCTCAAGCCGTGCCAACTGGGAAACAGATAAGTTCTTGTACTTTAGCTGAATGCCAGTGCTGAAAAAAGACACAAATATTAACTGGAAATTAAAAGTGACACTTGCCAAGAAATACAGCCTTCCTCTAAACTCTTACTAGAAGATTTTTGGCAGGAAGGTCAGGGAGGAGTCCAGTGCAGCCTCTGCTATGCCATGGAAGTATCTGGTGGATCAGGCATGAATATACAGGGCGTGGCTTTGAGGAGTCCTGTCAGACAGATGTTGTATTGTTATTTCCAGTTCTTGCAAGCACTGCTTTGGGAGCCACAGTAGGGTTATGCAATGTCTCTTTACCTCTGGGTTTTACATGCCTTTCCCCCCACCCCCAGCTTTCTTAAAAGCTTGTTTATCCTCATTCTTGTTACTTGCCTGGTGTTGGGAGTAAGTGCGAGAGGATGAATGACAGTATTAAAATTCTAAAAGCTGTAGAGAGACCACCTTTTCCTGCATGTTCATCCTGGTATGCTCCAGGCCAGGAAGTCATTGGATGGGAAAGCTTTTTCACTCTGGTTATGCAGAAATGACTGTGGTGGTGTTTCAAAAGATATTTGAAAAAAATACGCATTTATTCTTCAATATATAGTATAAAATCTGTTATGTTACCACATAGGGTGGGTTAAGATACTTACTGAAGCCCCATATAAAACACTTTTTCTAAACAACTTCCTAAATTTTTCTTAAAATATTCTATAACCAAAACGTATTTAGTTAGAATTGCATATTTTAGAAAGAAACTACACAACCTTGCAGATGTACATGTCTGTAAGAGCAGTGGATTCTATAATACATTATCTTTGAAGGATATGTGGGCAAAGAAGAAAAGCTTCAAGAGAAAGCAATCATATTAACACCCACCTGGTTTTGAAATTAAAGAATCTTTGGATGTAATGTACAGCAGAACACTGAAAGATGACTTATATAATTGACATTTTCACTGAATAAGGCTTCCTGAAACTGTGGAGTGTCCTAATAATTCTATATCTAATGTAATTTATTTTCTGAGTATTGAGGACATAATTTTTTCTACAGGCACTCTCTACTTCTTATATTTTTAAAAATGTATATCCAAAATTTTATTCTGTAGGTTATTGCTTCTTTTTTGTCCCAACATTTCTAAGTTCATTGTTGTTCATATTTTCAGTCTGAATGTTTTATCCTGTTTCATTTCACTCTGTCATGCAGTCTCATCTTATTCTTGTATATATATTTCTCCAGTGTTTGTGGATTTACTGTAAAGAACAAATTCCTTCCTGCTAGGTCCATACTATTCCAGTAGCAAACATTGTCAAACTGTTTCTTTCACTTTTCACTGTAATCTCTTTGCTTATATTTGAAGATAGCAAGTAATAATAAATAAAAAAATTCATAAGATGATAGTATTACATCTTGTATGGGATTATCTGCTTTCATCACCCTCTGAGCTAGATGATTTGTTTCCCAAGAATGTGTCTATGCAGCTGTTTCATTGCTTAAAATACATAGCACCTTGTTCTTAAGCCAGATCAACTTGAAAGTGGTTTTAGCAAGTGCCTTTACTCGTGTCTTAAAATCAGCTATTCCTAATCTTTTGTAGCTTCAGTTGGTTTGCTTACAGTTTTCAAATTACATTACATTACATTGCAACGAGGAGACTTAGTGAGCTAACAGTAAACTCTAACAGTAAACTGTGAACAGTAACTTTCCAAGATAGCTGTCTAGGAAATCTATAGTTACATTAGAGAAAGCTGTTTCATTATCCAAGTTACTACAACTTAGGTGCTTTTGAGGGGGCAGGGTGGAGTTGTGAAGGGTTTTTTGTTTGTTTGTTTGTTTGATTGGTTTGGTTTTGTGTTATTGTTTGTTTGGGTGTGGGATTCTTGAGGTATTTTTTTTTAAAGTATCTAATTTTGAAGTCCACTTGTTAGCTCCTGTATATTGCTGCTAGATTTACTTTTTACCAGAGGAGATACCATGTTAGTTACCAGGCACTGCTAGTAGTTCTTTTCTAAAACCCTCTAGGACACGTGTAATATTTGTGTTCTGTGAGTTGTCAGCCAATTCTTTTGGCTTCACTTTTTTAATTTGATAGCAGTGTTTGTTCTGATTTTTGTCTAATGTACACTAAGAGCCCAAAGAGTCTGTGTCTTGAGCTGCATCAAAAACAGCATAGGCAGCAGGTCGAGGGAAGTGATTCTGCCCCTCTACATGGCCCCTGTGACACTCTGTGTGGAATATGGCATCCAGCTCTGGGCCACTCAGGACAGGAAAGACATGGATCTGCTGGAATGAGTCCAGAGGAGAGTCACAAAAACAATGGCAGGGCTGCAGCACCTCTCCTGTGAGGAAAGGCTGGGAGTGATGGGATTGTTCAGCCTGGAGAAGGCTCAGGAGACCTAACATCAGCCTGCCAGAGCTTACAGGGAGTTTGTAAAAAGGGTGGGGGACAAACTTTTAAAAACTTTTTTGTAGGGTCTGTAGTGATAGGACAAGGTTAATGGTTTTAAACTAAAGGAGGACAGATTCTGACTACACAAAAGGAAGGGTTTTTGGTTTTTTCTTTTTTTTTATGATGAGGGTGTTGGCACTCTGGAACAGGTTGCCTAGGGTGGTAGACATGCCCCATGCCTGGAAGTGTTCATGGTCAGGTTGAATGGCTCTGTGAGCAAGTGGAGTTGAAGATGTCCCTGCTCGTTGCAGGGGGATTAGACTAGATAGCCTTTAAAGGTCCTGGCCCACCCAAGCCAATCCATGATTCTATGATTCTATTTTAAGTATCCAGGTCCATGTTTAGCTTTATCAGCATGATTTTTTTTCTCTTTAATTCTTATCTCCAAAATTACTTTACATGTATATACATCCACTGCTGTGTAGCTACGGTTTCTTTTAGGACAGTGTTCAGGTCTTTGCCCTAATGCAGGATAATCACCAGTGCATTGCTCATGCTGCTGACGCTCACTAGCTGAGGTGAAAAAAATACATCTTGCATTGTATAATCTGTACTATTCTGAGTTGAAGATTCAGGAGCTTGAGGTTTTATTAATTAAAAGATTGTGTTTAGGTATGAGCATTTAAATTCTTGTTCATACAAATATACAGCAAATTTTCTTCTTACAGGAATGTGAGATTACGAAGGCTGCACTGTGAAACCAGTTTTAGGAGGATAGGAAATTCAGTGTCTCTGTAGTCTGTCTCCTTATGGTTACAGAGTCATTGATTCCAGGAATTCAAAAGCCACAAGTCTGTCTGCATTTCTTGTCAGTTATGAGGGAAAATACTTTTTGGTGTATTGTACGGTGTTTTGTTTTTTAAACAAAAGCTGACATTTTAATGTAAACTCTTACTGTTCAGTGTTTCTAATACTGCAGAGAAGGCACAAGACTTCTGAGGTGTTTGAAGACTTTACATTTAGGTATCTGAAACAACCCTGGCCATTGATAGTTCAAGTTAAAGAGTTTTCCTCCATTCCTTGAATCAGGACATCCAGGAGGAAAGCAATTTAAAATTATAGCTAAATGGAGCTTTTTAGCTGAAGTATAATGCTCAACAAGTTTGATTACCTATAACCTTTTTGCCTTCCAATGTTTGATTTCACTGTGTTTTCTTTCTTGTAATTGCAGTTATTGCACAGCTGAGACAAAAGCTTGAAAAATTACAGGGCAGTAAACTTCCAGAAAGTTTTAGAGTTCCATATGATCCTGGGCTAAGAGCAGGAGCACTAGTGGTAAGTATATTCTGACTTCGTACAAATAATTAAATATTTGCAAGTATGTGTCACTTGATAAAAAGTTTGCTAATATGTCAAAAGGTCTTATTTCTGTGTGGACACAGTGACATTGCATGGACTCAGCAGCTATTGTTATTTTTCTAAATGTAATAACATGCCACCATGTGCTAAAAAAAATTTGCAATAACCCATGAAATCCTAATCATTAAATGGCAATTACACTTTCCTTTTTCCATTAGTTGAATACAAGATTTAACCAGGTAGCTGACTTTTTTTTTTGATTAAATAACTGTATAAAACTTTAATCTGATTCAGGGGCTTTGGGATATTCAGTTTCCATTCTTCCAGTTACTTTCTCTGTCTTATCCTGATTATATCTGTCACTAAGGTTTGGGTCCAGACTTTCATCATACTGACAAAAACGTCTGCCTCAGCTATTTCTGATTTTTCAGTATCTCTGTGTTGGTTTTGTTAGAAAGTATATTATGATTTTGTTAGAAATACATTAGGAAACACTTGGGTTTTTCTATATTGCTGCCTTCAGTTTTGTGGTGAGATTGCAATTGTGTATGTTGACTCAGAGTTAAAAAAAGATTCATAGATCAGCAGATGTGTAGTGAGAGGAAATTGGATCATGCATCTAAAATGCAATGTGAGGTAAAGAAGCACAGTCAAGATCCTTGGACTCACTTCATGTGCAGGAAGGACCCTACAAGGAAAGAACCCATTAATTTTCTCCTAGCTAAGGACAGACAAACCATCCAATTTAAGGAATTGCCAAATCTTCAGGCATTGTTTCTGTTAAATAAATCTGTGCCTTGGAAGACAGGCTATGAGCTAGTCTGTCTTCAATCTGAGATAATGAAACACCCTTCAGGTGAGCGTGGCTGAAGCACTGTCAGCACATTCAGAAGCCAATTCAGACATTTCTTATTCAGAAGTAATTTGTTATTTCTTAAATACTATTTTCTTGTTAGCATTTTGTATATTCTCTTTAGTCCTCTTTTATAATGGTTTTTTTGGGTACAGAAATCATCAACAGCTTGACAGAAAGTAGGTTTTAAAATAAAAAAGATTCCTCTGGATTTTTTTGGTTTTCCTTCACTTAGGAAATATTCAGTTCTTCCAGGACCTTCCTAGATGAACTAAACAATAGATTTACAAAAGATGTCCAAAAATGGATGGGTTAGCTTTTTCTTTTTCCAAACTATATGAGTAAAAACATTTGGTAAACAAACTAAGCTTTCATTTAATGTTCATTCTAACAAGTACTGTTTGTCCATAATCTTCAAAACCTAAAATTTTTGAAGTCTAAACCAAATATTAGAAACAAAATCAGAGTTATGAATAAGTTCAAAGATTTTAAAAGTTCTTTCCTTTTTGAAATAAGGATGGAAAAAACTATTTTGTTTAAAACTACAGGCTCAGAATTTCAGTAGATGAAACATGAATATACCAAAATACTCTCTTTATCATGCCTCCTATGTGCTCTCAAATACTGATGTGCACTTGCTTTTATTTTTTTTAATTTTACATGGCTTTATTGTACATAGTAATGTTCAACAATGAATCAGGAATTTCAGAATAGAAAGTAAGACATACTACAGTTGTCTTAGCCATAATAAATGAAAAAAACATTTGAAAAACTGCAGTTTCCAGGTCTGAATTTATCAGTATTGAAAATGCAATAAAACTAAATAGGGAATTTATTATCTTATGAATGATTACCATAAATTAGTTTCCAAAATGCCATTTCCCCCCCATGAATTTGAAGACATTACTAAGGGAATCAAATCAAGCAATCTGGAATGTAGTTGCTAGAAGTCAGAAGGGTGGATGATGTGGTAAATTGCACTGGACAATGATTAATATTCTGCTTTTGCCAAAACACCTCTCAAAGTGCTGCTGTGAAGATCCCTGTTTTCCAGTTTTGTCAGAATCTCTATTCCTATTTTAAATTTGTCTGAAGGAAGCTAAAATTCAGTTTTGGAGAATTAAATACACTTTTTCCTTTATCATGGACAGTGGTTAAAAGTTGTGCAGGTTCAGGGAGGCTTTGTGTGGCAACTGAACTCCGTCCTTTACACTTGCTTTCAGTGTGTTGCTTGTGGCATAGCTGAGTGGAAGCTGGTAAACTATTCTGTTAAAAAGGTTTCTTGGGTTGGCATCAGGAAACAGTAAATGTGTCTTTCACAGATAGAAAAATGTAAAGTAATGGCGTCCAAGAAGAAGCCCCTCTGGCTTGAATTTAAATGTGCAGACCCAACAGCTCTGTCAAATGAAACCATAGGCATCATCTTCAAACATGGAGATGACCTCCGTCAGGACATGCTAATTATTACAGGTATGAGAGCTAAACCTTATAAAGATAACATGAATATTTAAAAATATTTTTAAATAATTTTGCTTTTCCAATGTGTGTGTACTTTGTCTTCACTGTCCATATGAAATGAGAGGTTGTCTTTTGTATTTAAAACTCTGTATGGCAAGGCTGACATCAGCACTGGCTCATCTTTGTCATACTGTGTTATGGAGTAACCCTGGTGGGATGGAAAAAGAGGAAGAGCAAGAGCAAGAAAACTTGCGTGTTGAGCTAAAGGTGGTTTAATAAGCAAAGGAGAAGTGGAAGAAGCAAGGAAGAAAACAAAACAAGTGGTGCTAAGGCAGTCACTCCACATCCACATCCCATGGGTGGACCAGTTCCCAGCTAGTCCCTGCACAGAAGATGGTTAACCTACATAACCCCTTGCTCCCTGTTTTATTGCTGAGCATGACATTGCTCAGCATGGCTATTTCTTTGGTTGGTTTCAGGTTGTGTCCCTGGTTGTGTCCCCTGCCAATCTCTTGTGCACCCCAATCTAGTCACAGTGAGGTGGGTGAGGAACTGGCAGCCTTGGCACTCAGCAGACACTGTTCAGCTGGGGCATGGGGACATCGGTGTGCTCGCAGCACTGCTTTGGTCACCCCCTAAACCACTGCACACTACAAGCTGCTCTGAAGAAAAGGAGCTTCTTCCAACCAGACACAGTGCCTACAGTTACCCTGGCTTTTCCTGCCATATGCCATACATATTTCACATTTTAGTGTTCTAGAGTGTGGTGGTGTTCGCAGGGGACCCAGGATGAGGGAAGAGATGAGAATCTTGACTCCCTGTTTCAGAAGGCTGATTTATTATTTTATGATGTATATTATATTAAAGAAAATTATATACTAAAACAAAACTAAAGAAAGAGAAAGGATTTCATCAGAAGGCTAGAAAAGAAAGGAATGGAATGATAATAAAATCTTGTGACTGACTAGAGAGTCTGAGACAGCTGGACTGTGACTGCCATCAAGTAGAAACAATCCACGAGACCAATCAAAGATGCACCTGTTGCATTCCACAGCAGCAGATAATTACTGTTTACATTTCATTTCTGAGGCCGCTCAACTTCTCAGGAGAAAAATCCTAGCAAAAGTATTTTTCAGAAAATATGTCCATGACACTAGAGACAGACTCTTACTTAGTGCAAGATGGCCTGCTTCTCTGATGAAGTGTTTTTATCATTCATTTATGCAATGGGTGAAGTTAGCAAATGAAAAATCAGTAGCCTAGTCTCACTCTAGTTTTAGACAACTGGTTTGTTAGGGCTTCTGGAGATATTAATGGAGAAAAGTGGGCATGCTTGCTAACACATTCAATCTCACCTCATGTAGAAATCATACAATATATTTATTAATACCTTATAGAAGAGTAAAGATTTCCTGGTTGCAGAACATATAAGAAATATAAACCCTGGTTCTAGAACTGCTTATCTGAATGGCTGCACACTTTCTGTATTTATCTCTTAATCAAATAGCAAAGTAAGTTTTAGCCCCATCTTAGAACTCTTAGAAGTGTTATTTGTATGAGTAATCTGTAATGTTCAAATAATTTGAAATAACTTAGCATATCCATTTATTTTTACTAGATTCTTCGAATTATGGAATCCATTTGGGAAGCAGAATCCTTGGACCTCTGTTTGTTGCCATATGGTTGCATTTCTACAGGGAACAAAATAGGTACGTGATCACACTTACTGTGATTATAAATTCAAAATACCATATCTACAGAAGATCTGGGAGAACTATTCTTATATGTGCAGTAGTCCTGAGGTAAGCAGCACTTTATTACACTTTCTGTGAGCAGCCTTCAGGTGCAGCTTGGCAGTGTTTTCTGCCCTGCCTTGAGCTGTAGCACAGCTGTTTACTGGCTGTGATTCCTGTGCAACAGCTTGGCTTGTGCTGCAAGCTCCTCTTTAATAACAATATCTAGTATGAAACATCAGTGAAAGTGAGTGACTTATTCAAGATGTATTTTAATGTGTTGATAGGAATAAAATAAAGAGCAAAACATTTATATTTTTTGTGACTTAAAGCTTCATACCTTATACCACATAGAAGCAGCAACATTACTTAACAGGATACTCAGGTAATATTTCTCACTGGGCATTAGTTCCTGCAGCAGAGATGATCAATTTTTCAGAACTTGTGGTGAAAGAAATCAAGTAAGGAATCCCAATAAAATTAAGACTCTTTATAACTCTTTAATATATTTACGTAATGTACTTCCTCTCTAAAATCCATTGCCACATAAAATTTTTTAATATCCTTTTGATTTCAGGATAGCTCAGAAAACCCAAACTCACTGATAAAATACCTTTTATATTAGGAGAAACGAGTTTATTTTCTCCTAATATAAATGTTTTTAAATTGAATTATATTTATTGATAGAATTTTAATAATAAAGGAAATGGAAAATTGTACATGAAAATGATAACTAAGTATAAATATAAGGAAAGTCGGGGGGGGGGGGTTCCTCTTCTTTAGAAGTGTTAAACCTAATTTTTAAAGAGCTTTTTAGGATCGGATTTAATTTTGTTTAAAATTATCTCAAGAAAATGTAATGTATCTAAAAAATGAAGGAAGAAGGAGGAATTCTGCCAGTAATTCTAGCATTTTCATACTTGAGTTAACATATTTCTGTTATTGTTTCATGAATTCTTAATTGATTCCCCATTCTTCTGTTTCAAGGAAATAATATTTTATTTTCCCCTATAGGCATGGGAGAGATGTAAGAATTTAGCATCCTTTTAGCACCACAGCAGGGGCATGGTTAATCATATTAACACTCCTGCTTGGTTTGCTGAGAATACCTGCAGCCTAAATTAGTAATGCTCAATGTGGCACACTTTGATGTAGAGCTTATGCTTGTTTGGAGCAGAACCAAAGAGTAGTGGCATGCAAATGTTCTGTCACAGTATTCACATGTGGTCTTCTTCCAGGCTGCTTCTTCCCTCCCTCTTAACACTCCCATGGAACTTGGGGCAGTTTCTGTGTGTTGACACAAGGACAGTACTCTACACTGAGCACAGGGAAATAAATGGGTGTCTTACATCTGGGGCTGGCACCCCCTCCTGCATAGGGCATTCTCATTCTGTTAAAGACATTGCATCCAGTGCAGTTTGTAATTTTGGAAGCATCTGTCCTTGCCACTGCTGCTGCCAAGCAGGCCTGTGTAGGATGAACTTTCTCTTCTCTGTGTCACTGGTAAAAGGCCACACCCTGCTCTCTCTCCCTTTGACATGTCCATGTGTTCCTGGCTCTGTGAGGCAATTACCACTACTTACTGAGCAGCATCACTGCCGAAATGAAGAAGTTCAAGCTGCCTCTCAGAAGAGGCACCACAGAGCCCCAGAAACACATTGCTTGGTGCATTTCCTGCTGCACTCCCTCCCAGCTGGATGCAGCCCAGCTGAGAACTGCTGTCCTTGGCACTTCGTGAGCCAGCTCTGCCCCCCCACCATCAAGGAGCTCTTGGCTGGCAGAGGGAGATTGGTGAGCACAGCCAGGGAAAGATTTTCCAACAGCTGCAGTGGAGCTGGAGCTCACACCCAGGAGCTAAACAAACAGCTTGACAAGCAGAGATCAAAATGCAAAGCTTTTTAATTTGGTGGTGGGTTTTGGAGGTCATATTTCCACCATAGCTTTATGACAAACATATCCAGGCCATTGTAAAGACAGAAGAAATACCTCCAGGGGTATTCCAGCCATGAATTCAAGCCATGCAGAGAGGGCGGGAAGAGATTGCTGTGTTGTTACTCTGTTACACGGAAAATTTGCACAAAATTCAGTAATTGCAAAAGGGTGGATTATGAATAGAAAGAAATTTATCTGGTTCAGACAGTTAAACTGAAACCAACTCAGAAGCTGCTTTGGAATTGCTTTGGAGAGAAATGGGTATTTTTGTTTGCTTGCTTATCTCTGAACTTGAGCTGAAGCTACAAGCCACCGTTGAACTTGAAACCAGAAGAAAAAAAAAATAAAATTTCCAATTACCAAATAAATTCAATTAAAATCTGACTTTCCCCCATATAGGCCTGCCCAGTCTGGACTGCATTTTCTAGTCTTGGCTACAGTGCAGGGTTGTGTTGCAGCCTCTGTTTCTGCGTTTCCCCTCTAGCTTCCTCTCTGTCACATGCTCTGCTGGCACAGGGCAAGGCCCTGTTTCTGCACAGTATTGCTGTGACATGCCAGTGTGCCTTGGCAAGGGTCTGTTCAGTTTAGAGACAGACCCCACGGCCCTGACAACCAGAGCTTTCCACTAGCAATCCCAGTGCTGTACCTCGCCGTGCACTGGTATTTCTGAGCTTTCTGGGTATGTGCACCCCTAAGCTTAAATTGGATTTACTACAGGAGGGCCAGCTCCATCCCGCTGTCACAGCCCTGGCAATACTTGCATCCCTAGACTGCAGCAAAATGAAAGCTTTTCTTCAGCGGTCCTTGTATTTGTGAAGTTGGAGAGAAGCTGGGAAAAAATGTGAATTGAGATCAGGACAGGAGTATTCCCTCTCCTTGGGAAAAGATTTATGCAGTGAGTCCCACTCATCATGTGATACATCCATTTTAAAAGAGGAGTGTTTGGTGCCAGGCTCTTTATGAACTCTGGCTGATTTCTAGCTGAGAATGAAACAGGAACCATTGCTCCATGTCAAATAAAATTTCTGCTTACAACCTATGAAGATCTGCAGCTGGTTTATAAACACAGTTTAAAATTTAGTTTTGAATTTTTTTAATATGCTTTGATAAAAATTTAATAACTTCCTAACCTTTTCCTTGTTTTCTTAAGGAATGATCGAAATTGTGAAAGATGCTACAACAATTGCCAAAATTCAACAGAGTACAGTTGGGAACACTGGTGCATTTAAGGATGAAATACTAAACCAGTGGCTCAAGGAAAGATGCATGATTGAAGAGAAGGTGAGTTCTTTGAATTTTTAGGAAGGATTTTTAATTGCACCCTACTAATTTAGGAGCATTGAGCCCATATGTTTGTGTTTGTTACTTGTGGGATTTTGAAAAATCCATTCATTTTCCCTGCTCTCAGCTGCGGGTGTCTGTGAATGAGCCTTTAGCATCCAGCTGGCAGGCAAGCTCCTGAGAGACAAGATGCCTTCTGAAATCACTCCTTTATCAATGGAAGTTAGAAGTGGATACATGAAGAGCAGGTTGAGAGGATATCTAAGAGCACTGGAAAGGCAATGTGGGTAAATTTAGAGGATTCAGGTGCAGGCTTGGGTACTCACAATGCCTTTGCTTGTGTACATGCAGCTTTCTGCTGCATTTTTTTCCTCAGAATGTGTGAACTGCTCTATGCTGCTTTTCTGTGCTGAGGATAGAGCCAGCACAGGGGGTGCAGTGCAGGGCTGTGATCTTGATCTCTGCCGTGCTGTATTTTATAGGACAGTTTGCCTAACTAGTGATAGATACATTTCAACAGAAAGGTACATAACTTTGAGAATGGTTGCATTTAGTGCCTAGCATTGAGGCATTTAACATTTCTAAGATTTATTTTAGTTTCAGGCAGCTGTGGAAAGATTTGTTTATTCGTGTGCTGGATACTGCGTGGCAACCTTTGTACTCGGAATAGGAGACAGGCACAATGACAACATCATGATTACAGAAACAGGTGGGTTGTTTTTTTGAGAATTTCATAGATGTGCAGACTGTCTGTACTTCACTAGATTTATGTTTTTATTTTAATAAATAGTGCATTTAACAATGAATGAAGAGACACAAACCAGTTCTGTTCGTGGTGCTTGCAAGTAACATTGAAATGTATTTTCACCCCTTCATACATTCTGGAGATACGTATCATTAATAAATGCCATCATTTTCCAAGGAGCAGTTTCATACAAACTAAGTCATTAGAAATGTAAACCAATTTTTTTTTACTATCTACATCTAAGGTCTGAACACCAAAAAATCTTTATAAAGCAGGCAGCTGTTCATCTATCTGATGTGTGGCTGTGATTCTCACAGCGTTCAGTGGAACTGAATTCTGTCAGAATTCAGATGTTGCTGGACGCTTTTCACTTCTGAGGAATGTAATTGTTTTGTGTACTGTTCTAAAAAAAATTAGGAAATAAGTGTACATGGAGTGTATTTATTTGCCTACTAAGATCTGTGGGATGGTTATATCCTCCTGAAGAAACTTACAGGTTTTTTTGAACTATAAACTTTGGGAGTTACTTCTGTAGCTTGCGCATGGTTTCATCCTTAATTTTACTTACCTATGGAAAGAACCCCTGAATAATCAGTACATATGGAGGAGTTTTATTTAGTCTAAGGAATTCACTTCTAGTTTCATGATCCTCTCACTTCCATAATTAGTCTCTAGTAAGAGATAGAAAAATAGTTAGAAGGCTGAATATTTATTATTGATTATATTAAAGTTTTATCAGTTGAAGGCTGGAGAGAAGAAGTACCCTGAAGGCAGAAATTATCTAATTGAAGACTACAGTAAAAAAGTTCAGCAGAAGCCCCTTGGGGAAAAATCACGAAGAAAATGCTTTAATTTCAACATTATATGTAATACAATGTGATGTCTGTTTCCCACTGTAGAACATGAGGCACGGGTCAATAGAGAGGGAAACTGAGAAAAAGGTGTTGTTCTGTTGTGGTCATGAGCAGGTTTGCCTCAGAGTCTTTAACAGGATCTCTCTTGAGCCTCAGGAGCCAGAAGGATCTCAGTCTGAAAGGTCTGCAGAGAGTCAGATTTGGTAGGCTGGGGGAACTTGAAAGCTGGCTTAAAATCTGGTACATTTAAGGATATTCCTCCCTACCAGATCAGTGTTAAGTATCATCTTACATAATTTGATGTTTTATCTTTTTTTATAAATATGCCACTACTACAAATCAGTGTTTTTAAGTAACCATATTCCTTGTATCCATTTCCTGAGTGCCAGTGAAAGTAATAAAAGTAATGTGGAGAGTAGCAGCACACTCCAGTCCTGTAGGTGTAGTGACCCTAAAAGGGAGAGTTTTTCATTGCTTTTGTGGGGAAGTGATGCCGTGCTACTCTCTCAAAGCTATCCAGAGGGTGACAATGCAGAATTGGAACACACAGAGTGGTTTAGAAATCACTAGTGAAGGTCTGTGAGGAGCAAGCCATGTTCTAGGCCAATGACATTTGCCAAGGAGATGGGTAGTGCCAGAATCCCATGGGTGTTTGAAACATTACCCTCAAGCCTTTTCCGTGTAGTGATGCTCTGATTGTTACGGGTATGAGGCACAAGATTTCCTTGGCTGATTTTTGAAAAGCTGTGAGTGTATGTTTAAATAGTACAATAGCTTCTGCCAGACTTTTAACAACTGCCAAAGGGTAAACAAAAAGTAAATTTTGCTAAGAGGACAGAATTATTTATTCCCTAGAAAAAGAAAGAAAATAGTCCTTTTCTGCTGAACTTAAGAGTGATCATATATACCCAAAAAAGGGGTTGGAACTCCATGTGAATACACCTAAGTGTTCTTTGCAGTTTATTGTACTTAATCTGAATGTGACTACTTCTTCTCTTTATGAAGGTAACCTTTTCCATATTGATTTTGGCCATATTCTTGGGAATTATAAAAGCTTCCTTGGAATTAATAAGGAGAGAGTTCCTTTTGTGCTGACTCCAGATTTTCTGTATGTCATGGGAACTTCCGGAAAGAAGACAAGTCTCCATTTCCACAAATTTTCAGGTAAAGAATGGAATCCAACTGCAAGTCAATTAAGCAATGGTTTTTTTCCCCTCTAAAATGAACATTAGTGTCTTGATTTTCAAAGATCTAGGCTCTTGGGTATTATATTAATAAAATGTACCAAATTGTAATACCGACTCTAGGATATTTTAGGCCCAGCTAAGAGAAAAAATGATCTGTACAATTATGGGAACTAGAATTCAAGCATTCACAAAGGCACATTGAAAAGCTCATTAGCAGCAGACCAGATAAGCAGTTCTTTCTTTCTTTGTTGTCTTGATTGAAAACACTTTGCAGAGGGCTTCAGTGGTTGTGTACTTAGAAGAAACTCATGGTTCTAAGCAGAGCCTCTGTGGATATGAGCAGGTGTGAGGCATTCACTGGCTTGGTCAGTGCTATTCCCTCCTGAGTCTTCCCTCAAGTTCTGGGGCTTGGACTGCTGCATCTGAGTAAAAGTCTGTAGTGCCCCTAAGCTATCTCACATGGTGGTTTGTGAAGTGATGGATAGATTTAATTCTGAAAGAAATGGCATTAAAAATCTGTTCTGTTGCTTCTATTTGAAATTTAGGGCTTTCAAACCAATTGTGATTAATTGAGCCAGCGTAGAACCTGGTCAAAGAGGGAATTTAGTATGCAGTTCCTATGTTTAATGAAATTATTGGGAGCATGGTTGGTCAAAAGTACATGTATGTCTGAGGTCTTTACAGACTTTGAATAAAGTGTCTGATTTAGAAAGCAGGTTCCTTATAATACTAAAAGAAAAATTCTTCTGTAGAGTGAGTCAAAGCCAAAGCCTGAATTTCATGTTCTGGATTCCTTGTAGGTGGACTAGTTCAGTATGGAGTCTGGTTTTCCAAGTACCTAATTAAGGTTCTTCCCTGGTGGATGGTGGACTATGCCCCTTTGAAACACATATGCAGTTACTTCAGCATTTTGTCTCCATATGTGGCTGCATCTCAGTGTTTTACTCATCCACAAGGAATGTTCCCCCTCTTTGGGCTGGGCACATCCTGCAGGCTTCCCTGCCAGGGATGGGGATCCAATTTGGATCCTCTTGCAATTCCCGTCTTATAGTATATTTATGTTAGGACAAATCACATTGTCCACCAGAGACAACCAAAAGGGAGAGGCCATGTGTGGAGAGGACCCATGTGAAGAAGAACCAATAGGCTGAAGGTCACTGCCCAAACTTCTGAAAATAATTAAAGAACCAGGTGCAATCTTTGAACTCTTCATTTTTGCCAGGACTGACTTTATCACAGTGGAAATGTTTTGAAGGGGACTTGTAGATCAAATTATGTCAGGGTGGGGTTTGCCATGGGTTGGAACTATTGTAAGAAGGGAACTACATGGGAGGGGAATGATGAGCCCGTGCTCTGAGGGAAGCCTGTGAGCTGTGCTGTGTACAGCAATGATGCTGTTGCTGCAGCTGTAAGTCATGTGCAGGTGTGGGACTGAAACACCAGTCTGGGGTATGTAATTTCAAAGAAGACCTCTGTTCTTGAAGCAGAAAATAGAAGTATGAAAGTGTGCTAATGGAGAATTGAAAGGTGTCTGCAATGAAGTAAAGTTGTTTTCATATATATGGATCATCCAGCTCTTTTCTTCAGCAGCCCAAATACCAGAATCAATTGGAAATAAGTTTGGTCATAGCCTCTCTTCAATACATCATGCCTCCATCACGGAGTCCTGGGTTTGACTAAATAAACTTTTTGTTACTCTGGTACTAATTTCTAAGTACTGCTACCATCCCACTAATGCACAGTTTAGGAATGTTGTGATAGCACCAATGTCATTTCCACTAGTGCCCTTAGCCAAATAAAAGGTGATTAATGTGCTTTTACTGTTGTGAGCTGTGATGGTGATGGGAGACCTGGGCATTTTAAGTGATATGGTTTAGGCACAGGCAACAATAAACTGACCAAAAAAATGCAAGTTCATATATAGTTCAGCTGCAATAGCTACTGTTTATATACCACTATTGCAGTGGTACATTAAAAGTCTTTTCTGTCTCAAAGACCAGTAAAAAAGAAAATACTTCTATACAAGTAAAAGAGTAACACAGAGCAAGATTTGCATCACATATTTGGCTATAAAAAATGTATGTGTTTTAATTACATGGCCAGAGTTTAAAAAACCAAAAATTGTAGTTTCATTTTTCAGTTGACTTGTTTCATCTTATTTCCTAATATTGAGGGATTCATTCAGTCTGCCTGCTGACTCATTCATGTGTTAATGGAAAAATCTCAGCATTTATCCTTCATTAATTTTTAAGAACATCTCTCATTATTTTGTATTTCACTACATTAAAACAGTCTGTACTTCAGAAGACTCTTTTGTTTTTTACAGTCTTTGGTGTTTTTATTAACTTAATAATCTACTTTTACAAAATTTTATTTCTTTGTTATTCACTGGACATAGTCCATACAGATGTGTTAGCCAGAGCTCATATTGCAGATGATGGAGAAGGTTAAAATGACAAATAACTTTGACCAAAGTTCACTGCAGAAGAGTGAATTTATTTGTTTGACAATCAAAACACATGAGATTTTGTAATTAAAGGTGACAGAAAGTAGAAGGGTGTCCAATTCATCACTGAGAAATACTTATTTGCAGTATACTGTACAGGGAAGGGATGGCCTATGTAACAGAACTTGGACTACTTTGTATTATAAAAAATGCCTGGATTTTAGGATAATAATAATTAGGACAGTTTCAGGCTTTCAGAATGATTATTCTATTTTTTTTTCTGTTGGGCAATGGGATTTTGGTTTCTCCTCAGCTCCTCTCATTTTGCCTCTGGCTTTAGATGAGTTAGCATCTTTCTTCTCAATCCCACAGTAAACATGCACCTGCCCTTGACGCACACCGATCGTCTGGGCTATTTCTGGTTCTCTCGCCACCTCTCTCAGAAGTGTAAAAATTCCTTTTCTTGGAAGATACTATTGCAAAAACCACATCCAGTTCCTGTCTAAATGAATAACTGTAACAGGCAGATGCAGATTTTTAAAATCTTTTGAGTTCCTGGAAGGATTGCCTTTGAGATGCAGTGATACCAGGTTTTTCTTGACTGCATAATTGTTTTTCTGTCTCAGACACCCAAAGCAGTGAGATACTTCATTGCATACAGAAATGTAAAACCTTCTTTGATATAACTATAAAGACCTTTCTTCTCTTTCAAGGGTAACAAAACACAGACTAACTCTTGTGACAAGATTTCTCTGTTTGAAGTTGAGAATAAGTAAAATTTCTGTTTAAATTTTTTTTCTCCTGCTATAATGGAGAGAAGCTATTCCCTCTGATAAGGTGATGGTGTTTTCTATTGTAAACTGTGCTTTTGACCATTGCATTTAATCTTTTTGCTGTGCTTGAACTAAACTGACACTGGTGTTCATAAGTATGATCTTATTTCAGAACAAGAATTTATTTGGGAATAGAGTAAAAGATTTAAGTTCCCCAGGCAATACTAAAAAAAGAAATTGTACAGACAGATCTTCAATATATCATCTTCCTTCCTCTGTATTTTCCTAACCTGTCTAGTTGGGTGTCCTGGTGTTGCTGATGTAAACAGTGAGAGATGTTAAGATTATTTGTGCACTTCTTCCTATTTCAGAGAAGAAAAAAAAAATGTATCTTGTAAAAACTGCCCTGTGTTCTAAGGGCTGTTGGGATTTGTTGGAAGTTTACATTCAAATACTTGGGTTTACCAAGTATTATTCAAAAGCTTAATATACAACTATTGAAAGGTTAAATTGAATATTTTAATTGGGTAAAAATTAACATTGCTTCAGCTGTGGTTTAAATAATAACAACCCTCTTAGAAAAATTTTTCATATTTTTACATTGACTGCATTGCAGACCAAATTTCTAGTTGATTGATGATTGATCTCTTTGTTGCATTGTTCTTATTTCTGGTAGTAAATGAGTTATAAATTTAATATAAGAAGTAATAATTTCAGTTTATGTATTAGTCTCTTAACAGGAAATAATTGTTTTTAAAGCATTGCATGTGTTTCCAAGCTGCAGAAATGTCATTCTTCTAAAAGTTCTGTTGTTAAGCACAGATTATTTATACATGGAAATGAAAAGGCTATAAAAAAATCCTATGGAATCCAGAATGACAGTGCATAGTGATAGAAATCCTCCAGCAAGGCAGAGTGCCTGTCAGCCAGCAAAATTCCTTAGAACACCAAGGCTGAAAATCTTCCCTGTTAAATAATCCGTCACCACTGCACAGTTAATAGGCATCTGTGGAAAATGAAGAGCAATCCCCTGGAGGTGCTGCTTTGTTCAGTCTCACTTGCCAGCCACAGTCTTTAAATGGGAACATCCCAACAGGAAAGGAAGACAGTGAATTATTGCTGTCTCTTTTAACAGCCACAGAAAGAGGTTATATGGCAGAGAAATACTTGTGAAATTCTGGTGAGGCTGAGGTTTTATGCTTTAGTAATTGATGTAGTATTAAGAGCTGTTTGTTGTACACCCAAACAGTTTCTGTTGCCCCAAGCTGCGGTGAATGAAGTTACACTGAGCAGCAGGTGCAGAAGTTTGTGTCACATTTTGATTCAGTTGAATGGCTCTGTTGGGTCTCCTGTCACTGACACTCTAGTGATTGAAGGGCCTTGGTTAATGAGAGTCCTGTGAAATTCCTACGCCAACCCTCTCAATCCATCTCCTCAATTAACAAAAAACTCTTCTCTCTCACAGGATGTATGTGTGAAGGCTTATTTAGCTCTGCGACACCACACAAACCTGCTGATCATCCTGTTCTCCCATGATGCTGATGACTGGAATGCCCCAATTAACCAGCAAAGAAGATATTGAATATATCAGGGAAGCACTGACAGTAGGGAAAAGTGAAGAAGATGCCAAAAAGCATTTTCTTGATCAGATAGAGGTTTGCAGAGATAAGGGCTGGACGGTGCAGTTTAACTGGTTTTTGCATCTTGTGCTTGGAATCAAACAAGGAGTAGAAAAGCATTCTGCTTAATATTTTATGTAAATTAACTGTGGGTGTGAATAGGAGGTTAGTGAACCTACATGTTATTTCTGAATTCTGAATAAATGAGCAAGTCAAAATTGCCTTTACTCTTCTGGCAGCTTAAATGGATCTTGTAAAAAGGCAAGGACTTTACTCTGCCCCTCCAGATCTTCCTATGATAATTCTTTTTTTCCATTTCTAATGACACTTCAGTTTGCAGGATTCTTTTAGTTCCTTTGCTGTTTTGGCTTGGATTTTTTTCTTTCTTTCCTTAGCAATAATTTCAGATAAATATAGGGAGGAGGTTGAGTAAGATGATAACCTACCCCTACGACCTTAATTGTTCATGAGGGTCAAGTCCTTCAAAACCAGAAGAATTTATATAAAATCTATGGTTGTAGTGAAATCTCTGTAGACAATCCATATGTGTCTCAGGATGGTTTAGACATGAGTGTTCTTCATCTACATCCTTCTCTTTTGTCCCTTCCTCAGCAATTTGTCCTTTCTGGATTTTTAATATGTTGTCAGTAGAAAAAAACTTTGGCTCTGCCATTGCCTTACTGTTACTGTGACCTCCTCACACAGACAACCTATCTTGACTGCCAGGAGAACTTCATAGTTACTGGGAAACTTAGTTCCTCAGATTTGAACATGAAGTTCTGAAGGTTTAATTTTGAAAGATTTTTACTGTACTTTTTAGTGGGTAACATCCATATTATATTACAGATTATATTCTTAGTGTAAAGTTATTAAAATTCCACCTGTATAGGAAAAGCTTTGTAGAAAAAGCAATGGTACTTACTTATCCCTCAGAGAAAACTCCTTATCTAAGAGTAATTGACACATTACCAAATATTTGAAAAACCCAAAGTTATTTATTCCTTGGTGATATATTTTCAGGATATACCTAGAAGGAATTAAATGTAATCTTTGAAGTTGTGTATATTTTGCTATTTATTTTTAAATTCCTGAAGAAACAATACTACTGAAAAGTTATTTATGAAAGAAAAAAAACCCCCTTGTCTTTAATTTCAATATTTAAACTTAAAAGAGGAAAAAATGGGCAGTGTTAAGTAGAATTTTAACTCTCTACTCTAGATTGCCTGAAAATCAAGTCTGCCTATGGTAGGAAAGGAAAAAGACATATAGCCTATATTAATTAGTCTTTGACTTGAATTATTATGGTATACTTCTTGCTAATTGATTTTTACCAAAGAGAGAAGATGGCTTATAATATTGCTTTTTTGCACTTGTGCCCATGTAATTTCTTCCTTCATTGTAGTGTTACAGTGGGCTTTACATTATGGATAAATGATTAACTGAATTTTAAAATTCTGTTATCATTTGCTTTGATCATTTCACAGAACTGTTATGATTTGAACTACTGCTACTACTGAGTGCATTCTTGAAGGATTTTTAATAAATGCACTGTAATCGGTGTCTCAGTTATGAGATGTAGCCAATCTATTCTTGAAATGTAGATGTTTAATTGTTTACTGTGCGCATGTATTTTTGATGTAAATGGTAGACTCCAGTTAAGGAAATCTCTAAGGTTAAAATGTAGACTATCTTGTTATTCTGTTACATTATTATTCTGTGCAAGATAGGCTTTAGCTCATACTAAAATATAAACTAAATGGTGAATATTGTCTGTAAAAGAATATTTTTAGATTTGTATTTTATAGATCTGAAATAAATTGGTATGTTCTATTAATTTGATTATTATTCATGAATAAGCAGCTTAGCCCAAAATACATGTAAATATTTTTTATCCAGTTTCTTAAAGAATACCTAATCTCAGTACAAAATCATATTTAAAGTCCCACTCAGAGGAATTGTTTTAGTTCCATATTAATAAATCTGTATAATGTCAGATATATTGAAATTTAATAGTGTATAGTATTAGAATTGCAATTATTGTAATTGAAAAAATGTGAATAGAATATTGCCACTTCCAAAGAGCACTTTATTCATTCCTGGTTAGTTCTGTGAAGAGAAATCTGAAGATTTTAGTAAGTTCCTAGTTTTAAAAAATAAGTAGATCTAGTGCTAAATTTAACTCTAGCAAGGGGAAATAAATGCTAATCACAACTTCAAGGGAAATGGCACTCTTAAAGCAGTCTCTATTTGCAGGAAAAAGTCTAGAAGAGATCTGCACCCAGAAGAAAGTAGTTTAGTCCTTACACTGATGATTTTTACCAGCAGTTTACAATGTGCTATAATGAATTGTGTTTATTGGAGACACCTGGAACACCGCAGTGCTGGGCAAAATTCCCAGTCTCTTCATTGCTTTCCTTGCCCATGAAGCCTATGGTTGGGCTGCCTGGGCTCTGCTGGGCTGCCTTGTGTCTTCTGGGCCAGCCTGGCTCCTGGGAGATCAAAAGTAGCTGCCAGATCTCCTCTTTACCTATGGAGCAAGCTGTGGGCACCAGCGTCTCCCTGCAAACGGCTGCACAATCATGTGGCTGATTATCAGCTGGGTTCTGTGTCCCTCTGGAACCTCCACCCACCACTGACCTGTTTCTGTGGCAAGCCCTGACAAAAGGAGAAATCACACAGAGATGTGGTTTGAGGCAGTCCAGCCTCAGCAGGGTTTTTTTGCTTTTCAGGTGAGGAGGCGCACACAGGGACACATCTGCACGCCCCAGACAGAGCACAGCTGTCTCCTTCTGCAGTGGCATTCCCAGGGCCTGGAGAGCTAGAGCTTTAGCACAGATGCCACTGCTGGAGCAGGAGGCTGAACCACAATTTCCTGAGTCTCCCAAACTCACTGACCCTGCAGAATAATTGTTTTTTTAAGGGTTATAAACCAGGAAATGTAAATTAGTCATTGACCACTAACCTAGCTCTAACACAGCATGCAGAAAAAGTACTAAATTTTCCGAGTAGGTCTCAATTATCATCACTGTCTCCTGTTATCCTTAAGATTATTTTATGAAAATTATTTTAAGGACTACTTTGTCTTTGAGATCTGTAGTATTTTCTTGGTAGTTTCATTCACATCATGACTGCACCTAACAGTGGAAATTTGAATCTATTCTTAGAGTCAGTGCCTCACACTCAGTTGTGGCTTGACATCTGCTTTGACCCCAGCAAGGTCATTGAGATGTTGGTTAGCAGTGAGTATGTCCCCAAGGCTCCATCCCAATTATATTCCAGGACAGGAAGAGAAGTTGAAATGGAGCTCAGGTGTACAGTGTGATTATATTTAGATTTTCATTGAATATGATGGTTGCACTTGTTACGAGTGCTTAATCTATCATTAGCAGAGTATTGAGACTTAACATGTTAAGCAGATTTTTTTTCTAAAATGTGATCATTGATACAGAAATACAGATATGAACAAATTGCTTTAGAAAAATATCAATGGAAATTATGATTCTTGTATTTTAATTATAAACCTTTCTCCTGACTACCAGCAGCATTGTGCAAATCCACATGAGTCCCAAGGATTATGTAGATTTCAGACTCAGTGCTAATGACTTTATAATGTAGTTTGTGTAAAGTAGCCTTGGAAAGAAAACATTATTAAAATTAAAATTTGGGATACCATCTGCAGGGTCTGGTGGGCTTTTTGAGCATTCCAGCAACACTGAAGTTTCTGGAAAACACTCATGTTTTCATGAATCTTCTCATTGCAACTTATGGAATATATGTTAAAAACAATATTGCAGAAATAATGTATTCTCCTAGAGATATCAACAGGGAGAGAGATTCCTGCTGTGCTCACCTCACTCTGCATTTGGAAGCCAGAATTGACCCAAAAAGGCACTAATATATTTGAAATCTTGTGACACACTGACAGAAAGTAAGGTTCATGCTGGAGAAGAGAAAACAGAAAGACAACCTGTGTGTCTGCAATTGCACAGTTAATAACAAGAATTAAGTAAAGATAGAAATGCCATGGTTATACCCATGTGAGGCGTGCACATCTTTGTCTCTTTAGAGAAAAGGGGCACTGGTGACCTGTTCTAGTCTGCTGACACAAGGAGACAGGCACAAGGCCATGGCTTCTCCTGGCTTTTTGGGCATCATTGGGTCTCATACCCAGCAGCAGAGGTGCTGATGTCCTGCCTGTTGGTAATAAACAAGGGGACACTGGACAGGATCAGTTCCTTCCTACCCCTGGAATGGGGTTTGTTGTTTCAGAGGGTGCCTGGCAGCACCTGACGTGGCAAGGCTGGGGAAGGCAGCGTGTGCCATTGCTCAGGTATTCTCCTGGGGATGCAAAAGAAGAGGCTGTCACTTTGGAAACAGCAGCAGCACTGCCAGGAACACGTGCCAGTTAATTTTAGCTAACAAAAGATTCCTGTGCATGGCAGAAGTGCTGTATCTTTTAATTGCAAGCACATCCCACACCTGGGTGCAGTCACTCGGTGTTCATCATGAGGAGTCACCGTGTGCTAGTGCTGGTCTTGCTCTCAAAGCTGTCTTTAGTCTAGTGCCTGTGGTCAGAGTTAGCCACTCATCCACTTATTAAGTGCATGAAGAAAAAAAGGAAAATAATACACTGTAGATAGCAGCATTTCTTTGTAAGATTGACAATGAGTAGATACAGAAGAAAAGTCAAGTCTAATGTAATGAGCAATATCCAGAAAAGATCCCTGAAAGGAGAAATGGAAAGAAAATAAAAATGTTAATGACCCATAGTACAAAACAGTTTTAAGACTACAGCTCAGAGTTTGCACCAGATGTTCCTTTGTCTTTGAATGTATCTTTCTTTATCAAAACTGATTATCCTGCAAAAGGCTAAGAGGGCTATGACTGCTTAATAACCTAAGAAATTTGCTGCCACAATGCAGTTCACGATAAAGAGTTCAATAACAATTCAAGAAATAGCCAGAACTGAATTTTGCTCAATGTATTTCCTATTAAACAACCTGAGATAACAAAGAAAAAAATTAGCCTACTGCTTCTTCTCCAAATCAACCAGCAAGTGTCTGGGACTGGCAGTAAACTCATCACAGGAGGAAGTTATTTCCCATCATGATGGAAATGCATTTTTCTCTGAAGTATTTGGAGCTGGTCCCTGTCAGGGACAGGATACGAGCCTGGACAGGCTCTGTCTCTGATGTAGGATGGCAGATCCTCTGCTCAGCTGTCAAATGTCTGCATGAAAAAATCTTGGTGAAATAAACAGGTCTCCTCAGGAAATGCTTTCCCTCCAGCCAAAGATATTCTTCATTTTGATGACATTCATGACAGCATCTTTGTTTTACAAACCTGTTTCCTTCCCACAGAATATGATGTATTTTCCAAATCTTGTAAAACTATTTCTGCCTACTTGGAGAGAAAAAATACCCAGAGATCTCAGTAACTTTAAAGTAGTCTGAAACCAAAACTCTCCAGGCAGGGAGCGTTCAAGGTGATGGTTTATGCAAAGGTAGGCAATTATAGGGAGGTGCTAATTAGCGACACATTAATGCTTCAGAGGACAGTCTTTGGGATTCTGTCATTGCAACACCACACCAAAGTGTGGGTTAAGAGTGGCCTCTGACAAGACCAGAGACTTGAAGGTCCTGTGGAGATTGAAAACAACTTCCAGTGGGGAAGAGGTGGCCACTGGGTGCAGCTCAGCCCTCCCAAGGGAACAGGGACTCAGTGCCAGCAGCTCAGGCAAAAATGGGTGTAGGGGCAGGGTTTGAGTGCCAGGATGAACTGTGTGCTCTGCAGGGTTTAGACTTCAGCAGATAGAGTATGTTACTGAAAGGCCCTTTCATGGGATTCATGCCACACAAGTAGTGGTGTTATCAGGACTATTCTGTGAGAATAGTTTATAAAACATTAGGTTTACTCTGTTTCTCTGTTTTTTAATTAGTAGGTAAAACCATAATATTAATTACTATTTTTCTGCTGCTGCTCCTCCTGCTGCTGCTCAGGAACTTCACCGTAATTTCTCATTTCTCTTCTCTTGTTGCTGTTCCTTGGACCTCAGAATCTAAAACTAGAATAAACTGCCTGCATCTTACAGCCAGGAAATGCACAGCTGAATGTCAGCAAAAGAACCACATGTCAAAAGTACTGGTAGCTGGACATGCTGTCAACACCTGCACTGGGAGAAACTTGCTAAAAATTCTCCAGACTCTGACAAGGAAACAAACAGCAAAAAAAAAAAATTAGGAAAAGCTGTGTCTATATGCTTCAAGGTGCAAAGCACTGGAAGACTGAGCTTTAATGTCCCAGGTTTAATGTTCTATATTCACCCTCCTGACTACTATTGTCAAAGGGCTCAAGGTAGAAAAGGAACTTTATAGTGAATACACATTTGACTGGAAAGTTAAGTGCAATAATAAGAGAAAGACATCCCTTTTTCAGAACATCCAAGACTCAAAAAATGCAATAATGTGGGGCCACTGTCTAGTTGTCCCACCTGGTGTCATGTACACATGCTGTCCAACACTGATCAGTTTAGCTAGTGGCACCAGCAGCTGCACTTTCTGAGAAGCAAGTTACTTGCTTTCAGTACTCCCTGTAAAGCAGTGCTGCAGAAAGCACCCTTTGGAATACCATCTGCACAAGGGATAGGCCAATAAAAAAGATATATGGAAAAGTCTTTATCATAATTGCAATATCCTAATTTAAAACAACATCAAATATAAACTACAAGAAATATTTATTAGTGTTATTTACAAGATCAAGAGATTATAACCTGAAACTGAATCATAGAAAATTGATTAAATGCACTATTTTGTCAAAAAGGCTTAGAAACCAGAGTATAGCTTGTAACAACTTGCCAGCATTTGTTGTAATACAGCAGATAGATGTCCTGATAGTTTTGAGCAAGACCTCAAAAAAAGGACACCACAACCCTTGAAACACAATTTAAACACCATTGGAAGAGGACAACTTGCTGGCACTCTTACAGGGAGAAGCTCCATGAGTGCAAAGGAGGGAACAAACACTCATGTAGCAACATTTCCATTCAAAAATGGAAAAAAATATTTGTAGATGTCAGAAATGTCACAAATCCACAAAGGGAATTATATAAAAGACATACAAGTATTGCATGAACAATAGAACAGAGAAGCCCATAGGAAAAAAATATCATAACAAAGAGCTGAAAATGCCACAACACTTGGAGAAACTGTTAATCCCCCCAAACTGCTCAGTGCCTACTAAAAGATAAAATGAGATCAAGGAGACATCGAATCTTTTAGGACAAGTCCTTGATGAGGATTTAGTAATTCTGGTTAATTTGTGGAACAACAAAGTATTCTTGGCTACCAAAGAACTGTGGAAGGCAGAACCAGAGTCAGCTCTGGAGTATGGACTGCAGAAACAGTACCTGGTCATCACAGGCAGCACACCTCAATGGCACAGGGAAGGGTGCTCAGGAGAGCTCTCAGAAGGTGCATGCAGGGAGAGTGGGCTGTGCACTTCCCCAGCAAGAAAGGTCAGAAATAGCCAGAGACTGCTTCCTTTGTTCGAAACCACAGAACTGGAACCCAAGGAGCTTGGCAGCAATGCCCAGCACACAGAGCACAGCAGGGACTGGCAGCTGCTCTTTCTTAATTCAGAGAAACCATTACCTGTGACAGCTGATTACTATGGTAATTCTTCAAACTCAGTCAAACCTGGGAGCTGACAATACAGCAAATCAGGCTGTGACAGAGCCCCACAAAGCTTGCAGGCTGTGAGGGGAGTGGTGTACAGTGAAGAAACTTCAATCTCCAGTGCATTTTCACATCTTTGTATGCCATTTAGACCCTGCAAATTGCCAAGGGTTATGTTTCTTGCTAATTTACCATGTCATTTTTTCCTAAAATCTATGGTTTACAAAGCCACATACCAAGCTAAAAGGAGGAGTGTGAATTGCCCTCCAACAACTAGTTTGTGTCTTGCACTTGTCTTAATGCTACTTTATTCAAGAAAAAAGGGCTCCACTGGAAGATGCAAACAAATGCCTCCCTGGCAGATAAATAGACTAGAGGGAGTTTATGACCTGAGGAATGTTCATAGCTGTGAGTTACCACATGGCAGTGTTTGCTACCTAAGGGACCTGTAGGGAATTTATTAAAGTCATAGTCAACAACAAACATCTGAGGGATTTAACAGGTCTGGACAGGGTGGGTGTCCCAGACATGCACAACCTGCTCTCCGGATTTTTCTTGGCCCAATGGATGGAAAGCTGAGAATTATACAAAAATAGTCAATCATCTACCAAGCACAGCAAATTAAGGTTGTCAAGACCTTCCCCTAGTTTACTTAACTACTGAAAATAAGCAAAAGAGATGTGATTTGTTTGTAATGCCAAGAATTATTAATCAACATTTGTTCCCTGGAACATAAGCTAGAAATTGTATTATAATACGAAGAGTCAAATCGCTTAAAACTTCCACAAGAAATGTCAGTATTGTGACAAGACTCCTAAGGAGATGATCTGTCCTCACAGTAATTAAATCAGCAGAACAACCTAATTTTTATGTACACAGAAAGGACACACAAGGAAAGAGGATAATACTGTGCTCTTCACTGTGCAAGATCCTGCCAGCAATGCCAAAACTGCAAATGAAGAGAAGACATGTACAGTATTAGCTAGCCCCGAGAACTTCCTGCTTACTATATACAAGAGAAAATTCCAATACAGCCAACCCAAGCCCAGATGATTTTTCATGTTTTGGCTATAGCTACAACAGCCAAAAGCAACACTTGCTTCAGATGGAAAAGATTTAAATGGCCAAGAAAAGGATTAAGGTACATTTTGTGAATATTTTTAAGAATTACTTAAAAATTCCTTTGTTTATGAGAATGTGTGTCAAGACATAATTAAATAGTCATATGGATTTTTTAAGGGAGAGCTATGAAATTAGAGAATTTGAGTCCTCCTTAATCTTTTTTTCATGTGTCTTGAGCTGAGTTGTGAGCAGAGTATGAGTTTGAAATATTTTGTTAATAAAAAGCCTATTTAGTTTAGTTTATCCCCTATGAGTTTCCATTCCTTCACAGAGCCTAAATAAAAGCAATAAAATCATATTTACATTGGGATATTTGCCTTTTTTTTCCTTAAGAGGTAATTTCTTTTACCCTCTTTTTAGCACTGCTATGTATGCAAAGCCTAAGTGTAAAGTAAATTACCAGTGGAAAATGAAACTTCAACTTAGTAGAAACAGTAGATAACTGAGACCTGCTCATAGGCATGGCCTTCCAGGAGAATGATCTTCAGATGCTCTTGTTGAACAGTGAATGTCCCTGTGGCCAATTTGGGATGGAAAAAAAGATAAATGAAATTAATAAGAAATAAGATAAGCCCATGGTGTTGCTCCACTTCTTTGGGAGGTTCCTGATGTTGCTGTTTGAAGGGAAAGGAACAGAGGAGGTGAAATTCTTGCAGTGAGTGTCAGGGCTCATGTTGCCTTTGGTCCCATGAGCTTTTTGAATTATGGGTGAGCCACGAGCCCAGTGCAGATGAGAGGCAAAGAGGGCTCTGTTGGGAACAGCTGCCACTGCTCTCTGGAGCTCTGCTCTCAGCACATCTGGACCATTTGGGCAGCCAGGACAGCACGTGTCACCAGGGGAGCAGGAACAGCAGCAGCTCCAGCCAGGATTCAACAGAACAAGGAAAGCAGAATTTTGGGTGCCAAGCTGTGTATCTGAATAGGCAGCTTGGTAGGAATTCCACCAATGCCCAGCCAGAGTGAACGAGCTCAGTTCAAGCTGCAGCACCACAGGCCTGGGTTTGGGAGCAGGATGTACTGTGCCCAGAGAAAATAGAAGCAGCAAAATTCAAAGCTGGAAATTCAAAGCTCACTTCAACCAAGTCTTCTTCAGCTCTTGGAAAACAGCCTTGGTAAATCTCTCATCATATCATCAGGACAATTTTCCCAGCTTGTTGGCTAAACAGTACCAGTACTAAATATAGCCCTCTTTGGCATGCCAGCAGGAGCTTGCCAAACATGAAGAAGAGTAATTTGTCCTTCCTGAGAAGACACATGCCACCCCCCAGGCATATGGTTCCGAGCCAGAAACAATTCACCCCAGAATGGCAACCAGCCCACTACCAGCCTTGGCCTGATGTGTTCCCACACTGCCATGGAATCCTGCTGGATCCTGTAGCATGGAGCAGAGCTGGGACATTCCAGGGCAGTATTTTTCCCAGGTAAGAGTCACTGTTGTAAGACAACTCACTGAAGTGCAAAGTTAAAAAGTAATACCATCATTAAAAAAAACCCACAAAAGCAGAGAGTAATGTGGTGAATCTTCACACAACATTTTAAGGTTCTAAACCCACCTATGGGACTGCTCCACCTTTGGCTACTTTTAACATATAAATTGGTATATACCAATAGTTCTGTGACAAAAAGATTGTCACAGCTGTCAAAGTGAATCACAAGAAATCACCTGCATTTGAGAGGAAATTGGCTTATCCTTTAAAGAACAGGTCTGCAAATAAACAATGGTGGGAGACATATTTAATGCAATGTAATACTTTGCTCAGAAAATGAGCTAAGCCGGAGAAAAAACCCAACTTATTTGTGGATCTCTTCTGATGGATTACATTCTCGTAAAGTCAGACAGACCAGCTCAGTTTTTAGTAGCTTAGACACCAACAAGGTCCAAGAACAGCCTTTAAACTGACACAGAAACATGACATTTCCATTTCTTTAGGACCTTTCTGATGTTTGCCTCCAGAAAGAAACTAATCAGTTGCAGTCCTACACTGGAAACTTATTATTTATGAAAATGCTTCTGAGCAATAAAATGTAAGACCTTCATCCAACAGTGAAAGCTGGCCAAGCACAAAGGTCCATAGGCACACAACTGCTTACAAGATGACAACCAAGAACAACAGAGGAAACACTGAGATCTGGAGATGGTAATTGCTCCATTCTTCCAAATTCAACAATTATGATCAGACGCAACCAAAAGTAATTAAGGAAATCAGCATTAATTAAAAGTAGACCTTCCCATACACGGAGCGGAAGACTTTTTCCAGAGCTTCCCATATAAGAAGCTGGACTGTCCCTGACTCCTGGAAGTGGGCTGCTGCCATTTCTGTCAAATTTCAGTTGAAGATCAGCACAGAGGTGCTCAGAATCAGAGAAGGTGGTGGTCCAGGTAGAAAAGAGAGAATAGAATATGTATAGATTTGGGGAACTTTCCCCCTGTACTTGTTGCAGGGAAAGAAGAAATAGAGTTCTGTGGCCTATTTAATATTCTTTAACTACTCCTGAGCTGTGAGTAATGTTTCCCTTTAAAACCTTCTCAACATGTACCCTGGTTCTTAACTGAGTGCTCTTTGTTTGGAAAATAGCCATTAGGCACTCAACCTTATCTCAAGAGTCAGACAATCAGTATTGTGGTGGCATGATGTGTTCATTCTCTTTAGGTTTCATATGAACAAGCTGGATTCCTTGGAATAAAAGTGGCTTTTCTGCCCTGCTGTGTCAGGAAATAAAGACATTTCTGACATATAATACTATTTTTTCTAAGGATAAAGTCATCTTACTGTGCCGAGGACACTCTTTTTAAGGCCATAGAATGAACTCCAAAAATGCACTGGTTTTTATTTATATAAACAAACAGTTTTCAAGCTTTCTGTCTAGCCCACAGCATTATTAATATTGACAGGAATACAGAGTTGGCTTCCAAATAGGCCTGAAATCCCTGTAGCTCATCTGCGTTCAATACAAAACCCTAAAAAAATCCCAGTTGTTGAAACATCACTGCAGACTAACTGCTCAACAGGAGGTTCTCATCTGTTTTCAAAACTGATTTCCAGTGAGTTTTAGCCCTGGTTGGTTCTTTAAAACTCACAGATTTGTACAGTCAGGCTCCTTCTGTTTCATCGGAGAGTGAATAATCTTTTCCTTGTTTGAGTTATTGCCATTTTAGTAGCAAAGCTCAGCCTCATTTTGTAGTTTCTGCTGGGTGAGTAATTCCTCCTCACCCAAGTAGTGCCATTGAGTTTCCATGTGAGCAAGAACTTGCAAGATCAGGACCTTTCACCCTCAGCCCTGCCCCTTTTTTAGAGCATAACTATTTTTATTCTTCAGCTTCCAGGCATAGAAATGTTGACATCTAAACTGAGGAATGCCAATGGTTGAGACACAGAAAGAAAATAAAAGCCATCAATTAAATTATTTAGAATGTTTACAAGACATTGCACTATTGAGCAAGGATCTATTTACACAATGGAGTTATTTTAAAACATCGACGTGTTTTAAAAGTCCAAGTCTTAAAATGCTGCACATATTTAAAATGAAATAATATTTCATGCTTTACTAAGTAGTAGATATTTCAAAATAATGGACATTTCAAAATAAACTCCAACACTTATTAGTCTGTCTCCAATAAAGTACATTCTTCCATAAACCTTCAGAAGAACTCTTCTTACATCTCTGTATACTGATCAACAAAAATTAAACTCTTCCAGGCACAAAATCTTTACCTTGACCTGGCTACTGTCACTCGTGACACACCCCAGGGGTCACCCTGCTGGGTGCTGGGACAGAGGGAAGCCTCAGCAGGTTTGCAGAAGATACAAAACAGGGAGAAGTGGCTGATACAGAGATGTCACTGAGAGCATCTCCATGGCAGAAAGTTCACTGCTCTTTGGCTATTAAACATGAAAACTCTCAGTTACTAAGAACCCCAAATTTCCTTTGCATCTGGGCACATTAGAGACCAGGACAGGATTCACTGCAGTTCTCCAGGATGGCCCCTGCTGGGATATGATGTATTTTTGTCTCAGGGGAGCCAGTATGCTGCTGTCTGCTTGCCCTCTGCCCTCCCTTGCTATTCCTGCCTTCCAGACCTGCCATCCAGCTTGGCCAATGTCAAGCAGGGAGCACTGCTGCTGACACCAGATATGTGACACACAGAGGTGCAGGCAAAGGAAAGGTCTGCAAGGAGTCAGCCCTTCCTCCTGGTGGGTTATGGTGCTCCCTTCTCCCTGCGTCTGTGTTGAAAGAGCAAGAAATGGTGGACATTCACAAAGACCTGTCTCATTTCTGTAAGCACAGAGCAGATTTGCAGATGTGCTTGATGTGGGCATTCCCAGGGCAGTCAAGGAGACCAGTGCAACCCCAGCTCGTGTTCCTTCCCTGCCACCCCAGCTGCAGTGATGACTGGGTTTCTCCATCTATCTTAATCCATGTGAAATTGATTCCATGGAGAGGGCCATAAAACTAGGCTAGCACTTTATGGATTAAGTAAAAGACCTCAGCCTGGTGAGTATCACACTGGAAACTGGCCAGGGAGGTGGTGTGGCACTGATCACACACTGAGAATCTCTCTGTGTTCTCCATAATCATTATCCTATTTTAAAATAATGATAAGATCAGCTGGACCTTGCTGCCAGCTCCCACAGGACAATCTGGCTCTGTAATGTAAGTAAAAGAGTCTATCTGCTGTCTGCATCTTCCTCTTCTATTTCTGTTCAGGGTGAAGTATCCATATTGCAGTCTTTCCAGAGAAGGAAAGGATAAAACACTGAGGACTTGCTTTGAAAGATGACTGATCCTGTCAGAAAAATGATTGGTCAAGGGGAATTTTCTCACCCAAAGATCCCCACACTTCTGTGTCTGCACACCTGTTACATTACTTCATCATCACCTTCAGAAAAAGAGTATCAAAACAAAGACCTAGTTATTACAGATAGACAAAGGGATGCTTCATGGGTGACTCTTACCTCCAGAGTGATAGTTCTGGGGCAATTACATTTCCCTTTCTTTCCTATGGAAAGGGCAGATCTGCTATTTTGAAGTTCTGCTAATGTTTCTGCCCTAATGGCCTGGTTTAGGAATAGTTAGAATGTTTACAGTGGGGCTACCAGAGAAATGTGGATTTTAAACTCACATGATCATGAGAAGGGAACTCAGGAAAATGAGAAGATATGATTTTGAGAAGCATGCAGATCCATATTGACTTTGTAAGCTGTCCTGTCTGCACAGACCCATATGAGCCCAGGGGTCTTAGGATGCCTTATCCAATTGCTCTTGACAATCTATACAAATTGTGAGGATGCCTACCCAATTGCTCTTAACAGTCTACACAAATTGCGAGAAAAAAAAAGACTTGTCTTATTCTGAAAATCCAAAACTCAGAAATATCTGACAGCCCAGACCTGCTACCAGGGACAAGCCTACAGCCCTTGCATTATTGATTACACTGACTTCTTTTTCCTTTTGTTTTTGCTTTGGGAGGAAGGATGCATTCTGCAGTTTATGCATAATGTAGATTTATCTTGTTATCAATTGACTTGGTAGATGATCTTCATAAACAATTACTTTGAAGGCTGACTGGAAGGGCAGCAGTGTCCCTTTCCTTGGTGGGAGTCCTAGGCCTTTCAGGGAAAGATGCTTTTGTCACAATGAAGTCTGTGGAACCATCTGGACTGGGAGCTTCTTTTGACACTGCCAGTTCGAGAGGCTCCTCTTCCATACCACTTCATGGAAATTTGGCTCCCCACAGGTGCCCAATTTCAAACTATTTGTTTCTCCTTCATGAGTTATAGGGTTCTGGAAGGCTGTGAGGTTGTCAGACCTTGAGAAGGTTAATTTTTGCCTGTTGCCATTGTTAAGGAAAACATGTAACATTCGTAACCTTGCAGCCTTTCTCCCTGACTCAGGGCCACAGCAATGGACCACGGCTTCAAGGTGCAGCCATGAGCTCAGACCATGAAGAACCTTCTCACCTTCCTACATCTCAGTAGTCCATGTGCCTTGCCAGCTGCCACCAAACCCTTCTGCTTCTTGTCCAAGTTCCAGTAGGACAAAGCTGTGCCACCATCTAGATGGCAGGAGGATGATGGAGAAATCCAGAGGGCAAGGAAAGCGCCCTGACCCTGGATCCTTGCTGTATGTGTCACAAGGGGTTAACAACCCTCTCTGCAAGCAGTCAGGCCAAACCTCCAGGAACAAACTCACATTTGAGCTACCAGGGATAAACTGGGGCAGATATAGCAGAAGCAGGAAGGACTACAGACCACAATGTCTGGCTTCAAGACCACATTTCTTCCTTTCCCTATTTGTTTGAAGTCTATATTGGAGAACACTGTGAGATAAGAGTAGGGCATTTGTGTAGATGTTGTGGTGCAGGGTCTGTGGTGTTGTACTGAAGGCGAGTCAGGGTTGGGGCACTTATTAAAATGTCCTTTAAGCAGCACTGCCAGGAAGTTTTGGAGAGGTTTTCTCCAGCAGTGCCCTATTTATATGCAGAAGTGTCTGTGGCACCTGATAAAGGACTGTCCTGGAACTGCACCTGTGTCTGAACACGAGAGTCCTTGACTAGGTCTTATGGCAATGATCTAATGGGGTGGTTTGTAGGGATGCAAAGACATTGTCAAGCTGATTTTAACACAAAAATGAGTAAATGAGAGAAGAAAACTCTTATCAAGTGAAAGTGACCTTAGGATAGAAAATTATGCTGAAAACTATGCTGAAAGCACCATGCAAATTTTAGTAGATATATTGACTAAGGATCATGTCCTTATGGAGGCGAGTTTTCCTTTTGGGGCAGGTTCCACAGCCAAATCTGTTCTCTGGTACATCATCAGCTTGAACCCCTGTGCTGCTCCTTAGGCAATAGTTGTGCTGTAAATCAATCTGAAGCTGGATGCATTCTGGCTAGCCCCAGTGCCTAAATGGTCCCTGAGGATTAACCTGCTGTGGATTTGGGCACAGGTAGGATTGTCCTGCCAGGTAGGCCCAAAGAGGGGGATTTCAGCAGGCCATCACCATCTCCCCAGCAACTGCCGGGCTCTGATACATGCAGCAGAATCTCAACAAAGCAAGAATTGTGCCCCCAGCTGCCTGCATGCAGTCCTCAGGTGGTGGGAACATGAATAATGGAAGACCCTGGAATAGGAAGGAGAACCCACTGTTATGGCCATTGTGGGAGGCTTCTGCCAGTTTGTGTGGCTGCCCTTCCAGCTCCACGTGTGTAACCACCGCCCTCACCAAATGGGTTCAGTAAGAGCAAGGAGTACTTACACGACAAAACGTGAAAAAGTGCTGTTGCAAAAGCACTTGAATCCAAAAAAAGCATACTTTGAAATAAATAAGGGGCATTGGGAAATTACATTCTGGCAACTGCACAAAGTGTGTGCATTTCCCATAGAACTGAATAAAAATAGATTGTGTCGAAAACAACGATAAAAAACTCATGGGAATGCATGTCTGGCACAGTTTATATTCCCCTCCTGGGGCTAAAGTTGGAATATTGAAAATGTGGTGCGATTAGGAATTTTAGTTTAAAAATGTAAATATTTCTGTTTCTTATAAAAGTATAAAAAATAACCACATACTTTCTTTGATGATCCATCAGTCTACACTAAATAGCCAATCTCAATTCACTGCAAGTCATCTGAGTTAAGATACCTACACTGCATTCATAGACAGATTAATATGATGGGATCTTTAGATTCTGCCAGAATAGAAATAGTAATGTCATATAGATGCACGTGTGTCATGCAAATGTATGTGTGTTTATTTGTACATGCACACACATACACTTATAAAGAGATAAAAACACAGTCTTTCTCTTCCAGAATCTGTAAAGGTCATTACATTTTGATTATTTTTTAATCAAATGCACATTTACAAGTCTGTATAACCAAACTATCCTGAGACAAACTGAAGGCTTGACACTCCAGTGCACAGCTCTGACACACTGACACTTGTCCTTTAAGATCTGCTAGTTTGAATTAAGATTCTCCTCTCAAATGTAGCTGTTCCAACTACAGGCGCATGTCTTTCCTTACAGATTAGGCTGCAAGGCACCTGAACCCATCTTGGCTGATGCCTTTGGGACACTAAAGTGCCTGTCATACAGGCCAGCAGTACCCACCAAGCCCAGCTGTGTGCAGGTTTGCAGAGGCATCCAAACTGAGAAACATGTTAGGGTCATAGTGTGGTTTGACTCAATAATGTTGTTTTCAGTTTTCAGCAGGACAAAAGTCTCCAGGAACATTACCACTACATTAGGGCTCAAACCAAAGAAAATATTTCAGCTGGTGCCCTCTTTAACCAATACTTCTACAGAAGCTTTATTCTTCTTCCCAAGAAAAACTAATAATTTCCTCAAGAATATAATGAGTAACAATTAAATCTATCAGAGAAAAAAAATAAAACAAAACAAAATAACAAAATAGACAAACCAGAACAACCCCACACAATATAATCCAAACCCACAAAACAAAAGAATAACCCAAACCAAAAGCCCACCAGTTCATGTTCACTGAAAAATTGCCTCTTCCCTAGAAGACATCACTTTCAGACACCAGGGCTCTGACTTCTTCCTTTTGGAAATTAGCTCCCAAGAAACTGAAGTTAATTCTCTTAATGACTATTTTTAGGAACAGTTAATGAGAAACTCAAGGCATGGGATTGTAGTGTTGTTCTCCATCCAACAGCTATTGCTACTCATTTTCTCTCAGTTTTTGCCACAAAGTAGATGATCTAAAGACTTCAGATCTAAGCTCAGGACTAATAGAAGAAGATTTGCAGGGAGAAAGTTCATTTTTCAAAAATTATCAGATTCCCCATCTCCCTCAAGGAAAATGAAGCCAAACTATCCATTCACTATCAGTCTTTTTCATTTAAATAAAACCCAAGCATCCACGGCAGTGACTGTAGGTTTTCAAAAGCACATATGTATTATGATTTTTTCTCTGGTGCTTCATATTTCAGAAGATCTAAGAATTACTTCATCTTTGGGTATTTGTGTGTTCCTCTAGTGACATGAAAGAGTTTGATTTTCCAAGAGATGTTGAGCCATCTCTGATAAGCAAGACTGATGCTATTCTTTTCCATAAAGGTGCTACTAAACTATACAGACTGACATCCTTCATCTCTTAGATCATATAAGCCTCTTCTACTGAGCATGGTTACAGGTGCTTTGATAAACATTGAGAATTCTCCCAGTCTTTTCACCTCAAGACATTTCCTTCACCTTATGAATAATTTCTATGTCTCTTTCCTGTGCGTCTCCATTTCTCCATATTCTTTTGAACACATGAAAACTGTATCTGTACTTTTTTACTGGTCTCAGGAGTGCTTTATAGAGGGAAGATCTCCCACTCCTATTTTTGATCTCCCTCTTAAAACAAGCAAAAATCTCATTAGCCCCTTTGTCTGCAGAATTACACCAGAAATTGAGTAAAGCTGTTTTTCCATTCTGTTCAGCAAACTCTTCTAGAAACACTTCCTTCCAAGACAAAGTCCTTCCATTCTGTAGAAACCTCTTTCTTCTGAAGTCAATGACATAATAAGGAGCTTGTAGAATATGATTTTCTTTAAGTGAACAAGTCATCCAGATCATTCCATGCTTCCCTGAGCTCAGGGACATCACTGTTCAGCTGAGTTTTGTGTCATCTGGAAGTTATATCAGCAACATTTATACTTGCTCCCATGTGATTGCAGGAGGTGTTGAACAGAGCAGCCTTCTGTCAATTCCTGGGGAACTTCTCCATCTGATGATGATTTTCTGTTGTTAGCTGTTTGGAGAGATGTCTCTGTTAGCCATTTAACAGGTTGTCTTGACAGCGTATAGTGCCATTTCTATAAAATGTGTAAGGGCGTCAAACGACATAAGATCCTCAAAATACATGAAGTTTACTACATCTACACTGTCATTTTATTTCATTGCTTTTAAAATGAGAAGGTTTACTTTTAATGACAAATTCAGCACTCACTATATTGACTTTAGAAACTCTAGTCACATTTTTCTGAAATTACAGGTGATTATGAGAGCCCAAATTGAGGCACATAAAAAGGAGCACTTTTCTAAGAGACAGTATCCTGTAGTTTCTGAATATCAAGGACGGCAAACAACAGATTTCAATGGAAATCAACAGCTGTTCATTTACTGAATAGTAACACTTGTAAACAGAACTTGTAATAAGTCACAAAGCTCATACTCCCTGAAAATACAGGTTGGGGTTTAAAAGGACTAGGGTGAGTGAAAAAGCAAGGGACTTGAGGTTAGAATATGGGATACTCTGCATTTCTTTTGAACATATTATCTCTGTAGATGAGGTGGATGGAACACTTGGATTCAGGACCAACATAAGCCAACTAGAATTTGAATTGCTGATAATCTGATACTCCTCCTCCTGCGCCATGACTTCTGCTCTCTTCTCCCTGATGATTCATCTCAGCTCTAATCAAGCATTTAATTCCACTGACTACATAGCACTATAAGTGCCTAAAAGGTGATACAAAGGAGAAGAAATGAACACTTGTTCCTGGGTTAGCAGGTGCCATTTTCTCAAACTGTGTATCTGGTTAAACTGATTGTGAATTGGTACTGAAAGTGGCAGGGGCTGTTTCCTTTACACTGCTTTGCTGCTATTCTGTTTCTTCAGGTGGATTCCTTCCATCCAAGTTTTGAATTTGGCCTTTCTGTTTGCTCAGGGAAAACCCTCATTGGCATAAATAACAATTTTACTTGAGTATGTAAATGGCTACTTGGTTCTTGCCATTCTAGATTTACAGTAGGCAGTGGGGGAGTTAAGGGGTTTGAATCCACAGAACAATAAGCACAGGCAGAATAAAGGGTGTGACATGGAGAAGATTCAGTTGAGGAAGAATCACAGGGAATATGTTAGAATTTGTTTCATGCATTACAGTTTCTTATATTGTTTATAGAACGGAACATTTTTCTGATAAATAAATTTGGGTTTGGTAATGGATTTTGTAATACAATAATGGTAACATATCATTTCATTGAGAAGAGAAAAGTGTGAAACTATGGATCTACACAACTACAAGTTTTGTTATTGCTGGAAAATTCATTGCTCAATGATTGCCATTAAAAACAGTTAGTTAAAAAAATTATGTGAGCAAGATTTGCCTACTAAGCCAGAAGGACCTGAGAAGGAAAAAAAAGAAAGTCAATAAAAAGTAAATTTTAAAGGTATTTTGGAAGATCAGAAATTGGTACATGATTATTCTTATGAACTGTGGTTGTTCTAAACTTACAAACCAAACTCAGTCAAGAGCCAGGAAGAAAAAACATTACCATATAGCTGACAAGATTTTGAAGTAAATATAAAACATGTTGGGATTTGAAGATGCCTTCTGGGCAGCAGCTTTTTTGGCATGCAGTATGCAAAGTGCATCTTTACCAAAAATTTCAAAAGCCTGGACAAAAGATTTGAAATAACACAAATCAATGCTCTTCTAAAACCAGGAAATTAAGGGAGTAACATCTTCTAAACAAAAACGTGAGTCTTTTTCTATTATCCTACATTAGGCAGAGGGCCTGGCTTTGCCATGTGTTTCTCCAATACAATATGAACTTTTTCCATGGAGAACCACTGTGGAAATTACTAGGTTGCCAAAATGGGAGAGGCTGTTACAGATGATATCAGGATCTCTTCTTTCTGGGCTAGCTGGTGCAAGGACACAGCAATAACAGTCCCTCTTGCCTGACATGAGGAAACAAAGGGCAGGATTTAAAAGCCTGGTGAGCTTGCTAAGTCACTTTCCTCAGGGGAGAAAGGGCTTTAGCCTGGAGTACACCCCTGATGTTAAGTGCACACCTCTGCCCCTCTGTACGCCGCCTGCAGCACTGCAGGCTCAGCGGGGCTGTTCAACAGCAGCTCTTGGGAAGGAATGGAGAAAAATATTCTTATCAGGCAAAACATTGAAAGTTGGCAGAAAAAAGCAGGCTTGTAGTTGGATGTTGGATGGACTTTGTTAGGTCAAGTTTACTAAATTTACTAAATTTGCATCGACCCCGGTAAAGACAAAGCTTGAAAGTGTGACACTCATCTGTTCTGCACTCTGTTCATTGTCCTCCATGTGATCAGGAAATATCTCATTCTCTGAGCTCTGGCAAAGTATTCCCAACCTGCTGTCTGGAATTGTCCTGTGGGAGACAATTGCTATTTCTCACCTGATAGTTCTGATCACCTAGTTTTTCACTGCTGCAAACCAGGTGAAGAGACAAGAACGACGTGCAAAGCAGGTAAGCAGTATGTTAGGAAAACTGCATCTGTTGGCTAGGAGGAAAGGAGATAACAAAGCCTTTAGGTAATTTCCTCGGGAATTTTGAGCCAAATATTCTGCCTAATCCTTTTTCAGTACAGAAGGATTTCTGTAGGTTGTATATTCTCTTTCTTTTAAAGAAGATATTTACAGCTGAACTAGAATGGCACACAGAAATTAGTAGTAACTAATGAAACTCATTGGAGAGGTGTGAAGCAATACTCTATCTAACTGTTCACTCTGCTAGACATAACACATATTTTCGACAGCTGTCCTCCTTATGAGGATTTAAAAGCAATTTAAATATCAATACAAAGTCTTTGGAACAGAAAGCATCTAAGGAAACCAGATGACACCAACTTGAACTACAAAGTTTGCTGCCATCCTTTGAGATACGCAAACCTCAAGGTAAGTTTCACTAGACACAAATGTTTTGGGCTGTTTTGAAACTTTTTTTAGAAAGAAGCATTTTTTAGAGTTCTGCCACTTAGGAATCTCTTATTCAAATTATCCGAGTTTTGCATAAAAACATCAAAGGCTGGCTCTTGAGGATGTCTTCAGAGAAGTGATCTCATTTTAAGTCTGGGAGGATGAGAGTCTCTGACAAAGTAGGGGAGTCCTTGATTAGATGGCAAAAGACACTATGCTGCTGGTAAATTCCTAGAAAAAAGACTGCCTTGTCTGTGTAAGAGAAAACCTCAGGGATGACAACTCTTCTAATCCTGGAAGACTCCATTAAATGGAATATTATATGCTCACAGGACACCTAGTGGGTGGAAGGCACTAATTACTAACACTTCTCTTCCCGGGAGCTTCCTTAAAGCTTAGGTATGTCTCAGCCTGGTCACAAACAGATCAATCCTATCAGTGGTGTGAGAAGGTTTTTAAGCTCCCAAACTTGTGAATGAGCCCATCTGGCATTTCTAGCTAAGCCACCCTGCAGAGTGACCAAGCTCTGCACGTGTCCATGATGTGCAGGTGTCAGCTCTCCTGCTGCCCTTGATTCTCAGCCATTTTAATGTGTGCGGCTGTGCTGCACCAGCAGTGCTCCCACAGGCAGCTGTGGCCAGGGCATGCCAGCACTAGAGCATGGCATCAAGGGGGGTGTGCTGGCAGCCCCCTGAACTGCAGCAGTGCTCAGAGCCTGACGACACAGCAACCTCCTGCAGTCTAGGGAGAACTCCTGGTCTGCCCCAGATGACTTAGCTTGACTTTGAAGAGGTTGCTCAAGCAGGACAGTGCTAAACAACAGCAAATTTAACTTCATAAAAGTACTTTATAATGGCCTGCAGCGTAAAATGAAGCCACAAGATGTTACTCGAAGGTACTCACTCCACAGCTCAGCCTGCAGAGGTGTCTCCTGCCTGTTACAGGGCAGCAGTATCATCCACACGGGCATGGTTTACTCACTTCACTAATTTACCTGGTCTGTAACACTTTGAAGATCCAGCTTGTGAACAAAGCTCCATTTGAAAACACATACACAACCAGAACTGGGTTCCATTTGGAAATTAATTCAATTTAAACCTGGCTTTGATATCCCTATCTGTGTGAAAAGTGTCACAGAGATTGCAATATTTTGCTGTTGCCTTATTTTTTCGAGGCCAGGTCTTTCAGTATCTTGCTACTACAAACTCGCATTTGACTCCTTATCTTACCCTAAGCCCTTATGAAGCTCATTGCAAGGCCATTTGAGCAATGCTGAATGTTTAATGAAATCAATTATCAAACAGCCATATTGTCGCAGCCTTAGACATTTTAGTAGTTAATTTGCTCGATGCATAAAAATGAGACTCCAACTGGAGTCTTTCTGGAACCCCAAAACGCTGGCCAATGTTCAGAGGTGATAACAAACCAGGGGGGGGATGCAGCATTCATGCATTCCACGGACCTCATTTTCAAGAAGCGTTTAGTGAAGCATTGAAGAACATGGCACCCGTAATTGCTACTTACTCTACTTAAAACATTTAAGCTTCCTGGTGATGACAAGCAGCACCCACTTACCACTGTGCTAAGTAGTCTTTGCAGCATGGCTTGGAAGAGCGTCTATGCTGAGCGTTGGCACTCAGCAGTGTTTAAATTGGACTTCTTCCCCCATTTTTAAACAATTGTTTCTTTCTCCAGCTAAATTTTTCGTGGACCTTGAACAACCAGCTGACAAGCAGGATGCTCTTGCTAGCACCACATCACCCCTCCCATCCTAAATAATATAGACGAATATAAATCGACAGCACTTCTATGCATATGAATGATGTGCAGAAGAGCTTTAAAGTGGTGCATGGCCGTGAAAAAGCACAGCAGTAATCAGCTATGAGATGCTACATGCACTGCGGTCCTTCCCGGAGCGGGGCCGCGTCCGCTCATCGGGAATCCCCGCTGCTCGCCAGGGCGGATGCTCGGACACCCCGCAGGGAGAAGGCGCTCAAGGCTCGGGTCCCCGGCCGCCCGGGGGTGGCGGGGGCGGCGGTGCCCGGCGGGGCCACCGTGCGGGGGCAGAGATGCCGAGCCCGCCGTGCCGTGCCGTGCGGTGCCGTGCCGTGCCGTGCCGTGCCCTCCGCGCGGCCCCGCGGCTCCCGGCAGCGCGGGCGGGGCGCGGCGGCCGCAGTCCCCGGCGGGAGGTTGTCATGGTTTCCCGGGTCACATGTGCGCGAGGTTCCCCCGGCGCGGGGGGAGGAGGCGCCGCCGCCGCCGAGGCTGCCGGAGCCGCTGCCCCCCGCGGGCCCGCCCCCCCGCCCGCTCCCACCTGCGCCGCCGCCCGCCCCTTCCCGCTGCCCACGGGCGATCCGCCGGGCGCGCCTCGTCCCCCGGGCCGCCGACCCCCGGCCCCGGGCTCTCCCCCCCCTTCTCCTCCTCCTCCTCCTTCTCCTCCTTCTCCTCTCCCCTTCCCCTCACCCTCCCCCTTCCTGGCCGGGCTGCGCCCCCCCGGCCGGCCCCGGCATGAGCATCTCCATCCCGGCGGGGCTGACGGAGCTGCTGCAGGGCTTCACGGTAGAGGTGCTGCGGAGCCAGCCCGGGGACCTGCTGGAGTTTGCCCTCCAGTACTTCGGGCGCCTCAAGGAGGAGGCGGCGACGGCCAAGGAGTCGGCGGAGAAGGAGCCGAGCGGCCGCAAAGCGGGCACCGGCCATGACAGGGGCACTCAGCCGCCGCGCCGGGGCCCCCCCGACGCCCGCGGGGTCAACTTCGCCGAGGAGCCCATGCAGACCGACTCCGAGAGCGGCGAGGACGAGCAGCCGCCGCCGCCGCCGCCGCCGCAGCAGTTCCCGGGTAAGGCTCCCCCGCCTCGCCGGGCCCGGGCATGAGGGCGCGGGGCGGCTCCCGCGGCCGCCCGGGCTCAGGTGCGCGGCCCGCGGGATGGGGGACCCGGCGGGGATATGGGGGACCCGGCGGGGATATGGGGGACCCGGCGGGGATGGGGATCTCGGCGGGGATATTGGGGTCCCGGCGGCGATGGGGGTCCCGGGCCGGGCCGCCCGCGGGTGGCGGGGGCGGCGGAGCGCGGGCACGGGCAGCGGCCGCAGGGCGGGCACGGACCGCCCGCGCTGACGCCAGAGAGCGGAGCCCGCGGGAGGGTTCCCGCATCCCGCGGCAAACTTTAACCTGCCGGGCTTCCCCCGGTGTTCGCGGTGCCGGTGTTTGGCGTACAGGTATCACCAGCTGCATCGCTTGTGGCGTGTGAGCCGGTAATAGTCTAGCAAAGGTCTGTCTGTATATTTCCTTTTTATAGGAGCAAATCTGCATTCTGTAATTAGTGCAAGGGTATGTCTGCCTCAGAAAACCCCTCTCGTGGACATGTTGCTGTATTCACGCACTCGATTAAGCGTTTTGCGTAGATGCGCTTATATGTGTTTTAGAAAGTAGAGCACAATTTAAAACATAATTTCTTCCTGAAAGCCAGAGTGAAATTTTCTGCATTTAGGAGGGCCTGTGGAACAAGTGTTGCTGTGACAGCAAAGAACATTTGCAGTATCTTTGTGTTTGGCAAAGGTAACACCGATCTACACGCAGCTAATGACACCTTATCTTTGTGTGGCTGACAGGTTTTATTTCGAGACTGTGTCAATCCATCTGCTGGTGTGGGTTATGGGATGGGTAGGAGCTGCCTCTGAAGGGCTTTGTCTTTGTGTCATGAGCAGGCTGACTGAAGGGTCAGTCAATAAGGTTAGATGGAGAAGAGGAAAGCATCCAAGCATCTTTATCTTTTTTTTTTTTTTTGAGGATAGCTTGAAGTGTATCTCATCAGATCATCAAAGCAGTCATCCCTCCGAGTCGTGCTGGAGGTAGATTTACTTAGCAGAGTACAGAAGGCAGTTGTTTGCTAGTTGAATTTCAGTGAGGGCTTTTTAATGATGTGTTATGTGTGTTTCATCAGGAAATGTAGATAAACAAGTGGGCGTTTAAGAAGTGGGTAAGTTTTCAAAATGCTCCATGTTACCCCATAAGACAGTCGCCATTCTTTTGATCTGTTCTTTGCAGCTATACCCACGTGTATTTAATGAGAAATTGAATCTGTCAATCAGGTTCTGCAGATTTATGTGGTAATTTTAAACTCTAATGCTGATTATGTGAGATTAGTAGAAATTTGAAAACTTGCTGGCTTTGAAAACTGAAATGGTCATAGTGTGGAAGAAAAAAATTATTATCTTAATTCACTAACCCTAGATGTGGTCTTTCAAACATTAATTATTCTAACACTAAACAATCTCATTGGTAAATGGAAAACTGGAATGTTGTGTGGAGGGAAGTGCAGAAAAGTAGTTTTATTTATTAATGCGTATGTTTTACATACCTGTAACTTTACAGGGTGCTCTAAGAAGCTTTCTAAGCTTTTTGAATGAATACCAGTAATCAAGATTCTTTTGACAATCTTTTTGTTTGATTGTGAAGAGAGAAAGCCATTATTGTCAATATTCTCATTAAAGGACCTGCCACAATCTCTTAGTTTGATGAATTGATTTATTTCTTTGACAAAACACCTTTAAAATACCACATTTTTAAGCCTAATATATTTTGAACGTTTAATTGTATTATGGTTTGTAAATTCTGTCAGTTCAAATAATTATTAATTAAAGGAAACAAAAAATGAAAATATTTATAAAGCCACGTGAAGGTTAATAAGAAGTAACTCATGGTAAATGATTACTAATAATGTGCTTGTGTATGTGTGCATTGTGCAGGAGTGTGTATTTTAAATTCAAATTTTATGTCTGCCCTGAATGTATTCTTCTAAGGTAACATAACAATGCATCCACTCAGCCTTTTGTTAATAACTGGAGGCATAAAGGCTTGTACTCAAATATTTTTCTAATGGATTTAAATACCAATTTAAAAGCATGTTTCTTCTATGCTTTTGCTTTCTCTTTCTAGAAGTAGAAATTCTTAAGAACTGAAGTTTGGGGGAAGTTTTAATTTTATTTTTTGCCTTTATGAATTACTAAACTTCTGTATAGCAAATTTGTCCTGTTTGCATCCTTAGGAGAGGGCAATACATTTGAAAAGTTGATAAGCGAATGTGAAATGAAAACCTCTGTGAGGGAGGTCAGACCTGGTGGTGGTATCTTTCCTTTGCTAAAGCTGTACATTTGAAATATCAAACTGACAGTATCCCTTAATTCAATCAGAGCATTGTTGAGCTCTCACTGTAAATGCTCCAAACCTATTTTTTCTCCCCACCACATGTTTCTAAATACCTACAAGCACTGCAGTTGAACTCTTTGTCAGTATTAATTTTGTCCTTGAAATGTACTTTGGGAGGTACATGAGCATTATCCTGTTTCAGAAATGATGAGCTGAGGCATAAGCTGTGTTAAAAAGAAAAAAACCCTGTAGCCAGGATTAAGAGTTATATGTGAACCTTGAATTAAACTCTGTTTGGGTCTCTGCTGTGTCAATTACCTCACTGCAGAAATCGCATAAAGGTAAAAGCAGTTACCTTGTCTGGGGGGAGAACTTTGTTGTGTTGGTTCATAGCTTTGGATTGGCACCTGGAGTTAAGGTGACCTCAGAAATTACATTCTTTATGCTCAGAGCATTTAGATTATCCCCTTTGGAACACACAGTTTAATTTGGGAATGTTTTTCAGGTTTTCTAGTTAAATCGTTTGTTTGATTAAAAAAAAATATTTAATTGTCCTACATGGGTGTATTGGCATTAATCAGTAACAACAGCTAATTCCTACTAAAAAACTAGCAGACACTAAATTGAATAGGAAATATACATAAAAATGAGCCCTATTTTAGAAAATTTGTCTAACTTTTAGCAGGTCTGAAGTACATATTAAGATTTATAATACTGTGTCTGCAAAATTTGAAAATGCTTATTGAATTATTTGGGTTTTTTTACAGTGACTATACTTTTCTTTTGACATTACTACTTAATGTTGATTTGCAGCTTACTTTGATGGGCAGTAACCTATGTAATTTGTAACAGTTGTTTTAAAATATTTGCCATAGATAAAAATTTGCATTTCATTTAGCCTTAATATGAATTAGGAGAGGAGTTTTTTGAGGTAACATTGCTGTTCTTTAAACTCAAAAATGCTGCTGTATGTATCATTTGGCAAGACATAGCTTCTGTTTATTTTTCTTTTGTTTTGTTTTACTTCAGTTTGTTTTGGTGTCTTTCTGAGAAAGTGGTGTATTTTAACAGGAAAATACTACAGCTGTCCCTCTCCTCCCCCGTGTGCTTCTGTTGGTGTGTTGGTTGCTTTGAGTTCCTTCTTTGAAAACTTGAGCTAGAAAATTCAAGTCTAGATCTCAGCTTAACCCACTGATTGTGCCCAAATAATAAGAGATCACTGTTTATGGAAAACATGCATCTTCTACCTTACAATGCCATTTTAAAGGCATGTCTTTATTTTAGCTCATTTATTCAGTCCGAACTGCTTTACAGATGTACTGTTCATAGAAATTTTGAAATATTAGGTAAACTGTAGAAACCAGAAAAAACTTAGCACACAACTACAATTGTGTGATGTGTAGGTAATGGGTAGATTAGAGCAGTGGAAGAGGTCAATAAGGACAAAGGAGCAATATAAAAATACATACAAGTTGTAGTAGGATATCCTTAAATCAGGGGCTCTATAGAAATGTATGTGAATTTCTTATGAATGTGTATGTTCAAACTAAAATCTGCAGTTTGATGGGTCCTGGCTGAAATCACTGCCATCTGATATGTACTTAGCCAACCTTAGAAGTGAAGTTTTAATAATTTCTACAGTCACTCTTTTGAAATACAGAAAGAAGTAAATCACTATTTGTGTGGTTATGAGGACAAACCCAATTGGAGCCTTCCAGCCACAGACCAGTCCCTTGGGAGCGTGGCATTGTTGGAGCACTCCTTGGCAAGGCTTTGGGAACAGATCTCCTTGCAATTTCCTAGGCTATGCCTGCTGTCATTCAGAGAACAACACGTGTAAATTAAGTGTTCAGGGTGGGTGTTTGGGAAGAAGATGGATTCTGTGAGGGAAAAGAATTCCAGCTGCAAGAATTCAGTGCCTTGGTGGTCCAGTGGGTCTTGGTCAGGGATTGGCTACTGGCTGCTCTTCTCTATCAAACCCACAAAGCTTTCTTTTTTTTTTTTTCCTTGCTGTAAATCTTTTTAAAAATGCAGATTTTTGAAATAATGATTTCCAGTACTTTTGACAGGAGCAAACGAAAATATTTTCTTTCTGCTAACAGTTATTTTAGAGAGTAAACCCAAGCAAGCTGGCAGTTGTTTGTGGTTTGTTTGTTTTTAAAAATTCCTTAATCTCACGCAGGCGTTTTATTCAAGTTGAGAGATTTGTCATCAAAAAACTTAGTTTGACAAAATTATAAGCGACTAGAAATGTGAAGTTGTAATATGTACCATTTAGTAGCCTTTGTTGGTAGGATTATGACTCCCTATCAGACATGTATCTACTTGTGATTGTAGATGAAAGGAATACTTTTGACACAACCATTTTTAAAAAAGTAAGTATGTTTATATTAATAATTTAGTCGAAATGATAGCAGCCTCCACTCAAAAGGTACTTATGCATCCCTGCTCAAAATAAGGCATGAAGGAGTGGAAGTGTCTCTGCTGGCTAATATTTTGTTGAATAATTTATTTATTATTCAACAATAAATAAATAGAGTGTATTGAAGAGGAGCAGGAGAAAGTTCCAAGGACTTATTGACAGGAAGATAGTAGAACTATACAAAAAATATTTGAATTTGTCTTCAGCTTCTTTTTTGCTAAAGCAACAATGTGGAGATAATTTTGGCTGACTGTTCAGCTTGGAAAAAGAGAACAGCATTAATTCAGGATGTATAGGAAGACATAAAATTTTGCTGGCATGGGTTTGTAGTGATTGCATTATGAATTATAACCTATAAGCAATGTCAGTACTAACGTCAGCAATGCTCAGTACTAACAGCAGCACTCAGTTTCTTGCTTGAATCATGTCTGTTTCAAAGGAAAACCTGCTTCCTCAAGAACTTTCTAGGAATGTTGTTTCACTTGCTGACTTCATTTCAGTTTCCCAAAGAAACCTTATATTTTTTGTTCCCTGTGTTTACTCCTGTTTGTGCATTTAAGTGAATGTAAAAAACCAATTTATTTCTCTGCTTGGTGAAGAGGATAAAGATTAATCTGTGGACATTAAGAGAGTGTATGTTTTTAGAAAGCACTCCTACAGCATAATGACCTAGTGCTTATAACCTGCACAGAGGTGCTTCATGCATCTGTCAGGAAGTTAAACTTGGTTTAATACCTGTATATCTCGTGGTTTATCCCAAGTCTGTTGTGCAAAACTATTGCATTGTGTTCTCCAATTCTGTCCAGTTCCCTCAGTCTGTGTGAAATGTCCCTAAACAGTCAAATCTCTGCAGACTTACTGGCCTTAGCTGCTCCTGTAAATCTGGAACATATGGTTTGGAAATCACACATTTAGGTCACAAGGTGCAGATTAGTCAAGGTGCAGGCTGCTGCTGCACTTCTGGTTTTCAGTTATCAAAGATGACCTCTAGATTGGGAAATTTCATTTGTTGGGACAGTGATGAAAGAAGCAAGAAGGCAAGGTGGAAGGCGGGACATGGAGGAAGAAAAGGAGTCAGTGTGTGGTAAGGAAAATACAAAGGTAAAAACAAGAGGTGGAAGGAGATAAGGAGCTGAGGTAAGGAGAGAAAGATAAAAGAATAGACAACACATGTGAGAAAGCACATGAAATTCTCCACCCTTGTTTTTCTACCCAGCTATAGCCCTGCTGCCCCAAATTTATATCCTGAATTTTCTACCAAAGTTCGGCTTATATATTTCAGAAGAGCATAAATGTGAGCTGAGCTAAAATCAGTGGTCAGTGCATTGTATGGATGTGAATTTGGTCATCTGATCTATTAAATGTTTTGACATGGTCATCATCTCTCTTGTTACCATGTCTGGAGCTTCATAACACTTGCATTTTAATGAAAGTTTCAATTCAGGTTTTTTATGGAGGATCCAGATTGGCTTCAACCATTTTCTGTTTTAAAAAATAATAGTAGTGGTCATTATGAAGAAAGTCAACAGGCACATGGGTACAGCTTCCACCTTCATGGCTAAGAGAGCCAAGGTGGTGCTGAGGAAGAAATGAAATGTTGAACAGTACATAACAGACAGGGTGAAATGTCCCTACTTTTAATGCTTAATACAAGTCACAGTGGTTATTTCATCAACTATTTTATTTTAATGGAAATGCCTTAAAGTCATGCTGTAGTGGAACTATTACCAACCCAGGTTTGAACTCCTATTATGAGCTTCAAGTGAATGTAATTATACAGAAGTTCTGTGCTTTAAAAAGGTTAGCAATTTTTTTAAAGTGAATGAAGGAGGGAGAGGAGTTTGAGAAAAAGAGCCATTAAAAATGGCTCAGTGTTCTCTGCTTCTGGAATAGGTCCTGACATACATAAATTGGAAGAAGAGGAGGTGATTTTACCTGAGATGATACATTTATCACATAGTCTGTTTGATATTGTTGCTTGTTTTATGGATGTGGGTGCATAAAAGATGAACTCTGTGTATACATGAATTACTACATGCTAGATAAACCTGTCAAAAGAAATAAGCTTGTCTATAAGTAGATATTACCATAAACATCCATCAATTAGGGAGGGTGTTGTTTGAAAGTGATCTTATGAGACTTCTAAAGGAAATACACACTTTTCCCCCCTTTTCTTTGGGACATTGGATGATGGTGAGTCTAGATAGTTTTATATAGGGGTTTTATACTGAAACCCCTTATCCTTTCAGGGAACCCTTCTAGGCTAACCCTTCCACATGCTGGGTAGGAATGATCACTCATTTCCTGCATGGAACTGAACAGGATGTTTTGATCATGATAAGTGATTACAAACTTGGGGTTTATTTAATCTTTTTCTTTATGGAATCCATTTTCTGGTCTGTAGATCAGTTTTTCACTTATAGTACTGACGAAGACTTTGTTGAAGAGGGTGAAATTTGCCTTTGAGTGTGCTTTCTTTTCTCTTCATTTTTAATGTTTCTAATTGACTGGCATTATTACACTTTTCCTTGCAGAAAAGCATCATGTTTGTCAATTTGGTTTTTCATGAAAAAATATGAGGAGCTCTGTTTCAGTTTTTTGTGCACTTAGTGATAAAAATAGCAGAAGTACTCACAGAGAATTTCCATTTGCAGTTTCTAGGCAGTGTAATACACGAATCCAGATTTATATCAATGCAGCAAGTAACCCAGAAGACACACACTTTTGGGGTTACATCAAAAAGACGATGGTAATCAAATGTCCAGTGCCTCATTCAGCATTTCCAGTGATACCATGTCATACAAAAACGTGGGAGGACTGAAATGAAGGGGGATGGAGACAGGCAAGGGTGCCTAAAGTGCATCGGAGTAAAATGCAGATTGTAGGTACAAGGTATCCTCAGAATGAGCTGTACAATAGCCATATGGCAGTTTGCCATCCTTTCCATAAATGGCATCCTTTTAGCATTGCTGCTCAGAAAAGTAATTTGTGGGCCACAGATAAAATACGGAAATTATAAAGAATAGAACAATAAAAAAAAATCCAATTTTTAATTTAATCAGCCTTGCCTCATTGTGCTATAACACTTTGGATAATGGAAGGTAGAATTGTAAAAAGCATGCTGTAACAACAGAAAGTGTTTTTCACTTATGCGTTTGGCTCTTAAATTGCTTAATGAGATTAAGAAAAAAAATCATCAGGGCAAGAACTTGAAGCTGAGAGCTTGGGCAGGTAAAGGCCGATAATGAGAATAGCTGTCTTACACATATAGTTTCAGTTATGTGACTGAAGTGGTTTCTGTAAAGCTGGGCTAAAAGGGACAATTAGTAAATATTATTAAGACTTCCTAAATGGAGGGTCTAGAAAATTGCTGTATAAAATAGCTTCTGAAAGGAGAAGAAGCATCATCTTTCCTGCTCAGTCATTCCAGATACCATCCTGCTTGGATAAAGATTTTTATAACAGTGTCAATCCCTTCTGAATCCCTGTGATGCAGATGTCAAACATGTTTTTATAAATAGTGGTACTGTTTTCATATTGTACCTTTTTAGCAGAGATGTCCATTGTAAAGCATGCCAGATAGGAAAAAATAAATCCTTTCCCAACACTGGAAAGAAAAGATTCCTTGCAAAGCCTCAGTGTAGACTATAAATAAAAGATGTACTGAATTCTTGGTGTTGGGATGAATACAAGCTGGAACCAAGTGTAAGCATTCAGACTGCCTGCCCAGGCACACAGGCTGAAATTCTTGGTGTGTTTTCCCATTCTGATTTTAATGATAGTTTGTAATGCTAGTGTGAAAACCAAAATTCAAAGCCATGAGTTGTAAGGCATTTGTACATGTTGCAGGATATGGGTTAATTTGAACTTGAAAGTGACAGCTTTGCTGTGGCCTTTTTTGGGTGACCTCACATATGAATATATATTGTCACTGTACTGGATCTGGTCCTTCCAATTTGTTTCCCATTATTTTTACCACTGAAATTGTTCCCTTTTAGATTCTCTCTCTGAAGCTGTTGCACTTTTCATTGATGCTGAAGAACTCCATCTTTGGGCCAGTAATTGCCTTGGCTAAAAAATGCAGACTAATACCACAAGTCCTTGAAATCAAGTCCTTTATGAAGAATTTTTGCTATTTAATATCTTGAAAATGAATGTCTAAAATCTAGTAAATATGTTTAAGTATACTTCCTGTTTTAACAATGGTTAATATGACAAAAAGTCTGTCTAATAAAGGGCTGGAATTGTCCTGAGATTTCTTGTTCTCTTCCAAAAAAATGTTTGTGATACTTACCACACTTGCAGTCATAAACAATTGCAATATGTGCTATAGACATCTCAAAATTTTATTAAGACTTCAAACAAAATATTTTCTACCATTGGAATAAACCCCTTTTTTCATCAGGAATGAGTTTTGAAAGTTACATATTCTTCATAATTGATGACGTTAAGCTTGGAGGGAGAGGTTTATTTTTTGTCCCCAGTTGTACCTAATTTCTACTGAAATTGAGAAGTTAGGATCCAGTAGCTTTATCGATCTGTTTCTTCAGGATTCTTTTTAGTACTAGACTCAGGCATCATTTTGTGTTTAGTTCTATTTTTGGGGGTTTTATTTTTCAGTTCTGAACTCATAGTGCTTTTTCTTCCCAGCCATTTTGTTCAATAACTTTGAGTAACATTCAGGCATCTTCCTCTCATCTTTATCAGCTAAAACCCATCTTTTAGCTGATAATGTATCTCTCTCTACTGGTTTTTAATAGGTAGTCTAAACATGAGAAACTTTGATCTAGCCTTCACCACTACAATATTTAAGCATCTGTGATGTAATTTAAATACAAAGTTAACAACCTGCTTTCCTTCCTGTTGCTTCAGCCTACAGGAAATATTGTTTAATGCCTAATGCAGATATAAAAGATTGGTTTAAAAGAAGATAGATGGTTATTTATTCTTAGATACTACCAACTTCAATTCGTGTTAAAAAATTTATCTGCAGTATTTTTCTGCATGTCTCCCTTGCTAATCTGTCAGCTTTCCCCTTCTATTGAAATGTAGCTGCTGCTGGCAGTTGAGGTGGGAGTAGATGTAGATTAATTTCCATTATCCACCTTGCAAGAAGAAGTAATTTGTTCTTCTGGTTTTGCCTTCTTAGTATCAGGAATAAAATGGAGTCACTGATTTAAGTGCACCATAATTTGCTGTCTATCTGGAATGTATTGTCATATGAACATGGCTCATCTGTAATTACTTCAGGCCTCAAAAATGCAAAAGAGAAGAGGAAGAATATCATACTTTCTTCAAGTCCATCCTTCAAATTACTTCATTAAGCATAGATGCAGGTTTTGGGAGGTATAGGGAGGCTGGGAAGTCTTGGGAAATCTAATCAAAGAACAGTTTGAGCTTGTAAGAGAAAGCTATGCTTTCCATGCAAATGTGTAGGTGCTTGTCCTCTTCTCTGACTTTGTTTTTGGGAATTTGAGGCGTTTCTCAACAAGAACTTCTGTAAATACTGCTAGAAAGACCTGAATTTCTTGCTACTGCCAAAATTGGGTGTCATTGATCCATTTCCACGAAAGAGAGTTTTCCTGGGAAGGTTATATGGAGCACAAAAATACAGTAATGTGTTGCAACCTACTTCTTCCCTCTCAACCTTTTTTTTGGCTGAAAGATTTTTCTCATACACTGGACTAAAAAAACAAAACCAAAAACCCAACAAACAGTGAAAAGAAACAAATGGTAGTAGGAGGTAGCAAAAGACAGTAAGAAAAATTTCATCTTTTGCTGCTGTTAAGAGGATATCAAGTGTTTTGTTTTCCTTTGCCTTTTAAGGAAAGTGTTTTGTGTTTTTGTTAAGTGTTTTGTTTATTTTGATTTTTTTTTTTTCAGTATGTCAAGTTAAGAAGGTTGCTTGGTCTACTCTTTATCCAGAAGCTCAGTCAGGGGCTAAGATCCATTTCCTTTGTTTTGAGATAAAGTATTATTTGCAGTTCTGTTTGGGAGGAATGGGAGATAAATCACAGAAATGTGTGTGATCACACTTCTCAGTCAGAAGGAGGCAGATTAATATTTACAATTGTAGCATGACACTCACTCTCTTCATAGCTGTAACACCAGATAATATAAGATCACCTGAGCTGATGTCAGGTGCATGTATAGGCCTTTCAGAAGAGGAGACAAGTACTCCTGGATCCCAGATCATTGCAGTCATCTTGGTGTCAGCTTGTACCTCATATTACTGAAATATGCTTTTTCATATTAGAAAAATGTTTTTATGTCTAATTCTGGAAGAATTCTGCCACTATAGCATCTGGACCCTTGACAGAATCAAAACTAAACATGCAAATAAGCTTCAGAGAGACTCCTTAAATCCTACAGATTAAGGAGAGTGTTAGTGCTTCTCCCTAATAAAGCAGGCCATTTATTGCCTCTTCCAGCCTGGAAGACCCCAGGTCCCTTCTCTGGGAGCTGTCCTGTGCTCCCAGCCCTCCAGAGGCATCTGTCCCAGCAGCCACTGCTGGAGGCCTCATTGGCATGGCACCAGAAGGGCATCATTCCGCTGCCATGGGGTAATTTCACCATTAAGCAAAACTATTTTTGTTCTTATTATGAGCCTAGAGTTTTCTGTGCTTGCTAAGATGTGTTTAGCTTCTGAGAAAGCAGTTATTATTTGTGGTTGTGGTCAGTGTGTTGCCATCTGATGTCTCACCTTTGACATCTATTGCAATGTCCTTTTCAGTGAGTTTCTTTCTTTTATTTTTTTTCGAGTTTTGGTGCTTAATTTGCTAAAGTTATTGTACAGTAGCTTGTGCAGGGCTAATAAAACTGACTACACAGCTCTAGTGGCATGAGCCTTCTTTGTTTCTTTAAATCATGGTGTGAATTTGTTCAGCACTGGTTGGTTGGTCTGGTGTCCTGGGGTGACTTTGTGATGCTTGTATCCCCAGTTGTCTCTGTTCATGCTGGATGTGAAGTTCTGTCCCTTTCAGGCTGGTTCTGAGGGCGAGGTGGGCAAACAGGAGCGCGCAGTTTGTGCTCAGGAGCTGCACTCACTGCTCCACGTTCCCTCTCCTGGGCTGTCTGCAGCACGGACAGCAGGACAGAGCTCTCCTTTGCTTCTAGTTAGGTTTTAGCTGGCTGAGGCAGAGCAGCTCCCTGGACTGTGGCTTTTCTTTTCCTCGGAGCTGTCCAGCCCAGCTCTGGAGCTCACACCCAGCAGAGCACCTGGAGCTCACACCTGGGGCTCCCCAGGGCATTTCCAGCTCAGGAGGGGCTGGGGAGAGACTGAGCCAGCTGAGCTGCAGCCACAACAGGGACCCTCTGAGTTTGCCATCTCTTCAGAACAGAGAGAGGTTTCATTGTTTGATATAATTTCATTTTTATGCTTGTGAATGCTTTGCCTGTTAAATAAACAGTTTTTTCCTCTTTTCTCCAAGGAAATATTTTCCTGAACCAGTAGGGGGAAGGGCTTGAATCCGCTTTCTAGAGGAACTCCTTTTGGAGTTTCCTCCCAAATTTGCCCTACACCAGGACATATGGGTGGGCATATGTTCAGCTGGGATAAAAACAATCCAGCTTGATGGCCTGAAAGAGGCAGTGGGTACATGGCATGGAGTTGTACTGTACCCTTGGAATGCTGAGTCTGATTCAGGAAGCAGTGGATTGCTAAAGGTGCACTACAGTGTTCAGGTGGAGGAGTGTCTGGTTCAGAGCCATGAGTACTGATATTGAGAATGTCTAGTACTGATCAGCTGGTAGGCCAAGACTGAATTTATGTGACCTGTCCTTCATGGTAGGTACTAGTTTGGTATCAGCCTCTGTTTTTCACATATTATGAGAAACTTCTTTCCTTTGAGGCTTTCCTCATTGTTAAATTCAATTGAAAATGGTAGAGCAAGTTCAGTTTTTTCTTTTGTTAAGGAATTTGTGTATCGCTTGCAAAATGAACTTGCCCTTGCTTGTTTTCAGTGTTTGAATGGCTTCTGCTGAAACCAATTTAAAATTGACAGGCAAGGTTCTATGGAATAACACTCTATATTCCTAAATATCAAGAATAGAAATGTAATTGCTGTGACACTTGGAGGAGTTACCTCACTGTGACTGGTGCTTGGAAGGTAACAGGAACCTCGTTATTGCTGGAAATACTTAGATGTATTGCTTAGATGTTTTTGTTTTGTTTTAATTTGGAAAATATACAAAGGTCAGAGTATAAACACATGTGCTGCTTTAAAAATGTAAAGACCGAGCCAATAAGATGTACACATGTATTCTGGAAACCCTACTTTATATTAACTTCTGGCTAGGAACTGACGTTGTTTAACTTGTGCTCTGCATTCCAGGACAAAACAGTTTATAGAGCTGTAGAACTACTTTATTTCCAGATGAAGGGATGAATTTAGCTTTCCTTTTAGTGAGAGCCTTTAATGAAGTACATTTTAGGTATATTTTTTTTCTCTCTCTAAAACTAGCCTCATGCTTTTCTTGCACAAATTGTGTTTTAGAGATTGAGCAGTTGCAAGGTTTTCTAAGGATCACTTCTCCCTGTATAGTTATTGTTTGATATGGGGTTCAGATGCATGTAACTGATTGGGCTTAAGGGAGTGGAAAGAAGATTGAAGTTTTGTAGTCTGTGGTTGGAAAGTTACACAAATTCCAGTGAGAATGTGAGGTGAAACTTGGCACAGGATACAAAACTGTCGCTCTTTTCCTGTTTGTATCACAAGCAATTTTAATCATACTTTTCAGTTTTAAAAAAGTGCTTTTGGTGATCAGTAGTTTTGATATCTAAGATAATACATATTACTTTTATTTGACTGCGTTTTCTGTTGTCAGATCCCACATATTTATGGAAGTAGTTTGATTTCTAAGTAACTTCTTATTTTAAAAGCAAAAAGGAGAGCTTTGAACTGGAGGTGTGAAACAAATGAAAGAGGCATGTTTATCAGAATTACTGGCATGTCTGTAAAACTGGATAGTGATAATCTATAATACTTACAGGAATTTTAAGGTCGTGATACAGGAACACCTACCAGGCCTATAAAACTGTATGCTATAGGAAATACATACTTGTCTGTTTTTAATAGACTGGCCTGGTGAAGCTCTTGTAGTCCATCAAATTAGTGATAAAAACATTTTTAAAATTATTATATAGTGTGTAGTATAGTAACTGAGGGTAACTAACTTCCCATATCCTACCAGTCATAAGAAGTACTTTAAAACTGTGGGAAAAAATTTATTTTAATACTCTGTGGGTCTGGATGAAATCCACAAGACAAAGGAATTTGGACTGAAGGCTAGGTTTTTGTCTATTCTAATCTCATCCCTTGATAACTATCCTTTAAGGAAGAAGAATAGTCCACAAATTTAAAATAGGCCTCTGAGAGTTAAGACAAATTAGGTTAAATGTTCATGTGTGTCACAGTCTTGCTGTGTGCCTTTGAGTAGTTTGCACTAGTGCCTGTAAATTGGCAAAATGGAATATTTGCCATTCCCAGCCTGCTGGGATCTTGTAGCAGTATGTATGTGAAGGACTCTTGTGTTGTTGTTTGCCTACAATACTTAAAGAAATTTCTTAGAGTATCTTAGAGTCCAGGGCCCAATTGATGCTAGAATTTAAGAAATTTTTATCTGATGCATCATTTTTTTTCCTGGCCAAATATAGAAAATTATGGATTTATCTTTGATTGAAAGGTGCAGGAATACCTGAGCAACCAGCAAAGCCCTTTTAACAGAGGAGACCAATATGATTTGTTTAGGCTACAAAGATTGCCTTTAAAAGTGTAATAGACCTGAGATTGCATTACTTGATATTCCTAGGTCATTTTGTCATTTACCAAGTTGTTTATACAAAAGGTGCTTGTGGCTGTTACTATGGGCTCCTGCCGTGTAACTATTACAGAATCCTGCCTTCAACCATGTGCTCCTCAGGTCACATTTAACATAAAGGTCATGCATTGACTCTGCCTGTAAAAGGTGAATAAATTTTTAGTCTTAATTCACCATCTTTTCTTTAAAGAAAGTTGTCTGTTTTTGTAACTTCGTGGGTTTTTTTAAAAATCCACTATTAGGACAAAGAGTGTTCATCTATTTTTTTCTTGCCCAAATAAACTCCTCATCTTCTCTTGTAGTAACCTAATGTGAATGCTGGGAATGTAACTGAAAAGCAATATTTATCCTGATTTATTAATTGAGTGTCCTTTAATTTCAGAAACTTCCTAAAGCAGTCAGTGTGGGTTTTGGGGTTTTTTTCCTTTTTTTTTTTAATTTTTTTATTTTTGAAAAAGCAAGACAGAAATGTTAGAAAATTCCAATTTAATTTACAAAAATGGATTGGGTTTTTTTTTCCGCTGAGGATTTAATGTAAAGCATGCATCTTCCAGTAAGCTGAAGAAAAAAACTCCAGTGTATCTTTGTGGATACTTGAATATCCAGATCACTAGGCCAGTCTGCTTTTCAGCATGCTTGTTTGCACATTGTCTTGGCTCCAAGAGAAGAATTTTTAGTGCTTGGCCTTGGAATATGGCATAGCCTGGAAAGTAGGATTTTTTTTTTTTTCCAGAGGTGTGGGTTGCTAGTCTGCCATGTACCCAGTCAGGCAGTGTTTTGTTTTCCTTTTTTAATGCACTCTGGACATTTTCTGTTTACCTGCTCTAAAAGAAATAGAATTTCTTGAAAGGCAGTGTAGGTTGTGGGAAGATTATTAGGACAAGCAGCACTTTGTCATACACAGATTAAAGCATTTCTGCCATTTCCCAAAGCAGAGTCTGAGCAATATTCCAGATTATCTGCATCTGCTAGTATGCCTTTATTCTGGCTCTCTATATTCCTGTTCACTACCCAAATCTTGGATCATATTCCCAGGTAGGTAAGTGTAAATAGACAATGTGAAAGTGTATGTTGGACTTCTTGGATGGGTCTACAGGAAAGGAATCTTTGGGTCATACCCCATGACATTTGCTATGGTTGGTTGTAGCTGTATTTCAGGTAATGGTGTCATGATCACATGTAATATTGGTATGGAATCTGAAGTGGAAGCATAGTAGGTTTTTTGGTTGTTTTGTTTTTGATTTTTGTGGGTTTTTTTTTGGGGGGGGGGGGTTGTTTTTTTTTTTATTTTTTAAAGCCCTCTGTTGGAAGACCATTATTTTATGCCAAGAATTATTTCATTGCCTGATGACTAAGCAGCCTGTTGAGGAGTTTTACTATCAAGAGTCATGGAAAGTTGGCCCCTGCTAGGAATCTCACAGATAGTTACTGAAGGAAGTCAGGACAATGTTCTCAAGCATCCCTAGCCAAGGAAAGAACAAAATGGCTGTGAAAGTGACTGTGATGCTGAAATTTATTTACAAGAGATGCAACTTTTCAAGTGCAGCCCAAACTATTGAGCAAAATGGAGAAGTGCTGAAAAATCCACTACTTGCCATTATTAGACATTCCTGAATGTGATCCACAAGAAATGGAGCGGAAAGACATAATGGGATTTAGTTTACATTGTGGAGTGCTTTTAGCATTACTGCAGTACCAGGAAAAGAAATTATAGAAGGTACATCTTTGTATCTGTACTTTGACTACCCCTTTATCTGGGGAACGTTGCTCAGGTGCTGCCAGTAATCTCTGTTTCACATTAACACAACAGAGGGTACTGAAATAAATGGGTGTCTGCAGTTTCCTTTGCCACTCCTCAGCTCACTTGCATGAGTCAGTTTGTTCAGGACAGAAGAGGCATGTCCCATTAATCTGTCCATAAGGTCTGTTCAGCTGTGGGATCTCTCTGACCTCTCCACTCTCTTGAAAAAATTATTTATTTGCCCTCAAAGATTCCATAATTGAGGCACAGGTAGGAAGCAGTTTGAAAATAAAGACTAGATACATAAAGGGGCTCAAGGGGCAGTATTTGGCATCATTATGCACAAATTACACCTTTGGGGCATAAAAATCTCCTCACCAAGTCAGGGTATAGTCCTGGAATGTTCTGGGCATGTTCTCTGTTGTTAGTGTGGAAGAGAAAAACAGTGTAGGCCTGGAAAAAGATGCTAAATGACATATATGTACCATGTTAGGTGCTGTTTGCCTCTTGGCACTGGGACAGTCACATGCAGCAGCTTGGGCCTGTGTTTGATCATGGTCATATAAATGTATGTGTCATGAGACAGCAAAGGTATCATGACTGAATAGGAGACAGAAACTGGGCTGTGAATTGCAATGTGTTCTGCATGCCTACATTTGCTAGAAGAGAGAGAGCGACAACAGGGTAACATGTTTGAAAACTGAGAGCTAAACATTTTAGGGGGAATTTCAGGATCAGGATGGTGTGATCCTGGAGATGAGTGAGGCCCATGCTCTGTGTGCTCTTTGGTCAGTTGCTAGCCATCACAATGGGTCATCACAAGGGAATGGTTCTGAGTCCTGCCTGGTCACTTGGAAAGTAGCTATCCCTAATTGTCACCATTCTTTACCTGCCCAGTTCAGGGGAGAACAACTCCCAGCTGTTCAGTTTTAGAGGTGCCATTTGTAAGATCCTCAGTTCATTGCTGACAGCATGATGTGTCGATGTGGTGCTCCTTTGTGTCATTTTTTATCAATCGAGAGAACAAAAATTTGCTTTATTTTAAGTCACAGCCCACTGTTGGTGGATTTTTCTTGTTATTTACAGTTCTTCAGTTGCTCTGGGAGATCTCACATGTCTTCAGCAGCAGCTGATTGCATTGCTGCTGAAGCAATGTCAACAGGCTAGCATGCAACTAACTCAAAAATTAAGCCTGTGAAGATTTGTGGAGTCATTTAGGTATCACTGTCACCAGGGATTCTTTGGTGAATTTCTCTAAGCCCTTCCATGGCTCATACAGACATTCATTAAAGTCAGCCTGAGCCACACATGGGGTCTCCATAATTAGGGCATCATCAGCGGTCTTGTGGATGTGGATGGTGGTTCTGACTGTTGGAAGGGGAGGTAAATGCTTGATTTACTCAAGTTGAATCTGTATCTGACCTTCCCCTTGGACTCCTGGTGTCCCACACATGTGCAGGGGAAGATGAGAGCAGATACTGCCATGGCATCCAAGGTATCCAAGGCCTGTGCTGAAGTGAGTGCAGCTGCCAGTGCCAGCTGAGCTTCATTCACTTGCCCTGAGAGCTGTAAAGCCAAATCAGGTTATGAAATTTATGCTGGTTGACATGACTTCATTTACTCCAAATTATTTAAAAAAATACCAATTGTTTTTAAAGTACTTATTCAGACATTTTAAAGTGATATACATGCCACTTCACAAAATCTCCCAGTGACATGTCAAGATCACAGAATCAGAGTATCTCAAGTTGGAAGGAACCCCTAAGGATCATCGAGTCCAACTCCCTGCTCCTCACAGTACTCAACAATGACACCTTCAGAACATTTAATTGAAGAAAATACTATGGAAGACCTAGAAACAATCTACATGTTTTCTTTCATGAAACAGTAAAACAGGTGCAAGAGTTTCAATTATTTTCCAGTCAATACTGCTGAGATTGAAGCACCTGAAGCCCTGTCCTCAGAGGAAAATTATTCTACAACAAAAAGGGAATGGCAATCTCTGTCATTTAGATTTTTAGATTACAAGTTGATGACAAATTATTAAAAATGAGACTAGTTTCCATATTTTTGCCTTTTGACTTCAAACAATGATTTCAAAACATCTGCCATGGTTGGGCATGGCAGCAAAGGGTGCTTTGGCCAGCAGCTTCACTGCAGTAATTCTTGCAGTAATACTGCATGTATATCGGAAGGGAACAGTGAAATATTTTGAATTTTGTCTTTTCCCTCCTCTCTCTTCTACCTTTGACTCAAACTCTCAGATCTCTACACAAGTTTTTTGTAGCCCAGGCTTTTACTGCCGGTGTTGCCCAGGTCTGTAACCTAAGAGTACAGGCATTAACTAGAAACAGAAAAACAAAACCCACAAGTATCCCACACCTGTTCTCAGAAGCCACTCAAACCTGTGGGATGTGAGCTTGGGGAAGGTGTCAGCCACCAGGTTAAGTGACTTCAGTGGGTGTGTTCCTAGCTGGTGAGGATACTGGGGCTTGCTTGTTTTGTTGTTTCACCAACTGCTTTGGTTGGCTGCCAGACATGGACAGTTTGTCTAAAGTGGGAATTATGTTATTTGTAGTCTAAGCAGTGGAAATCTGATTACAAATGGGTGGGAGGCTCTGCCTGTGGACTGTTAGGTGTTTTGTTAGTCAGCATGCTGGATTCAAGGTAGCACTATCCTGCTATCAGTATCCCCCACGAGCTTCTTCTATGTGGTAGGAGTGAGGACAAGATATTTCTTAAGAGCTTCTCTTTTTGGCCGTGCTTATATTTATTTTGTTTGGTTAGTGTTTTCTTCAAATTTATTTTCTGAAACAGCCATTCTTCTCATTATATTAAAGCAACAATACTTGGGGTTTGGGCTTTTAAAAATTTTTTTCTTTACAGTCACTATGTTTTATGATGAGGTACATCTCTCAGCCTGTCTCTAAAACCAAATATGGAAAACGTGCTTTGCCTCATTATCTGAAAGCTAACAAAATTGTCTATTTTAGATCTGAATAGCTGAGAATTCATTATCATGAATGCAAGAGAAACTCCCTTTAAGTACGCAATGTTCTTAAAATATGCAAACTTTAAAATATGCATCAAATCCAAAATCTTAGATTTCACCAGGAAGTGAATAAGCAGGCAATGCAGCTTGCAGGTTATACATATTCATATACTTCTTCATCAAGGTATTTTGTACCACACATTTCTGCCCAGGCAGTCCTAGGAACCAAGCAGAGTCTTTGTATAAAGTCTTTGCTTTGGAAAGTTTTATTAGTGTTTGCCCATATAAGATTTGTTGTAATAACCTGACAGCAAAGTGACGAAAACATGAAAAATAGTAGGAAAACCTGAGTCTCAAAAGCTCTGAGGCTTTAGATTAAACATGGGTAGTATGAATGTGAATGGGAGAAAGCAGTTATGTTCACCATTGTCAAATGATATAAAATAGATGAGATAATTATAAACTCTACACAAAAGTGCACTCCTTCGGAGAAGAATACTGACATCTTCTCCAGCCCACTTCCACCAGTGAGATTGCAGTGTTATTCCTTTGTAATAAATATATCTTGTCAAGAGACAAAAGACATGGGCCAAAAATTTTGTAAAAAATAAACCAATCAAACAAGCCAACCCTCCCCCCAACAAAGGACCTAAAGCACTGTTATGTAATGGCGAAGAGAAGGAAATCAGGAGAACAAGTCATTCATGTAAAATCTTCAGTGCTCTAGTTTTCAGTTTGACAGAAATATTGTTTCAAGGAGAGGTACAGATTTTTTTATTTCATGAGATGGAGAACCTGAAGCAATTATGCCAATTTGATCCTTTACAGGATCCCAGCTGATCTGGGCATTGCTGGTAGAGCTTTGGCAGAATTACCAGTTTTTCTTGTGTTCTGATAAGGGACATATATTAGTATATATGCTCCAGGCAGCAAAATTAGAAAGCAGACAAGAACATGAAATGGATCTAAATGCCTGTGCAGCAGTGTTAGAAAGCAAATAACCACAATATTCTTAAAATAGCTTGTGAGATTTCAAGTGAGAAGAAGCCATTTAGAGATGGTAAGAAGGTAAGCATTACTGACGTTTTGTGTCAGATTGTTTGGTAGCAGTTGTAAGCTGTGCTCTGCCTGTAGCAGAATATCCCTTGGAGATGGTAATACATTAGCAAAGCAGGATGTTACTGCTAGTGATGTTGGGTGTGTAGTGATCATGTTAAAAAAACCCCAACCTAACAAACAAAAAAAAGCCCAACCCACTCTGCTAGGGCAGAAGTAAGCAGTTCAGTAAAAACAGAATCTCCAGGTGGTGACCCCTGCTGAAGCAGGGCTGCAGGGCTTGGGTCTTGGCCCTGTGGGAAGGACTGGGGCTTTGTACCCAGGGCATGGCTCAGGAAGACTGACCTCCCTCAGACATTTATTCCATTGGTACTTTTAGGCTCAGTTTTCCTTTCAAAAGGTGTGAAAAATGCCAGTCACTTGTTTTTAAAATTTTTAAAGTTTAATAGTAATAAAATAGTTATAAAAATAGTAATACAATTAGAATAATAATAATTTGGGCAATTTGGATTAGGACAATATGAGACAGTAGAAACAAAGAGTTACAGACATTTGGGTACCTTTTTCTGGGCAGCACAAGTCTGAAAAAGGACACCTGTTAACAGAGGATTAACCCTTAAAAACAATAGCCTGTTGCATATTCATACACCTCATACATGATGCATAAATTCCATTCAAACACAGGATTCTGTCTGGTCAGAGCCAACTTCTTCCTCTCAATCCTAACCGGCATCGTCCTGTCTGAGTGAGGCGGGAAGAAATTCGTTTCTCCTGATAGTGGGGCAATAAATTCTCTTTCTCTGAAAGATTCAGGTGCCCTGTGGCTGTTATCTCACTGCAAGTCCTTTTTTTAAAAAAAGTATCTTACATAGCATGGTTTCTATTTTAACATTTTGTTATAACCTAAAACTGTATTTACCACACTACTTAAGAGAATGAATACAGCATTACTTTCTAACACAACACATATAATATTCATTAGAATATTCATTTTAATATTTGTGAAAAGCCAATCATAAAATAATAAAATCACAAAAGATGTTGTCTCTGACACTACTACTTTTCATCATATATCCTGAGTAATCCAGCATTTGATTCCCAATAATGAGCTGTGACAGCCCATTTCACTGTGTTGGGTCATTGGTCTAACATATCAGGCAGCCATTTAATTTTTTTTATTTTCAGTGTTTATAATTACATACAGCATCAATTATTCATAAAAGCTGAAATCTCTTTAGCTGATATGAGTAGGAGAGACTTATTTACATCACTTTCAAGGTTCTGTGTTCTGACAGGTTAAATAACCAACTTGCAGAATAACTCCAGCCAGAATTGGTTTCACTGGGGCCCCAGCTTCACTGTCCCTGTGCAGGCACACACAGCACAGGGGATCAGCAGGAGGAGGCAGAGACCTGCACACCCCTGCAGGGCTGTGATCCTGTGTCCTGGGATGGCTGCTGTGCCTGGAGTGCTGCAATGGAAGGACAGGGCTCTTTAGGAAGGGACGGGCAGGAGAGATGAGGGGAGGGTGCTGCCCTGATGGCAGTGACCAGCTGGAGGGCGTGGAGCAAAATCTGGGGGGAAAGAGGAGGGAGCCTGTGGGTCAGGATTAGAGGGAGGGCAGGGACAGGGGACATTGCAGTGGGGTCTGCTACAGCTGCCAGGCCAGGAAGCACAGGAGGTCCTCTGTGGGTGTTCTCACATTCAGAATTCCTGCTGTCCATGGGGAACTTCATCCACCCCAAAATCTGCTGGAAGGACAACACAACAGAGCATAAGCAATCCAGGAGATGCCTGGAATGCATTGGTGGGAACTCCTCCAAGGGATAGGGGAGCCCACAAGGATGGGTTCTGTGCTGGACTTTGTTCTCACCACCAGCAGGATCTGGTGGGGAATGTGAATCTCCAGGGCAGCCTGGGCTCCAGTGACCATGAAGTGGTGGAGTTTGAGATCCTCAGGGTGCTGATTAGGGTGCACTGCAAGCTCAATACCCTGGAGTTCAGCAGAGCAGATTTTGGCCTTTTTGGGGATTTGCTTGATAGAGTGCCATGGGAGAAAGTCCTGGAGGGAAGAAAGGCCTGAGAAAGGTGGTTGATGTTCAAGAATTACCTCCTCCAAGCTGAGGAGTGATGCATCCTAATAAAGAAGAAATCAGGTAAAAATGCTGAGGGGCCTCTATGGATGAAGAAAAGAGCTCCTGGACAAACTCAAACACCAAAAATAAGCCTACAGCAGGTGGAATCAAGGACAGGTGGCCTGACAAGAATACAGAGAGATTGTCTGAGCAGACAGGAGTCAGGTTAGGAAAGCTAAAGCCCTGAAAGAAGTCAGTCTGATCAGGGATATCAAGGGCATCAAGGAAAGCTTCTACAGATATGTTTGTGATAAAAGTAAGACCAGGGAAAATGTGGGCCTTCTCCAGAAGGAAATGGAAGACCTGATTATCTAGATATGAAGAAGGACAAGGTGCATAACAATTTTTTTGCTTCAATCTTTGCTGGCAAGTGCTCCAGCCACAGCACCCAAGTTGCAGAAGGCTTCAAGTCCCAGAAGGGACTGGGAGAATGAGGAACCACCCTCTGTAGGAGATCAGGTTCAGTATTTTCTGAGGAACCTGAATGTGCACAGGTTAGTGGCACCTGATGAGATGCATCCATGGACTCCAAGGGAACTGTCCAAGGAAGTGGCCAGGCCACTGTCCATCAAATTTAAGAAGTCATGGCAGCCAGTGAAGTTTCACTGACTGGAAAAAGGAAAGCATAAGCTCCTTTACTAAAAATGGGGGGGAAAAAAGGAAGATCTGGGGAGCTACAGGCTAGTCAGTTGTACCTCAGTAGATACATACAGTGAGATGCTCTGGTTTCTGTGTGTTTTAATCCTTTTATAGATGTATTGATGTCTGCAAAGACAGCAATAATTATGTATCTATTTGTTTTGGTACAGATGGTTTTAAAATCTCTAAATGTCATTTTAAATTAAAAAATAAATAAATTTTAAGGCATCCCATGAGATGAAGCCATTTTTTCTTGCCAACATCTATTTTTTTTCGCAACAGCCAAATTATTCTCTTTTTTTCTCCCAGTAGCACATAAATGCTACCACTATAGTGTTGTTTCTCCCTCATCTTTGGCTTCTCAGTCAGTCTACAGGACTCACTGACAGCCTGTGATACCTTCATGCCTCACTGCCTGCATTCTGCTCTGTATAGGAATGCACCTGTCTGTGTGCACTCTGTCTCCCTGGCTACAGAGCAGACTCAACTCCTTAGGGAGCCCTTCCTTCCTAAACTCTGTGCTTCCAATGCCCTCCAGCAGCACACCTTTCTTTGCATGGAGCCAGGTCCCTCTGTGTGCAGATCCTGCCCTTTTAGGGACTGTGGGGATTCCTCACCAAGGTTAGTCAGAGTTTTGGAGTGGGCTTCAGATATTCTTGAGATGTTAAGGTTTGTTTATTGGGAAATTTGGTGGCAGTGTTGCTGTCTAACCTGTCAAGTTCTTTGGCTGACTGGTACATACAGGAGGCACCTGTGGCTGTGATTCACCTTTACTCTTTGTGTAAAGGCCAAGCCTATGTGCTGCTGTTCTTCCATTTTGTTTTTAATAAAAAAACCCCCAAACTTCTGAGTCTGACCTATTTGGTGGGGGAAATAATAAAACATAACTCATGTATTTCATCATTGAAATATTACCATTGCTGTTAAATTTCCAGATTGAAATACAAATATTTTGAAAGCTGTGCTCTAACTGCTGTACTGCCAGGACTGTTTGTCTTCCAGATAATAGCTGTGTCTTTGCTGTGCTCATCCCTTCCTCTCATGCCTCACAGTTGTCATATCCTTTCACAGAGAAAAGACAAGAACCATTCTCCATAGACCTGGCAACTTCTTTGTCAGGGTCATTTCTTCAAACTGTCAGTGAGTTTGTCATGCTTTCCTGGAGATTTTGTGAGGTCTTATCAGTGTGAAGGTGCATTAACATAACTGTATTGTCTTGTGTTGGTCTCAGCCTCTGAAGCAATCATTCTACCTGGATTCATCTTGAACTAAAATTTAAAAGTTTCCTGTGATGGAGGGAAATTAGAAGGGCTCCAAATTACTGTTATTATCCATGCTGTCCCAGCCTATCATTGTCCTAGGTAATGTGGAGTTAACTCTTATTTCCTCCATTTGGGACATAAGAACATGAATCTGACTAAAGCATGTATTTTAGAGAGGCATTCATTTAGATTTGATTTGCCTTTGTTCTGATTAGGTCATTTTAACTAATAATCTGTTTGTGAAAGAAGGAAGTGAATATAAATCAGTGTAATCTTACAATAAGCATAATTCAAAATTTTCTGAAAGTTGAGACCTTTGAGAAATAAGTAACCTTGGAACTGAGAAGGTGGAACATATACTGCCCATGATCCTCATCAATTAAAATTTAGCCTGGGATTTTGATGTATATGATGAAAGGACCAGAGGTAAATCAAGAATAACACTACTGAAAACAGCAGAGTTAAATGGAACAGAATCAGACAGTGTGTTGAGAGCGGGTTCTCAGCCTGTTGTTCAGATTTGGGCTAGGTTTGACCCACTGACCTCAGTGGTGTCCTTGAGAGCTTTAACACAGTTTTGCCCTCAGTAGAATGGAAAAAAATGAATTATTTGGATCTGACATTTGTTTCCTAAGCTCACCTGGGGCATTTGCACTTTCCACACAAGGAAGACACATTATGGTGTGGATGTTTCTCTGTCTATCCATTAAGCTACATTATCAGTATTCTTGCTTTATAAGTAAGGATGGGGTCTGGGGGGGGCTATGGTGTGCTAAATTGGAGATTTTAAACTAAGCTATGTAATAGCTTAGTTTAATTTTTGAGGGTTTTTTTTTATTTATTTGTTTTTCTTTTTTCTTTTTCTTTGAAGGGGGTTTAGTCCTTTGCCATATGAAGAAATTGCAGTGGCTAATTCAAAGTGAGGCTTGTGGAAAGTGTTCTAATTTTTACTGACACTGAAGATTAATCACTAATCCCCTGCCAGCCTTTGTCACTGTGAGCAGGCATTTTGGCTTGGTGTGTTTTTCTCTAAAAGAGCATCACCCTGAGTTGCTGTAAGTGTGGCAGGAGAGTGAGCAGTCTCCTGTTTCCTCTGTGCCCCAGGGCAGCTGCAGGGTTCCCTGCTCTCTGCAGCACACCTGGGGATGTGTCTTTGCTGTGGTTTGCAGAGCTGCAGGAAGCACCAGTTTACAGCTCTGGCTGTCAGAGAGTGCTCAGGCATGTCCTTATCAGCCCCTGATAGGCACAGCCTCTTCTGGAATCCCAGGCTTACAGTCCCTGACTTCTTAGGAAGGCTGCATATCTAATGTCTGTGATGTCTTTAGCTTCTTATTCCAGGTGACATTAATGGCACAAGAATCTCTGGCAGTTTCTGAAGCAAAAACATTTAAATTGTGAGTTTGCAAAAAGAGACAGCTCAGGCTATCAGAACAGGTTAACCATCTAGAGGATGCCCAGTTAGGATCCTTTCATAGCATTATCTTAGGCTTGATCCTCTACAAACCACCCCACAGACTCCCATTTCCTCATCTACTTACTAAGTTATGCTGCTCTTGATCATTTACCAATTATTTATATTTACTTGCTTGATCTGTATTGCCAAAATATTTTAGAAGCTGTATTTCCATACAGTTCTCTGAGCAAGGATTTCAAACATGAATTTCAGTTGCTAACAAGTGTCAGATTGTGGAATTCTCTGTTATGTAGTGCTAAGAATCAAACTACTGGAATATGTCACATAAGGCTGTGCACTTTCAGATGATAATTTAATCAAAACTTATCAGGATACAGACCTCTGTCATTTCTCTCTCATACCTGCCCACCCCACCCCCTGATAATTTTCCCCCTGTGAAGTTTGTAATAGATTTTGGTTGAAACAAAGTAGAACACGAAGAGTCACAGTCAATATTGGAGTGACATCGTGCTTGTAAACAAGATTCTCTGTGCACAGCTGTACATTATTTGTTGTGATGCTCTTTCTGATACTGTAAAAAATACTAAATGTCACTGGACATGTTCTGAATTTATCTGTGTGTCTGTTTATGCCTTTTATCGGGAAAAATCCTGCCTTTTGCAAGGGCGAGGTTTTGCAATCCATGAGTTTTGTTCCTTCTATATTTTGTACAGATGTGTGTGGCACTCCAGTTACAGAGTTGCTTTTCTAGCGAGTTGCTTGAATTGAATCATTTTGAACAACCAGCCCTCAGCACAGTGTGACTATGACCTTTAAGATGAAGTATATTTTTGCTGTGGAGTTGCCTTCAGTAGCCCCGTGGGCACTGTTTTGTTCCCTTCCCACGTGCTGGGAAGCCGGAGCTGTGCTCTGCCTGCGTCAGCACCGCTGCGTCTGCCCGGGGATCTGCGCTGGGGCAACCCTCCCACCAGGCTGCCTGGGCTGCACATTGTGGGGAGCAGCCCTTGGGCTCCCATTATTGTTTGCCTGCAGAGCACAGAGCCAGCTGCTCTCTGCTGTGCCCGCTCTGAGTCCTGAGAACCTGTGTGTGCACATGGCTGAGAGGAGAGAGGGGAGCAGAGCGTTGGGAAGCAGCCGGAGCAGCAGCAGGGTGGAAGTCACAATGCCTAAGCACCACTCCTGTGTGTGTGTGTAGCTCAGGGCTTGAACCTGTGGATTTGAGTACAGTATTGCTGTGTCCTGGGAATGGGATTTCAAAGCTGCCCTCATAATTCAGCCTGGATGCCAAGACTGTCTTGGCATCCCTGTCTCTCGGGTACCACTTGGGCTGTGTGAATCAGGACAGTCATCTCAGTCCAAACCTGAGAGTCAGCCTAACTCAGATGGTGGCTAAAAATAGGATAGGATGGCTAAAAATAGATATCCAGGGAAGGTGGTAATCCCAGGCAGAATAAGTAGTGTTTCTTCCCTGGGAATCTCTCTGCTGTTCCTGATGCTGTGTGACTCCAGGAGGAGCATTTAATAGCCCTCATTGAATATTTCTGCCATTGATTTGTCCCTTTGTTTCTGAGACAAGACTTTAATTGTCTGACATGTTTGAAAGATAATTTAGTACTTGTTTTATGCCTCAAGAAAAATGCATCTTAGACTTTCTTTTGCCTACCTGACTATGCTTACCCTGCCAGACGTGACCTGCTTGACCACTTATCTGCTTTGTACTGAAAACACCTAAATTCCTGTAGGGCTGATTATTATCCGAGACTTTCTTGTATGCTAATGCTTCCACCTTTCTGGACAACAGAAGTATATTGTGATTTGCTACCAGAAAAATAGAGAGTAGTTCAACTTGCTCCAAAAAAAAGAACTGTGGGCTCTGTTTTTAAATCTTCCAGTAACACATTTGGATGACCTCCATGAAATCCCAGTCTGGGCAGGAAGGTTTTGTCTGGTTGCTGCTGAAACACTGATTATTCGCATAAGCTCAAAAATAAGTGCTGATCAAGGTTCTGACGTTCTTGCTATTTTTTTTTTCCGAACAGTAAATAATTTGTAAAATCTGTTGCACAATAAACTAAGCTTCTAGTAGCCAAATAGAAGAGTGAATTTAGAATTATGTAGCTGAAAAAGAACCTTTTTCTTTGATAATCCCAGTAATTTGTTTCAAATTATCTTAGTTTTGTGCTACATGTTCCTTTTTTTTTTTTTTTTTTTTGATGTGCTGAGGTAACTGTCTAGAGGAGTTAAATCTTCATATCCACAGATTATGTACAGAACTGACAGCCAAAGCCCTCCCTGAGTTTGGGGAAAGCTTCTGAATGGGAGCAAAACATTATTTTATGGTTTCTTGTTAGAAATATGTCAGATTCCAATTTTTTTTAAAATATGAACACATCTGCTGAGACCTGCTGCAAATTTACTTGCCTGAGGAAACAACTCAGCCATCTGATGGTGACAGTCATGACTGATGTCCTGAAATGAATTTGGCCCAGAACAGTAGTGACAAAATAAACAGTTTTGAGGAATCAAACAACCCCCATATTACAAAACAGCAGTTGCATAAAATATGCTGTTTTGATAAAAATGTGTCTACATTTTTTGTCTTTTTATTTAAAGAAAAATTGTTCGGGGGAATTAGAATTCATGTTTCAGAATAACTTTGCTGGTTATGTTACTCTTGTGCTCACCTATGTATGTGTCTGGGGTTTGTAACAGCTTATTAACCAGAGGTTTCCTTCCTTGTGACTAACACTCCAAACCTCTGCAGCTGGGTTTCCCAGTGTATTTTTTTGCCACTTGTACCTGTCACTCCTGTATGTACTTGTACAAACCATCTGTGTCTGTGGTTCAGAAATTGTAGCTTTGCTCTGTTTTTTTTGTCCCCAAAGGAATAAGAAGTCAGTTTGCATCTCAGGCTGGTTTTACTGTCTCTTCTGTTTTCTCAGCAATTTTAATCTCTTGGCTTAGGTGTTCAAGACATGATGCATAACTCCCATGTAGAATTTAGTGGGTTAAAATAAAAAGGTTAATATTTTTCATTTTTCAGTTCTGTGTAAACATGAAGAGCAGTTTTTAAGGTTGAATATTAATAAGCTCTGTAAGGGCATACATTTTTAATGTGGCTGCTGCCCACATTTGAAATTAGGTCATTCAGATTTTCTTCTTGCTCTTTATTCCAGCAGTTAATACATCACATGAAAGCAGAGTTCAAGACCAGTGGTTTTTACTAATTAGAAGTCTGAAGGTTGTATTTGGAAGGCAAAACATAAAACTATTTATCTATTTTATCTCTAGTAACTCTTGAAGGAGTTGGTAAAGTAGAAATGAAATAGAGGCAAAGCCATGTGTTTTAAGTCATGTTTTGCAGTCTCTCCCAGTTGGAAACAAGACAGGAGTCTGATTACAAATGTTTGCAGCATGCAGTTGGAGATGTGCCAGGATGGCACTATAAAACATTTGCACTGGGGTTTTGGTGGGGTTGGCATTGTTATTGACTTACCTAAGGAGTTTTAAAGGTTAGTCAAAGCAAAAGTTGATCTTTTAGTGGGATTACAAATTAATCTTTTTCTCTATAGGAGTATCTTTAGTGCCAGATTTCCAATAGGTATATTTTGTAAAAATGAAGTAATTTTTTTCCATACCCTGCTTGCATTATTGTTTGCAAGATGCCAATTTCTGTGCACTCAATAAATAATGGAGATGCAGATCTTAATGTTTCACATCCACTCATGAACAGCAGTAAGTAACAGTAACTCTTAGAAAGCTGAAAATGGTCTGCAAAGCTTTTTAGTTACTATGTACCATCTCCTGCAAAGCTACTTAAAAGTTAAAGTGGATACGAATGGGTTCCTATAACGATACAAAAATAATGCTTCTCTGGTGTTTGTAGTTGTCACACTTGGAATAAAATATAACAATGTTATGCTTAAAGCAAGTTAGAGTACTACAAAAATAATCAAAATGTTCTTTTCTTTCAGCTCCAGCGGTAAACCGATTCACCAGACGTGCATCAGGTAAGCTGAATGAAATTCCATTTGTCTACATAACATTATGCTGACAGTGATTGTCCTGTAAAATGTAATACGACATTTGTCAAAGTTCTTTAAGGATGTCAGACTTGGACTAACCTCTAAATTGTTACCTGCTTCACTGAAAAATGTAGCCCAGGTTTCAGGTCACGGAACTTGCACGAGCCCTTCTTGTTGCTGTGGAATTTATTAAAAACCTAAGCTTTTTTTTAAGCCCTCCCCTCCTTAAAGAAAATAATTTCAGTTCTAGCAGATCTGAAGGCTGAAAGCAAGAACTGAATTAAATCTGAATGTAAGCAGGGTTACTTTGCTTACTCCACAGACAGCCTGAAACTGCAATCTTGTGATCAGCTATGCATGAAGAAATGTTCAGCTGTGTTGGAAATCTCAGTGTTTTCCAAACCCAGGCTGGTTTGTGTGCATGCTGTGTTGTTGTGCTGTGCAGAGCTGGCACACTGGGTCTGGAAGCACCATTCCTGTGGTGGTGCTGTGTGTTGTGTTGGGTGTGCACCTGCCTTGCCTGGTGCTGGTTTCTGCATTCTTCAAGATAACTTTGTTTTTCCTGGCTCAGAGGACTCTTTACCTTATTTCCATTACATGTCCTCTACATTGTGTATCATTAAAAGTTAATATTCTTGCCCTTTCCTTATTGTTCTGCTATGTCATATCCTTTAGGCTTAATTTTTGAGGGCTTTTTTTTTCTAATGAATTGTGAGCCCCAGAATCTGAATCTTACTTGTTTGAAGTACTGTGAATCTGAAAATGTGGCATAAAAGTCACCATGAAATGTAATGAGACTCTTGGCTGACTCATAAGAGTCAGGAGAGCAGGAGATGTGAGCTATTCCTAGTCATTTCAGTACGCCATATTCAGTATAAAATGCTCTTTGTTTTCAACTTCAGGTCATTTTTAATAAATGTATTTCATAATGCAGTAATTCTATCCAGACTTCTAGTTTTGGTTGTTACAACCTCAGTCAGGTAGTCCCTTGCCAATGTAAAAATAGTAGTGAAAATCCTCAGGATTACTGAGGAGCTGCAGAGGAAAAGGGAGGTTTGCAGGATTGGTGCATAGCAAAGGAGGTTTGCATTATATTGGTGCAATAGAATACAATAGCACAATGGTTTGGGTTGGAAAGAACCTCAAGGATCACCCAGTTCCAACCCCCTGCCATAGTTCCAACCACCTTCCACTATCCCAGGTTCCTCAGAACCTATCCAGCCTGGCCTTGCACATTTCCATGGATGGGACATCCGCATTTCACAGCCAACCTGTGCCAGTGTCTGACCACCTTCATATAGGTAGCACAAAGCAAGAAAATGTAATTAATTCCAAATAATCTGATGCTTTAAGTTATGATAATACTTCATGAGGTACTGTAGCGTGAAATGAAAGGAATGATTTGTTAACTGGTGCTCAGCAACAGTGAGCAGGGCTCTATGCAAATCACATTTCATGTTTTAAGGAGAGTTCTACTGTGACTGATTGAGAGCTGACAGTAATGAATGCAGTCCTTCTAACAGATGTGTGATAAGCTTTTGCATTCAGAGAGTTTGATTGTTTGAAAAGCTAATACTTGCACACAAAAAGCCCCCAATCAGTTATTCTTAATGTTTATTTAATATTAAATTAACATTTATTTTTAAAAGGAAACTAAAAGCATGCTGTAAGTCTGAAATTTTTGTGCAATTATTGGGGAAATAATTTCTATGGGGAATTAATATTTAATGTATTTTGGTCTTGTTGTGAGAGATAGAACAGTTATCTTATTCAGCATAATGAGTCAGGTGGTGTAGTAAATCAGATGTAAATCATGTGAATACATTTCAAGCTAGAACAAGGAAATGCTGCAGTCCACTATGTGTACTATTTCATTAAGTTAGTGGTAGCTTTAATAGTTAAAATGACTATTTTTTTCAGACAAGAAAGCCTGTGAAAGGTGATGGTTCTTACTTTTCTTCTTAAATGATAAATGACCGTCAGAGAAGTACATTACATTTAAGAAACTTGATTGTTAAATATAAAATTAAAAACATAAATCAAACTATGCTGATAATATAGACATTTCACAGGGATGTTTGCAGTCCTAACCATGTTTTTCAATACCTTGTTTTTAATTAAACAGTTGTCTGTGTAGATTAAGGCAATCAAGACACCTTGCAAGGGGAAAAGCTAAATAGTAGCTGTTGGGTTTGGGGTTTTTTTAAGCTTGGTAGCTTAACAGCCTTCTGTAGTCAAACCTGATTCTCTTGTTTAGGAAATGCCATATGTATTATGTAGGCAGACTAAATGAAATGTAGGGGTTTTTTTCCTCAAATATGAGCTTCTCCTAATTTTAGGCTGTTTGGCTAAGAGTTATTTTAAAATTTGAAATGTGCAATATTGCAGATTCTTGACTGCTTTTGAAGATTTTCTTCTGGCGAATATTTCTCCAAGCTAGTGGTGAATATTAGGGGAGTTAGCTCTAGCATGTGGTTTCATGTTGCATGTGATTAATGATATTACAGACTGATTCTGGGAGTGTGTGACTTCAGGGTGCCTTTTTGTCATGCCTCTGCCCATAGGTTCTCTCTACTTCTCTTGCACAGACCTAGGAGTTGTGATGCCTGAGGGTGGATTGATTTAAATAAAGCAGAAATACAGGAGGTTCTGGTGTGTTGATTTGCATTGAGTTTTCAACATTTCCTCACAGAGAACAGTAATTCTCTACAATGGGTATTTTGATGTTGCTGTTACTCTTTGGGTAATGCCTAGTATTTTGCTTGGTTGCATAAGATATAGTTATTTTTCCTAACTGAGCTAGAAATTAGGCACCCAGAGCTTAATTGCTGAAGCACCTAGTGAAAATAATACAGCCCAGCATTTATTATTTAACAGCTGTTCCTGTTAACATGCTGAGAATGTATTAATGAACTGTCATTGGTATGTAGAGGAAAAAAGCAGAAATAAGCTAAGATAAATTAGCTGCTCTGGAATTCCACCTCTTAAAATTTATTGAGCTACCTAATTAGATATCTCTGATGTGTGTTTATTCATATGTATGTGTATATATGCAGTGTGGGCTCTGTACATAAAATACACTTAGAGTGCTAGTGACAGCTACTCATGGGCTGGTTAATAATGCACTCCATTGTTCTAGGCTATGCACAAAGAATAATAGATATCACACTCTTAAAAGAGGAGTTTAGTAAGAAGAGGAGATTAAAAATACTTTATAGAGCTAGAATGAACAATGAGACAGCTGCAAGTAGTTAATCCTTATTTTTATTTTCGAATCTGGTGGCACTAAGATGAAGAGAAAGGAAAACAACTGTTGAGGCAATCAAGAGACTTGAGTGTGGAAAAAAAGGGGAGCATGAAGGGCACCCCTTTGTCCTTCAGACAGGATGTGGGAAGTTCTGTGCAGCGTCATACAGGGGAAATCTGGGAGCAAGTTTGCCAGAACAATTTATTCTTCTTTGTGTGAGTTGCCATTAGGCAGAAAGTGACAAAATGAGAGTTTTGGTCTGCAGTATCCTGAACCATTGTGTGGACTGGATTAGTCATGCCCAGAGTAGCATTTATATGTATCACTGCTACTTTTCAATTTAATAATTCCTACAGGAAGCATGGCAATGTACTTAAGTGAATTTTACTGCATTTAGACTACAGGAGTCCTTTTAGTGAAAGAATGGCTAATTGCTTTCTGAAATTATGGAAGAGCATAGGTGATATCAAATTAAATGGTTAAATATAAACTAGTATTTAGGGAGAGTAAATTGACATTGCTAGCCAGGAATAGAAAATGTCCCTAGGAACAATATTTCACTTGTGATTTTCAATCAACTCAACTATATTGAGTTTTTCTTAAAAAGATTGGCACCCACTTTCCTGTGTCATATTAAAAATTGTCAGAGAAAAGCAGCATACTGAAATGAAGTGTTATTCCCTTTTATAGAGTAAGGCAGAAGCTGGGGTTGTACCAAAAATAATGGTGTGGAATTAAATAACCGTAAATTCCCCTTTGAAATGCTCAGGTAGGATGCAGTGTTGTAGAAGCATATCAAGTGACAGAAGAAAGAATGATGATGAACCAATAATTCCAGAAGAATTTTTCAAGAAGAATCACTTGTTCTGCTTTTTCTGAGTGATCAATATTCCCCAAACTGAATTCAAGTGATGTTGGATTCACCTTTGTTCATTACACACAGTAGTTAATCCCAAATTTCAAATGTCCAATAAGTCACATTTCGGAGAGAAGCAAGGACACAGCTGGCATGCAGTGGTACCTAATACTAAAACTCAGTTAAGCACTAAGGCTGCCATTGTCGTGATGAGGAAAACCAGAAGAAAGAGCGCTGTCAGAATTTGAGACTGTATCTACATTGCATGAACAGAGTACAGTAAAGAAGGCGTATTGTGCCTTGCCAGGGTCCTTCTTACAATTACCATCACTGTAACACTCAAATCCTTTGCTGGGTAACAATAAGGGTGTGGTGCACTGAGCTGTAGGCACCTTAGAGCCACTGGATCAGGGAGAATGCTGTGCTTCAGTCTGCTCCTCGTCCTGCTTAAAGCACATATTTCATGGAATTTCCTAAGTTGGCAGGAAAGCACAACTCCTGTCCCAGCACGGGAGACCCCAAGAGTCACCCCATGTGCCCAAGAGCAAATGCTTTTTGAACTCCATCACATCTGGTGCTATGGTCCAGCTCCTTGGCTTTCTCCTTCAGACCCTTCACCATCTTTATAGCCCCTTTGAGACACCCAAACCTGTCCCCAGCACTGGGGGTGAGGCCACCCCATTGCAGAGCAGAGCAGGACACTCCCCTGCCTTGCCTGGCTGCCAATGCTGTGCCTGATGCCCCCAGGACACGCTTGGCCCTCCTGGCTGCCAGGGCACTGCTGGCTCTGGCTCTTGGGAATGAAGAACTGATCTCAAGTGATCTGCCCCACAACACTTCTGGGTCTGTGCAAAGTTAGTGATAAAGGCTGTTTCCCATGCAATCCATAATTAATTGATCCAGCTTCCTTTCGTTAGTTCTTCTTGCATAGACTATTTGCTGTGCACTTCTTCTGCAAATGAGACAGTCACAGAAGCAAGAGTTTAATTTGCTCTTGTTTACTCTTACACTCTCTGGAAATTTGAGAAAAGTACCTGTAGAAAAATGAAGTGTTAGCATAGACCTAGAGATTCTTAAAGAACATGCATGTTTGTCTCCACCCCTTGCCACTGTTTTCATTAGAATGTTTGATAAATAACATCATGATGTTAAACTGGGGAGTGTTCCTGTCTTGTTGTTACCTTGAGATTTGTTGCTTTTAATGCAGATCTGAAGAAGAGCCTGTGTGCTTAGAAGCTCTTCTGCCTCCTTCTGGGCTCAGTTGCTTTGTGACACATTCTGCCCATGAAACCTTTTCTTCTCTTAGTTGCATTGCATGTATACAAAAATTCTTCCATACTACAGTGTATAGTTCCACAGTAGTATTCTTGTTCAAAAGAAAACAAAATTTAGGCAATCTGCAGTAATTCAGGAAGTTTTAAAGTGGTTCATATTCAATTTTCATAAATTCTTTTAAAACTCCAAAACTTGAAGCATAGATTCTAGCAGGTTGTATCAAAGTGCTTTCTTGTATGTATGATGAGCAGAGGTTGAATATGAATTTTTCAGAGCCCATTGGTGGAGCTGAATTACAGAAATAGGCAAACTGTTGCAAATCAATGTGATGCCAGGTTTTAGATTCAGCTGTGTTTAAGCTGTTTTTGTCATAACTCTTAGGGCTTAATTAAAAAAGAAGAGATTTTGTAGATGCATACTACAGGGCAAAGTTTGAGGTGGTGGAGGAAGGGAGGAAAAAAGGCAAGAAAAGGGGAAGAGGGAGATAGTGGGAATAAGTACATAAGCCTTGTGCTCTGTGATAGGTTGCTATAGAGAGGCTCTCAATATTTGTCCCAAGGAGGTGGCAGGGAATGAAGGAAGTAAACAATAGTGATTGGCCTAGTTTTTATACACACACAAATATTTATGCTATGTCTTGAGGAAAACTCTTGGACTAAATACTTAGTAAAGCAACAGACTGAACGGCACAGGAATGTTGTGTTATCTCAGAAGTTTTAAAGAAAGGTAATGCCTTTTCTTGCAGGAATAGACGTGTAATTCATACTGCAGCACTGTATAGATGGTTTAGATAGATGGTTTAGATGATTTATTGAAGTTTCATCTGTATTTCCGTGTTTGTTTAGATGTCTTTGCAATCATATATTTCTTGACTGCATTTAGAAACTGACTAAAATGTGCAGAGTAATCATTTTTAAATTGCACAAGTTGGTAAAGCTACATAACAACTGTTTCTTTAGAAAATAGGGGAGTTGTGTTTTGAGTTCACAAATTACTGTGACTCCCTCTTTATGGGAAATTGTAGTTTTTCCTGCTGTCTTAGCATAATCTTTGAAAAGCATTATGCACGTGGTTTTGTATCAATAAAATTAATCATTGTAGTTTTTTCAGCTATTTGACCTGGTCCTGTTTCAGTCATATGAAACATAAACCAGAGATTGGTGTTGAAATACGAATCAAGTTTGCCTTTAGGGACTGTTGCCCAGCCTGTTTCAGGAAGAGCTCAGACAACCTAGCAAGGTATCAAGTTGTCAGACTGATTGACCAATACTTTTAAACTATTTTTGTGTGTAACTGGTACATAAGATGGATATGGGAAGGTGTGTTTATACATCAGCCCTACCTGCAGCCAGCAGCATGGCCTCATCCGTAGCACTGTTTGGGAATGGTGCTGTTTGGGACTGTGCTAAGGACTGGGCTGGAGCCTGGTCCGGGTGAGGGAGTGCGGTGGAGGCAGCGGTGTGGTGGTTCCGTTCTGAGGCGGAGGCAGCGCTTGGATAATGCCGGTTCTGAGCCAGAGAGAGCAGTTGGATAGCACCGGTTCTGAGCCAGAGGGAGTGCTTGGATAGCACTGGTTCTGAGCTGGAAGGAGCAGTTGGATAATGCCGATTCCGAGCTGGAGGGAGTGGTTGGGTAATGGCAGTTCTGAGCTGGAGGCAATGGTTGGATAGCGCCAGTTCTGAGCTGGAGGCAATGGTTGGATAACGCCGGTTCTGAGCTGGAGGCAATGGTTGGATAATGCTGGTTCCGAGGCAGAGGCAGTGGTTGGATAATGCCGGTTCTGAGCCGGAGGCAATGGTTGGATAACGCCAGTTCTGAGCTGGAGGGAGCAGTTGCATAATGCCAGTTCTAAGCCAGAAAGAGTGGTCAGATAATGCCAGGTCTGAGCCAGAGGCAACGGTTGGATAACGCTGGTTCCAAGCCAGAAGGCGTGGTTGGATAAATGCAACAATGCCAGTTGTGAGCCAGACACAATGTTTGGATAATGCCAGTTCCGAGCTGGAAGGAGTGGTTGGATAATGCTGCTTCTGAGCTGGAGGCAATGGTTGGGGTAACGCTGGTTCTGAGCTGGAGACAATGGTTGGATAACGCTGGTTCTGAGCTGGAGGCAATGGTTGGACAATGCCGGTTCTGAGCTGGACAGAGTGGTTGGGTAACGCTGGTTCCGAGCTGGAGGGAGTGGTTGCGTAATGCCGGTTCTGAGCTGGAGGCGTTGGTCAGGGCAATGGCAGTCAAGTAGAGCTCCATGCTGAGCACTTTTTGCATGTGATCCACTCCCTCTTTTTTGCACACTTTTATTAATATTGTTGCTGTTACTGTTCTTTCCTTATCTTTTTTTCTGTTTCCAGTAAATTGCTCTCAACCCATGATCTTTACCCTTTTTGCCTCCAATTCTTCTCTCCGGCCCGCTGCAGGGGGAAGAGAAATTAGTGACTGCCTCATTGGTTTGGAGAGTCTCAGTGGGAGCACTAAATTCTTAAACCTCAACAGTCATACTGCGTTTTCTGTTTTAACCTGCTTCTGAGTTTGCATTCATTATTGATAATCTCAGAGATCCAAATAACACATGATCAGAGAAGTTAATAATCTTCAAATGCTTTTATCAGGATGCTCATAACGCATGATTTTGAAACAAATACAATAATGGAGTTTTTTTTTTTTGGAATGAGAATGTATCCGTGTTGCTGAAGGAAAGAGGAAGAATTTAAAAATAAATTTAGAGCAGGTGTGTACTGATAGTTATTATTTAATAGTTCTGATCTTTTTTCTCTAAAATATTTCAGGATCTGTGTCTGTGATGATCTCCTCTTTGGTTGCTGTGCTATATTGTTCTTCCACACTTGTGTTAGGTTAGGGGGATATGCTCCCTCCACTGCAACTGATAGGGCATGAATCTGTAGACTGTTGTATCTGCTTACCAGCTTTCCAATACAATTCCATTCCATCTATGACTTCATGTGGTTTGACCTTCATGCTATAGAAGATTTATTCTGAAGGATAAAAGATGAGTAAGACAAGGCGTGTTTTACATAGCAAGTTGCTCAAAATGGAATTACAGTATTTGTTGTATTAATGTGAATGCATCCTTAAGGGGCTAAGGTGAATAATTCCTTTTCTTGTACTAATAACAATTTTGTGTGAAAGTGAAAAAGATTGATTTCTAGTGTCTTCACAATTATTGGGAAGAATTATAATGAGCATGCCAGAATGAAAAATTGCTACAATTTTTCTTTGCTACAATGCCACAATTCATTCATGAGGAAAATTGTATATATTTATTACATAGCATAGGAAAGAGAACTCCATGAGAAAATAAAGAAACATGAACTTGTCAGAGGAAATATTAAATGGAAATGTTAAAGCCTTGTTTAGTTCTCTTGTTAAACCTGAGATTGCATGGAAACACTAACTCTTTCCCCTCTAGATACACAAGAAAATAATGAAAATGTGGAGATTCACTTTCAAATAACCAGTCACAGAGAAGGAACCCCCATCAACCTAAACTCAAAGCTTCAGTCAGTCCTTGAAACCATCTTTCACTCTGAACATCAGCTACACACTGCAACAAAATTGGGAGTTTATGTCCTTAAAGTTGTTTTGCATGCAGTCTAGTAAATGATGAGTGCATCTTTTAAGGCACAAATTCAACGCCTACTTATCAGCCTTTTCTCTCCTGCTATCACAGTCTGAGTTTCGGAAATACAGCTTCTGATTGGAGCAGTACTGTAGCAAACTGTGCTCTCTGAGCTGAGGACTTGGAACACTGAAAGGGAGAAGTCCTAAATAATAATTACTTTCTGGTCTCTTATATCCTTGCCAGTGAGAAACAGGAAGAGACAATTTTTTTTCTGCTAAGTGTTGATTTGGGGACTACTTTCACCCCTATTCTCCTTGGTCCAGAGCTGAGTACACTTACTCTTTTGTTCATTTCTTTTTGTCTATCCCATCATAGTAATGTATTCCGTATAGCAATATATCATCATAGTAATATACTAATATCAAGGATAGTTTTGTAGGACACAATTTAATTTTTTCAGGCGTTTTCCTTACTGAGAAGATAAGCACTGATCTTATTCTTTATTTTAAAAAACTGCCTCATTTATGCTGTCCATTTGGGAATAAGTTCCTGGGGAATGCCAGCCATCACGAGTTTGGGGTTTAGACTTAAATAGAAGAAGTCAAAAAATCAGCCAACAGCAGACAAAAATGTGTGTGTATGTATTTATAAAGAAAGTTGCAGAAATGTCTCCCTATATAATGCTTACATACTGTTCTGTAGGATTTTTAGGCGTATCACAGAATCAATCATATTTTCTCATGGTTAGTGTGAAGGAATGTTTCAAATGTGAAATAGCTGAGAAGGAAAAAGAGAAATACTTACGCCTACTGTGTGGCATAATTACACTGAAAAAGATGAGATCCTAATCTAAAAGATCTTGAGGTGTGCTCCTGGGATCAGTTTGTTCGTGAGTAACTACAGCAGAAAATCTAAATTGTCATTGTGGTTCAGTAGTGCCCAATGACATGAAGATGTTATTGCATGTTGGTGAAGACTGTACATTTTGTTAATTGAATTTCTTAGCTGTGCAAGTCAAACCGTGTAGGAAGAACAAGTGTGGAGTGCCCCATAGCTCATCCTCATATGTATGGGGCTTATTAGACCTGCACAGCTGGCTTCTTCAATATGCCATCCAGGAAATTGGTCTGTTGCAAGAATGAGGAAGGGAAAGTGGTACAGTTCTTATGGGTCAGTTGAAGAAACACAGTCCACGTGCAAAAAATACTAAAGTACTGTTGGAGATCTGCGGTCACGCAGCTGTCACAGTAGCAAAGCAGAGGCAGGAGCAATGCACTGTGACAATAGCTGATACACTGGCTTAGCAAGGGCCTGGAAGAGAGGAGTAGGAAGCCTGTGCTTGATGCAGTCAAAAAAGAACAATTAAGTGGGATTTCAGATCCTTTGTGGTACGCCTACCACCAAGTGCCCAGCAGCAGAGCTTGTTGGGTGAGACACCCTCACTGCCTGCGCTGTGCACATTCCCGTCTCTGCAGAAAACCTGCCCTGAAAGGGAAGGAAGATTAAGACATGTGATGATACAAAGGCTGTGCTGCATAAAGGAGACAAAGACTGCCTGCTATTAGAGGCTGCTTTGCTGCAGTCTGACACAGATGTTAGCTATGTATATCTCCATGCTAACGCTCTGTACCTGCTGATGTGTTCTGCAGCTCATGGTATCCTCACACCTGACTCTGCAGCCAGTTGCGTAAAACCTTCTGCACAGAACTTGACTGTGGAATGGTCAAGAAACTGTAGATTTAAAGTTAAAAGCAACAGGAATAATTTAATTCCTGTAGATGCTCTGGCCCCCTCAACAATGGAATATTACTGTCACCTAACATAGAACAAAAAGCAGTCCTGAGAAATTTATATATAAAGGACTTAATTGAATGGAAGACAACCTTATGGTTATGTTTTCCAGCTTTTTAAATTAGGTAAATCTAGCAAAATATAGTGTGTAACTGTTGGTGTAGAGAGATGCTTTAAGTGGAGTATGATGTTCATGATTTTGTTAAAAACAGTATTAATTTGGAAAAAATGTAAGATACAACCCACTAAATAATGGTATCTGCTATACTTGCCTAAAAGCCATAAGCCATTTTGTCACATACTATCATTCATTCATGTATTCTGACTTTCTAAGTAGAATTTCTTGCATGTTTTCTTTTTGAGTAGATCTTGTGCAGACAAAGTGTCAGGGGTGCCAACTGGCTTTCTTTGTCAGTTGTTGTGATGATGATTTCCCAAATTATTTTTTACATTTTATTTTTTATTTTGGTGATCAAGTTGAGGGGGAAAACAATTGAAATTGTGATATAGTGCACTGTTTGAAATGCTTGGTTTGAACTGCAAATTTTTCAAGAGTGTGCCAACTTTACTTTTCACAAAAAAAAAAATAGTAAAGTTTATCAAGGTACAGAATGTTTTTATTCCAATAAAAAACTCTTTTCTCCTGTACTTGGCACTGGCAAGGACACACTAGTGCTCAGTTTTGGGCCCCTCACTACAACAAAGACATGGAAGTGCTGGAGGGAGTCCAGAGAAGGGCAACCCAGCTGGGGAAGGGTCTGGAGCACAAGCCCTGCAAGGAGCAGCTGAGGGAGCTGGGGGTGTTCAACCTGGAGAAAAGGAGGCCCAGGGGAGACCTTATTGGTTCTACAACTGCCTGAAAGGAGGCTGTGGCCAGGTGTGGGTCAGTGTCTTCTCCCAAGTAACAAATGATGAGGAGAAATGACCTTCAGTTGCACCAGGGGAGTTATAATTGGATATTGGGAAAAATGGATTCACCTAAAGAGTGGTGGAGCATTGGAAGAGGTTGCCCAGGGAAGTGATGGAGTCCCTGTAAGTGTTCAAAGAATGAATTGGTGTGGGACACTGATATGTTTATTGGGTATGGTGGTATTAGGTCAGAGGTTGGACTTGATGATCTTGGAGATCTTTTCCAACCTTAATGATTATATGATTCTTTAGGTAATTTTGATTACTGAAAAATGCCAATAATAGCCATAATTCTGGCATATCCATATATTTCTGGCAAATAATTCTTAGGATGTACTACTTTGTGGTTCACCTCTGACCATGATGTCATTCTTATTTGGAGTTGGAGGAAGTTTTTTCAATATCTGTGACATTTTCAAAGCTGAAGCAAAATCAGTTCAATGTTGGCTGACTTTTAGTTTAAGCACTGCATATGTGACAAAATAGCTTTAAAATTTATCATTAAAAGCTTTGCATTAAGGTTGAATTATTAAGAAGAAAAAAACCCTCTACACCAAAAGTTATAATTGATTGATCATGAATTGCCTTTTCTATCTTGAATTTTTAGACCTTTGTATTCCAGACTAGGCCTTATTTTTTACAAGCACTAAATATGTCCCATCAATTTGAATGAGAAAGGAGGTGCTCTGTTGGGTGGAGGTTGAGGTGGCAAGTGGTTGTATTGTGCAAGAGAGGAAGCAAATTTCAGGGGCATTTCTATTCATTTCACACTTCTCATGCAGGGCTCTTTCATCAAAACACACGACTGAGGGATCATTTGCAAAGGCATTATTTATATGAGCAATTGGAAATGTCTCTATTTATAGACTGGCTGCAATCACACCCAACCACTGGGTTTCTTAGTGCATTTATCATACGAGTGGTGCCAGCAGGAACTCTGTGTTTACTTCCCAATCTGCCATTTTTAACAAATACTTCTTTTTGTTAAACTTCTCTATTTTTCTTCCTGGCGTTGGTTTCGTGACTGCAAAGTTAAAACTACCACCGTCCTTCCTTCCTGAGGGTAAAATCAGCACACTTTATTGACTGGGCTGTGAAATTGCACAGTGGTGCAGGTGGGCACAGCGTACGTAAGTGGCTTAATGGAAAGCAATAATGTAACCCTGGGCTGGCTGCATTAATGGAGGCAATTTGTTACCAGCCATCAGGGATGTGCATGTACACCTTCTCTAGCACCAAATGTTTAGCATCATAACTTTTGGGGGGTTTTAACCTACGTTTTCATTTTGTGCTCTGCACAAAATGAACTGGGAGTGGCATGGCTTGATGTTGTCCTCTTATTTTTGGGGAGGATTGCGTCCAATGAAGACTTACTGTTCTGTTTTCCAGTTAAGTCATTGATCCTTTAGTTGGCAGACACAGACATGTGTTGGGAACTGTCTGTTGTATCTCTTTACCTTCTAACAGAGATACTGGGGGACAGATGCACCAGCACGAGGGAGCAAAGTCTTTTTCTCTGCTATATCTGCCCTTCTCTGTGTCCCACAGGCTAGCCATGCTCTCTCTCTGTACAGTGCTTTTATCTGGTGTCTCTAATTCTTTAAGAGTCACAGAATCATTACCAGGCTTCACCCTTATGGGTATATTATGTTGAAAGCATTTAACTTCACGAGGGCTTAAAAATATGCTGGGGGCCTTCTGCTGTACCTGCTGAAACCTGATGCAATATTTATGCTTTTTTAATGAAGGTTTGACTGATTAAAAAAAATTTAGTTTTCAAAGGGAAGTGTATTTTGCTGAGAAGTTATGAATGGGTTTATATGATGAGGAAGATCTTAAAATTTCATCAACAGTTCACTGAATTTTTTTATCTTCCCTCTCACACTGAGCCTTTTCTTAGGTTTTCAGTGGTGACAGCATAATAAGAAACACTTTATTTTTAACTGTTCTTGAGAAAGAATAAAAGAAAATATGAAAAGCCTGTTTCTTACTAGGTGTGTTACAGTAGGAATTCACGCCTATTTTAGATAGTTTTGTTATCATCAATAAATTATTGTGTTTTTCTGTGGGCAATACTCTATGTGACTATTGACAGTGTCTGCGTACATCCTCCTCCTTACTGCAGATCACACATTATTTTCCCTTGGCAGTACCTGCAGGGACTCCATACCTGACCCTCCCTTGTCCTTAAGGGAGGAGTGGGTTACAGCACAAGCTGTAACAAGTTCAGAGAGGTGTCAGATCCTGCAGCCACTCTGCAGAGTGAACCACTTTCTGCTTAGGTAGATTTTCTTCTGCATGATGGATCCTGTTCTTTTTGTTTAAAGCAGAAATGTCTTTATAATTTATGTCCATTGCTGTGAGACTTGAGAAGTTTAAATTCTGTCTTTGATCCATATGAGAACTATTTTCATTGCTTAGAAAGTGATGCATTCCTGATGAATGCTCTATTTGCTGTTCTCTTAAATTCAGCAAGGGGAGGCCTCAAGTGCCCGTGTGTCACAGGAGTGGAGCAGAGAGAGCCACCAAGGCTCACCTGGTTCAGGTGTCTGAGGTTTCAGTGACCCTCTTGGTCACTGCCAGGGGCAAGCACCATCTGTGCATCTCTGGGACAAAACTGACTGGGATGTGGTTCCTAAGATGACTCCTCAAGAGTCTTTTTCCACACTTGCATGATTAAGACGAGACCACTGGAGCCCATGGAGCTCCAAGTCTTGGAATATGGATGAAACTCCTGTGTTGACACTTTGTAGCACTGGCTTACCAAATCTACACCTAGATATTAAGCATTAAGATATTAAGCAGTTTTCAATTTTGGGCCCCTCTCTACTCCAGGTGCTGGAGCATGTCCAGGGAAGGGCAATGGAGCTGGGGAATGGTCTGGAGCACAGGTCCTGGGAGGGAGGAGCTGAGGGAGCTGGAGGTGTCCAGCCTGGAGAAAAGGGGGCTCAGGGGAGACCTTATCACTCTCACAACTGCCTGAAGGAGGCTGTGGCCAGGAAAGGATCAGCCTCTTCTCCCCGGCAGCTAGCAACAAGAAAAGAGGACATAGCCTCAGGCTGTGCCAGTGGACACAGTTTTGTTTGGACATCAGGAGGGATTTCTTCACAGAATGGGTTATTAAACACTGGAATGGGCTGCTCGGGGAGGTGGTGGAGTCACCATCCCTGGAGGTGCTCAAGAAAAGAGGGAACATGGAACTTGGTGCCATGGTCTAGTTGACAAGGTGGTGACCAGTCAGAGGCTGGACTTGGTGATCTCAGAGGTGTTTTCCAGCCTAACTGTTTCTGTGAAAATAGTTTCAAATCAGGTACATAGAAGAAGTTTTTTTACCATAAAGCAGTAATGAACTCTGGTCCCTCTAATACTGGGGGCATTGGGATACAAACACCAATAGCATGCTCAGAGCTACAATCCATGGCATTTTTGTCTTTTATGCATCTGGCTCTTTGCAGTTCCTAGAGCTTTTCCATATTTTGATGATCATTCTGTATATCCCATTATTTTCCAGACTTTTCAGTTTCTTCATATTATTGATTTCTCTTTGTGCGTGTCTAAGATGGAAAATATTCACCAGATTTGAATCATCTATACACTGGCCTGTGTGTACTCTGCAACACTGAGAGCTTCAACTAGCTGTAAATAACTTTCTGTTTGCTTTACAGGTTGGCCCACTGAAAGGCCCCTGAGAGTATAAAAAACCCATGCTGATTTATAAGTGTTTATACTAAGTGTAGTACCTTCAAATTCATTTGTCACAGTATTCTAAGTGTGGCACAGCTTATTTTCAACACTTGTAGCTTTCAATTTTTATTGCTTTTTATTGTTCTCTATTTCTTTATAATTAGAATAGCTTTATTTAGCATACCAGCAGTGGGTACCTCAACAGCCTGATTCATTCAACTCAGTGTGGTTCATTCAGCCAGAATATTTTTGCTATCTCCTAGTTGTGCTGTTATCTTGGTAACTTTTACACTGAATGATTATTTAATCATTAAACCTGAAATTTCTAGAAGTCTGGAGGGAACTGTATACAAATTAAATCAAGAAGTTCTTCAGCACTGCTGCTTACAGATGGGACGTTTATAAAAGAATACAATTTCCTTGGGGTTCCTTCATCTTTCTCTGTGGCCTTCATTATTCCCTCTAAGTTTGATCTCTAAAAGAACATTCTGTTACAAATAGTTGTTTTGGCCAAAGAAACTAGATGACACTCTGTCTTACAATAAGGGTTCATTTATTCTTTGGTAATTAACAGAGTTTTTGCTGAAAAGCAGCTGTAGGTACTTCATTTCCTGGGAGAAAAGAGCTATAAGCCTAAATTCTAGCACCTGGTAAAATGAGATGTTAACTCTTTAATTTGTGCTGTAATTCTAGGAGCTTTTGTGAAAAGTGGTTACCTGGGATACAGGATTTCTTAGGATATTGGTTTCAGTAAATGTGAAGTGTTTAGTTCAGGTTAGGATCTTCAGTATTTTGCCCTTTCAAATTTAAAGGAATTGTAGCTTACATCTCTTCTCTCATGAAGCGAAAATAGAAATAAAAATATTTCCTCCCTTCCATTCAGTAAAAATAATTTTATATGTATTGTTTTCCTGAAAGTATGGATCTCTTTTGCATGCACAGCACAGTTTCAAGAGGAAACCAAGTTAGAAGAACATATTTTATATTTAGCTTTCAAAATGGCAAGTGCACTTTTTTCAGAGGTTTTCTGATATGGATTCAGTTGCTGAGAAATCTGCTGTATTTGCATTCATGTGCTTTTTCCTGTTGCCTTTCAGTGTAATTTTCTGCTGAAATTATGTGAGGTCGTGGTTGTGTAGGGGAATGCAAGAGCTGGTTCCAGTGGAGTTCCTATGTATTAAGGCAAGAGACTAGGAGTTGAGGTTTGTGTAAGGCAAGAAAGTCTGCAGAAAATGGAGAATACTGGAATATAGCAGGAAAGTATTTGTGGAGATGTGCTCAGCTTTTTCCAAATAATGTGATGTAATTATTAAAAATTTGCTGCAGAAGTCAGGAGGCCATTCGTGCAATCCAGTAATTTCTTATTTAGGGGACAAAGCTCAATCTTTCTTCATCAGCTGCAGGTGGAGAAGGATGCTTTTGTCATCACAGTCATTTAGGTATGGAATAGACTGGGAAAGTCTATGGCAAAGTTTGGACTGGGAATCCAAACCAACTGTTTTGTCAATCTGATGCTGTCTGAGGTCATATTGCCAAGTATTCATCAGTGAACTCCTCCTGCACACATATGTTGTTTTTCTGGGGTTCATCTTTTCCTCAAGTGCAGAGTGGTTTTAAGTAAATACTGAGAAAATGGAGTTAAGACATAGTGAACATCATAAAACAGTAATACACCTTGGAGCATCCTTTGTGTGCTGCTGACATCTCATCCAGCCATTCTGCATCCTCTTGTAATAGTATAAAAGAAGATGTAGTGAAACAGCACTGTGGAATTCTGCAAGATCCATAGATAGAAGAAGAAATAAAACTGCATTCACAATATGCAGGAAAAAGATAGATATGTTTGTGTGTTTACCCATTTAGTCTTTTGAATACAGTAGTATTTAGTTCATAATGTGTATGTGTGGGAGGGGTGGAGGGTATTTAGAAAGCAGAAAATAAAAAAAATGCCCCTTTTTAAAAGTCCTCAGAGTGCACTGTCTGCATTTACCATTGACTAAGGACTTTCTGAGAAATACTAGCTTCAAGTAGTGACCGGTCATTAGCTGAATGAGTGAGGCTTGGGATTTTTTCCCTTTTAGAAAGATTAGTTCTGTGAGATCTCAATGCCTTTTTTCTTGTTCTAAGTAGTCATGCAGTTACAGACAACTTCTATTATTACAATATCATTGTGGGAATCTGTATTTTCAGGATGATTATTGTCCCCTTTCTTGGAGTGATAATATTTGTAGCCCATTTTTCGGCTTATTACAGTTGTCTGTCTGGTGTTGCAGCTGCAGGTGAGCATGTACTGATGGCTATGTGGGACTTGCTTTTTTACCTTAGTGTGTAGTTACCAGTATTATTTCATCACAGCACTTTATATTTTGACTACAAAAAAGTAAAACACCATATATATTATTTAATAGTTTTGATTTGTCTTCTGAACTTCCTTTGGCTACTCGAAAAGAATCCTGTCAGCAGAAAGTGTTGACTTTATTTTTTGGAATTGTTGAGCAAACAGATGTTCAAAATCAACCATTTCAAAACTTGGCAGAAATATTTTCCCTAATGTTTTTTGTCTACCTGTCTTCCTGTTATATCTGGAACCCGTTTAGTAAGTTTGGTTTATCATATTTCTTATAGAGGATTATGTGAGCATGACTTACCCATTCAGCCAAAGCCAACATACCTAAAATCAGCATGCTAAAATTCCAGGAGACAAGCTCTGTTAGCTTATTCTCATTTCATTTTGCCTAGCAGCCTGGGCCCAGGAGGAATGAGGAGCATCTCATTACAGAGTACTTGGGAATGCAGAATGTAGGGCACTTCTGGAAAATGGGAAGGGTGGGTTTAAGCTTCCTTCCCTCGGTCCCATAGGGTGAAAACCAAAGGTAACTTTGCTATAGCAACCATTCTTTCAAAAGGATGATTCCACCTCTTTTTAGGTGCCTATTCTCAGCTTGCTGTTTGAATCCCATATGGCTGCAGGATTTTCTGTGAAGCCTGTTTGAGATTGAATTTTGCACTCCCTTAGCTGCCCAGACCAAATCTTCACTGTATGTGGGATCACAAGCTTTGACATGTGCCTCTGAAGAACTCTTGACTTTATGGCTTAGACATCATTCCAAAGGGTCATAAGTGTGTTCTAGATTTGGAATTATGTGTACCTTCTCCATTTTGCTGGATGATAGATTGTACTGTGTACCATACTATCATACTGTAATACCTACTATTGGCAGGTTTTTCACCTTATCTGTTTAAATGAGTTTTAAACTGGTCAAATCCCCTGGCAGGACACTGAGACAAGCTTGTCAGAGTCAATAGTTTTGGATTTGTCTCTACTCTCCCTACAGCCACTCTTTGCATGAGTCTTGGAGGTCACCTTCTGTTGTCTCCCCTCAATGAAATATTTTTCTGCTTTCTTGAAACTTTTAATATCTTTAAGTCTCCAGTTACCAGTGATTATTTTCTTTGTCACTCCCTAACTATTTTCTTTTCCTCACTACATCCTTTATATAGATATCAAGATCTTGTTTTTGTCCTCAAACACTAGCACATAAAAGAGCCATAAATATGTGCTTTCACAGAACCACCACCTTTTTGTGTCATTGGTCTTTGTAACTCTTTGCAGATCCTTGACACAGATTTTCTCATGTATTTTCACTCCTCTCTTCCAGCTGCTGTCTACATAGCAGGTTCTTTTCCCTTAAATACATTTTCTGAGAGGTCCTACCACTGTCCTAGACAGTTTTTGTTTTTAACCCTCTTTAAATGGGCTAGCAAAATGAGCAAATATTACATTGCATTGTTCAGAATGTGTTTTTTAAACAGATGCAATTTATATTTGCTCACATTGTGCGTAAAAGATAATAATTTAGTCTTTCTGATATCACCCTAATGCTGACTTCTCAATAAGAAAAAATATCTGTGCTTGAGGTACTATGTAATCACATCACTATATGGCTTGATATGAAATACTAAATATGGCAGGAAGAGCTGGGTGCAGTTCTGTGTTCTGTTTCTATTCTGTAGTATTAGCACATATAAAGTTGAAATATATGCAGAGAGCTCTGTGTCTGCTCAGACCTTGTCAAATATTTATGCATATTTTATATATATCCCAATAACACACTGTAGCACTGTGAACTGCTGGGCTTGTATGAGAATGGAACAGAAGGTTACACAAGTCAACATCAGAGTACAGTGTGTTGCTATGTTGTGCTACTCCTTATGCTGTAGTGGGAAATCTTTTGGAGGAAGTACTATAGTGCATGGTATATATTGGCAAACTCTTCTAGTGGAAGTAAATCTACTTTTGTGATGATTTTATTGTTTAATAACTACCTGCAGTGTTCTGGCCACTGTAGTGCATGTTTGTGCTGGTTTTCACTAGCCAGACAGATGAAACCAAGCATTTCCTGAGACACCAAGCAAAACTGTCTCCTGCCATGAGCCAGAAGCATGGATGGGGTTGTTTTTTTCAGCTCCATCATGATAAATTGCACAAATATTGAAAGAACTGAAATAGAAAGTGGACTAAGTACTGTGGAAGTCCCCAGGGAAATTCAGTTAAAGCTCCTTTCTGGTGCCCTTTTTAAAAATAGGGAATTCTTCCAGCTCCTTGTGCTGATGTTTGAATAGATAGTTTCTGTGAAGGAGCCTGCTTAGTGATTCAAACCCCTGTGACTTCAGGGAGTAATCTTTGACCCAGCAATGAGTGTGCTAGCTGTGATCCAGAGTGCTGTGAAGCAGAGGAAGGTACTGTGGTCTAACACATCCCAATTCTCACTTTTACATACTAGATAATATTAAGACACCTGTGCAAAGGTGTCCACACATGAATAACTCAACTGGGATAAAGTTACCCAAAAATGTCTTTTGGGGGGGTTCTCGTGTTCCTTCAAATGGACTTTCATAGTGGTCAGTAGAATCTTGATGAAACTTCTGCTTCATTGCGAGAAATTTTAAAATATGAATAAACCCCATGTGGACTTCTAAAGAGAATCCTTGTGAGGTTTTATGACTCACTATTGGCATGGGCCTCATTCAAGATGCTACATGTTATGTTAGATACTTTTTCAGAGATGCTTGAGGAAATAGCTTGTCGTTCAACACATTAGAAATAGCACTGGTAGCAGATGGCCAAGAGAAAATGCTGTAGAAAAGTTGATTGTGTGACTCTGATTTCTTGCAAGTGCGTAGAGCAGGCTGGGCGAGGTCTTCCAGCTCTGGCAAAATGAGGGTTTTGCTGCTGAGCTGTGTAGTTGAGCACAACCCTGGTGTTTGGTAGGTGCTGGTGACTGTGAAGGCGTGTTTGGAGAATTGCAGTCTGAGCACTGACAGCAAGAGTAGATAAGTGTCCTTCACAAGCAGCTGATCCTGAAACAGACTGTCTTGGCAGTGCTCCCAAGACTCTGATTCAGTCAGTTCCTGCCTAATGAACTGTAGACCACTTTCCTGATAATTAAGAAGAAACAAGCTGCCTGGATTTCATCCAGCTTCAGATTTTTACGCTGACATTCTGAGCACTTAGTTATTTGTGCTAGGTAGTTGACTGCTCAAAAGTCATTATCCCCCAAGTCATGTGGGTTGGAGGGGAAATTTATTTTTGGTTTGTTGTGTATGAGGAAATCTCTACAATATGCATGTGTCTCTGATTGCCAGACCGCTTTTTCTGAGTGTACATACTTTTCTTCCAGCTTGTATGGCATCTCTAATGTAAATGTTCTACGTCTGAAGGGGTAATAACACAGAATTGCAAGGTATCAGGCATTCTGTGTATTTGCCTATTATGCATATGTAAAGTTTCAGTTTAGTGACTCCCTCAGGAGTAGACACTTTACAGACTTTTTGAGAGTATCATGGGAAGTGATAGCCCCAGCAAGCCTGCTTTGTTCCAAATTAGTTTATATTCAAAGCAATCTGAAATTCTTGAAATAGTTCCAGGATTTGGCCCAATGGGTCTAAGCAACAGAGCCAGTTGGTATTGCCTTATATCACGTGTGGAAATCAGATAAATTTTATCTGTCTCATTTCATTGTACACTCAGATAGATGAGAGGGTTGAGCAATCTTTCTCTGGGCTCTTCTTCAGTCCTTATGTTTGCTCACAGCTCTTCAATGGCATCTTCCATGTGGAGGATCTTTCCAGTCACAACCAGAAAGACAGAAATAATAATGGCACTTGATAGCTGTAAGCCTTGAAATTGAGACCACAACTGATTATTTCTCACTGCTACCACACCCAAAGGATTGCTTTTGTTTGAATAAAAACTACTTATGGAATTGGAGTTCTGGGGTGCAGGGCTGTGTTTCTAATTCTTCTAGTGGTAGGAACTGCTGGGATGTCAGAAAATTGACTTCCGTGTCAGAAGCTTTGGAGGTGCAGTAGTGTTTGTCTAGTTCAGTTTAGAACTACCACCTGCTCTGCAAGGAGTGTCTGTGTACCGTGTTTCTCATGCAAGAGAAGTAAATTCCGACAAAACAGGAAAAATCTCACACTGTCAGTCAGTCACCTTAGCAATTTCCATACAGTTAAACAGGGGAAGTGATGTTTTTACTGTATGAAGGAATGGGCATAGCTGCCATAGACAGGGATGTTTATAGGGATGTATGACATGCTGGTGTAGCTACAGCAGCTGGAGATGGTCTGTTTCCATGCTCCAGCCTGATAGTCATGCTGGCAAAACTGTAGTCTTGATTTAAATGGGATGAAAACAATATTTTCACAGTTCTTCTTCTCTTGAAAAATTCTTTCTAATACAATTTATGACTTGGGAGTTCGGTAATTGGGAGAAAATACACATTTATTGATCGGTTTCCCTGCCATGTTTTGAGTAAAATACATTATTCAGTGATTATATATGAATTTTCACTGATTTCTTTATTGATAGCTTCATTTCCTGTTGCATCAAGGGAGCAAGAGAGCATGACTAACATGCTTTCTGATCTTACAATTGCCAACTGTATGCTAATTTTCATTTTAGAATTCATTTATGGCTGGAGTGACTGTACTGCTGATTTTGAATGTAAAGCATATTTACCAGGTGAAAACTAGAAAATTGATTTTACTTGGAGTGATGAGTTAGAAATTATCAAAGTTTACCTCTGTCTTGCTGACAAAGCAATCCATCTAGAGTAGTGCACATATTTCAGTGCATGTGTATTCTCATAATACACTGCCTTTTGACAGTTCATTTTTCTTACAAATACTTTGTCTTGATGTATTTGGGAGTTTGTTGGTATTTGTGTCCATCTTGGGGAACTATATGTGAAACATAACCCTCTGCTGGAAAAACTGAAACAAAAAATTAATTTCACTTAGCTGAGCTTGGCAACCAGTGGAGAAGTATGTACAGTGTTGGTACCAGTATTTTTTAATGCCACAATTATGTGTGGGTTGAAATATGTCCCTAAGAATAGCAGTAGGATTGCTTTTTGAGCAATAATGTGAATATTGCACTCAGCAGTGGCACATAGCAAAACATGGCAAGGTATCTGAGCATGGTAAAGGAGTATGTATGAGTACTGTTGAGATGTGGAATGAGCTAGAGAGGTAAAAAAATAAAATATTGAACAGTATGAGTATTTCGGCCACCAGCAGCGTGCAGTCATTCAGAATAATGAGTGTCTGTAGTGCCAGTCATTAGTCATGGTCATGGTGCCTTAGGCAAAAGAGATGGGGACCACAGACTGTTTCCTTGGAATACATGAAATAATACAGAAGGCATGCTATTGCATGAGCAGCCTGTCATCATCATCAGAGGATGAATTCCTTTGTTTTCCAGGAAATACATACTAAATGGAGAAGAGGGGGGAAACCAGTCTTGCAGCTTGTTGTGACTACTAGGACTCATCTCAAAAGGGATAGGAATTGCCTCAACCAATGAACCATCTTTGTAATTAATCCCATTTTAGTCTGGGCATGTAATAGAGGTCAGCAGAATCACTTTGTAAAAGTGCCTGTTTCTCTCCATTGACTGTAACTGGAATCCAGATGACTTGTGCAGGTGGTGCATGGCTGTGTAAAAGGCATCTCAGTTCTAGATGATTCTCATGTGCCAAACCCCAGTGTTCATGCAATAAAATTCAGTGAACCATAGTCATGTCAGAAATGACATTTTAAGAAGCAAAATAAAATTATCAAGTTTTTCCATGAGACATCTAGTGGTATGCACTTAGAAATTAATGTCTTACTGAAATAAGAAATAAAGGAAATGAAGTTTTATATTTAAAACAGCGGATTCACAGCATTGGTATTTTCTTTGTGACCCAAATGAAGGCAAAACAAGTACAGATTTGTAACCAGAAAAGTAGGTTTCTTATCATAGATGATAAGAATAAATCCATTTAGAATTTGAGCCTATAGGCACTAATCAGGAGAAACTGCAGTTCTTAAATACTGTGTCCATAACCACTGATAAACAAGAAATATTTAATGAAGGAACCTGCTGATAGTAGCTACTGAGACTGACTGAAATGCATTTCTAGCAGAGAGGAGTGATGTGCAGAGACACAAGCTGACCCACAATAAATACCTCAGGAACATACTCTCTTTCTGAACTGATCCTGCTACATGAAAGGGACGTAAGGTGATTCAGGATGGGCATGGATGAGAAAAAATCAATTTCTTTTGTGTGTTTTGGAAGACTTAAATGTTCAGCTAGGCCCTCTGAGACCTGTCAGTTCTGGCATAACAGTATCAAAGCTATTAAATGAAATTCCTGATTTGTTTTAACTCTTTTCACATAGAGGTAAGGCCAGGAGGTGCCTGTAGCTCAGGTTGAAGCTCACTCCATGCTCCCAGCAGCACACTGCACTGTAACACAGATTTTGGCTCCCATGTACACCTACGTGCACCAGGGCACAGCTGAAAGAAAATAGTTATTTACATTGTGATGGGTTATATGGTGGTTACTTGGCACGTTATTATTGTTGCTCTTCAAATAAAATCCCCTGAAGTTTATTTCTGACAAGATTATAGTAACTGTAGTACCATTAAACAGTCTCTAGGAACATTTTGTTTATGTAGAATTAAAATATTATAGTTGTTCAAGAGATTTCAGAGTTCCTTTTGTGGGCATTTGTAATTATTTGGGACCAAATCCAGTTTCCAGTAAACTGGACAGGAATCTCACTCAGTTCCAGAGGGACTTGTGTCAAATTTCTTTAGGTTTTTGAAGATGCCAAGTTTTATAAAATTGAGATTTTAGTTGAGTTCCTCATACAGGGGGGACCAAGACTTTGCTTAATATGTGCAGTGATGTACTTTACCATGAAATATTTTTAATTGGATGTGATAATGAGGGGGTTGATGGGTCTACCTGGGTACTAGTTCATAAGTTGTTTGTAAAATAACATAGGAAGTATGGGGAATAAACCAGAGGACACCAAATGTTAATCCATGAGCAGCACTGTGACTGAACTGGCCTAGCAAAGACGTGGTGGGAGGACAGGGAGGAGGAAGAGGCTGTTGTATATTTTGGTTCAGATATTTGTGCTGTGACCGAGCTGTAGAGGGAGTTGGACATACAGATGCTCTATGAGTAATAATAATAATATCAGGAAAAACTCATGGGCTCCATTGTTATGCAGGCATTGCACAGACCACCAAACAGCTCAGGCAGGTGGGGATTTTCATTGTCAGAGTACAGGTGGTGGTGAAAATGAGTGATTCTAATAAACAGTCACCTGCTGGAAGCCAATGAAGGAGAATGCCAATGTGCTTTGCCATGGACTTGCAGCCAAATTTGAGTCAGTGGGAAATGTAATCTAAAGGGGAGCTATTATATTTCATACCAGCTCTAAGGGAGAAACTGTTAAGGAATTGGGAGAGAAAAGGCAGGTTGAGTGAGAATTACCTTGCAACTGACTCTCAGATTTCAGGAAGGGGAAGAGGTAAAAGAATTAGAACAACAGGTTTTGAGGAAATATGAGAGGACAGTGGGCATAACCTCTTTGTAGAGTAGTCTCAAGAAAAGTTATAGAATTGTTTGAAGAAATTATAAAGAGAAAAATGCAAATTGAGACAGCACAGGAGAAGGACAAAAAGTGTAGTAAAATAAATCTGTCTGAGATATTAGAAGTTCATTTATGTCAAGCATAAGAAGGAACCATGTGCAAAATTAAAACTAGTTTGGATTATTTAGAACAAATACAGAAGAATAACAAATACAAAAGATGCAGAGAAAAAAAACAAACCAAAACACATAAAAGAGGCTAAGACCAAAAAATGCATGCAAGAAAAGATTGTGTACAGTAAGTACATGAGGAGTAACAGAAATGGTTCTGGAATTACATTTTTAGTAGGAGCATGTTTGAGGAAAGTGTTGCTCTACTGATTAACAGAAGCACATTGGTCTTCACTAGTGTTATTTTGAGTATATGGAAAACAGCCTAGAATAGAGAAAGGACAAATCAGACAGTACTTAATGTGTTAGGTGTTCCCAGGTTAGCTGTGCCTCAGGTTTGCTATACTTGGAAACTGAAAGAATTTTCTAAATTAGTCTCAGCCCTTTTAGCAGTTACCATTGAGAATCTGAAGAGGAAAAATGAGTGTGAAAAATAGAAAAACACATCCTTAAAAGGAGGCAGGAGCTATGGATGGAAGAATCCTGTCACAGATTTGCAGATGATTTTTGTTCCTAGAAAAATTACAGACAAATATTCACTTTGTAAATACCTGGAGGAAAGGAACAAACAGCAATCAGCATGGATTTGTTGGAACTATCTAGTACCCTGTAACAAGAGATTAAAATTTGTGGATAAAAGAAAAGGAGCAGATGCCCTACATTTTCATTTTAAGAAATGAAATTCTGAATACTGTCTTACAAGAGTCCCCTGTAACCAAGCTAGGGAACATCAAGCAGTATTTATATGTAAGTTGCATGAGATATAGTTGCACAGCTGTGTGGAAAAGGTAAACCCCAAGCAACTACTGCTGTTTCACTCATGTACTCCACAAGAGTTTTTTTTAGACACTAATATGTTTTTTCAGCAGTAATCTGGATTATGTTTTAGACAATATGCTTATTAAATTTGCAGTTGTCACAAAGCTGAGAATGAATTGGAAGGATGCCAGAGAACAGGATTAAAATTAAAAATTATCTTGAAATGGCTTTGAAAATAAAGTAATATTTAGCAGGTGTAAGGGTATGCTGTTATGCTTGGGCAGAATAGCCATAGACAGGCACAGGACACATGGTTAAGCAGTGGGTTTTGAAAATGATATATGTCATAAATATTACATGAATAGACATAGCCAAGGTATTGAAGAAAGCATGGATGGATGAAAAAGACATATAGCCTGTTAAATGTAAGGAATAATTAATCTGATGTACTCAGTGCTCTGCTTGGTTCAAATACTGGGACCAGTTTGAGCATCACATTTCAATAAGGATATAGCTAATTAGAGGGATTTCAGGGAATGGCAATAAAGATGGTTAGAGAGCTAAAAAACAGGACTTGTAAAGAAAAAAAAAAAATGAAGAAACATCCTTGAAAGTAAAGGGTAGGTAGGAACAAAAAGTTTTCAAGTATGTGAAAAAGCCCAGCAAAGCACCTTGAGCCAACCAACCAACCATCCAAAGAAACACAGCCTAAACCACATTAAACCTACACAGATGAAGGGAACGATCTAATCTCTGCGTCCTTTATGGATAGTTTAAGTTATAAGAGAATTAATTAATTTAGACATTGCAAAAACATTCCTGACCATAAGGTGAGATACTTAAAGCAAGTTAGGTGAGAAATTGGTAAGTATATTAGCAGTCTTTCAAAACAGGGCAAGTATATCCAAAAATTGCACAAAAGTGTAGCTTTGTTTCACCTGCAGTTTGGAGTTGACTGGCTCTGGACCCTCTCAGCAGTATGAATGTTTTACATTACTGTGTATTATTGCTGTGCCACCCAATGCATTTTCTGTTGTGTAAATCTTGTGAAACGCTACTGTAATTGGAATTAAGATTATGCTTTTTCTTTTATTTCAGTGTGTGCAGAAGCTTACAATCCTGATGAGGAAGAGGATGACGCAGAATCTAGGGTACTTCATGCTTACAGTCAAATACTTTTTCAATTCTCAGGCATTAAATTTAGGAGGAAAAATGTAACAGCTTTACCATTTCTTTCAAAAAACATTCTTATTATAATATTCTTTACTAATCTCTTGGGAGTTTGTGTTAAAGGAACCTTTAAAAATTCTCTGTAATAGTCACCCATGTAGGACTTGATGTAGTGTTCTTAATTGCCAAACCTGTGGTACCTGGTTAAGGAAACATTTTTGTGCAATTATATTTACCCAGAGAGCACCTGCTTCTAAAAACTCTACTTGGTGTCCTCATAATCTTGCAGTAGTCTCCTTTTTCAAGAGGCAGAAAAAAGCTAAACTGTAAAATTGCTAAGATTTTTCAAGGTGCAATGTGACAAATAATGAACTGTATTTATTTCTTTTATTTGTGTCACTACTTAGCTTTTAAGATGAAATAGCATGAGTTTCAAGAGAATTTTAATTGTTTATATTCTACCTAATTTGCTGGCTTGTAACACTGTCCAAAAGGTTACCCTATGGTATTACAGCTATACATAGCATATATTTGGAAGAATATGAGTTCAACAGCTTGACTGATATTCAGATGAACCAGACACTGATAATTTAGTAAATCTCTTGCTCACTCAGATAGTGTCAAATCTGTTGTTTACTCTTTGAAAATTCTGATATAAATTTAATGCAGATACTATTTCACACAATATTTTTAGGAAGTAGTCATGGCAAATGGCTTAATATAACAATGGTGCTTTTTATAAAACATGCATGCCCCAAATATGACTGGAGATTGGTAGCAATAGTGTAGATAAAGGTGTCCAGAATGGCTTGCAGAAATGAACTGGATTCCACAGGTGTACAGATCTTGTGAGCTTAAATATAGCAGTGTTTCATTTGCTGATGCTATGGTGATACCATTTTATCATTGAGTGTTTATTCAAATCCTAAAGGTTTTGAAATGAGAGAGTTATGAATCATGGCCAAAATATTGTGTAAAATACTTAGCTGAATTAGCTCAGTCCTTCAGCTAGGCTACTGTATGATAATCACTCTAAGAGCTTTTGTGTTATATCCCTCAGATTATTCACCCCAAAACAGATGATCAAAGGAACAGGCTGCAGGAGGCGTGCAAGGACATCCTTCTTTTTAAGAACCTAGACCCGGTAAGAAATTCTTGGTAATGAACAGCATTTAGCAGTGCTGCTAAGAATTGTTTCTTTTGAGCTTTGGAACAGAAATTTACAGATTTGGCTTCTGTAACCTCTTCAGTATGCTTTCTTGACCATTTAATAAATTCCAGAAATGCTATTTTTTAAAACGGATACGTCATATATAGACTCTTTTGTTTACCTCCACAAGTACTAATATTGAAATACATTAATATGAATCTGTACATTAATAAAAAATGATACATTAATTGTAGTAATTATTGTATTTTCTTATTTTAAATCTTCCTGTACGCTAATGTCTATAAATACATCAGTTAACTGGAATGTGTAAGTTTTTCCTGTTAGTTACTTTTTAGCATCAAAAGGTGCTGAGTGCTCCATCAAAACAGAAAATTACCCCCAAAGGCTTCAGTTCAGCTATGGATGTAATTGAACAAGTGAATTATAGAAATAGTGAAATAGAGGGAAAGAGAAAGGTACCAGTGATGTGTTTACTTTATTATTTTGCTCAATGTAGATACCATAAAAAAGCTTTGGGTAATTTCCTTCCACGCAAATAATTTCTTTCTGTTTTGTATAAAAACAACGATGAGCTTTTAGGAAAGCCTAAATGTACTGAATGAATGATCTGGATCAGACAAAGGTGATAATGCTACCAAAAAAGCACACAGGATTGTTTTAGGGAAAAGGTGAGTGTATCAATCAAAACATGCATACCGAGGTTGGGATGACTCACAGCATCCCAAATGCTTTCTCAAGAGATTTGATTCAGTGCTGTCAAGGGAGGGAGCATGAGAGAAAGAGAAACAATTATGTAGATTTTTAAGTATGAGAGCAGAAAGTTTAAAATTTGATTCGAGAGGGAGCTAATGGAAGGACCAGCCTGCAGCTCTGTTTGGAAGTCAGGTGCTATTACAGAAAAAGCACATTAGTTTGTGCTGCATGTTTCCAGCTCCTGTTTCTGTCTGCACAAATACTGAAGCCTGGCCCTGGGTACTGTTCCCTTAGAAGCCCTGAGGAGCAGTGACCACAAAGCCCCAGCTTAGCAGAAGCCTGGAGTTACTCTTATTTCCATCAGGTCTCCACATAGGTGCTCATACATGCGCATTCTTGGGCCAGTGGGACCCTGACACAGGTTTCCTCACCCCCTCATGCTGTCTGGTTAATAGGTAGTTAATCAGCTGTTCCACTATACTTGTTCAAGCTAAAGCCAAGCCCACATTTACCCTTCTGCTCCTCAATTATTCTTCTGAATAGCTGCAGGGAATCAAAGTCATTTGTGGGCATCTGCTCTGGATATGAAACTCCTTTATTATATATTTTCCTTGTTGTTGGTATGTCCTGGCTTCCATTTGGCTGGACCATCATTACATTAGCCTGCCAATGGCATTTTGGCAGACCTCTTTTGGTTAAGCTCTGAGCATTTCTCTCTCATGAGCCCTGCAACACGATGGATTATTTTGTGCTCCTAGAACCTGCTGTGGCGTTAACAGTGCTCACAGCATCAATCCTCTGGATGGGATCTGCTTTGCATTACAGCAAGAGCTACAGCTTCTGTCTCCATAGTCATCAGCCACTTGGTCTGTAGGCTACATTGTAATGTTGTGTAGACACAGAGCATTAAACTGCTCCAGTGTGGGCACCTGATGGACTTTTTCCAAGGATGAATTCTTCCAAGGAATACTGAGGGATTATTTCCTCTGTTTATGAAGCTCTTCTCAGGACAGTGCTTGCTGTCTTGATACTGATGTTTTGAACTATTTTTTAATTCTTCTTTTGAATCAGTTCCTTGTAATTGCTAATAGTTCCCATAATCTGTTCCAGGTGTCTAGCAGAAGACTTCCCAGCTGAGTTCTCCCTTTGAGATCTGCAATCCAAAGCCTTGATATGTGCTCTAGGGATCTCCCAAGTCTGGTTCACTCCCTTCTGCTCAGATTGTCCAGTGGATTAAGAACACTTCCTCCTGCTTGAAATCCTTTACAGGCAGCATTCTGGAAAGTTGAATAAGTTAATTTTTGTAAAAGAGTTTTCCATTACAATAATTTTATTCATAAAAACACTGGAAAACTACTGAGCTCTGAAGGGAGCAAAGATATTAAAATGCAGCCTTTTAAAGTCAGGCTTGTTCCTTCTGTGGAGCCAGGATCTGTAGTCCCTGGGGAACCTCTCCCACTCCTTCTTTTCTGCTTCTGAGCAGCGACTCAAGGGCTCTGCCGCTGTAGTTGCAGTAATTAAATATTCCTGTGCCAGCTCTCTTCCTCACCTCTGTCTCTCCATGAGAGATGCTGCAGTTTACAGAGGGGTGTATTAGCAAAAACCTCATTCATCTTGAGGAGAGATAATATCTTCTGCTGGCTAAAGCTCAAGTCTCTGGAACAAAAGTTAAGCTTTGTATTGATAGCATCTCCTGCTACCACTGTTGTGGTTCTGGGTTGTTTTTTTCCTTGTATTGAACTTCAGCTTCTTTCTGCTGTAGTTCATGTATGAAAGTCACTATTTCAAAGGTCACTTAGAGGGGAACAGATGTAAAAGGATTAATGGCTTTTCCCCATGGCCTTTTAGAGGGTGTCAAATACCATTTCCAAATACAGAATAACTTGTCTTGTCACACCATAATGTCACACAGTGTCTTATAGTGTGACCAGAATTGCATTCAGTACATGATGCTCAGTGAAGTCCACCTTTTCTTAACGCTTTATCCCACCTTCACACACTGTATTTTCATTGGAATGTAAGGATAAGATAAGGCTATCACTAAAGCCAAAGGAGAAGTTGCAGTAGTTGGGAGTGACTTACAGTTCCCTGCTTAGTGTGTTAATTGAAGAGGCCATTTGAAATTACAAGAGCCAGCACATAAAATTAAAACCCAGCAGAACCATTTAAATGTAAGGCTAAATGAGAGAGGAGAAACAGATAACCTTCAGACTTTGAGACAACTTAGGACTTGCTATACATACACCACACTGTCTTGAGCCCTCATTTAACTATAGTAGTTTTTGAATAACAGATAGGTAAATTTGCACATATATATTTATAAATATCAAAATTTCACATATTGTCTGTGATTAAAAATATAATAATGTAAAGAAACACCAGTTCTCATACATTTCCCTGAGCAACGTTCCTATGTTTTAAAGGCCAACTCTTAGAGTCTAAAGTCTGTGAAGTTACTCAAATTTTATGGAAACTTTCTTTAATTTTGTAGATGGATGAGGATGTGAGCGGTCAGTGAATGTGAGTTCAGCCATGTATTCCTTAATTAACTCCCTTAAATAAAAGGTACTTTTAAAGAATTGACATTGTAGCAAATTTTTGCCTTTTTGGGGCTTAATCATTTGCCATCTAGTTGCTGTCACTCAGTATCAGTTTTTCATAGTGTGTTACAGTTTTGGAAAAATTACTTCAAGAGAAGAATATAAATTGAAACATGCATTTGCAACAAGAGAAGGGAAGGAGGTTCTGCAGAGGTACTTGGTTACTTTTTAGAGGACCAGATCAGGAAAGAATCAGGAGACAGGTCTGTTCAGATGTTTGTTTTCTTCTTCCTTTGCTATATTAGATTAAGTCATTCCTCTTTTAACGAATCTCTTCCTGTTCTTCTTCCCAGGAAAACCTCTTCCTCTTAGAGTATTGTTTATTTCCCTGCTCAGTTGCCTGCTTCCCTGTTGCCAGAAACCATGATAATCCTGTTTTGCTCCCAGGATTGCCATGATGTACCAGACTGGTTACTCTGCCTGTACCCTCCTTTGTGCTCCAGGTGCTGGAGGTTACCACAGTGGCTCTGAAGCTGCTCTTTCCCTTCCACTTTCACTTTGTGTAAGCCAGCAAGGAGAAAAGAAGATGATGACCAAATGTCTTCAGCCCCTACAGAGAACAAGCCTGAAGCTGCTATCACTGAAATTTCTCTCTGTTCAACCTAACAACTGTTTTATCGCCAGAAAGAATAGCAGCAGCAGCTCATCTACTGGCCAAGGAAGCCTTCTACACTTTTTACAATACAATTCAGAGTTTTCTTTTGGTTTTGTCTCTCTTAAGAGGAAAATGTGTTGGGGTGATTAACAACAGGCTATTTAGTTTGGAAATTACAGCCCATAGGGCAGCAGTTAAAAATCTGATGAACGTTAATCAGAGCAAGAGGCTGGCTCAAGGGGCTGAGACCATCAAAACTGAGCTGTGCCCTTGCACTTAAAGTCTGAATCCTTTCTTGGGCAAAAATTCACAAGCAGTGTCAGAGCATCTATTCTCTTTCACAGAAGTTTAATATTGGAGAGCTTTGCCCTGCTAATGCTTGTACAGAATATATAAGATGGGTCTTGACCCTTTTCTAAAAAGTAATAAATTATACATAATGTTCACAAATATGCAAAAGCAATTTCTGGGCATATTGCCACTTATGTACCTGGAGAATTAGTGTAAGAGAGCACAAATATTGATTAATCAATTAGAATTGATTAACTTGAAGGAAGATGAAAGAGAACATAATGTAACTGTTTTATGAATAGTGGAATTTTATGCTTAAGGTCAAATCATTCTTTGAAACCACTAACAGGAGATTCTCATGCTGCTGTCAGGTTCTTAAGAATTTTGGTGAAGAATTAAAACTACAGATTTTGGAGCAATTAATGGAAATATACATCCCACCCCCTCACCCTCCATACATACATATATATATATAGACACACACATTTATACATATATCAAATATATATAACTGAGCCCAGAATGCCTGAACATGTTAATACTCTTAGATGACACAAAGGTGGTGACACTGAGGTGCCCTTCCAGAGAGGGGCAGTGGTGCTGGGGAAGGGTCTGGAGCACAATTCCATTGAGGATGTGACGCCAATCACTTGTTTTTATAGAAATAGTAATACAATTAGAGTAATAAAAATTTGGACAATTTGAATTAGGACAATATGAGATAATAGAGACAAAGAGTTTTGGACATCCGGGTACCTTTTTCTGGGCAGCACAAGTCTGAAAAAGGACACCTGTTAACAGTGGATTAACCCTTAAAAGCAATAACCTGTTGCATATTCATACACCTCATACACGATGCATAAATTCCATTCAAACACAGGATTCTGTCTGGTCAGAGCCAACTTCTTCCTCTTAATCCTGACAGCACCTTCGAGGCAGGAAGAAGTTCATTTCTCCTGATAATGGGGCAATAAATTCTTTTTCTCTGAAAGATTCAGGTGTCCTGTGGCTGCTATCTCGCTGCAAGTCCTTTCTTTAAAAAAAATGTCCTACATAGCATAGTTTCTCTTTTAACATTTTGTTATAACCTAAAACTGTATTTACCACACTACTTAAGAGAATGAATACAGCATTACTTTCTAACACAACACATATAATATTCATTTTAATATTTGCGAAAAGCCAATCATAAAATGCGCATTTTTCACAAGGAGCAGCTGCGGGAGCTGAGGGTGTTCAGCCTGGAGAAAAGGGGGCTCAGGGGGGACCTTGTCACTCTGGTACTGCCTGACAGGAGGCTGTGAGCAGGTGGGTGTTGGTCTCTTCTCCCAGGTAACAGGACCAGAGCAAATGGCCTCAAATTGACCTAGGCGAGGTTCAGATTGGATATTAGGAAAAATTTCTTCATTGAAAGTGTTGTCAAGCATCAGAAGAGACTGCTCAGGAAAAAGTTTGGGTCACCATCCCTGGAGGTACTGAAAAGATGTGCAGTTGAGGTACTTGGGGTAGTTACGAAGGTTGAAATGTGTTACTGAGCCTGATTGATGAGCATGTGCATGATATTTGAGAGGCAGAGTACCTATTTAGCATGTAACTGTGTGGATGAAGGTTAAGGCATATTCTCAAGGAAAATACTGTTGCTTAAAAATATTGATTGTACATTGAAATACAAATTAGAGTCTTTGATGGTGAAGAAATTAATGTCTTTTCATTAGTTTACAAGTGGATATAACACAAGGGAACTAAATATTTTGAACTGGATCAATATTGCTGCCAACATGTTTGTCAGAGTTCCCCTGGAGTATATGTGCACAGTTTTGTTTTGAAAAACAAATGTGGAGAGGTGTAGACATGAATTCTGTAATTTATCTTCCTCTACAAGGTTCAGATTTGTTGATTTAATAAGTCCTTTTCCTCCCATGGTTTCCATGCCTGTGTTTTGCTAACATTTTCTACCTCTCTCCCCCTCCCCACACCCAGCCACCATCCTTTTCTTGGATTGTCTGCTTCATTGACTTCTTATTATCATGTTGAATATTAATTTGTTGATATTTCAAATTGCACAAAGTGAGGACAAGGTGGGCAGCAGGATGCCATTTCAGCTGGGGCTTATTATATGAACTCAGGGACAATAGAAGAACTGTGAATTTGCTTTGTTCACATGATAATATTCTAATGTTTTTAGAAGTCATATGAGCCAGGGAACTACAGGCCAGTCAGTCACAAAAAACTCCCTTCATCCTGATTTCATTTTACATGCATTTTTGAAGGTAGAACTGCTTTAAGGAAGAGGAGCTTTTAGACTGCACCATTTTACAAAATACTAGAATTAACTCTGTTTATGAAACAGATCTGCTTTTTAATTATAAAATTACTTATCTTTATCTTTTCAAAATAACAACAGAGGATGCCAGTAAATTGAGCCTCAGTCTGGCAGAGACTCCAGAGGATTCACACAGAGCAAACTGGTCAAGCAAGTTATGTAATTCTCATGGTAAAAGCAAAAACCATGTTCATGGTTTGGTTATTACAGTCCACTTTGTCTTAAAGTGGAAAATTTTAGAAAAGGGACCACTTGTCTTTAAGTTAGTTGCAGTTTATTTAGGAAATTCAAATAAATGTACAATGCTTCAGCAATTAATAGACTGCTCTCAGATGTATTAAATACCTTAAAGTATTGTAAACATTTTAAAAAGGGAATTGGATTTGTGAATTCTACTCTGTTGCATTAAAAAACTGTAGATTTACATACTGGAAAAGTTGTGGTTTGGTGAGCTTGATTCATGGTTATAAGTTGCAAATGTTTTAACCAGAAATCCAAGATGAAGTGCACTGAATAAAGATTTTAATTATATATATTACTCCTCCATTACAGGAGATACATATTTTTGGTTTAATCTTTTTTCCCAAGATATCTTGAAGTATTTTAAGTTCTGGGGTTTGATGCACACATAATACATTTTTCTTGCATGGCTTGCACCTAGATGATAGCATGGCCTCTGAAGTGGGGAACATTCTGTGTGTTCTCGCTTGTTTTCAAAAGGCAAACCAGGACTATTGGCTGGGGAGCCACTTTGCCAATTCAGATGTAAAGCCAGAGGAAGGGAAGATGCTGCTTCAGTTGCTTTAGACAAGCTAACATTAGGTCAGTTTTGCAGATTCTGTAGGAATTTCTTTTTGTTTACATAGAGAGGACTGAAAAGAATGAAGTAATATTACCTATTCATTCAAGCATGGAAGTTTTTAAAAGGCAACTCCTGTACATAATCTTCAGTCTCTTCCAATGGCACCCACTCACACTTTTCTTTCTGTGAAATGACCTATAACACATTCACTGATATCTGAAATGATCCATCTGTTTTCAAACACAAACCTGTCTATACTAACAAAGGTACTGAGTAGAGACACAATTAAATGATTCTTTGCTGGCCTAGGAGGGCTGCAGGATGTCTCCTTGTGCTTTACCATGGCCAGCTGTACCAAGCATGGATATTGCCATTCTGTTGTTCTTTGTGCCCACACATAGCCAACTCTGTGAAGGAAAATTTGTATTTAGCTTCCATTTTTCAAAAAGGCTTGGATAACGTGGTACTGCTGGTATATTTAAAAGCTTTCAGTAAGTACAAAATTCAGCAGCATAAGGATGGAATTCATTACAACTAATTTATCTGTCTAAAAATTGTGCTTAACTGGGAGTAACGGTGGATCTCTCTATCGTCAGAGGAAAGAAAGGGAAATCTCTAGAGAACGATTCTGAGCTATCTTGAATGGTTGTCTCATTCCATGGGCTGCAGGAGGGCTCTAAGGGACTGACTTAGACTGATGTTCTTTGGACAGGCAAATGCCATCCACCTTTCAGTGGCTGGAAATGCTGTGAATGGAACCATTGCAAAATGCATATCTAGAGGCTTTTTTTAGCATGATTTTCACTAGATCTGCTTGTTCCAGTATGATACATGCTTAATAAGTTTCAAGAAGTAGAGTATAGAGTTTTAGGCATATTGCAGGATAAACCAAAAATAAAATTTAAAATTTTAAGTTAACTTCTAAGGATTCTTAATCCACATGAGATGCGTTAGGGTTTTTTAGATGTGATTAGTCAAATTTACATCAAATAAGACAAATTCAGTAATTAGTGGGTGGGGTTTTTGTTATTATACAGTCTTAATTCAAATGATCACATTTCCTTAGTCTCTAAACATTTCTCTGTCAACAAAGTAGTTTTGTAGTGTAAATTCCTACTTTCCCAAGAATCCAGCATTTACTTACTCAGCCAAGGCACTGCAGACCTTTGTGGTTACACCTGACCCAACATTTTGCAGGCGTTGTATAACTTATACTTTCAAAATACTTCACATTCATTTTGAAGCTAAATTCTGTAAGAAAGTTCTAAGGACAAAATCAGGTAAATGCATGATTTAGGAAAAAGATTACAGGTTGTTTTTTTTTTTTTTTTTTTTTTTTTTTTTTTTTTTTTTTTTTGCAAGGGTATAACATTGCTCAGTTGGGAAGGGTGAAATTCTGGTTTTGGATGGTCACAAGCAATTTATGTTGCAAAGGAGATCTCTTTTATCATTTGCAGTGACAAGTTGGAAGCTGTGCTCTGAACACTGGAAAAGCTAACACTGAATACTAAATAGAACTGTCTTTCTCTTATTGATCCACACATTCCTGTAGAAAGAATATTTTCCACCATTAACATCTTTTATCTGCATATTGGGAAGCTGGCCAGTTAGTTAATTCAAAGAGTAAAATTGTAGAAGCAGATGATAATTTCTTGTCTTTGTGTTATTTTAAACAGGAACAGATGTCTCAGGTGTTAGATGCAATGTTTGAAAAGATGGTTGAAGGAGGGGAACACGTAATTGATCAAGGGGATGATGGTGACAACTTCTACGTCATTGACAGGTGAATTGCTGTGTCTTATTATAGCACAAAGTACTTTGCAAAAGTCCATTGAGAACAGTCTGTATTCTATGAACCTGTATTTAATGCTGACATTCCAGCTTTTCTCTTGGTATTCAGTGACAGGACTCATGGGAATGGTTCAAAGCTGTGCCAGGAGAGGTTCAGATTTGACATTAGGAGCCTTTTCTTTACCTGAGTGGTCAAGCACTGGAAGAGGCTTCCTAGAGGTTGATGTCCAAAGCCTGTCAGTGTTTAAGGGGCGTTGGGAGAATTCTATTAATAAAATTCTTTCACTTTTGAGCAGCCCTGAAGTGGTCAGGTAGGTGAACAAAACAACTGTTGTAGGTCCTTTCTAACTGAAAGATTAAATCAGATTATCATAAAAGCATGTCCAGAGTCTGTGCTGGAAAGACAATATTTTTCAGCCTTGTGAGGTTACAGTTTGTCATCTCTTGTACAGAAGGCTGCAGGGACTTTACAATATTCTGTCAGCCTTGTGGTTTTTAGGTGTAGGGTATCACCTCTGTGTCCCTTATCAATGAAACAACTGCACAGATTTTTGCTTTACATTCACATGATTTATCAATGCACGCCATAAAAATATTCAGCACAGAGGAAAATGATACCTCAGCATCAATGGGCTTGGCAAATTCGTGTTTTAGACGATACCAGATTTTACTGCATTCCCAAAGGAAAAAATAAAAAGCTTTTAATTAATGAGGGAGAGAAGAAATGCACAATACATTAGAAAAATTCATATATTTATTTCATGATTTTACGTTGCTTTTCAGATACATTCCTTCTGTTTCCTGCATCTCAGTTGTTTCATTAGAAATTAGTACTTTAAAATATTTAAAATATTAAATAACTTGTATAATTATTTCAGAGCTCCTATCATAGCAATTTTTGCAAAGACTTGACATTTGTATCTAGTGTGGTTAAAATGAAATGAAGAAACAGATTCTAAGTAAGATTTTAATTTTTAATAAGTTCTGGTAATAAATAGATCACTGTACATCCATTCTATTTTTAAACTGAGTAAATGTAAAAACTAATAACCCTGTGCTTCCCTTTAAAGAGAGATCACTTTTGTTATTTATAGAAGTCATTGAGATGTCTTTACACGGTGTTTAACACCATTTAAGCAAGCAAATATGTATTTCAAATGCTTTATTTTTAGAATTCATGGTATAACAATAGAGTGAGAGGCTGCTTAGCAAAGGTCAGGGGTGGATTCTACTCGCTGTACTTTTATATTTCATTAACAGGGGTACATATGATATTTATGTAAAATGTGATGGTGTTGGGAGGTGTGTTGGAACCTATGATAACCGAGGATGTTTTGGTGAGTTGGCCTTAATGTACAATACACCCAGAGCAGCTACAATTATAGCTACCTCTCCTGGTTCCATCTGGGGTTTGGTAAGTAGACTACTTCTTTTAAGCTATTTTTAAAAATTCTGTATTTTATATAGATTTTACTGGCATGCTGTATCAGCATTAAAAAAAAACCACCTTATAATTTCAGAAAGTTTAAGTCTAGAAATCCTGAGAAATTCCAACATAATGCTATCTTTTTCCAGAATCCACAGATGAAAATCCGAGGTTTAATAAAACACCAATTAACAAAAAAAAAGTTTTATTTTATTTTAAGTGCAATTTGCCAAATTGAAAACCACTGATAATTGCATATTAATTTTTTCCCCATGCCTTGATTGGAATGGCTTTATTTCCAGAGTAAAATTTCAATGTGAGGTTATTTACTAATGTTATACTACCTGGATCTTTGACAAGAGTAATGGAGTTTACCCCAAAAGTAAGCTGAGACTTACTCATCTTCAAGATGTACATATTGATCTAATGACTGATCCCAGGACTGAAATGAAATGTGATTATTCACCAGCTCAATCCATGTGACTTCTGGGGTTGTTTAGGACACTGTAAGAATGGCTTTAAATCAAACTGGGTTGTGTTGGCCAGTAAGTGCCCCTGTGGCAGTGAAGGCTTGCAGTGCATTTTCCCTCTGCTTGTCACCAGGGCACAGCCACACAGAGTTAAGAGAAGAAAACACCGTAAGTGTAGTTTTTCCATCTGTCTGGTTCACTTTCATGGCCAAATCTTGAGGAATGTCCAGTTGGCTGTTCAGGGCAGCAGTGAGCCTTGTTCTGCTGAAACAGCAAAAGGGGACTGGGACCTAAGACCCAGACTCATGTATTTTGGTTTTTACAAAACCCTAAAAGCCTCTTTGAGTACATCTCAATTTGTATAGGACCTCAGAGTAATGAATAAACTTTGTAACTTAAACATTTCAACACTGAGGATTTCTTAAATATCCTGTATTACCCATTCAGTGTTCACTGCTGTAAACTCCCCCCTCTGTAGGTGAGCTCAGTATGTACCCTGCAGGGATTTTCATAGCCATTTTCAGGTTAATTTAGGAGCTCCTGATTGACCTCTAGAGGAATCTTTCCCAACTGACAGTAGGGAGAGAGCAGCCAGCTCAGCTGACAGTTAAACTGAGTGACTAAAATTGGATCATTTGTTCCCAAATATTTGTTCTAAAATATTTTCTAGCACATATTTTCAGTTAATTAACTCTCTTTTTCTCTTTGTGTTTACAGGATAGGGTAACATTCCGAAGAATCATTGTAAAAAATAATGCCAAAAAGAGAAGAATGTATGAAAGTTTTATTGAGTCATTGCCATTCCTTAAATCTTTAGAAGTAAGATTTCTATTACATTATTTTAATGGCTTGTCAGAGGTACCTGATAAGATTGTGCTCTTGAAGACTTTAAATTTGGCATTCAAAGGGTCTCCACAATAGAAGTTTGCATACTTTTGTTTCAGAGAAAGACTACATTTTAATTTTGTTTTAATTTAGAATAAATTATTATTGTGCACATTGTGTTTTAAAATATAACTTTACTTTCAGTTTCCCAAAGCTTATTTTTACTAGATATTAGCCAACAAAATTAAACCATGACTTGAGGAATTTGAAAATATTTTCATTTATCAGCTATATTTTTACATATATTTTTACATGCATGCTTTTCTGAACATAAATTTTGAAAGCTTCTAACAAAAATGGAAGCTTATCATAATATAGTATACCCTTTGGAACATAATGTAATATACCCTCTGGAACACTATTCAGCAGTTCTTTTTTTAATGGTAATCAAAACAGGAAAATAAAGATACACTATTCTGTGCAAAGATTCACAGAAATATGAAAGGGATTTCTAAATATATGCTATCATAATGTTAACCAAATATTTCTTACATTTTCTTTTTTTAAATGAAGGTATCTGAGCGTTTAAAAGTGGTTGATGTGATTGGTACCAAAGTGTACAAAGATGGAGAACAAATCATTGCTCAGGTACAGTTTCTTCTTAGTTTTAGTTTTTCTTTCATGATAGGTAACAGTAATCATGTTTTTTATAAAATGCATACTTTTAAACCCTGTTTTTCTTTCTCACATAAACAAAATCAATGAATCTTAAATGTAAGAGGTGGTTGTTTTGTTTCAAAAGCTCAATTTTCACTTATGATATTTTCAAGAACAACCCTCTTTGTTGGTATAAATAAAAGGGTCAACATTTTTAGTACACTTAGAAATTCAAACTTGACAGTGTGCTTCCAAGGAGGAGCACTGAAGACTCACCTTGGTCATGTTGTTAAAATATGGCCAACTTTTCAAGAAGACAAAAGTAAACTCTTCAGGACAGGCAACTGTGATTGTCTTGCCCCAGGATAATTAGTGGATATCACATAGCCCCTGGAGGCTTTTTATACTGGAACTTGTTAAGGGAAATAATCTGGGAGGAACACAGAAGAGGATAAATGGTAGTAAGGATCCTAAAAGTCTTCCACAACATTGTTTTTCTCTGCTTTTTGTGTAAGCCACAGTCAGCTATGTCTTTTCATGAAAAGGCCTTGCTGTTAGTTCTGTATAGATGTTTTGATTGTTATGTGTCCAGAGTATGGTTTTCAAATTAAAAGTGGTTTCCTTTGCAACAGGTATCAAAAAGAGGAGCTTCAAGGCACTGGTTGCAAATATTTTGATGTTGTCTTGAAACTAAAAGGGAAATATTACACATTTTTACTCACTTTCTTTTTTTTTTTTTCTTGTGCAGGGTGACTTGGCTGATTCTTTCTTTATTGTGGAATCTGGAGAAGTAAGGATTATAATGACAAGGAAGGTAAACATCCCTAAAACAACAACCTTTTTTTCTTACCATTGACACTAACTTTGCTTATGTAATCCTGAGTTTGGCAAATCTCTCCTCTAATACTCTTTCTCTCTCTTTCTTTCCATGATATTTCAGGGTAAACAAGATCTAGAAGAGAATGGAGCAGTAGAAATAGCTCGATGCTCAAGAGGACAGTATTTTGGAGAACTTGCTCTTGTAACTAACAAACCCCGAGCTGCTTCTGCATTTGCTCTTGGCACTGTCAAATGTTTAGGTATTAGTCAATACCATTTTACATCTAATATAAAATGCTATTTAATCTATTTGGTTGTTTCTATTGTCACTCTGTCTTTCCCCAGAAGATAAGATTTAAGGCTGTTTCAGTAATCACTTATTATTGTGCATTACTATTTGCATTATTTATCTGCAAAAATCACTTACAATTGATGAATACTATTACACACAATTTCTCCAATATTTCTCTGATTGTATGGAAGTAAAAATTCTTTAGGACAGTACAGAATATTGCTGCAAACTACTTATAGCCATCAGATAAATGTCTAATACTCTGCAGAAAGGTGAGGGGTTTCTTTTCTCAGTAGACTGACTCATCTAAGAAATAATTCTGTTAAAAATCATAGGCCTTTTTATCCCCATGACTTAAGATCTTAAAAAATTCTTTTGTCTTCACTAGCTGTTAATGTAGTCATCCCATCACACTGTAGTCTCAGGCACAGGAAGAGTGAAGACTGTAGGAGTTGTGCTCATAGACAACCCTTCACATCCATTGCTTTTCGTGGTCTGGTTTTCATGTTACGCTCCTGACTATGGGAAAACTGCAGACTGCAAAGATAGATTTGGCATTCCTGCATAACGATTTGATAACCAAGTAACCAAAAAGTTTCTCTAATTTTTAAAATTCCTGACTTGAAACACACAGAGATCGTCAGGCAATAGAGATCAAAAATATGACAGAAGGGAAAAAATAACAGGCAGTGGTCAGGAAGAGTGTTATTATCCATTATGGCTGAATAACAAAGCACTGGCACTTCCCAAACAGCAGAGATCTTGATCTTGATCTCAGATTTCTCAGGAGACAAGAGATTACTGATTACTGGTTGGAAGTATATGAAGTTTCCTCCCTGGCCCATTGGCTGGAACTGTAGAGGATCACATTATGTGATCAGATAAAGAAAATATTCTGGTTGGCTGTGCACTGACATTGTGTGTGAATTATAGTCTTCAAGTTTTTGCACGTTTGCTGCGAAAATAAGTATTCATTACCATTTTCACTTTGGGTGGAAGCAAGTAAAAGAGCAAGGAAATAGACTGTAAGAGCCCAGATACAGCCAACAACAACACTTAATGTTGTGGCTTTTTGAAATATCATGATTCTTAAAACTTTATTTTGTGGAGGAATCCAGGCCCCTTCAGACAAGCTCTTGGGTAACATATATCTTAATACAAAAATATTTTCAAAATAAGGAACAGAAAAAGTTGAGGTTTATTTTTGAAGTTTCAAGACAGCAATGTGTTGGCTGATCTTGGTTTTGCTAAGGTAAGAAGTTCCCTCCTGTGTGAACAATGTATATGCCTCAGTACTATCTGTTGTCATTTAAAATGTTACACTGGAATATCATAAATACCAGGATGAGTGTCTGTTACTGATGAGCACATAATATTCTTTCTCTTTCTCTCCCTTTTTATCTTAGTTATGGATGTGCAGGCATTTGAAAGGCTTTTGGGACCTTGTATGGAAATTCTGAAAAGAAACATTGCAAACTATGAAGAGCAGCTAGTTGCTCTGTTTGGAACAAACATGGACATTGCTGACACCAGTGCATGAACTAAACATTGGAGCAACAAGATCTGTTATGAGAATATAGCACAGTAGTGGTTAGTCCACTGAAAAATTGTCTCTCTTCCTATAGATGCCAAGCATTTTCTGTGATTTTAAGAATGGGATTGGGGTTTTTTGGTTTGGTTTGCTTTTGGTTGGGTGGTTCTTTTGTTTTTGTTTGTTTTGTTATTTTGGGGTTTATTTAAATTATGACAGTGGAAATACTAGTAAAGAAAATAGCAATTCAATAAATTGAGGGCTTGATTTTTAAAAGTGCTCAGTATTGATGGTTCCATGTGATATAAGGACAGCCTGTGGTAGCACAGCACCTTTAAAAATCAGGTCCTTCAACACAGCATTTCCTTAAAGAATAGATTTTTTAAAAAACCCCACATGTGATGAACTTGTTAAACCAGCTTCTGTTCTTCAACAAGGTTACATCTTTTCTGGAAAGACTGTTAGTTTGAATGTGATATGTTGAAAGTATTAGTGCACACAAAGTGTTTATATGTATTACTACAGAAGATATACAGTAGATATTACTTTTTGACTATTACAGTTGTCATGATTTTATGTTGCATTTACCACAGATGTAGTGAATCACAAGATTAATCATAAGATAAAGCATGACAATGCGTTTTGTGTAACGCTCATGACCCAAATCTGGTTTTTAACATTTCGTAATTGTTTTAAAGTCCTCTTTGTTTAATATGTCATGTTTCAGCACGACATTGTAATATCTTATGCAATTTAGAGGACTTGCATATTTTTGCAATAAACTGCATTTTTTATTAGTTATATGAATTCTGTACATGAGTGAGGACAGCTGACAACCTTAATGCTTTTAAAGCAAAGGCATGGGTCATTGTCATGTTCTACCTAATCATACATAACCTATATTGTTTTCATTCTCCCTTGTTTTATATTTATGCATTTTGTCTTCTCTATTTATGCTTGTTCTCTAGTTAATTTTTTTTAGATCTCACCTTTTTTATTGTTAAATCTGTTTCCAGTGAAATGATCTCTGTATATCTCTCTTCCTGCAGTCTAATCTTAGCTATCAAAGGTCAGAGTCAATTACTGAAGTGATTGATATCAAAAGCCATGCTAAACTAAGCTTGTCCTTGAAAATCCTTAACAGGAAGTGCAAAAGTATTTTTAATTTGAAAGATCAGTACTTCCAAAGCTTTGCACACATCTGTCATTGTTAAAGCTAACATGTCTTGCTTTCAAAAACCTGTAGGTCATCATGAAATAATGTGTTCAGCCATAATAGCATGGGATACCTTCTGAGACTGAGGAGAGAGAATATCATCTTAATTACGAGCACAGGGCTCATTGCCTACGAGGGTCTGTGACTGGAAATTTCAGGCACAGTCCAATTTCAGTCCTGCTTGCTGACCTGTCTATTGGTGTTCATGGACAGCCAGTGTGGGTACTGATGATGGGCAGCTCTGCCAAAATGACACTGCAAGAGTAGTAGGAAGGCTGCTTCTGCCCTGATTCAAACACCTGAATTATACCATCTTTCCTTCTTAGATAATGACTTTTCTAATGCCATATATTTGTGTATGTTGATGTAATCATTATGCTACAGTTAGTGATATGTTCTGACAATTAATATAATCATACATGTATATGAAATTATGATTATATAATATGGTAACAATATATAATTTATATCATATAGTATGGTATAAATTATAAATCAGATTTCTAAAAAAAATACAATCTGAACAAAATTTACTAATGTAATTTTTTTTTTACTTAGAAACCTGGTATGAATAATTGCACTTATGATAACTTGCCTTTGTACTTTTGATTTATGGGAAAAAGAGAAGCCTGTTATACTAGAAGGAAATATCAGGTAACCAAGATCTACACTCTTGTCATTCTGTATGCTTAATCTCTAAAAGCTACCTATATTTTGCACTGGCTTGATGTGATTAAGAAAAATGCTAAAAATTACTTGTATGGCAGTAAACTACAATCAAGGCCATAAATGCCAGTCATGATATTTTCAATATTGTTGGTTATATTTAAAGTTTCCTTACAATAAACAACACTTTTATATATAAAAATCTATGTTTGTTGATATTCTTGTTGTCTTTTAATTCTATTACCAGAAAGTTACAAGTGACCTATTTATGCTCATTTATTAAAAAAAAAATCATAACTCTTAACACTTTCATGCTGTTTTTCATAAATGACATTATGTATATGCTCTGTCTACTCAGACAACATGTTGATGCAGTAATTGTCATAATTACTTTATTTGATGATTTGCTTGTAGTTTATAGCTGGGAAAAAGCTGTGGAGCAACAAATTTAGGATAATCAGAGACTCTGGGTTTTCTGATTCCCAAAATACAGCTTCATGTTGCAGCAGTTTTATTGTGTTGCTCTTGGGCACTGGATGATTTCTGGAATTTTCTTTGTTGGTAAATTCAGGGGGGCTTAACCAACAGTAACGTTATCACTTCTTAAGTTTTATCCAAATCATTACATCCATTATCTGTCAGCACTTGGGATTTTCCTGGATCTCTTTATATGTACACTTCAAACGTGCCACGCTTCATGTTATAAATGTGGTGAGTGTTAATCCTAAGAATAAAATTATATCAAGTTATTGAATTTTTTACAGACCTTTCAATAAAAAGTAGGCAATTCTAATAATTTTAAACAACACTGTGTTAGGTTTACCTTATTAGACTGTGTCCATGCTTAAGCTACCTGATGCTTCTGTTATTTAAGATTTTTATTGAGTTTGTTGAAAATATTCCCCACTTAGTGAAGAGAGAAAGTCCTGAGAGAAATCCTGTATATGAGGCATTGATGGGTTCATATGTTTTTCTAACCAGAAGAGAATCCACATGACAGCAAATGTTTTTTATAAATGCCTTAACCATGGGGAGAACAATCCAATTGCGGCCCTGAAGTTGATCACAAGACACCAACCCAGAGGTGAGCCAGATTTCCTTGATCCTGCTGCTGATGCCACTTTTTAAATGTCAAATGACATTGTGCTCCATGAGATTTAATTCAAATTCATCTGAAATAAACATTTCTGAAATCATTCCCTTCTGGATTTCCTGTTTAAGGTCCAGAAGTGACCAACTGTGGAAGTCTTGAGGGAAACCTCTGAAGAGTACTATGAGATCATTTACAGCCTAATCCACTGTCACTCCGTTTTCTTCCCTCATGTTGTCTTTTCTATTAGTAAAGACTGTTCTGCTCCTTGCTGGAATGGTGGGTTTCTGGTTTTGGGGTTTTTTTGGGGGTTTTTGTTTTTTGGTTTTTTTTTTGGTGGTTTGGTTTTGTTTTGCTTGAAATGTTTGGTGCTTTAAGCTTTCTGTAAGGTGACCCTATGACAGTTATGTCATGATTGTACCATTTTGTAGTCCATGGCACACTTGCTGTGACAAACAGTATTGTTTATTCTGTATCAAGAGTTACCAGATGTGCAAAATCAGTATCTTCTGGTCATCCTCCACAGACCTGACAACTCTTAGTCTTCATTTGTTCAGATGCTTACTGCATCTGATAGTATTTGCTTGCTGGAATTCAATTTGCCACAGTATAGACATTTTTACATGTTCTTGCTAGTTTTTATGCTAGTTCAAAGCTCATTTTATCCAATCATACATGTGATGATTACAAGTCTGTACTTTTTTTTTTGTTTCTAAGATAATTTCCTGGTGTCTGTATCAACTATTACTCCAGGGAGGAATTGCCTCTTTGTATGCTGAGTCTGTACAGATCTGTGCTGCTGACTGTCTTACAAAATTTAGGATTATTTTCAAATTGTTTTGAGAGTTGTATTTCCTTCAGATATATACCAAGGCTATTTCCAAGTTCCTAATCTACTTTTTGTCTCAGAAAGATGCTTAGCAGGCTGGACACTCTCACTTCATGGAATGAAAAGAAGCTGAATAATCGTGGTAGGGTATGAAAAACCCATAGAAAATTCGATTTTAACATTGTCTCTTCCTTCACACCATTTCTTTCCCTGGAAATTATCTTTCTCCTGGCAGCCAGGTGAAGAGCCAGTGGCAGCAGGGGGATATAAGGTGAGTGCAGTGACTGGCTAGGTCTGTGCTGGGACACAGTGGTCTGGTTGGCTGGGCAGCCACTCTTCCTTCCTCGTCCTCTTAGTCCCACCCCTGCCCCTTCTCTGATGGCAAATCAGAATGGGCTGGATTGCAGTTCTGGCATTGCCATGGCTGAGTGAATACCATGGGTAGGGTTGTGTTCCTTCCAGAGAACTGGTAGAGGCCTGTGTGTGTATGGCAGAACAGGGAAAAGATGAAAACCAAACTATTACATGAATGAAACTGCCCAATCAAGACCATATAAAAACTCTGCCATTAGGTTCTACTAGGTCATTGTGATGGTATCTGCTGACTCAACCTTTTCTTACTGAGGTAAATTAAATTAGGACAGTCTAAAAATAGCATAATTCATGATATGAATACTTTGTCATGTCTTCTTTGAAGGTATTGAGTTATTTCAGCTGAGCAGCTGTGAAGTTTTGGGAGAGAAAAATGTTCTGTGCAGGTCTCTGTGGATGGCTTATTTCCTGGCAGCCCATTGAGCCTTTGGGACCTGCTCTCTCACATCTCTGAAAGTGCTGGAAACTCAGTTCTGATAAATGTCTTATCTAGAAAAATCCATCCAACTTACCAAGAAGCTCTGTATTCTTTTTGTTGCTTTGTCCTTGTGAGGTCAGGTGGTGTGCCTTCTTGAGCAGCTTTAGCTAGACTGTACCATTGGATTTTAACTGCATCTGTATGGCTGTATCTATCATAGGAAATTTTATGTGACCGAGACTGTTTGCTAGTACTGAATGGCCAACATTCATACTATTTTCCAGGATTTCTCTGGCCTCATTTATAAGCTGTCAAGGAAGATTTTTTTTTCAGCTTTCCATATGGGGTGGCCATATACAGATGGCCAGCTGAGAATAGTCCTTGGCCTATGGTGGTTCCCAAATTGTATCTGAAAATTATTAGCTATTGGCCTGTGCAAAAACTGCACAAGGGCTATTCTAAAATGAATTGTATACAGTACAGATGATTGTATTCCAGTGCCCAGAAACACTCACTGGCATTTTAATTTACCAACCAGCAGAGAGGAAACCTACAGTTTTTCTGTAATCTCTTCTTGATTTGTTTTTCTGCAAGCTTTGAGCTGGGATGGAGAAGTTTTTTATTTATCACTCTTCTGATTTGTTTTGTGATATGTGAAGCTTTTATTTTTTTCCTAATACTGTTGTCAGTTTTAGTCTTGCTCTATTTTTATAGGTAAAAATTTTAGCTGAAACTGGAATCTGTGCCATAATGACAGGAAATAAATTTCTTGTTGATTCCTGACCTGTCTTGGAAGGGGGAAAAAATAATCCCTGCTCTGTTATTTATTCTATTTCTCCTCAATTTGAGTCACTGCAGGAGGCAAGTGAAATTTCTCTTCTAGCACTCAAGAGATAACTTCTTTCCTGGGAACAACAAATTTTCTTTTCCTTTGCTCTTCATTCCCAAGAGCATCTTCTGTCAGGATATTGAGGAGAAGTGTGGGATGTCTGTAGGAACAGAGCCAGCCACCATTGCAGCAAGCCACAAATGGCCACTGGAAGAGGGAATGAGTACAAATGGCTTTAGGAGACACACAAGTCACTGTGTGAAGAGAAAACTTGACTGAGAGGCAGAATGGCTGCAGAAGAGAGGCTGCCATGGTGGCTAGGAGTAGAAGGTCTGGTAAGTGGAGTTCTGATGTCTGGGGGACTGTTTAGTTAATTACTGAGGGTGGATGCCTACATGCTGATGTGAAAGCTCCTGTAGCAGGATTAAAATAATGATATGTTGAATTTCAGAGAGTCAGCAGTAACAGCCATGTTATGAGGGCAGGATTGACTTGGGACAGGAGAGATTAAAAGTGGAGATAGGCACAAACCCAATATATAACATATATTTTACTAATACAACTTTGACTGAAATATTACTAATTTTAAAAATCTGCTTTATGGCTTCTTAACTTTGTGCCTGGCAATTTTAAGAGGCAAATAGCTACAGTGCAAATTAACCGGTATTTTCTAATTGTAGTCTCCTGTTTGTTTAGTGCTTCTTGGTAGCCACATGTAATGTGACAATAACTCAGGACTAACACTTCCCAATCCTCTACCTTATTTTCTACCTCTTAAAACAGCAGAAGCAACTGAATCAGCAAAGCTCCCAAGGGTGCCTGTGTTACACAGTATTGATTCATTCTCTGAGCACCCATTCATTTGGGCATGGAGCAAGGCGAGGTAGGGTGTGTGGAGGGGGAGTAATGGTTTAATTAGAGACCAGGCATTGAGAGGCAGGAGTATGGCATTGACATAATCTTAATTCTGAAATTTATATGATACATACTTGCCTTGAGCCAATGGGTAGTGAGTAAGCTTTGCTAGTTTTGTGTGTCGTGCTGTCATCCACTGCATGGACTACCTGTCCTTTACTTATTTTCCCTTATATACTCACTGAGTAAATGTTAACTTACTGTATGCAAAGGAGAGGTAGATTTGAAAACAAGAAAGCTGTTACATGTCTCATTTTAGAATTTCAAAACAGTTCAGACATTCATCTTTACAAGATTTTAATCTCAGTCTTAGGTAGGATTCATATTTTGGTGCTTTCTGGGTATGTCATAGATTCCAGTGTGATATTGAGGCTCTAATTCAGCAATGGTATTTACTTGTCTAGACCTGTGTCTGGAATCTGGGCCAGTGGGTCTCAGAGGACTGGGCTACACAGCTAACACTCATGCATGAAGCTTTTGTAGAGAACTGTGAATCTTCACAGTAAATAGCTGTGCAGCTATTTTGTTTACGGTCCAGAAAGTACGTAGCAGGGTGGAAATGTGCTCCTTAAGAAGATTCATATCCTTGAGACCAACAGACTTCTTCTGAAGAAAGATGGGACTTGAGAGAGGATTTTGTATCTTCTGTAGCTGCTGGATCAGGCCTCTGCCATTTCCATGTCCCACAGTGTGGCAGAGGGAGCTTTCAGAAGAGGACACTCTGAGTTTTATGTGGCAAGGGCTGTACCACAGGCACAGAAGGCAGTTTGCAGAGGGGAGACATCTGCATGCCCAGGTCTTCTGCCCCTCCTCAATCTGGCTGAAATGCATTAAAATGCCCAAGAAGCTTAGATGTCTCTCCAAAGAGCCTAAAGGCTGTTTAGATGTGTAAGGGAGATCAAAAGAGAAGGGCAAGAAACACAGCCTTAAAATTAATTTTATTGTGGAGTGGTGTAAAAAAGATGGTTCCTGGTTTACCAGCTTTCTACTTATTAAAAGAATGTATTTTAGAGATGGGATGTCATGAAAGCTTTCTTATATAAAGATGTATCAGTTATTTAGAAAGAGCCTGAACTGTAAATATAAGGAAAATGTGAGCTTGTGGGATAGACAGCTGATATTACAATAAGCTGTCTAGTCACCTAATATTTGAATCTCAGTATTACTTTTAAGATTATTTTCCTCAAGGTACTTATTTAAATAATATTTTCAAATTGGGACTGTGTAAAGGTCATTAAGCACATGTTTGTTTGGTCATTAGGCACAGAAGACTTTGAGTTAAATTCCATGGGATTCACTTTTCTACTTCCCTTTAAAGCTAAGCTTGCTTACAGAGAGTAATAGTTTCCAGTTCACACTGCAGAAGATACTGGGTGTTTTTCAGAGTAATACCTGTCTTCAAACAGTGCCTACAGCTGGCAACGACTTTACTGACAGACAAACTATTACTTTGTGGAAAAGGAAAATCTCAAACTGATGTGCCAACGACATCTGCAGACTAAGTGTGTCATGATGCCAAATACAAAGATGGTATAATTTTCTTTTAAATTGTGTTGCCTTTGTAGGCCTTGTAAGCCTGTGGGAACAACAATCCAGCCTTCCCTCTAGTGGTCACTATCCAAACAGGGAATAATTTCTGTTTACATGTGTTAACTTTTTTTTTTTTTTTTTTTTTTTACTTTTATGCAGTGCTGTATTAGCATCCCTGAAAGGCAGAACTGTCACAGATACCAAATTACAGCAAAGGATCTGAGACAGGATTTAAGACACGTTCTCATTTCTGGAATGATGTTGTGACATTATTCCATCAGGCTAAGAAAGAAGTGCACTTGTTGGAAAAATCCCAACAGTTGCAAAATATTCTATCTGTCCTCAGTTTCTAAAATATTGTCTATTTCTGAATTGTGCATGTACTTGCTTTGTATCACATCATGCATAGTAATTAATCTATTTTGTGACGAAGATGTGGTCTCTGGAAGAGTTGCGTCTTTCTGATCTCCTGGAGTTAATGGGTAAAAGTGGGAAAATGTTTTAATAGTAATGATTGACCAAACCACACTGTTATTCTGACAATAAATGTATGGGACTGTCTGGGAAACACTACTGGACCGATAAAGCTGCATGGATTTAATTTATTTTCTCCTCCCAAGCCCAACTTGTATTTTAGGCCTAAGCTCCCACCAGTGCCTTTTCAATGAAAGAGCGGCGAGGGCCGAGGCCGAGCGCAGCTGCTGACTCACTCCCTGACCTTTAGCAACCTCCCTTGCCCTCGGCGCCGCCGCCGTGGCTGGGGCGCAGCGCGGGCCGGTTCCGCACGGCGCGGCTGGGGCGGGCCGGGCCGGCGGGGCCGTGAGGGGCCGTGCGGGCCGGGGGGCGCGGGCGGGCAGGCAGCAGCCGGGCCGGTACACGTGTCCCGCGCCGCTTGTTTACTATCGCCGCCGCCGCGCGGGGCATCCTGGGGGCTGTCGTCTTATCGCCCACCCGTGGGCAGGCGCGGGCGGCCGTGGTGACTACAGCTCCCAGAGTGCTTCTGCGAGCGCTGGTGGTGACATCGGCCAATCGGAGCGCCGGATGGGGGTGATTGACGTGCGGCGCGGTGCAATCCGCTGTGCAGGAGAGTCAAAACATGCCCGCCCTCCGGGAGGACTCTGACAGGCAGGCCAGGCAGCCAATAGAAAGCGGCTACAAATTGAGCAACGTCGCCCCTGGCCACTCAGAGCCCGAGTTGCTCCTGAAGGGGGCGGGACCCACCGAGAGAACAGGGCGGGGGGGCAGCCGAGGGGAGCTCGGTAATGGCGACGGGTTCGGTAAGTGCTACAAAGTTTCCAGCTACCGCTTCTGGGGGCTGCGAGGCTCCGGCGGCGGACGGGAGGGGTTCGGTAGGTCAGAGAGCGGTGGTAGCGGGCGCAGGTCGAGGCGAGGAGGTTGCGGGGTTCAGTCTTTTGACGGCGACGAGAACCTCGGACGTTGTTTACCGTGCGCTTTCCCTGACCGGCCCCGCGGCGCCGCCACCCTGCCGCACCGCTGGGTTGAAACTCACGGGGTGTGCCGGCCCTCTTTGTATCCTTTCGAACCATGAAAACAAGCGGAATGGGGGGGTGTCCCCCCCTTGTTTTCCCCGGGGAGCGGCTGCCCGCCCCGGTCTGTCAGAGCGAGGGAGCCGTGCCCGCCGCGGGAGCAGCGGCTGTGCGGCACGGGCAGCGTTTGGGGTGCCCGTGGGTGCGGGTGAGCCCCGCGGGGGGAGCGGCGGCCGGGGCGCGGGGGGGCCCCCCCGGGCCGGTGTTACGCAGTTCGAATGAATGGGGCCGAGCGCGCGTGCGCCGCGCGGCCGCGGGTGTAAACAAGGTCACGTGACGGGCGGGGGGAGCCCCTGAGGGGCTGCGGGTGAGGGGAGCCCGGGGGGCGCCTCCCGAGGGTCCCGGGGGCTCCTCCCGAGGGTCCCGGGGGCTCCTCCCGAGGCTCCGCCGCCCCCGAGCCGCCCGGGGAACGCCGTCCTCAGGGGGCCGCGGGGCGGCGGGGGCAGCGCGGCCCGCCCTGCGTCAGGGAACAGGCCGCCCGGGCTTGGAAAACATGGTGAATCACGCTGTGCCTCGGCTGCGCGCTCTGGCACGGCCGGGGATGTGCAGCGAGGATTCCTGATCAAAGCGGCTGCGCCAGGAAAAGTCCCTGGTGTAGATCCAGTCTTGCCAGTATGTTGTGTTTTGCTTGGAGGAGCTGTTCTCCAAATTAAACTCCGTCCAGCTTATTGCTCAGGCGTAGAGCTGGCCTGAAACTTCGTCAGTAGGTTGGGGGAAGAAAGGCAAATAGCAGAAGGAAAAAAGCCACGGGAAGCACTTCCACTCAGGCATTCCTGCGCGCTGCGGTTTGGGTGGATGCTGCCCAGTTCCTGCTGAACCCTTTCTTAGCCACAGTCTTTATTTACCTTTCTCCCAAGTTTATTGTTGTCCCTCAGAAATAGACGTGGTTCAATTAATAAAGTCTTTGTTACTGTTGCCATTTGTTTTAGCATGACAAATTCACTTTAAAGCACAAAGTAATAATTTCATTTAGCCTCCAAAGACAGCCGCAGTAATTACAGTCCTGTGAAGCATGGTTCTAGACATCTGACGCAACAAATTTTCAACATAAAGTTGAATTTTAAAAAATCTTTACAAGCTAGTTAATGACCAGTCCCCTTCATGTTCAAACCATTGAAAGGCTGAGGAGAAGAGAAGGACATGATGTCCAAAGCAGGCTTTAATCAAGTAGAATAAAAAAATTGAAAAGTAAAGTTGGGCACTTTGTTTTCCTTTGTTTTTCTTTCAATTTCATTGTAATTCATTTGTTAGAGGATTTTTTGGCTTTTGTACACAGATGGCTTTGCTTTGGAGAAATTCTTGTGACTTGGAGGAATAATTCATTTCTCAAACAAGTATCTCTCTTGTCAGACTAGCATTTTGTATCTGTACCTTATCTCTGACCTTCAGAGTGTTGGGATACCAGGACATGGACTTTCAAGTCTTGGCACCTGGCAGGAAGGAAGGAGAAGGTAACATTCTAGAAATAAGTTTGATTCTTCATTTTGGAAGGAACATGGGAAAGGAAGAGAGGAAAAAATAGAGGGAAAAATAAACAGCAGGGCAGAAGGAGGGAAAGGAAAGACGTAGATAAGCCAGAAAAACAAGGAGTGGCTTTTCAGAGTTGATTAGTTGGAGATAATCTTCAAGGCCCTGACCTGTACTACTGAGGTCTGGTTTTTCTGTTCAGAAACAACTGAGCTATCTGCTCTTACAGTGTTCTGTAATTTTACTGTCCCTCATGGGTGACAGGGGTATATATTTTGTTAAAGATGTTTTCTGGAGGTGAAAATAATGTCACTGATAGTTTGAGTTGTGTATTCTCATTTCTGTGACCTTTCTTCTCCACCTTAAAATCAGAATAAGCCAATGTAGCTTTGTAGTAGTCCCATTTGAGTAGAGTCAAGCATTTCTTTATGTTTAGCATGCAAGTTTATGTAAGTTTTGCATATATTTGAAAGATTAGGAGATCAGAAGGGTAGAAATTTTCCAGTCAAAACCCTCCTGGATGTGATCCTGTGCAACCTGCTGTAGGTGAACCTGCTTTAGAGTAGAGGGGGGCTGGCTGGACTAGATGACTTCCAGAGGTCCCTTCCAACCCTGTCATTCTATAATATGAAATTACTGTACTTTTCTCAGCTATTGTTGATATTTCTCTAATGTAGCTTACTTAGTGGACATACATATGGTTGACTTCTCAGGTTTTCTTTCTTACGAGCTGTGTTCTGCTCTTTTGTGAGAGACTTATGATTATTTTTTCAAGGACACTTCATTAAAGTACAAGGTAATCATGTTATGGTAGCTTTAATTCATCCTCATCTTAAAAAAAAAAGTAGATAACCAAATTACTAAAAATTGGAATAACATTGTTTACCAGGCTTTAGAGTCAGTGGTTGTGTAGAATAAGCACACAGTTCTCTGCTGAAGATGATCTAACATACTGGGTTTGGTATAAACATTACTTTACTAGGATTTGGGGAAATGAAACTAAAGTGAAATCTTCCAGTAGAGGCAACTTTATCTTTCCATTTGCAACACAGTGAAGGATATTAGGAGTTCAGTTTGTTTGAGACTCTTCCTGAAGGCCAGAGATGGGAAGGGTAGTGGAAAAGGCTTCTGCAGACACCAGTGCTGAAAGGGCAACTGAGAAAATGTGGGCCTGATGCTAAATGGCAGAGAAGATCTGATCTCCCAAGGTTGAGGACAGCATTTTTGCTTTGATCTTCATTTTCCAGGCCTGTTCCCAGGTTCATCAAGTCCCTGGGTGTAGCAGCTTGTCTCTGAGAGAGCAAGACACTTCTTTGTCTGTGGTAGACGTGGAGCAAGTGAGGGACAGGCTGGTTCTGTGAGGCATCTGTGCATGAGGCAGATGTGCAGGGAGCAGATGGGATCCCTCCAGGCCCGTGTCAGTCGTGGCTCACAGAATGTTTTGGGTTTGAAGGGACTTTAAAGGTCATCTAGTTCCAAGCCCCTTGCTGTGGGCAGGGATGCATTGTGAGGTGGTCTCCAAAAAGCAGTGGATTTGGTGGCAGGATGGCTCCCAGGAACTGGAAGAAAGAAAATGTCACACCAGGCTTCAAGGAGGAGGATGTGGGGAAATTACAGACTGGTCAGCGTTAGCCTTCAGGTGTTTTATTAGGCAAATTCTCCTGACAGCCATGTCCACCCTCTTTGTAAGGCAAGGAGTTGTCTGGAATAGCCAGGACAGATTAGCCAAAATCAAATCTGGTCTGACCCATCTGATTGCCTTTTGTGATGGGCTGAGTGGCTTAGGGTACCAAGTGAATGTTGTTTATCTTGGCTTGAGGTGATTGAGGTAACTCCAGGCCCTTGAAGGCAGTGGGCACAGGCTGTGGGAAGTTCAAACTTGCATGAGGAACAGCTTCTTTACAGCAAGAGTGGTTACTGGAGCAGGGGAAGGGCCAGGGAGACTCCATTCTTCAAGATACTAGAAACTCAAGTGGCCAGGGCCCCAGGTAGCCTCTTGACTTCAGAGTTAGCTCTGTTTTCTGTAAGGATTGTACAAGGTTGTGTCTAGACACCACTAAAATATGCTGTGAATTCAACAGACTAATGAGGATTTAGGGCCCTGGTAATGAAGTAGTATATGAGATGCAACTTAAAACAGTTCACATGTATACAAATTTCTAACCTCTGTCTTTCTAAAGTCAGATACTTTGGAGCATCCTAACATGGTGTGGGAAGTGAAGACAAATCAAATGCCTAATGCAGTTCAGAAACTCCTTCTGGTAGTGGACAAGAGAACTTCAGGGATGAACGAGTCACTGGAGTTGCTGAAGTGTAATGAAAACCTGCCCTCTTCTCCTGGATATGCATCCTGTGATGAGCACATGGAACTTGGTAAATAACAAGATTTTTTCAGAGGAAACTGAATTCTGAAGTTTGTTTTAGATTTCCTATACTGAAATTATTGGAAGCTGATTGAATGAAATGGCTGATTTTTAACTTGGGTAGGGCAGGGAACTGTGACATCTGAAGGTATTTGCAGTCACTTTTCCCTTTAACCCATTTCTAGTTCTGACACACTGGCCTGTTGACTCAAATATGTTCTTGAACTCCAAGCCACAAATTTCTGCTTCTAGTCCCCAGAGGAGCAGGGTTTTTTGGCACAAGAAAAACAAACAGAAAACTCAAGAGCTCCTCCTAAAGGAATCATGTTGCTTTAGATCTGCAAATAAAGATTCTGAGATAGAGGAAGATGATTTCAGTTCTTATGGATTGGAGAAAAACAGCATCTACCTTAGAAAGTATCAATATAATGTGTGAAATATTAACACATTTAATTTAAATTGTGGAGTGATTAAGAAGAATGATACTTAGTTACATGACAGCACATAGTACAGACTTCTGTTAACAAGCTGGGGTCTTTTCTGTTACTCTGTTTGGGATAGCAAAGGCGTATATTGTTGATGGGAATTCACCCTACCAGGCTGTATACCCAGCTTTCATGATTTATTTAATCTGAGTTATTTAACTTTGGTTCCCTTGTGGAAACCTTTTACCTTGAACATGGTCTGATGTTGAATTTTTTTAGTGTCATACCTTCAAGGACAGATTAATTTCGTTGTCTTTTGTGGAATGTTTTAGTATTTTAGTGAAGCATGCTGTTTTTGAATAATACTGCAGTATAGTTCTGTGTAAACTGGTCAATCTAGTAAAAACTTTAAAATCAGAACTGCATTTTTATTTAGTTACCTAATTTTTTCTTAAATTTATTGTGTGAATATATAATTGACTAGGGATGTTACTATGTCTGTGTCCATTTTCATGAACAGGTTTTGTGAAATGTTGGTAATTGTCATATGAGAAAATAAAATTATTTATTGTGGTTCCCTTTTTTTCATCAAATTTGCAATATTTGGTGTCAAATTGAGTAGACAGCAAAGAATTGAATATAATTATGGTAATTTGTGCCTTTGTTTGTAGATGATCTTCCTGAATTACAGGCTGTGCAGACAGATTCTACCCCACCTGCACTTTTTCAGCTTGGTGCTGATGTTTCACATCAGGAATGTTCAAGGCCTTCATGGAGCCAACATACCTCAAACAGCAATCCAGAAAACGCTTATTCTTGTGAGAATGGGGTGAACTGGTTGACAGAATTAGCAAATATAGCCACAAGTCCTCAGAGTCCTTTGATGCAGTGCTCTTTTTATAACAGGTACTGACACTCATTTCAGTTTTGAACTATAGAGATTTATAATGCTGTCTCCAAAATATTTCCTTCACTCTTTTCACCCTCTGATTTTGAACTGGAGCCCTATTGTTTGGTCTTTTTATTTGTTCTGTGAAAGGATGCACAGAACTCATCTCAGAGCCTGGTGCAAAAGCTGCTTAGTTTCCTGCCGTGAATGACATAGGATGATGTAAAGACTTTGCCTATCCACAGCAGGCTCACAAATTATGGACCTTTACCTCATGTGAAGCAGCCGATAAAAACTAAGAGGAACTTCTTACACTAAATTCTTAAAGCTTTCTAGTGCACAGACTTCAGATTTGGGTTTTTTTAACAGCTAGTTGGGAATCTAATGCAATGTGTATTTTAGTGATAACTGTCTCAGATTTGTGATCTTTAAATTCTGTGAGGCTGTGAGCAGCAGGGGTGGGATCTTGGAAATTTCTGGGCTTCACTTTTTATTGTACAGCTTTTCTTAGGTTTTTAATCAGAAAATTTGTAAAAACTTCAGCATTGTGCTAAGGAGATGCCATTGTGGAAGTAATATTGTCATTTGGGTGCTATATAGAACCTATGCAGGAGTTATGCTAAGTATTCCCTTTGCCTGAGCTTGTGCCCTTTAATCATCCTGTTGGAATACTAGTGTGTGGGAGGTTTGTTTGGTGTTCAGCTCATGAAAACAGAAATATTTGCAATAAAAGCATTTTAGAGTAATGGCAGCAAAGTCTCATGTTATCTTAATCTGAGATATTTTAAAATACATGTTTCTGTTGTAGATCATCTCCTGTTCGCATAATAGCAACAAGCAAAAGTTTACATTCCTATGCACGTCCTCCACCAGGATCTTCAAACAGCGATCCTAACTTCTCCAAGAATGATGTGGATGAAACACCAGTCAGACATGAAAGGGTGAGTTGTTCTGAAACATTTTAAAATAAACATGTATGAGCAATGGGTTAAGTTTTTTTACAAGGGAAACCAGCTTAAAAAAATCTGTTTAGTGTTAATACTATTGCTATTTAAGCTAGATTTTCTGTTACTTTTCTTTTTACCACACAGAGTGGGCTTGTAGTGCTACTTAGTATTTTTTATGATGAGATCACTTTCTAAGAAAGCTCTGCTTCTATTGTGATTCCTTCTACAGCAAGCTTTAAAAAATTATCTCATTTGATGCCTCAAAAGGAAATATGGATCCCTCTCCTTTGAGATGCAGAAAACCTGTCAGTCCTGTGTCTCCTTTTCCCATGCATTAGTTGATATCTGAAATCTGTCTGTTAACAACAGTGAATTTTCTCCAGGGATTTATCTACAACTGCCTTGAGCCTACAGCTTTCCAGTAACTGGACCATAGAGTAATGTGCTTAAAATGATTCTGTAGATGACTAAGGAATGATGAGGTGTAAAATGCTTACAAATAAGCATAAGATAATCCATAGGGATGAAATGAATCTCTGAGAATGAAACCCAAAAATGTCAGGATGCATCTCAGAAAAGGAGATGAAAACAATCCATTCACATTTATTGCATTCCTTTAATCTTTGTCTTCATGTTACATTCCTATTAGTATTTAAGGCAAAATAATGCCACAAGTGAAAATAGAGACTGTCTTAAGACATATAAGACCAGTCCTAAAATGGTCTGCAGTAAAATACCAACACCATTTTGCTTTTTTTTTTTAAATAGGCCAATAGTGAATCAGAATCTGGCATTTTCTGCATGTCATCACTTTCAGATGATGATGATTTAGGATGGTGCCATTCCTGGCCCTCAACTGTCTGGCATTGTTTTCTAAAAGGTAAAATAGCATGTTTCATGAAATAAGTATTTGTTTTATCCTGTAGTTTTTTTTTCCTTGTAGCACAGACTTTTTTACCTAACATTAATGTTCTTTTTTTCCTTGAAAAACTCTGTTAGGCTCTCGCTTGTGCTTTCATAAAGGACGCAATAAAGAATGGCAGGATGTTGAAGAGTTTGCAAGATCTGAAAGCTGTGGAAAAGAGGAAAATCTCCCAGCCAGTCCTTACAAGGTAGTTGTCAGTTCTAACAAACTCACTGCAATACATGTAGCAAATACTTTGTTTCTTACATTACCCCTGTGCCTTTAAGTACTGTCTCAGGAAAATAGGTTGACATTGATGTTGTTTAGAGCTGATCACTGTGCTGTTTGTGGATCTCACAGAAAGGCACTTGAACTGAATTAATTTATGTATGTTTTGAATGTATGTCATCTTTATTAATTTCTAGCTAGATAGAAACACAAATTAGAATATTGTTATTTTTTAATACAATGTATGATGATGAGTATACACCTAGAGTATGCACAGGTATATGCTTTTCTTGTGGGAAATTTTTTGAACTGTATGTGTATTAACAGGACTATGGTTCCAATGGTTTGAAGTTGATTTCTCATGAAGAAAGCATTTCCTGTGGTGAGTCAGTGCTGAAGCTGACTTTTGATCCTGGCACAGTGGAGGATGGCTTGCTTACTGTAGAATGCAGACTCGATCATCCATTTTATGTTAAAAATAAAGGTATGAAATACCTCAAGTACACTTGGTTGCATATTAAAAAATTCTCAGAAAGTGAGTGCAGTTTTTGTTGGCATCTCATAGTGTTCATGAAAGTGATAAAAGTTGTGGTGTAGAAACAGTTTACTGTCTTTGTAAAGTAATCCAGAATATGAACAAACAAAAAAACCTGTAAAGCCATAAAGCTCCTGGAATACTGCCTATCTCATAAGGAAAGAGTTCATTGAGTATATCAATGGAGCTCAGGAAAGCAGAAAGAGTGGGGTGGGGGGAGACAGGAAAACTGCAAATAAGGGAAGCTTTTCTCACTTGCTAAAAATGGAACTACCGATGATAAATATCTCCAGGATTTTATTCCTTTTTTGCTAGAATGAGATTTTATTTGAAATAAAAACAAACTGTTTGTAGTAAGAATTCCCTAAGTAAGAGTTTCTGATTTTTCTTTTGTGTGAAAGAAACTACATCAGAACATTTTCATAAAATTATGTCATTTCAAGATACAGGATTGATCCAATAAAGAACTGGAGAGATTGTCTGGCCGTTTGTCTAATTTAACTCTTTACCACTTCAGGTTGGTCATCTTTTTATCCAAGCTTGACTGTGGTACAGCATGGCATTCCATGCTGTGAAATGCATCTTGGAGATCTGTGTCTACCTCCTGGACACCCTGATGCCATTAACTTTGATGATTCAGGTGTTTTTGATACATTTAAAAGGTAATTTTTGGATAAAGTGGCCTCAGTGGTTCTTGTATTTAATGAGTAGGCACCTTAAGTCTGGAAGAATTTGAAGTATTATGTAGAGGAAAGAGAGAATAGTTTTAGCAATATGAGATAAATGATAGGAAAAAATTAATACTCAGTACTAGGAAAGCTGTGTAATTATATGCTCTGCTAAACTGTTAAGTAGTGCCTTGGAGTGAAATAACTTTTTAGCTGCTTTTTATGATAGTTTAAGGCAGATTACATAAAGCAGTAAAAATAGATATATTGTCTTTATAAATTCTGCAGGTAAAGTGCATTATGTTTGAAAAACCTAGTACAGTTTTCTGACAGTAGTATGTCTGCCAGCTGTTTTCTCATGCTTCATATGCAACAATACATCTGAATTATCTGAATAGTTTCTTAGTGGTAAATGCATGTGCAGTGGCTCTAGAATACAGTATGTTCATAATCTTAGTATTTTTGTGTATTCTGTTTTTTGGCATTCTTTTTATTAGATCAAACTTCCTTAACTTCAAAGTTTGATTCACTTTTGGGTTTACCTGAGCTAGAACTTCAACCAGATGACCTTCAGAAGTCCTGGTCAACATAAATTACTCTAAGAGTCTAAGGAAATAATAAAGATTTTTTCCATACTATTTTGAGATTTTAAGGTTTAGTAAAATCCATCTTTTTAGCATCTGTTTTTAATCTAGTTGCACTTTGGTTTTTTACAGCAGAAAAAAAGGAATTTAAGATGCTTTTTGCAGTTCAAGCCCTGAGAGCTCTTTTATGATTTCAGTCTGGCATAGAACAAGTTCAGATTGCTTGGCTTCACTCATTTGCTGTCTGAGCGTTTTTCTTAACTCCTGGTTACTCCAAGTTAGGTGTTAAAATCATGGTAGCTACATCTCACTGAAAAATCTGCACTTCTGGCTCCTTACTAATTTGCAGCCTAGCTGAATACTGCCTTGTACTTCAAGTTTCTTGTCTTTCTGGGCAGAAGGGAGTGACTGAGTAAGGAGCATGCAGCAGCTGCAGCTGTGATAACAGGACAGAAGAACTAAACACAAAATTCTGTTTCTGTGCAATGAGAAGGAGATTAGGAATAGGAAGGGTGCTGGCCTGCTGTAGAACAGAGGTCCTTTCCCCTTATCTTGTGATAGCCTGCAAGATGGTCAGCATTATCCCTTTGCTGCTTTGTACTCTCCTGATGAGGGGTGGTGGAGGCCACTCGTTGGGCTCCACTCTTCTGTGTGGTTCTGTCCCACAAGAGGAGTTACCTTTGCAGAGAGGGGCTGGACTGCCACATGCAGCATTTCCTTCCTAGTAGTTCTACTTGGTATTCACAAAAAAGCCCTTCAAAACCCTTATTTTGGCCATAAATCATGCAACTATAGCCACACTGAGCAATAGGTAAGAGGAGCCTTAGCATATATATCTTTATGTTTATCTTGTGACGGTAAATTAGTGGTTTAGATTTATGACTGAGTAGCCCCTTTCCAAGAGCGTTTTTCCCTCCTGGAAATTGTAACAGGCTGTGGAGTAAAAGTACTTCTTTGTAGTCATTGGTCAGCTAAAAATTGCAAGAGTTTGTCATATTTGGAGGTCTGTATTTTATGGAAACAAGTCACCTAAGCTGTTCAAATACTTGGGGAGGAATGTCACAGTTTTGTCACTAGAGGGCAAGCGTTTGTCAGCACAGCATCAAAGAGTGCCAAGCCGGGGCTCTGCGCCCGGCTTTAACCTCCCCAGAAGGTTTGTGTGTAAATAGTCTGTATTCAACTGCCCAGAGAAGTTATTTGTACAGAAGTGAATATAATATAATTTATTTTAATGTAGTGGTTTCATATTTGGGTTAGTATATATTTGCAAGTGAACTCTTTGCATTTCTTTCCTTTCTGTACTTGTCATTCACTTATCAGGTTTGATTTATGGTGAGGACAGAAGCAGAAAGAAAAAAGTGTGTTTAAAAAGAGAATGAAGTTTTAAGACATAGCTGAGGAAAGTACATAGCAGAACACGGAAAGTTGCAGTCTTCATCACACTGAAGAAAATACTAAGTTCCCTGCCAAAGTCTTGTAGTTTTCTGTTTTTCACACTGACATCCACATCAAACACAAATCATTATGTCTCACAAAAAAGGACAAAATACTATAACTGTAGTAAAACTGAAGAGTGAACAGATATTTAGGGGTTTTACATGAAAATTTCTGGATGGCTTTATGATGTGTGTCTTCCCTGCAGTTACGATTTCACGCCGATGGACTCCTCTGCAGTGTATGTGCTCAGCAGCATGGCTCGCCAGCGCCGCGCTTCGCTCTCCTCTGCGGGAGCAAACAATCAAGATGCTGAGAGATCAGAATGCAGTAGTAAAAACTGTGCCTCTGCTGCATCGTCACATCTTCCCTCCAATCCTTTGTACAGCAAAGCTGGCAAAAGCCACAGCTCAGGGACTGCAAGTACTGTGAGTGCCACTTCTCCAAACAAGTGCAAAAGACCAATGAATGCCTTCATGCTTTTTGCCAAAAAATACAGAGTTGAATACACTCAGATGTATCCAGGGAAAGACAACAGGTAATGATACAAACTGTAGTTTTGCTGTTACTGCTGAGTTAGAAGAATATCTGTGTCCCACTTTAAGATTTAAATAGGCTAAATGTTGCATTTGAAATAAAATGTGTGTATTGTTTTTAAGAAAAAGTTTTAAAAGATGGTAACATAAAGGGTGGTTTATGGGTGGACTGTGAATATTTTAAGTACTCAGTGAACTCGATACTAACCATTTTTGGCAAATTTACCTTCTGATAAAACACTGGGGTAAAACAACTGATACGTGTATGTGTGCACTGGCAGAGGCACAGATACAGAGCTGTTGTTGTTTACAGTGATGAGGTGCTCTGCTCGTGTGCTGTAATGGAAAAAAGGGAGTTTCTGGTTCTTCTAATTAAGTCTTGACGTATTATTGCAAATTGGTCCTGAAGTTACGAGCATTTATTTCCAGTCTGTATATCCTGTTGAAGAGTGGAGTACTGATAAGTTAGGATATCTCAAAGATCATCATCCAGACAGCACATTGCCAAATTTTTCTTGCCCTAAAGGCATTCAATGATATGTTGAAACTTGCAGGAAGAATTGTATGACTGTGTTAGGGGGATGAGTCTTTGTTAGTTTGTTCTTTTGTTCTTAATCTCTAGCCTGTTTGCTTTTAAACATTTTTTTATTAAGATTTCTATTACATATTTTTAAAGTAATATTTGGTGCTAATTGTGCATATGTAAATAGAAACCGAAACACATGAACATGGACTGATCTTACAATCAGATTTTTTACTGTATGTTATATTATAAAAACTGTTACTGTAAAAATTGCATTGTGACATAAAAATTTTGAACTAAATCTGGTAAAAATTAAAGTTGGCAGGGCTTTGAAAGGGGTTTTACTATTTTATAATATTCTAATAAGGAGGCTGTAACTGCTGCTGAAATATAGAATCCTGCCAAACAATCCCATCTAGTGTTGTGTGTCCTGACGATGTTGTGTAATGTTTATAGTAAGTTCAGTGAAGCAGATCTGCTGCCTTCACACTGATTGCAACTATCAATGAGAAATGGAACAGAATGTCAGTCAGGAAAGTTTATGAGGGTTATAAATTTAGTTGAAAATGCTGATTTCAAATGGATGCAGTGAACTGAAGCTGTGGCTGCATGGATGTGAAATATTTCAGTGAGCAAGCAGGACAGTAAGCAGGTTTACCTTGAAGGAAAGAGATGACAAAGTTACAAGTACCGTTCAAAACACACTTGTTCATTGTCCTGCTTGGGAGGCAGTGCAGTTTTTTGGCTGCAGTTCCATTGCATCCATAAAACACAGGGTGGCAGAAATAGCATTAGTGGTAATTGATACAGGCATTCAGCTACTGTCACTCAAGTGTTGCTGAGGCATTCATTAATTTAGCTGCAGGGAGGCAACTCTCATGTTTTTTAAATGTAAGTTTGTGTCATTTTTAGATTACCATGTAGATCTTTCAACATAGTCGCCGCTTCTGTACAGCGGAGTTCTTAACGTTTACTGCTGTTATTTCCTTATGGGAGTAAGAAAGTACAGAACTTGATGTATTCTGAGTTAAATGGCCTATTCTGAGACAAAACAGCTCGAGGCATGTCAGCAAGACAGTGAGCCTGTTAACATTCAAAGCACAGGTCAAAAGTCACACGATACTTAAATGGACTGCAAGATCCTGTTTGAAAAACCTGTGTTAGGGCTGCACTTATTTTCTGGATACTCTTCACTGTAACACTGTAACCATAGTTGAACTTGGTTGTGTGTTCAAAAATCCTTTGAGTAGAGGACCTAGCGATGAGGGAAATTATATTTTTGTTTAAAAGATTTCATGGTGCATCTTTATTTGGGAAGGCAGCGGCTTTTACAGCAGACCTGCTCTCTCTGGGTCACCGTGTTCTGTCCTGAGGGTGTGAGTGATCCAGTACAAGCTGGTGACCCAGAGCAGACAGGTTGCTGGTGATATGCCTCTGGATACTGTCAGAAGATGAAAAATCTGCTAATTAAACTGGGTATGTTTGGTTCTGATGGCAGACCAAAGATACTGGTTCTCAGTTTGGAGAGAAAAACAGAAATTTCACTGCCAAAGAGACAGGCTGTGCAAATGGGTTTGATGGTGTCCCCTGGAGGAGTTTGCTCTAAGGAGTCATCAGAGCACAGGGCAGTGCAGGCTCGAGGGCTCTCTGGGCACTTTGGGATGAGGTCCCTGAGTGCTCTGCAGCTCACAGAAACCTGAATGGCACCACTCAGCCTTGCAGGACTCAAATCCATGTTTTTTTCAGTGGTGCAGAACAGCACTCAGGATTGCTCTGTGTGCCATGTTATGGAAACAGTCAATGACACTCTGATTGTCTTGATTCCTTTTGAATATCTTCACTGCCAGCAAGGAACTTCATTAATAGGAGAAAGAAAAGGACTTAGTTGTGTCACCTTTTTCTTAGAGCCAGTCACAGAACTCTCACAGCTGTAATCTGAAGCCAAAGTACAAACCACTTCATAGCTTTAATAGTCATTGATAAAAGAGCTGTTGTTTAGAGATTTTCATTCAGCTAAAAGACAGAGTTAAAGCTTTAATGGGCTATTGATCCAACATTTGGGAGTGAAGTTAAGCAATATGGTGGGCTAGTACAGGGAAGTGTTGTCAAAAGACTTAGAGTTTGTAAGGAAAGGAATTAATTCAGTATCTGGAAATGGTTATAAATGTATGAGAACAAATGGTTCCATTTGCACAGGAATGGGAACATATCAGTATGTTCCACCCAGGATGGATTAAAGATGGAAGAAGTTACAGATATTGAGTAAATAGACAGGGGGACTTGCAGTTAATCAAATATTTGGCTGAGGTCATATTCAGTTCATTGCTCTAATTATTAGAGAACATATTTTCAGCAAATCTGTCAAATGATCTTCTAGTATGAAAGTAGAGCAAAACAAATGTGAGTTACCATTTGGTGGTGGTTTTTGTAACATCTCTATTTTGCTGGTTTATGCCAGTTGCTGTATGTACACCCTTTGAAACGTTAAAATGTGCACTGACCCATGCTTAGCTAACACAGAAGTCTCAGCTGTTTGACTACTAAAAGAACCATGAGAAGATAATCACAAATAGGATTATTTCAATTTTTAACACATAGCTGATTTTTTCCTTGTGTATTAATTCCACATTTAACTCACATCTTTTTTAAAGTGCTCAGATAACAACAACAAAAAAAATCCTGGTATTTCTCAGCACTGTCCTGACTGTGCTGTAAACATTTATCTTGCAGAGCCATAAGTGTGATACTTGGCGACAGGTGGAAGAAAATGAAAAATGAGGAAAGAAGGATGTACACACTAGAAGCCAAGGCCTTGGCAGAGGAGCAGAAGCGTTTAAATCCCGACTGTTGGAAAAGAAAACGAACTAATTCGGTATGTTTGTGAAGCAGTCTTTTTCATCATGCTGTTACATGTGTTCAGATGGGTGGCTACCGTGTGTTTTGTTCAGAATAAGCTGCTTTCTTAGTAGCTGAAACCTTCATTTACTCCCATGTTGTGTAACCTGCTTTTGGCAGTTTGGCAGGAGACAGATCAGGAGAGGGTCTGTCTGAATATTTTGTGAGAGTTCTGAGGATTCTGTTGTACTGAAAGTTAGTGTGCTTGTGAAATGCAAAGGAAGGGCACGTGGTCTTTTGCTTTGAAGTGAGTTCATAAGGTTGTACCTGATTTTTTTTTTTCTTCCATAAAAGCTTTTTCTTTACCTTTTCCTAGTTTTCTTACTGATAATTTATATCAGCATATATGAAGATATTGAAGGAGCAAAATAATTTTTCCCTGTGAATCCCTTTCATTTATTAGTCTGTACAATTGTAAAATAAATACAGTAGATAACACTACTGCTGTAGGAAAAGAAATTGTTTTCCACTTTGTAGAGAGCCATTAATATAAGAGTCTGCAGCAATGTATTAGTAGGTGGGGGATGTATTAAGAAAGAGAAAGGCTTTAAAGCTGAAACATCATGTAAAGCAAACATCAAAAAAAGGAGATTCTGCCTGTTCAACTAGAAGAGTAGATTGGAAGGAAAGATCCACTGAGGTGCACAGAGTGCTTGCCAAGTTCTTCCATTTAATGGCTGGGTAGGAGCTTGAAGGGTGGTGTGGACTTCATCTACATGGTTGTGAAATCATCCATGTGGTGTAATATTTCATCCTCAAGTTACCCCTGTCCTTTGATGTGTAAATGAGGCTTTTTTCTCAAGAGCATATGCAAGTGTTGCCTTAAGACTGAATAAGAAATGCTCCAACACTGAGTTGCTTCTTTCTGCTTTATGCAGTTTCCAGTCCCTTGTTGCAGAAGGTTCCACCAAATCCCAGCTGCTAGGAACAAGCTGTTTTTCTGTTCACTGCATTCTATTTTAATCAACAGTGACAGCTTCTGTTACATTTCCTTGTGGGTTTAGTTTAAATAATATTATTTATTTATTCTGCTCTTACACTACTGCAATTTTGAGCTTTGGGTGGTGAGATCACAGGCTCACCTGTGAGCCTCAAGCAGCTCAGAGGCGTGTTTGTGTGTAGCTCAGTAGTGATGGGTTTGCCTCAGCAAGGCTTTCCTGCCCTGCCTTGTAGTAGGATTTCCCTTGTCCCTACAGTCTTTAGGCCAAGAGAACAGGATCTGTAGAACCCATTTCCTCAGTGTTACAGCAGGAAATACCCTTTGTAATTGTTCCAGTTCAGTGAACTGAGCTGTTTGCAGTCTAGTAACCTTACTCTGTAATGACAGTGGGCTCCAGGCTGTGACATAGAAGTCAGGATGGTCTTTTGATGATCAGGGAATAAAACTGTCTGCTTTGGCCTTTTTGTTTTCTTCTGAATAACTGACCAATGATTAGAAATACTTGTGGCTTTGAAAACAAGTGTTGGGCCCTTTGCTTGGTAATTGCTAACCTGGTTTTCTCTTCTCTTTTCTCAGGGCTCACAACAGCATTAAGCCAGAATTTTCCTGTTAACTCTGTATTTACAAAATGGCTGTTGCTTGATGGCAAAAAGATGCAAGATCAAGGTCTTATTCTTTGTTGTGACTATGTGTGACCATAAAATACTGGCACCATCGTGGAAATGATCTGAGTGCAGATTTGCTTTTTACAATAGAACATTAAGTAAGCTAAAAACTATCAGCATTTTAAACCAAATTGCCTTATTTTTCTTCCAAACTTCATTATGTATCAGGTAATATAGGCTTGAAAATGGATATCCTGTGGTGCTAAAGTACTTTAGAAAGAGGCGAAGGAGATATGTATAAATGTTTATTTTTAAAAGAAAATGTACAAAAAGGGGAATTTTAAAATATGTAACAGCTGTTTATATACATTGATTCTTATTGCTGATTAATATGTATTGCACAAGTGTATTATTAATTGCGATTCTGGGGCCTGGGATTTTCTGAAATGGCAAAGTCTATTATCAGCTTCCAGCTTCCCAGCCTGCCCTGCTGCCAGCAAGTTACCGGAAAGTGGGAATGGAGGGTGTGGTGTGATGTAGCAAGGGAGCTGCTGCTTGGGATGCCACTTAGAAAACTTGTAGCCACAAGGGAGATATTTTTGCATCAGCTGGCACTAGTTAGAGCTGTTATTTTGTGGTGGAAACAATGGCCCGGACAGGATGAAACAAATAAATAGCGTTATCTCAAGAAAAGTGGTGCTGTTGATATCATCACCATCATAGTTATAACTCTGTGTTTTGTCTTTGCCACATATTCTACAATATTTTATTTTGCCATAAGACATCTTTATGGTGGGGGCAAACTTTGCACTTAACTATATGTGCAACACTTGCACTTTACTTTTTTTTCTCCTCCAACTGTCTAAAATTAGAGCAGCTGCGTTAGGATTACAATTGCTTCTGCTGTGAACATTTACAATCATGGCTTTTCCTGTACTACTAAACAGCTGTGCGTTGGGTTTTTTTTAAGAATCACAACTGTAAATTTCAGTTTATGACACGTCTACATGATGTTGCCCCTAAGATTTTTGCACACTATATTCTTGTATATTATTTCAAATAAATTCATTAAAATTTGGTGTTGTGTATTTTATAAAATGAAGAAGACTAATTATGAAGTCAGCCCTGCAGCAATGAGCACATTCTGCATGGAAGTCTTTGCATGAACCCATCCAAAGTATATTTTAATGCTTTGCCATTAGGAAGCTAGTGAAGAAATTCAAATACTATTTTCAGGATTGGATAGTTAATATTCTTTATTACAGTTTAAGCAAGAAGAGTTGAAATCAATATAAATTATTTCTAAGCAAATAGCAGTGCAATAGAGAAGCATTTAGGTTAGTTATAAATATTTTTCCTTGTGTTAAAATTAGTGATTTTTAGATGGAAACTGATGATTCAAACGTTTCAAAAGTACAATTTTCTGAATATGGCTAAAATGCATTCAACTGTTTAAAACTCTGCTTGTAGGAAAAGAGCTGCTTCCTTATTTGAGATATTCAGCAATTACACTGGAATATTTGAGTTCTAATTTTATACTGTTCTAAATTCAAAAGGAATGCTTAAGAATGTTTCAATTAGATGTAGACTTACAGCACATAAAAGTTGTACAATTTCCTTGTAATATTTCTGTATAAGTAAGTTCCTGTAATGTGAACATAAAGCAAGAAGACAGAAGTTTCAGACATGAAGTAGGTAAATGTTTCATTGTAAAGCTGATGTACTTGGGGATAATTTACATGAACAGTGAGTACCCATGTGGCACCAAAGCCCCCAGTTGTGTTACCATCCATTCCCTGGTGTGAGAGCCTTGTCCAGGTGTGTTCACTGAAGGGTTGACATGGCTTTCTGCAGCAGCTGAACCATTATGGGATAGACTGGTGCAAACTCCTTTCCCTCTCTTGTTCTCACTGATTGAACATAAGCTTCCAGTGCACCACTAAAAAAAAAAAAAAAAAAAAAGTAAAGTAGCTAAAGCAATTAAGTACTGTAAATTCAGGATCTGCAACAGAAATTAATTGCCTTCTTCCCTCCTGCAAAATTTTCCTCAGATGGTCCTACTTGTCTGAGGAAGGAAGTGAACAAGGAAGGCATTGCAAAGCTCTATATAATTGTTCCGTGATCTTCATCTCCTTTCTTGCATGTTTGAGGAGCAAACAAGTTAACATTTAAATAAGCAGCAGCATGTTGCAGATGGCTTGAAATGACAGCTCTGACGCACAGACTCGGGCTCAGTGCTGCACTGGTAACCTTTAGAGAGGGAGAGAATAATCTCCAGCTGCTGCAGACGCTGAGAGTGCAACTTTCAGCAGGAAAGGTGGGGCACTGGTGAACACCCACCGTGCCCTGAGGAGATTCCTGGCACAGCCTTTGGAACTCCCATCTCGGTCCTTGGGAAATGCTGCACTAACCCAGAGAGGGCTTGGGCAAGGCACGGCCTGGCTCTCTTACACATTGTCACAGGATGTCACACATGGAGTCATCACGTGGGAACTGCACAAATAAACATTGCAAAGCTAAAAGGGATGACTGTGGTGATGCTTTACAACACAGGGTCACCTTTCAGCCAAGATTCTAGTGCACAGTATTGTTGAGTGACAGCATATTTGTAAAACAAACACTGTAAGTGCTCATCTGTTGAGATTCCAACTTACTAATTCATTAAGTAGGACAAGCTAGTGCTGCCATCCTTAAATATAGCTTTGAATATCATTTTTTTCTCCTTTTCTGCTTCTATTTCTTCATGAAACTGATACAATCATCTTGGAGTTTCCTTCTAAAATTTGCTTATATTTGTGCTATTTGCAGCAAAACTGTGACATTAAGAAAATGCACAAACAACAGACCCCATTTCAAATGGAGACTAATAGAGCTCTTGGTATGTGGCTGTTCCTTTTCTAATACAGACTGTCACCACAGCGCTTCCAGCACTGCACAGGCACCAGCCCCCAGGGTCACTGAGCAGGGAGTGGGTCTGGGTTTTGTCTCATGCCTTCCTTTCTGGGAGTGCAGGATGCACCAGCACAGCTGCTCTGCCAGCGAGGGAGCCCGCTGGCTTTTAGTTACATGGCAGGAACATTCCCAGTCCCGCTGGGAGAAGGCAGATGGTTGTTGTGCACATCTGGTGAAGGGGTGGGGGGGCACAGGGGTCAAGGGAGACGGTAACACAGAGCAACCACAAAGTTGTGCCTATAAATACACACCCGCTGCTGTGGGATGGTGGGCTGGGGAGGCAGAGCTGTATTTATGTTTGCTGCTCCTTCCAACAAACAAGCCTTTGGTGGAACCCTGCGTTCCTGCACGAAGAGTTCATGGATTTGAAGGAAGCACTGCTCCCTGGTACGTGCCTGCTGGCAGCTGGCAGCAGTAGGCAGTGAATCAGGCAAGGCTTAAGGAAAGCAAAAGTACTGAAGAGTGATATTCAGCCCATGTTTCATACACAGAGGCTCTCCTAGCGTAAGATGGTAAGAGAGGTGCAACCAAGATTCCTGTGCGATGCTGCAGCCCTGGGAAGCCTCAGATGAGCCCACCAAACCAGAGGAGATGGTAGGAAGACCCAGGGTCACAGTACACTTGGGTGCTGTGAGTAACCACAGTACCCTTGCTGTGCTGCTACATCAGCAAGGGTTTGGCCCTTCCTCAATGAGTTGTGCCAGAGCGTGGCTGGGAATTTCCAGCAATGTTCATTTATCAGCAAGTGGAAGAGGCTCCTGAGGCCAAGAGCCTGTGCTCAGTTCTCTGGATAGAGGAGTCTGAGCTTTGGGTTCCTGGAAGGCAATGACAGCCCTGGCAGCCCTGCCCCACGAGCTGGTCTGGGGCTGCTCCCGCTCCCACCGGTGCTGATCCATCAGCCTCGCTGGCAGGGAGCACCAGGAGGAGCTGCCTGTCCCACCTGCAGTCCCTGCAATGGAGTTTGACAGGGACAGAGTGAAGTGTGCAGCTGGGCAACCAAAGAACCCGAGGCAGCTTCACCTCTGAGCAAAGGGTGGGACTGGAACAGCACAGCACCAGGGCATTCCCACCACAGCTCCCCATGTCCCTGTGCAGCATCCAGACTCACACTCCCTCTGTGCTGAAGCCCAGAACATGTTGTCTAAGGGGAGACAAAAGAAGGATGGACTGTAGAGTTGAGATGCTGGAGAGTTGAGATGCTTCAGAAAAATAAAGTTACTGAGCACAGAAAGTTCCTCATGTTGGCCTTGGTGCACTTGAGAGTTCTTAAATTTTGATAATGACTTCCTTGTGAGCTACTGCTGAGGGGTCCACAGCAGGTACAAATACACTGTAAGGAATCACTTTGAATTTTTTGCACAGCAACAAACCACAACAGAGAAGCAATCTGTTACGGGCAGAAAGACAGGGAAAGAATATTTATTTTATCTAGCTAAAGTAAACCTGACATTTTGCAACCTGTCAGCTCCCTGAAAACCTTCAGCCTGCTCCTTCCCAATGGTCCTTGGGGAGCAGCACAGGGTCTCCAGGGAAAAAGGCAACTAAAACACTGTTTGCTGCAGCCTCAAAGTGCTTTGGGTGCAGCTCACTTCATTCCCAGCAAAGGCCATCAGCATCATGAACTGCAGAGAGATCAGGCACATCCACAAGTTTATTTTAAATCCCAAAATTGTTTTTCTCCCATCAGAGAAAAACTGGGGGAATGGGACAGCAGGAAATTGTGGTTTTTAGATACACTGGCCTCTTGTAGCAATGAGGGTCCCACATGTGATGAAGCAGACTGAGCAGCAGATGAGAGGTGCAGGCAGGGAAGGGTCAAGGATGACATCAAGGATGCCATCCTGATGAGTGGAGATGCTTCAGAAGAGTCAGAAATGTCTCACATTTCCACTCAAGTGCTCTGGTCAGCAGTAATTGTTAGACATGTTAGATGTTTGTTAGCTGCTACAAAGAATTGTCCCTTGTATTAAAAAGACAGTTGAGAAACTCCTGTGAGTTTTCTTACTGTAACTGTCATTGATCTTGATAAATCTCTCCCCTTCCACTCAGCAGTATCCCTGTCTTTTTCATCCTATACATGCCTCAAAGTTTGTTGTGGGCTCAAATAGTTTTTTGAAGTCATCACATGCTGAAAATAGAAAAAAAACCATATTGACCTGCTTAACTTAGGAAGCTCTAACACCTCTTGGTGAAGTTGTGGGTTGGCATCATTATCCAGATGGTAACACTGCCATCCCTTAACTGATTTATCTCCTTGCTTTGAAAAAGCCCTTGAAAAAGATTACAGAGATAACCAGATAGATGAAAGGGAGAAGCTTTACCCTAAAAGCAGCACCCAAAACCACTCCAATGTGAGCCCTTGATAATCCTTTGCCAGACTGTTACTCCCATCAGATCAAACAAGATGGAATGAGATTTAGGCTATGCTAAGTGCCATACTGCACTATTACAGTCCCACTGTCACACCTCTAGCAGCTTTTATCTTTTTTTCCTTCTCTCCTGCCCCAAAAGAATCTGATTTAACTCACAAAACCAACTCCAGAGGCAGCTAAAAGGAGTTTTGCAGGTCCCTTCTGCTGCACTTGCTCTTTTACTGTGGCTTTGCTTGCATTGTCTCAAAGAGATGGAGTCAAACTTCACAAATACAAGCAACCTGAGAGCATCACAACTCTTACCCACTCCAAAGACAATCAGTAATGTCAATACTCTAAGGTGAATTCTCAGGCATTTTTCTAGAAGAAACCTTTTACAGCTTTACACTAAACAATGAAAACAGAAGCTTTCTGAATACTCCAACTGCATTCACTATTTTCCTGTGTCCCACACCTGCATCTCCAATAGAAGTATTTAAACACTCTGAAGCTGAATGGTTTTTTTTTAAAAAGCCATTCATAATTCATAATTTCACTGTTCCACCTGAAACACTGAAAGAGCAGTGTTTGTGGTAAAGCAAAGTGGCCTGGAGAGCTCCCTGTGCCCTCCCAGGGAAGGCTGGGAGCCTGCTCCCACACAGGCAGGTGCAGGAAAGCAGCCAAGGGGAGGATGAAAAGCTGCAGCTGCTAAAGGCTGCTAGCAAAGAGGCAGCCACCTCACCTGGGGCTCCACACCTGCCAGGTGACAAGGGAATCATGGCCAAGCTCAGAAAACTCCTTTGCACTGCTGCCTGTGGGAATGACACCAGGGAGGCAGGCCAGGAAGTCTGTCCATTCCTGGTAGGAAAGGTCCAGGTAGTGAAATGGCAGAAATCATGAATCCAGGGAGGAAGGGTGTTTGGAGTCCAGACAGTAATGGTGAGGTTGCTCCAGAGTGAGAGGGAGGAATGGGCTGGAAGAAGTGACTAAAAGCACCAAAGGTTCCAGAAGTTCATTTGGGATGGGAATTTTGTTTTGCTGAAGACAGTCAACAAGTCTTCAGAGGACTGCAGCACACAGAATATGGACAGTGCAGGAAGTTGCTTGTGGCAAAGCAAGATGATTGCTGCTGCATGCAGCCAGACTTCAGTGCAGGCTGCCTGAGCTGGGCAACTTGGAACACCGGAGGAGCTGCTGGGAATCCTACCTGACTAATCTGGGGTGATAAATGAATTCAGGGGCTTTGTTAACACTTGAAATGCAGAATTTTCCATTACATTTTGGTAAACTTTAGCAGTCCTAGCTCAAATGAGCTTTTGTTAACTATGCTGGCAGTACAGGACTCAATTCAGATGCACCAGTTTAGCATTAAAATCTTGTCCTTAGAAAGGCAGGCTCACTCCTGTTGAGGATACTGTAAAAACACCAATGCCAAAGTAGTTGTGGAAAAATAAACTGCACTATGGGTGAAAGCAGTATCATGAAGTCTCCAGCACAGAGGAGACCACAGCTGTTGACATATAAAAAGATGTAATATATTACATATTTTAGGAAAAGTTATTTTTTTAAGATGGAAGAAACCCTGTTTATGTAATAAACAAAACATACTCTTGAAGGGATTAGACTAAATAATGCCCTAAATTCAGCATCTTCTAGTCTAATAAAGGACATAAAACCTGTTCAGCAATCTGTTTCTATTTTAAAAGACAAGCTATGGTATACATTACAAATATTGTTTGTAAAAGAGAGCTATGGAAGGAGGGTTGGTGGGATGTTCTGCATATATTAATGCTTCATTAAAAATGCCATAAGAAGTAAGGAAAAAAAGCCCTAAGTTTAAGATGCCCTCCCACATAAGGAAAAGGATTTTAAAGCACTTATTAAATTACTTCACTTGCATGAGCAAAACCATGAGCTTTCTTGGAAATCAGGACAAGCTGATTATATAAGACCCTGATAGTTCTTCTTTAAAATATTATTTGAACCCATGAAGATTTATATCTAGAGTTAAAAGGGAAAAAAAAAAAGTATGATTTGGGTTGTGGTTCTTAAGGGATCTTAATGTGGATCCCTTACAATGACTCTAATTAATTAATCTTATATGGAATTGTGAATCCTAGAGCTACCCTCCTGGGCTCTGCCTTTGGTCAAATGGAGTCAGATTTCCACGGTGAGCTTCAGAAGAGGCAGGGATCACCTTTCTGCTCAGTGCTGGGACTGCACCCCGTGCACTGCTCTCCTGATCCACCAGCAGGGCAGCTGCAGGGTGCTGGGGCCAGACTTCTCTTTAGTATTTTGGTAAAAGTCCGTTTGCTCTGCAAACTTTGGGCCACAGCACAAAATGGAAAATCTGCTGTGTAAGAGCACATCTGTGTGACGCCAGGTCTATTTAACCCAGTGCTATAAAAGTTACTGCAAAACCAAACAGCAAAACCTCCAGCTGTAGGACAAGAGAGGAGCAGGAGACATCTCCTGTTGCTGCTGCCCGCCTGAGTGCCCCGGGGTTTGTGCCCGGCCGGCAGCGCCGCAGCCCCGAGAGGGACAGCGCTCACCCAGCCAGGCTGAGCCCAGCATGGCACAGCTCTGCCCAGCCAGGCTGAGCCCAGCACAGCTCTGCCCAGCCAGGCTGAGCCCAGCACAGCTCTGCCCAGCCAGGCTGAGCCCAGCACGGCACAGCTCTGCCCAGCCAGGCTGAGCCCAGCACACAGCTCTGCCCAGCCAGGCTGAGCCCAGCACAGCACAGCTCTGCCCAGCCAGGCTGAGCCCAGCACACAGCTCTGCCCAGCCAGGCTGAGCCCAGCATGGCACAGACCTGCCCAGCCAGGCTGAGCTCAGCACAGAGACCTGCCCAGCCAGGCTGAGGCCAGCACAGCTCTGCCCAGCCAGGCTGAGCCCAGCACAGCTCTGCCCAGCCAGGCTGAGCCCAGCACACAGCTCTGCCCAGCCAGGCTGAGCCCAGCACACAGCTCTGCCCAGCCAGGCTGAGCCCAGCACACAGCTCTGCCCAGCCAGGCTGAGCCCAGCACACAGCTCTGCCCAGCCAGGCTGAGCCCAGCACACAGCTCTGCCCAGCCAGGCTGAGCCCAGCACACAGCTCTGCCCAGCCAGGCTGAGCCCAGCACACAGCTCTGCCCAGCCAGGCTGAGCCCAGCATGGCACAGACCTGCCCAGCCAGGCTGAGCCCAGCACAGCTCTGCCCAGCCAGGCTGAGCCCAGCACAGCACAGCTCTGCCCAGCCAGGCTGAGCCCAGCACACAGCTCTGCCCAGCCAGGCTGAGCCCAGCATGGCACAGACCTGCCCAGCCAGGCTGAGCCCAGCACAGCTCTGCCCAGCCAGGCTGAGCCCAGCACACAGCTCTGCCCAGCCAGGCTGAGCCCAGCACACAGCTCTGCCCAGCCAGGCTGAGCCCAGCACAGATGGGGCTCTCACGGTGCTCCCCGAGCTGCCATTTGTCCCTGCCCCAGGCAGTGAGTGGGCAGAGCAATTCCCCAGCTCAGGACAGCTGCTCCTTATGGAAATGAACCCTTCACTGAGTCTGGCTTTCAACTCTGCTTCAGCAAGAGTGAGCTTGAAATAGGGGAGTTAACACACAGTCTAATGGTAAAGGTAAGAATTTGGCCCTTGAATGGATGAACTATCCTTCAAGCTGGCTCAAATCCTGTCATGTCTAATAGGGCTTCTTTTATGGAAGAAAAGTTGAGTTTTCAAGCTTAATTTAAAAAGAAAAAGAAACAAATTGCCTGGCCACTTAAAGAAGTACTCCTTTCAACACAATCCCTGCTCAGGAAGGACACCTGCAGCAGGGTCATCTCACCTAACTTTAAATGTCTGCGGGGCAGCTGGCTGCCTGAGAGAGCTCCCGTGTCCCAGCCCACACTCCATTCACTGAACAGAGAAAATGGGAGCTTTCAGGACACAATGCAACTGACCTATTTTAGGTACCTGCTTCAGGATTAGATGAATCAGCCCCAGCAGTGCCCGTTTCTCTCTGTTGTCTATAAAGGGAGTCTGGCAAATAAATCTCTGGCCAGGTAAATACCACCCCCATGCTGAATTCAAGCAGAAGGAAATGCACAAAAATGCTCAGAATGGGACTAATTCATACCATTCACACCACGTTGCAAGCAAAGCATTTAAGACCTACAGAGCGGAAGCAGCACTCCAATTAGCTTTAATATGAGCCTAGAAGGATCCTGGTAACACAAGGAAATTAATATCTAGGCAGCAGGTCCCTGGAGTAATTGCACAGTTGTTACAAAGGGAAGTTGCACAAAATTACCATTTGCAAGACTGCAGCAAACAAAAAGAGAATATTTTGATGTAGGGCAGTGCAGGGGTTTGAGGGTTCCAAACATCCGAAATTCAACTCACACAGCTGAACAGCTACAGGTGGAAAAAGCCTGAAGAGGGTGACTGATGGAAGAGCAAGATGCCTGCAGCTCAACTGGGGCTCATAAGAGATATACAAAGAGCTGGCTCAGAAATCTTCCAATAGAGTATTAAAGAAAATATGAGTGATTCATGGTCATACTAGTGACTGATGTCTGCTTGCCTGCCTTACATATGGGTAACCAGCCATGAAAAATGAATAAAAGATTCAGTGAAAGGACTGAAAGGAAAACTTAAGTATTCCAGCTTTGCTACTTGGTCTAATGGATGACACTGTCTCAGCCTAAAAGCCTCATCCCAAGGTTTGTTCCTTAATACCTCCATGGTTAGAACAATTTATCAGTGTCTGAACATGACCACCAGCACACCCATTAACTGAATCAGTCTGGATGAAATTTAATTGCAGACAAAGACAAAAATGTGTTGTAGTTTAAGGATGGCATTTTCAAACTTGGGAAAACAAATTGAAGAGAAAAAAATCCCACCAGTTCTCAAATGATTTGCATTCCCTGCTTTCCCTACTATATCTGAGATTCAACACTGGCAGTGTTGCTAGTACTATCAGGACAGAAATTACAATCAAAATATGATTACATACACAGCTCTGTCAGGCCTGTACCTATCACCTATGTCCCTGTAATTCAGTGTCATGGCTTGAGATTCAAGAAAAGCTGGTTTTGTAGACTAATCACAAGTATGATCTTCAAAAACTACACATATGAAGCTTGTATTTTAAAAAGTACACAGCTTATATTTTAATATTTCAGAAATAAATCCTAGAAATATCTACTGGTGATCAACTAGTATCTCCTTAACTGGCCTGATCACTACATGGGATTGCGTGGTGCTATCAGCTTCAGGAAGTGTAAATATTTATAGCAGACTCCTCTTGGCTGCTTTAGAAGTGTGGACAGAAAACAGTTGAATTTCTGAGGCACAATCACTGTTGGCTGGAATGGAAAAGTCAGCTTTTACCATTCCAGCAAAAGCTGGCAACATCCATGCATGGTGGTTCAAGGAGAGAGGTGGCCCCCAGGCCAGGTGGAGCTTGGTGCAGCCACGTGCGTCCCAGGTCACTGCTGTGGGGGACACCGAGGTCATGAGAAGATGGCTGCAAAGTTTAGGGCTTTAGGAGCCAAATGATCATCTGAGTCTTGAGTCCTGAGGATCCCCAGGGTGGTTTTGTCATGTTCATACAAATCTGCTCTAATATACTTGAAAACTTTGCTTGATTTGAAAAACGAGACTCTTCAGAACTTTTCCTAACATCTTATGACGCAAAATAGTATTTAGCTATGAAGTCATCTACCCTAGCAAGATTTCAAAAATCTGATATAATTATTACTTTCTAAAGATCATGGGATGATTTCCTGAAGAGTAACATTCCAGGTGTGTAACAAGGGTCTTCCAGTTTCAGATTTCTACCTACATTTATATTGGTTTAAGCTTTCAGAGCTTCTCTTTACTGATACAGATGACAAGACAGCTGCAGTCTTGACTTTCCAGCAGTTAGGAGAGAGGGGCAGTTTTGCAAAAACTCATTATTAATTTAAGCCACCATTGTGCATGGTTTACTTCCTTTACAAGAGGATTATGTGCTCCTTCCAAAGGGCACTGGAGAGTTTGAGCACAGGGCAGTGGAGGGGAGAGCTCAGTTTATATTTCTGCCACTTTGCAACTCATCCCATGAGTGGAGAGAAGGTAATGATATTTGTGATACACCCCCTGAGGCACATTTTTTTTTACTTTTCAAGAGTCCTAGTGTGCAGGTAAGTTCCTGCTCCATTATCATAAATGTAGAGGAGAAAGAAGCCCGATTTTTACCGTATGAGAGCAAGCCTGTCTTTCCTCAGATGGATGATCATCGAGCCACTGGGAGTAGCGGGCAATGGACCCACTCAGCCCTCTGGTACAGAGAAACACAAACACCAATTACACAAAATGCAAAAAAGGAAACAGACACACCAATTTCAGAATCATAGATGACATAAATGAAAGCCACATGAGGCTCATCAATACTGCAGTGATGCAGAATGAATTAAGAAATCAAAGACAATTAACAGGAATAGCCCAATATGTTATTTGGGAGCTCAGAGGTCATCTCCTACATCAGCTGTTGGCCCATTTCTGACAGGGCTTTTATCTAGATTTCCTGAATCTTACAAGAGAAGGATCCAGGCAATTTGCAGCCTGGGGTACGGTCTGCAACTTCTACTATGAGCTGACAGAATAGTAAAGAATTGTCAATCCATTTAATATCAGGTTATTGTATCCCTTACTATTAATCAATCAATCAATTTAGTAAACCAATGATTATAATGCCTTTGCCACAATAAAAACAAAGCCAAAAATTATTTAAAATATGCATTTGAATAATTTTTAACTAAAACAGATAGTGCAAACTACAATGCTCATTGTACCTTAGGACATCTGAAAAGAAAAGACAGGTTGATCTTATTACCTGGAAGGGTGATTTTAGCTCTGGTGGTGCTCTTGTAAATAAGAACTGAAGAATAATGCTGAATGGAATAACCTCTCCCAGAGCTGGGCTACTGGCAATATGCTCACTAGTCTGGAAACAGCAGTGGTCTGGAAAAATGTAACAATACACACATTAAATGAAGAAAAAGCTTATCTTATGCATTAGAAAAGTGCCTCTATGTGGTGGCAATATTGTGTTAGGATAGAACCATCGAGTTTTTTGCCCCTACTCTGCATCTTGGGTTTCCAACACAGGTCCAGTCTACAAAAATTTAGAGCAGTTGCCTATTATAATTAAACAACAAAGGACCGTAAATTTTGTATTTCAGTGAAAACATTTAAGGTAACTATAGAATTCGCTGTCATACAGAAGATGTACTGAAAGCAATACAAAAAAGTACAATTTGGCCAACATTTGCATGACAAAGATTGTTAAATCATAGTTATACTCTGCATAAAATTTAAAAGAACTTTAATCTATTTCTAATTTGCAGGTGGGTGTTGCCAAAAAAGCTCTCAGTTCAATCAGAACTAACAGGAGGTAATAAATCAGTTTGAAATACAGTTTAGTCATACTGTGACTGCTCCTCACCTGAATGACCTCAGCTGTCTGTAGGACTTGCCCAAGTCAGAGACTCGCCGACACAGCGGGGCTACTTGCTAACTCCATCTACAAAAGCAAACAGTTCCATTTCAATTACATCCTCCCAACACATAACACCTGGCATTGAAGCATCCTGTCTTTGAGCAAAAATCCAAACTTACAGACTAAGTCAGTGACTTCTATCTGGAATTAAGACAAGAAGCTCTTTTCCTTTCATACTGTGTTGCCCAAGCCAAGACTTCTGCCTTGTTCTTGGCAGCACAAGAAGCATTTCGTGACAAATGTCTCTACAGTCTGTGCATAACAACAGAAGGGGCCTCTGAGTTTTCTGAAACTAAAGCTTTGTTTCTTGCAGCAGGTTTATTTTGTTGGTGATGAGTTTCCTGATGAAGCACTTGTGTCAATACCCCAAAAATTTGACCACAGCCTGGGAAGAAAGCAAATCTAGGCAGGTCTCCACAAACTACTGCTAAAGCAGTAAAACTGCAGGCACACTTCAGCTGGGCACCCTTTCCTTTGGTGAAGAACAAGGTTAAAATGACTCTTTCTTGAACAGCCGGCACCAAATTTTGGGGCACAAAACCTATATAGATTAGATAGAAGGCAGCTGAGATCTATTGCCAAAGGGTCATATGGAATCATAGTTAAAGAGTAAGACCATTATTGTCATACTTCTTTTCATACTGTTGGGTTTCTGAGTTAGAGCAGCCATCTTTAAAAACAAACAAGTTTAAAATACTTTATGTTGTTGAAGCATGGGAGTTCAGCTTTTACGAAGAGACAGGCTCCACTTGGATTTTTACATCTAAATTCTGTCACAGGCTTTTCATTAACAGTGAGGACACAGAAGTGAGAAAGAACTGTTTCCCTTCTGGATCCCAGACTGAGCATGAACATTACACAGCAAAATTTCAGTTAATGTGCACACCAATACAAACACCACCACTTAAAAAAACCCTGCAGGTAATTTTACTCAGACATGGATGAAGTCTTTATTTTTTGCATTCCTGAAATGTCAGCCAAATAAGGGATCAAGCTTTATTCTCTGTTTATTAAAACCCCCAACTTGAAAGACTATTCAGACTTTGATTTACATATAATGCACAATTAAACTAAGTTTCAAAGGATGACAGCTAAAATAAGTAACAGGATCAAAACCACCATACAATGAGCTTCCCTTGTAAGTAATATTGCTGAATGAGTTTCAAAGTGTTTGTGATATGACACTATTTACAGTGAAGTCTTTAATACTATTTTATTGTTCTTTCCAGCTGCAGCATTTCCTCAGGCAGAGATGGCTGCTGGGCCACCAGTTTCACCAAGAGCACATAACTATGCTGGGGTTCCAGGATAAAAGGGGAACATGGTGCAATGAACTGTGATGCCATAGTTCATCTAAACGCAGAAGAACTTAAAGTAGTGAATAATGCAAATCAAGGCTATATACTTCAGGCATCCCTCTTTAAAAGCAGGTGGCAGGATAGGAGTCATCTCACCTGCTTCTCAACATCTACAAGTTCTCTTCAAAGGCAGTGGCAAGGAACAGCCACTCTTGGGGGGTGATGCACCTTTCCCCAAGGTGGACACCTAAAACGGGTCAGGTGGATCATGTTTGCAGGAGTAAACCCCTGCATGACACTCAGGCAAAGCTGGGAAAGCCACAGGGTCCAACTCAAGCATCTTGGCTTCCCCTGCAGACCAGGAGAGGTGGGTAGCCCTGGAAAGCAATGGGGAATGCCCCACAGAGCTGCCCCATGGGCAGTGCACAGCCACTGCCTGAGCCCAGGGACCTCTGGGCCTGCCCATATCAGGCAGGCCGCTTGAAATCTGCATTTTATGGAGATAGAAAGGAGAATAAAGAGAATAAAAAATCCAGGACGTAAGGAAATAAGGCTCCAGACCTGAGTAACAGCCTGGCTTCTTCTTGCCTGCTGCCCTTTTTGGTCCCCAAATCTTTAGGCTATGAAATGGCCCCTCTCTAAATGCTGAGGATGAGGTGAGCTCTCCTGCAAGCAGGTGGGAGGTCAATGTCCCTGTGGCTCAGGAGCCAGCAGCTGCTGTGCTGAATCTGCTGGCACAAGGGAGCGAGGACATGCTCCCAGGGAAGGCAGGCTCTGCAGGAACTGCTGCAGGGAGGGGCTCCAAGCCGCAATGAAGTTACACCAAGTTCAGCATGTTGCTCCCCCAGGTGCCCCAGGAGCACAGGTGGGAGCCAAGAGGCTGCTGTGCCACACAGGATCAGGAGCAAGCAGCCAAAACAAGGAGCTAACCAAGTATGCCTTGCTGCATTATGATACCAGAACCCTCCAGATCCTGAAAAACAAATGGGAGCAAGACTCTGATTTCTCCAGAGCTTTGTTTCAGGCGTCACTACTGGCTGGGGGCAGCTGGAAGCAACTGATATCCTGCAGGATCTGGTGTCCCAGCTCTGGTGGGAGCTGTGGGCTTGGAGCTGTGAGGGACCAGGGAGAAGATAATTCCTTTAGGTTCTTTAGAGATGTTGATAACAGGCACCAAACTGCCAGTCTGACTTGTGGAAACAGAGATGCGCAGATCAAATGGTACTCAAGGGGGGGGGGGGGGGGGAGAAATAACAGCATAGCAAAATATAATTTTGCTTAATAACTTTTAAAAGATTGTTTCGCTCCTGGAACATAATATGAAGTAATGAGACGTTAAGTGAAACTTTCTACAGCTTAACCACTTCCTTATTAAAACAAATTTAAATGAATTCTCTTGAATATACTTTGCAGTTTCCATAAATTAAAATTTTTAGTCTTAAGTACTAAAGAAGAAAAATTACTTTGGAAAATTCTATTACTTCATCTTCAACCTTTATTCACTGTAGGAAATTATTAGTATTGCTAGAACTAGATAGATTTAATGGCAGCAGATGGTGGATTCGTGAAGTAATAGCTGCCAAAGAAAAATATTGTTTTTAAGCTTTGCAGCATACTATACTATCTCACATTGACTCATGAAGAGTGGGAATGAGAGAAAACTAATGTGGTAAAAATGTACATAAACCACAGAAACTCTTTTTTTTCAAACTTTACAATACTAGTCTTTGTGTTATAACCCAATCTCTCTCCAATAAACAGTATAATTCACATAACAACTAAGATTGTTTTCTTTCCTTGAATTTTAGGTGTTTATCTGAGCCCAGTGACACGGTGGGATGCTATGGCATCCTTCTGCTGTCACAATCCCTTCTGAGGCCACTGAGAGGGGCTTAGTGTCTCTGCTGAGCATTGTGCCAGCCCAGGAGCAAGTGCTGGGGAGGAACCACTCGGCTGGAACAGCTGCTGTTTTCAAGGTGCTGGAACTGGGCAGAGAATTGAGCGTGCATCACTTCTGCTTGTGTTACCTGTCATCACCTGAAATGGCATCAACTGTTGATTCACACAGTGAGTTCTGCTGCAGCAGCCTCTGCTGTGGTACACAGCTATCAGCTCAAAGCCTGCCAGTGAGCTCTTACACCAGGGGATGCTTTTGGCTGTTGGCAGCCAGTGTTTGTATTATGTGTGCAAGGCCTTTCACCCAGCCACATCCTGTGGACTTTACATATAAAAGGGTAAGTAGTGTTTTCTGTTTCTTTTCCAAATTTCCCTTCCAAACCGCGAATTTGACAATTCCAACATCCAGGTTAAATTCAGCGATAAATCAGGTGTTCAAGCAGTAATTTGCAATCACAGAGGCTTGATGTGATATTATCATTAGCACAGAATCCAAGGGGAGTATTAGGAGATGAATGTGCTCGCCAAAAAGCAAGCAGCAGATAGAACAGAGGAAGGCCTAATGACTTGTTTCTTTTAGCTTTGTTCAAAACCCATTGCTTTGCCATGATTTATTATTCATGCTGGTTTGCTATGCTTTGCAGGACACAGTGGCAGGCGCCTGCCCAACATATGCTTCTTTTCAATGGTTAATGCTATCTGAGCCCAAAAATGCAATATTATCTTTTCTTCTCATATGACTCTGCCATAGCCCATGGCTAGGTGGTCAATTATGAACTATTGAACTGGCTGGCCATATTGAAAAAAATACATCACATGCCTGGCTTCTCTAATTGGATTATGTTCAGCAACCCAAGGGTGAAGTTAATACGTAGTCTAGATACAGATAATGCATATATATTGGAGAGCGCTTCAAAAAGCCCATAGTGAAGTTATTTTTTAGTGCCTATTGTGGTATTTTCAAGATCTCTCATTACTTAAACAGCTGTTTTTTCAGCTGGAAAATCTTAACATTAAATTTTTAGCAATTACATTTCCTCCTGGCCAAGATGAATTCCAGGTTTTTAAATGTTACCTCAAAATGCTTTTTTCTAGCCATTCACCAGGACAGAATGCTTTAACAAGCAAGGAAGCAGAAGAGCTGAACTATTATATGAAAGGAAGCTGGCCTTGCAGGGATGGATGTGCAATTTGATTTCTCCCCACTGCAGCAATTCCAAAACGGTTGCTGTTTAAGTAAATCCTTCAGCAGGAACACCTCTAAAATAACACACATCAGCAAATAATTCCCTCTTTCCAGGAAGATAATTAGCACTAAACATTAAATGTATTTTAGCTTTAGTAGTTTCTGTCTTTATGACTACAACTGTGATTACAGCATCCTGCTGCTCTCATTTCTCTCTAAGAAACTAGAAAGCAAATTTTTTAGGAAAAATTATAAAATACGCTTTTACACTTGTATCATCATGTTTGATCAAATGAGCAAATCTTTCTACATTTAAAAAAATCCAAATGTCTAATAATCTTGCGTTTTTTAAATGCCACATATTGAATCAGGAAACCAGATTCTGACCACAGTCTGGCCAACAGGTAGGAACAGCTCTTCTGCACTAGAATTTAGCATTGTAAACTTGTACCATAAAAATATTTTTCTAGGAAAATTCAATAAAACCCAAATATTTTGCAGTAATTTTCTGAGAAAGACTTGAAGAATTAGTGGCAGCATTAACTGTGCCCTATCAAAATGCTCCGACCACAGTACTGAACAATGCCAAAAAAATCCCTACCATAAATCACACCTAGATAAGAAATACAGAAAAACATATAGAGAAGAGTATCAACTTTAACAGGACCAATAAAAATAGTTCATTCTTTGCTGCATTTTCCAGCACTTCCATTGAGTTTTAGGAAGGCCTGAACTACAAGCCACAATCCCAAATTGTGCCTAAGTGCTGTAACAACTCTGAACACCAAGCAAGTTAAAAGGTCCTCTGGAGAAGAACTTGCACTCCTCAGAAACAGAAGTGTTGAAAACCATCAGGGCTTGCTGGCTTGCTTGCCTCCAGGAGAACATTTTTTTTTCAGTCTGACAAGTACTGAATTTAAAAGTGAAATTTGGTATTAAATATGTGAATATTGAATTATGGGCACCTTGAAAATACAAAACCTAACAAAACAAGCTGATTTGGGTGTATACAGGAGTGAGCTGAAAAGTAATCTTGTGCAATTGCTTGCATAAAAACTGAAAAGAGCTGAACTCAGCCTGGAAATGTTTCTAATGAGACTCCCAAGGAACTGTGGCACTGATAAGAACCTTGCACTGCTGTGCACATTTCCGAGGGCTGGCAATGTTCCTGTAAGCACTGATTTACATGCAATCGCATTAATGATATTCAGGCGTATTTCAAGCCTATCACAGCTCTGTTTACAGCTGCCACAGTAGCACACACTTAGTCTCACTGCTGAGAAATCTGTAATGCACAGGGCAGCAAAATGCCACACTGACACTGCAAACAGGGTAGGACAGAGAATTCAAGAGAGCCACAGCAGTAATACCCAATGTATGAGTAGTTGAGGCTCACTCCAGAAAATTGGCCATTATGCACCTCAGCAAACCCAGTTCTGAATGAAGAGAACTTGAAATCCATTTTCTCCTTCTGTGTGGACACCTGTTGTTTTGAGGCAACTTATCAGTAAAACACGTTTTCAGTGCAAAAATTTTCAAATCAGACTCTCAGCCAAAGCTATTCTTGCTGAGTATAAGGCAGCTGTAACTCTGTGAGTGCCCTGAAAGAATGTGAAGAAGCATGAGATACCCAAAATCTGATGCAATCAAAGGTTATTTGATTCATTGCATGTGTGTTTATATCAAGAATTCAAATTAATCAAAGCTTCTGGACAGATTTCTGCCCAGGTCTTTTGCTTGCAAGCAACCCCAAAACACCAGAAGGGGTCTTAGATCTCAAAAGTCAGTTCTGAGCAGGAACATGTAACCCTTTTTTGCGCAGAGAAAATTCAAAATTACTGTACAAGACAGAAGACAAGTAAAAACAGTTTATAAACAAACCTACTCCTACATAGAGTATCTTTCCAGGCAGGTTGTTTCCTTTGGGTTTGGCTTTAGTCCAACAATGCAGTGCCTTTCTGGGACTGAAAAAAACCCTGCACATGGCACTTATGGCCATTTGGAAAAATCTATCCTTCTCAGCAAGCCAGCAGCCCAGCTAAATTTCTGCTCCCTGCCCTCCTCAGCCAAAAGCAGCAGCAACCTCTCCTAGTCCCCACTAGAGCTGCCTTTACACCAGGACTCCTGTCTGGGTCAGAGGAACAGCCACCTTCCTGCCAGGCTCCCAGGAGCTGGCATGGTGGGCAGGTGCACAAAATCCACCAGGTTTTTGGGAGGAGCACACACATCCCAGAAAACATGGATATAAGACAGTGCCCACTTACAAAATGTTTCAGTCCTTCTCCTTCTATCCTGAGCAAGAGGACAGAGTGTCCAGCCCCTGTGCAGCCCAGGAGACCCAGAGGAGCTCTGAGCAGAAATGCTCAAAGGCACAGAGGGAGCACTGAGCTGGCTCCTGCAGCTGGTTGGACACGGATTTCTTGTCTTAAGCCCATTTTTAAACAAGCCAAGAACACGGTGCAATGTGAAGAAAAGAAAAACACAAGCCCCCAGATGCAGCAACAGTTGAAGGCAGGAGACAGGAATGAATTCAAATCCTTTTTTTGATACTGTGATACAAAAGAAATTAGAATATTTATGTCTATACAGTTGTCCATTGAGAAGTTACACTCACCACAGTGGGGAAGACCATGCAAATTCCTCTACACTGTACAAAAACTTGCCTTCATTTTTCATTTAAAAGGTAGCCCATGTCAGAGTGAGAAAAATCAGTGTTTAAAAATTATTAACAAGTTATATTTTTAGATTATAACAGGTGCTTAGATCAGATGCTTTTACTGTACAATCAGGTAAAAATATTTTCCAAATTTATATGACTTACTTTAGCTAAAATTAGCATAAATTACAAAAATTATCTCTATTACTTCCACAGGAAGAGTCAAGTGTCCTTTTTTTGCTTCCAATTTTATGCCATTGTCTTCAAAATAGAGAAGGGAATGGAACCTTCTCGCTGAAAGCAATTGAAAACTTCCCCTTCATTTCTGTGGTTAAGGGCTGATTTGCTATTTTTGAGTAATGAATAAAAAAATTTTACTCAGGAGTATGTAACTCACAGGCAAACGATACAAAGCAGCCACAAGAAGGAGTGGAGGTGGCAGCAATTCCTCCCTCCCTGCCTTCCTCTCCTACCTCAGTTACCTACCAGCCAAAATCAGCACTCAGTATGCAGACAGCTGGTGCTAATTCCCTTTTCCACTTGGATAATAATAAATGGCAGACTCAGACTGATCCATGGATGCCTGATTCTTTGGCACATTAACCATGCAGTGGTACTACAGACAAAATAAATTTTGATATAGTAGATAACACAGACAGGTAATGGATATGAATCTGGCAATTTCTTTTGTGGTTTAGTCCTGCACAGGAGTCAAGCAAAGCTGAGATGCAGGTCAGTCAACTGGGTCACCAAGACAATCTCACAAGACAACTGCCCCTCTGCTTTCCATAGGGCAGCTCTTGCCCAGGATATTGATGTTTCTTTAGCTTGTCTCCTTCACTGCAAAGCAGCTGAGCTAGCCATTAACCACTGTGGGCACTGTGATATATAGAGTGATTAAGGAAGTGACACACCATATTCCATTAGAAGAGAAAGAAAGAATGAAGTGAATGAATGGTGGCAAATGATGGACGTGCCACAGAGGTTGGCCCAGTGGGATAACATGCCAAGATGCAGCAGAATTTAAATGCAACAGTCCCCTGGACAGGAAGCTGTCAGACCTCCCTGAATGTGCCTGACAGTGATGAGGGATCTTCAATGAGTTAGTGGATGCATTTCTCAGGATCCAGTATCTTATCAGAAAGAATGTTAGACCTGGAATGCACCAATCTCTACAAGTGCCTGTTTACACTTCAATGGGGACAAAAGCATTGATACTTTTCAGTGAAATCAGTGAAATGACACTAAAAAGCAGAAACCAGCACTGAGGGTACCTGTGCAAAATCCGCGGCCAGGCGCATCTTCCCACCTTCTCCGAGAGGCCTGATCAGACTGGCATGGCGAATGAAAAGCTCAATTGCTCTCTGAGCCATGGCTTCAGTGTTATCAAACACAAAGTCAAAACACTCAAAATGCCTGAAGTAGTCACTCATGACTCTTGCTATGAAACCCTGAAGCTCTTTCATGTAGAGAGAACAAGGGACATCTGGTTTTCCTGAGCTGGATAATGATCTGAAAAAAACAAGGGAAGAAATAGGGGCAGCTAAATTCATCTTTAAAACACAACCAAAACCTACTGGATTCTTTTAAACTTTTTTCCTACCCCATCGAGTCATGACATGAATTGTAGTGCCTCATTTCTACTCAGAATACAGAGCATGTAACTCTCTAGGAAACTATAGTCAAAAAATATCTCCTTATCAGCCATGCCCACGACGAATTAAAAGACGAAACAAGAAATAACAAGATAAAGGGGAACACCCCACTTCTACCCAACTTGCAGAGCCTCCTTCAATTTGGAGCCTACACCTGAAATCCAGATCCTAGATTTGAATGTCCCAGTTGTTGATTCTGTATATAGAATAAGTCTCTGAGATTCCTCCAAACCCAGGATTACAAAGTCAGTATCACAGAAGCAGCACAGAACCCCTGGATACAAACCGATCCTCTTTATCTTTTTTTGACTGACAGTCAGGTCAAAGAGCTCTTCCAAACTTAGAAGAACACACAGGCTATGTAACAAAACTTAGCCTTTGGTTGGAAACTGGTTTGCCCACCTAGAGAGGTATTGTGCTAGTGGTGCCAAAAGAGGGTAAGGGTAAAATGTTGTTTAAAAGAAATTCAAAAGGAAAATTCAAAATGTCTCTGAAAATACAGTATTTTCAGTTAATTTTCAAGACAGAAAACAGGACAATTGATGATGGTGCAAGCAATGTCAGAACAGATATGACTATCAAAATAAAATTTAGGAAGGAAGTCTCAATTATACATCAGACACAAGATCTTGGCATGTAAAGAATCCTGGAAATTCTAATGACAACACACTGGGAAAATAGCATAACATACTGAACCTGAGATTTAAATTTTTAAAAAAGTTAATTTTAACTATTACATCACAGGCTATATCCTTTAAGAAACAGGAATACTGACAGTTCTGAAGACTGTCCAAAAAAAACCACATTTTGAAAGCAAAAGGGCTTTTTTAAGCACAAAAATGGCCTCTTGTCAGCCTTCTTTTTCTATCTGAATTTTACTCAACAGATATGAATAAAAAAAGGGGGAGGGAGAGAAGACAGATGCTACCTGATTAATTTGTTTCAACAGATAGGTGTAATTCTGCTTCCTGTGTTCATTAACCATAAAGCATCACCTTCCCCTCAACAAACAAGCACTCTTGCTTCAAGGGCATTGTGGCAATAACAATCTATTACACACATGCAGGACATCTTACTCTAGCAATGGTAAATGTAAAAGACATTTCTAGTTACCCAGAAAAATCTTCCTGGTGCATAGTGATGATAATAGCTTCCACTGAATCTCCTACAGAGTTCAGTAGCGGCTGAACAGCACTTCCCATTAGATCATGGACTGCCTAAAATAGAACAAGAAAAAGGCAGAAGTAAGGAAACAAAAACCAGAAGCATTTGCATTTTGACACCTCAAAAATACCTTAGGAAACAGTTCGTTTTATTATTTTGCATTTGAAAATGCTAAATAGGAGAACCGAACCTAAAGATAACATTTTTCTTTAACTGATTTTACCAGTAAAGCGCAGAAATAAGGCTGCTTGCTGCTTCCTTCAAAAGCATTCCTTTTTGAAGGAAGGCTTTACAAATTGCTTTGCCCAGCAATTTGACATTCCTGGTTTGTAGATGTACATGTTTTGGGGCACATTTGGCTCAGCTGTTCAATGCCCAGACACAAGCTGCCCTTCATTCCCCTGCACACAACCCCTCCCAGGTCAGTGCCCAGCAGGAGAGACTTGGAGAGCTGTCAGCCACAGAGGCTGCACCACCATCCACATCCCCCTCCAGGAAAGTACCAGGTCACATAAAAATTATAATTTGATGTCTGTCGGGGGACGAAGGGGGTGATGAAGGATCCAGCTATTGCTGTGTGAATGCTGTAGAGAAAGACATTTATTTTCACAGTCAGATGACATCTATGTCCTGACCGTTATGAGAATATTCTGAATACAAGCATGACTCCAGCAGTGATTTGGCACAGGTAACACATATGTAGCTGCAGACACAATAAATTAGAAATGTCAGAATATCTGTATACCTGTTACTGAATATAGTGATGTAAAATAATAGGTGGGAAATAAGTGCCCATTTTAAGTGTAACAAACAAAGCCAAGCTCAACCCTATCCCTGAAGCATATGGACATTGAATTACCTTTAAGGCAGTTGTGACAGTTTGCTCAGCAGCTGCTGGAAATGAGCTCTGACTGGTAATAACCTAAAAATTTTAAAGTGATTGTTAATAGTCAGCATTCAACAAATTATTAGAATTCATAATAATCACCATTTAAAAACATACTGAGTTATCCTTAGTAATGAATGTTTACAGATAACTATCAAGTGTGCTTTATACAGACAGAATTTTCAGTGCGTCATCAATCCTTTGCTCTCAGATTTCCTATGGACTCTGCTTCTGCCTTGGCAAAGAAATGACTCAATGGAGTGAAGCTGAAATTTAGCTGAAGGGCTAACAGAATCAGAATAAAAATAACTGGTGTATTCTCCCACTGCTAAGTATAGAATTCATGGAGAAGTATACAAGCAGCTCTGTACCAAATGTTTGAAGGAATGGTTGTTCTTTCTCAGTATTATGACTATTATAGCACTACATGTTAAATAGTTGTTTATGTACAGCTAAAACAATATTAAAATTGAGAGTCAAGAAATTATCTGAAGGACTATTCTACCAATTTCCTTACAGTCTTGAACATGCTACACAATAGTATTTTTAAGCCAGATAAGTACTGAACTCAAAGACTGAATCATATCAGAGCTCCCTCCAACACTAACACACATGAGGTTCATTACTAAGTACAACAGAAAAAGCAGACTTAAAAGTTGATATACCATCTGTTTTCAAAATCCAAGGAAATTTTACAGGCTTTTTAGCATTTTTTAAAATTCTTTGAACATATCCAGAGTCAGGAGTACTCATGATCTTTTTTCTAATCAGGCTAGGATTTAAATACGATTAACAGCAACTACCAATATATCTGTTTGGTTTACAAAGACTGTGTAACAACTGGCATCACTAAATCAGTAAATTGGAATTATTCATAACTGCGCTTAGTCCTGAAAAATTTCCAGGCCAGACTTTAGTCACAGTAATAATGTATGGAGATATTTGTGAGTTATTGCTTTTCTTGATTTCACCCTTTCCTTCCTCTTTTCAGTTTAGCCACAATTCAGGGAAAGCATTGAAGGTCTCCTGAAAAACATAAGCTTGGGCTGAAGCAGATGCAGCAAGGGGGCTATCAGCCTGATTAGCACAAAGACAGATAAGAAAAAACAAAGAGTTCAATTGATTATGTCCACAAAGTAATGGCTGTCAGATGTGATTATTCTCTAGAAAGATATTTTTATTCTTCTAATATTGACAGTTTGTCATATAGTGGTGCTTACAGGGGCCAGCCCAGTCTCAAAGAGCTGTACAAATGCACAGTAAGGTGCAGCTCTTAACACAAAATTGGGCTCTATTTGTCAAGGGTTCTCATCTGCTAAACAGAGCATAAGCACAGGATAGAGCAAGCAGGTAACATTATGGCAAGAAGCGGAATGCCAGAAGAAGCCTACCTTCAGAACAGCCTGGTGCAGTTTGTACAGAGAATTGACCACAGCCACGTTCCTCCTCTGACCCTCTGTCAGTGGCCCGATCACCTGGCTGGCATCTCCTTGAGTGGACAGCTGCAGGGATCACAGAAATTGTTGGTACCAACTCTTTAAACAGCGTGTCACCCCCAAGTTAACCACGACACAGCAAAAAGCCACAGGCCCTCACTACCCAATGTTCTTCCATTTAACTCTTGTCTTGATTCATAGAATTTCCACCTTCAGATGAAACAGCCTGAACAACAGCAACAGGAACCTTGTGAGACTGTCTCAGCTCCCAAACCAGCACTAAGACCCAGATATCCTGGAGATACCTAGACCCAGCAAAACTTCAACTTTGTAATCTCAGAGTCAGGTGAAATCACCCACCTGACAAAGCCCAATAAGCTCCCAGCAGCTTTTCTCTATGAGCAGCATACATTTTTCTGTATGTCCTCAGTCTGTCCTTCTGACAACTATTCCAGCCTCTCCTTAAAAGCTCTGCTTTTTCAAATGGCTTTGAGCTTTGTATATATTACAGCCTTATAAATCAACAGAAAAATAGAACTACAACGACCAAAACTGCTAGACCTGTCATTAAGGAGTTTTATATATGAATCTTTCAGCAAAAATCAAAGAAATATTTCTTCATATTTAAACTGCAGAAAGCATGCATTTTTTATTATTATGACAGAAATGGAGGTTCCCGGATGATACATAAATAGCCATTAACTATGGAACAGTCTTGTAAGGACATCATAGCATATATTTATAATTTAAAACATAATAAACTGCAATTGGTAAACAAACAAATTTTTTCTTGTGCACTCCAAGGTGCAGAAATACAAAGAACTGACAAATGGCGATGTGAAATCTAGAAGTACATCTAAACATTAAAGCAAGAATACCTATTAATAGAAGGCTTTGCTGAGATATAATTACCCAACTAGTTATCTATGTTTCAGGATACAGAATTATCCTCCAGGAAATCCCTGAAGATATCTAGCTCCAAAAGTCTCTCAGTAAAAATATATTCAACTCACTGAGCAAATGGTAAAGAGGCTTTCATGGAAGGTGTCTAGACACAGTTGTAGGTCCTACAAAAAGCTCCTAAACTAAAACTGCGCATACAATCATAATTGTTTAAGAACAAAAAAACCCAAACATAATATGAAAATATTCAACTTACAAGAAACAATGAAACTACTGAAAGACTATTTCCATACTTCCCATAGCTTCCACACAGCATAAACACAGACAGCATACAAGCAGTCATCTAATGATGAAGTATTGGACAGGTTTTTGCAAGCACCCAGGACCTCTGATTTTATCACAGCACTATGGTGACAATAGCTGTTCATTTCTCTTTCTTCAAATTTAGGGATTATTTCAGGATAAATAGGTTTCCGAGGCCTTTGTAGAAGGAAAGATCTTTTCCAACGTACCTTCAATTATTTGATATCAAAAAAATATCCTTAAACTGGTTGACAGCTATATTGTTGTGTCAGTATTTTCCTGATTCCCTGATGATAACAGCCATGTGAGCAACAACATCCCTGTTTCCTTCTAGATACTTCTTTCTGACAGACCTGACTGGTTTTTAGAATTCTGCTTCTTACATTTACAGCTTCACAGATTAATAACAAAACAGCTGTGCAAAGAAAGACCCTGCCCACCCTGCTGACCACCCTCCCAGACACAAAAAACCTTCTTCTCCACACTTTTAAAAGTACTGTACAGACTGATTTATATTTTTGCACATTTACAACTATTACATAAAAGATACTATTAAACCAGTAAAATTTTGCATCCCAGTCACTTAAATTTCAGTTCCTCAGCGTTGTAAAGGATTCACAATTCCTGAGACATTGGACTCTGTCTCTCCTGCTCGTGAAAAGGCTTAACTGGTAAGTAAAACCATTAATGAGTACAAACATAACCCTTCTGCAATAACAAGAAATTCTTACAGTCAGCAACAGTGCACAACAGCTTCACAGGCAAAATCTGAAAATACCTTAAAAAACAACTAATCCTTGTAAAACTGTTTGCCAGATTAGATTCCCTTTAACTAATCCACTTGAACTTTGACAGTTAGATGTGCTGATCCCTTGTACATCCTAAAACCCCTGGTCTAAAGCAAAGAGGCCTGAAATACTTGACTCTTGTAACTAAGAATTGGAACTGGGCAGCCCAGGGCTCTCTAGGACCATTTCTCCTGAAGGTGTGCCATGAGAACACCTGGAACCTACATGGGCAGATGTGTCCTACCATTTACAGAAGTCTCTCTTGCTGCCATTACAATGGTTTCTCTGACTTTGCTTCAAGGCAAGAAAGTTCTGCACTCTGTCCAGTTTCGTTCAGGTACCAACACTGTGTCACTGGCATGAGTCTGGATTTCAGACAGTTTATCATTACTCCAGTATTCTAATGCCTCAGACTGAATTCTCGACACCCCTTATATCCATTATACAACCATGAATCCAGTTAGGAAAAATGTCATTATCTCCCTGGTTCCCAGAAGCCAGGCTTATGGCCCTTTCACTACAGACATAAACCACTCCTCAGTTCCCTTTCCAGCATACAGGGTTTTATCAATGATTCACATTTATCACTCTCTTTTATAAAGAAAGTACTTTGAAAGTTCTGTGCTAGACACAGGTTATGCATTTAAACCCAGTGGTAGTGCAACTTTTCCTCTCTTATCTGGCCACTGGGGATTGCACTGTGTAAATAGGTTAAGTCAAATAAGTGTGAAGCCTGTGCATGTCTGCTCAGGCTGCCTGAAAGACACAGTCCACAGGCCTTCTTTATGATGAGAGCACTGGAGAAAAAATCAGATGCTTTTTTAATCAGTCAGATATATCCTGAAATGCAGAAGGCCAGGAAGGGTCAATTATGCTCAGCAGAAAGAAGGGGGACAGAAGGGGTGACTTCATCCCAAATCAGAATCTATTTTGGGAAACAAGTGAAAGACCAAGTGCGGCTGAAGGCCAGATCCCATCTCCAGGGAGCTGTCAGTCACCCTGGGAGTCTGTCTGGTTTAAGCCTGCTAGCTGAAAATAAAGGAAAAGAAATGATATTGAAGCCAGACCTGAATGAGCAGCAGCAACAAGGACTGTAATTGTTCCACATTTCTGTATCTGCCTTAAGTATAGCAATCGATTTCTTACACTCTTCACTTCAGTTGGTTAAATTGTTTCTGCTTTTACCTCAAGCCTGTCTACTATTTACAGTAATTTCATGGGCAGTAGCACAGGCACCCATTCCCCAGCAAGCATCAATTCTACAAGGGGTGACACGTCCGTGTGAGCTCCCTTTGCCAACAGGAGCTAGGAGCACACTGCCAGCATGGGATGCTCCTGAGGAAGAGTGAGGCAGAGAGGTGTCCTACCAGGAAATATTAGCCAGGACTGTTGTACCATGCATCCAGGCACTGGGACAAAGGCACTGTGTCTCAAGGTACTCTAAAAAATGTGAATGTGAGCTTCTGTCCCACGCAGCATTTAAAAACAGCAAGGGCAGCTGTTAACTGAAATGAGAAAGAAACACTGGGAGACTGTGCCTTTCTGACATTATATGAATGTTTTCTCTAAAGTAGGAGGTTGAAATGTGCAGGTTCAATCCAGCAGCTGACTAGCTGGAGGAAGCTGCATAGAAGAATTTTGGGCATTTTTAAATATAATTCAACCGAATTTGAGACCTAAGCAGTAGACTGATATCAGGTAGCTTACTGAACCAAAAAGGACACTTGTAGAAGCCAATATACAAAAAATGTGTCACAAAGAGGAACAAGCTGACTTCAGGTCCTCTGACTTAATTCAGTCTGACAAGGCCAAGAAGCTGTAAGCCATGACTGGCAGTGTGCTCTCACTGAATTCAGAAGTTCTTCCAAAAAATAGCTTCTTTTAGTTTGTATCCCTCAGTACAACTACATGGTTCCACTGCTTCACCTCCAGAGAGAGCAGGTGCCTCATCTTGGGTCAGTCTGCCCACTACAGAAAATTCCAGGAATGATTCACCTGACCGCATGCAGGAAACCATGAAGCAGAGAAGTAAGAACTTCCTTAAATAATTCACCTGGGTTATTTTAAAATCCCTGCTTTGGGAAGATGGTACATGCACCCTGTAGCACCTGTTTCCCTTCCCTATCTATAAAAGGAATTTAAAACAGTAGCACAGATCCCTAGTAGTCTTGTCAGATACATTCTCACCCTATAAGTGTATTTGCACCCCTTTGAATAGACCTACTTTGGAAATATGTCTTGGAAATAACCAGATTAAGTGCTCTAGATTTGACACTTTCCTGTGTTTGATGCCTTAGAACAGACATGAAATTTGACAGCATGGATTTGATCTCACATGTTGAGACATGTGCAATGATAAGATTACTTTGGGATTCAATTCTTGTTTTCACCATGAAGCAATGAATGTAGAATTTAGATTAGGCCATGAATCAAATCATCAGTTCTCCCTTGGGTTATAAATGAAATGCTAACTGAGTTTGTCTTTTCTTGTAGGAAAGCTCAGACTATTGATACATCTTTTCCTGTAATTTTTTTTAGTGCTTCAAAGTGACTAACACTCCCCTCTTTCAACAGGTGGCAGCTCAGAAGAGACACTGATTTGTGAGCTGGTTTGCTACTATTCTCTTCATAGACTACATATCTTGTGAAAAACTTGAGTTTCACACTTAGCAACTAAGATCTCCTGTGCATCCTTATTGACAGTTTTGGAAAGCTCAATTTATTTGATTTCTCTGAAACAGTCTCAGCAAACCCATTTTTTTAGAGCAGGAAACATCATCATAATTTAGGAGGATGGAGAAGATCCTAAAATAAGACTGAAGTAGGGCTTCTCAACAGATCATTCAATCCAACTCCAAGATCACGAGACTAAAGAGTGTTTCGATAGCACAAACTGAACTGCAGTTGTCAAGCTGACATTTTCAACAATAAATGCATTCCTAATAGATGCAGCTGATGTTGCCATACCTCTGGCAGAAGGCAGTCAATCCATCTGCTACTTGGCCTCCTGCCTGATCACAACAACTTATTATAAAGCACAGAATCCATTTAGAGAGTTTCTGAGTCAATAGGGCTTGGCCCTGGGATTTCTCCCATAAACTACAAATAATTGGGATGATTTACTCTTAGGTGTAATGTTTTCCATATTGCAGAAGGAACCTTTTACAATCTTTTTCCACACCTAAAAAACACAAAGGTTTAGTAGAATCAGTTTTCTACTTATTGTAAAAAAAGCACCACTTAGCAGAAAAATACAGAAGAATCTGAACTCCATTAGCGATTCCACTTAAATATTAGTTACTTGGAGGATAATTTGCAAAAAGAAGGGACATAATTTAGAGGTTTGAAGTGTAGGATCTGAATGAATGTGTCAGTGGAAATAAGATCCTTGACTGATACAGATAAATTAATATGAGTGCTCTGCTTTAAAAAAAAACAAACTGAAATTTAAGAATAAATCATCAGTAAGAATTTATGTTCTTGGAGTGACTTCTAATTTTGCAAAGAAGAAATATTTCAAGACATGAGGAAAGGAATAAGCTGTGAATTCAGGCAATAATTTAAAATGTACATAATAACGTGCATATTGCACCTTCAGGACATTCTTGTAGCTTCCAGAATATTTTTTTTTTCTAGCTTGCTCAGAAAAATGAAAATTTAATATTCTGGAAATACAGAAAAGGAGGTATATGGTGAAGAAATTAAAAATCTTATAGAAAATATAATCATTACTTTGGAAAGAAAAATTTGAAGGGACTGTTACATCCTTGACCAGGAAAAAACCAAACATCATGCTCATACTATTCATAATAAAAGAAGCAGGAATGATTGAACCATTTCCTCAGGCATATTTCTGCTTTGTTTTGGTTCTTCTTCCTTAATATTTTCAAAAGCCAAAGAAATGGAAGAAAAACAGCAAATGGTCTTTCTGTAACAGAAAAGACAGGATTTATCTCCAAGTCTTTGAATCATCTGAGAAGAAAAGCACTGTACAAGTAACCAAAAGTGACTAATGGTTCATGGTGCTTAAACAATGAGCTGCTTTAAAACAACTGTGATAGAAAGCACTTATAAAACCAGTTTCTTTAAGGAATCTCAGAGAATACTAAACCTGAAACACTTGGAAAAATTTCTCAACTACAGAAAATTATGCCCCTTCTATTATGCAGCCAGCCCAAGTCTGAGGAGGATTTCAAGGGCAATGTGTGTTGATCCTGATACCTCTGACAGGAACAGTTTATTGCATTTTTCATGCTTGCCAAATTAATGACTGAATGATTAATCATATCTTATATGTAATCCCATTAGCTCCTGGTTTCAACCAGCTACTGAGAATGCCCCTCCAGAGGTGGAGAGCAGACACATCCATCCCCAAGACACATGAGAGGTTCAACATGATTGGGTGATATTCACCTACACATAAAAAAATACAATCAGCTCATTTAATTGCCATCTGCCTTTTGTAGTACTGAGTCCAGCGTTAACCAAGATTAGAATATTACCACCCCACACAAGTTTATAATTGAACTTTACATGGTCCAACTCTCATTAGAGCTGTTCCAAAACTGAAAAATTCCAAATCCTTTACCATATATATATAAACATTTAACCAAGTCCTTTTCTAAATCATAGAATTTAATTTGCTAAGAAATAACTTAGAGTTTACTATAACAAAATATTGTAAGGATTGTGCAATCACATTCTTTTACTAGCTAGCAAAATAACATACTGGACTTGAAGAAGTCTTTTAACCAATTTCCTCGCAAGATAAAGTGAACTCCCAAAATCAGACTTTTATGTTTGGATGATTTTTTTCTGGAGTTTAGCCAGTATAACTTAAAAAAAATAGTTTAAAAAATCACACATTTGTTATGTGAGTCACGATCTAACCAGCAAAAGACAACATGAGAAAATAGAAAATTCTTCATGAAGTTTTTTAATGTAACTCTCTCCTCCAGATTTTTAATTAGTTTTAAAAGTTTAAATGCTTTTTAAAGTGATTTATCAGATAGATATTTCTAAGTATTCTCTGACCAATATAAGTACTTTCTAATGACTGTTTCTACAAAGCTCTTCTCATCTTTCCATCAAAAAAATAAATTACAAAACCTTACCTGACTTTTGATTATTTTTAAATTAGTCCTACTGCCATCTTTAGCTTTTATTACTGTACAGTGAAATAGCAATTATTCTGAAATTATTTTATTATATAATAGCCTCCCACATATTCTATTTAAATACCTATTAATGAATTCTTTTAATGTGCCAAACATTGAATTCATATTTTTGGGTTCTCTCATTTAAATAGCATGAATACAAGTTTTTCATTGACAGTAATACCATGTCTTCAAGGTACTGGCATAATACAATTAATTCATGTATCTCAAAAGAAAAGTGGGGAAAATATAATCTTTCACATTACTTACACCATTGTTACTGACCCGTTATTTACATAAACCCTTCCTGAGGTGTCATTTCACTCCTGTTCCTGAAGATTTGTGAGCTTATTAGATTTCATACTTCCCTCCGAAGTTCGCAATATTCGACATTTAGACAGGAGGACGAGATTCATTTCCCTGGAACTGTCAGACAAATCTCATTGTTGGAATATGTCCTGACTAGTGATTCACCCGCAAATGAAAGCTTACAATTCAATACAGCACCATCTAATAGGAGACATGGATTAATTCTTATAAGATCACATAATAAAAAAGGCAATCAGAAATTCACTTTGTGTCATTACAATAAGGATTCATCATGCTTTTCAATTCAAAACCATCACAGGCCTCATAAATTTGCTGGGGTTTAAATCTGATGCCAGAATTCCAGTGCATTTTTATCCCTTTGCTGGAAGAATTTGGTTCCAGGAAATCTTTTCTCTCTCCCTCTTCACTCTGCTCTCCCCTACTTGATTGAATTATTCAGCTAGATGAATTTAACTATGTCACATAAGAGGATGGGTGGGAAAAAAACCAACAAACCACACAGTTATGTCTATAAACATCAGTAAACATCCTAACAGAGATGCAGCTCACATCCATTTTCTAGCTACTCCAGCATATTTCATTTGAGCAATTTGCATAAATTGACTGGGCCAAAAAATGTTTTTGGGCAGTGTAAGGTACATTTCTCCTTTAAATATATATGGCTAATGCTAACTCAATGAATGCTTTCCTCCATAAATGAGGTCTTTATTCTTTCCATTTCCCTAAAAGAAACCAGAATTACAGCCGTCTTGTATCAACATTTTTCTTGTTTTCCATGTTATGGATATTTGTCTCGCCAGACTAGACAGACTGGGGCAAAATCAGTGGAGAACTTTAATCCAGCTAAATGGCTAACTTTAGTCCAGTTTAGTCCAGCTGCTCTCTGCCTTTTCTTGTCAACCACTGAGGACAAACTGAAAGGTTGAGAAAAAACATCCTATCTCCATGAATACTCGGAGAAAACTAAGAAGCAATCCTTCTCATCCAAGTGTTTTCTCATTGCAATATTTTAACTTTTAAATCCCATCCTCCTTTGTGCTTCTGCTTTTCAAAATTTCACTGATTAAGCCAAGATGTTCCAATATAGTCCCTGGATCAGTCATAATACACTTAGCCTTTTAGATTCTGGACAAAAATATGCCATTCATATTGCTTCTCATCTAAATAACCCCCTGAAAACAGCTTATTTCAATCTTCATTGCTGTGATCAAGCATGACAGACACTTTCTCTTCGACACACGACATTACAAAATTCCTTGTAAAGACTGTCTCTTTCTCAGCTCGCTGGTTTAAGCTGAATTAATTGTTGGGGTTTTATTCCACCTGGCATTGTAGCCTTTTCTTTCCTCGTTCTCTTTATTGCAACAATGTTTACAAGCCACCAAGGACAAGCATTAATAGAGTAGAGGGTTTTTTTAACAGTAGTAATATAAACCAAGATCAGAGCACATTTAATTGCATTCTCAGGAAGAGAGATCCTGGAAGATCTGCAAAGCCATGACATAACAGCATTACACCTCCAAAACTACATCACCAAAAACAAAAAGCAAGCTTCTTTCTATTGACTATAATGTATCAGATGCACCATAAACCCGCTAAGAAAGAAATTATGAAAAAAAAATCAAGATTTATCTGCTACGAATAGTTATGATGATGAGATGGATATGCAGAAAGTTGAGATCTATTTTAAACCTCAGTAATTACAAAGTAGTTTTTAAAAACACTCAAAGGAAAGGATCAGCTTTTTTCAGAAAATATGAAACACAAAAATACTTTTTCTAGAGTGGTGTGAGAAGAATACGGCTTGTTTTCTTACAGTCTGCCTCTAAACTCAAAAACTCTCCCAGGTAACATACGCCAATCCATTCTAAATGGTTAGCTAGTGAACCAGATATATTTAATGAGAAGATATTAGTTCTGAGTATCCACTAAAATTTGAAAATTGAAAATATCATTATGGGTAACTGCAAAAGACAAAGCCACCTGAGCACCAATATAGAACACAACAGTGGCTAGGAATGTAAGTAAAAGAGAATTTGGAATTATGCATCTACAAACCCAAGTTCAAATATAAACTGGATTGAAGGACAACAAGAGACAATTTGTCACAGTTTCAGTCCTGGTGGAAAGTGGACATTTATTAAAATCTTCATAATGTGCATCACTGACTATCTTACCTGAAGCCTCAGGAAGGAGACCTGAGACTGAAAAGGTCTGAGAAAAGATAAAATGAATCTTTTAAAATGTTTCCTGCAGAGACTGAGCACAATGGCAGGGCAATGCACTCAGCTATACAAGTTTTGTGGGCAATACTAAAAATAATTTAAGAACAACTGCAGCAGAGCTGACTTTCCATTGTATATATTTTGATGCTAATCTTATGTAATACATTTGGTGCTGATCAGCATTACAAAGATCAGTGCTCTAAAAATATCTGAACATGACAGATAGATAGATAGTCTTCAGCCTGTATCTCCATCCATTATATTCACTAAAATAGAATATTAAATTCCAGAAGGGCTTGGTTGCACTGGCATGCAAAAAGGTGCCATCTGAGTTGGCTCAAAGAAATACTTGGCTACTTAACGGAAGGGCTGAACACTGAAGAGTTAATATCCAAGAGTTTTCTTGCATCCATCCAGCAGTATTTTAAGTTGCCAATTAGCCACCATGCCATGGGCAACTGTATTCTTTTCAAGGTCTAGAACTCTGGTAGAAACACCAAATGCTATTTGAAAATAAGTCAAGTACAGCTGACAAGAATGCAGATAGAAAAATATGTTGTAGAAAGCACATATTTTGAAGTTCTGGCAATCTAAGAAAATCTTAAGACCAAAAGCAATAAGAAGAAAATCACATCTCCTAACTTTTGCCTTAGAGATTTATTTACAGCAGGAGGAAGTATGAATTCCAGATGCAAGAAAAAAATTACTCCAATCTGTCAGCATTTTAAGCTTCCTCTTGAACAGATTTTGCATCTCGCTTTTGTTCAGTCTCAGTCACATATTGGCCTACACCCAGAGCTGTAAATTAAAGGGTGCCAGGAAAGGTGCCTGGATGTGGCACGTGACTGCACCACCACTCTGGTGGTGTAGTTTGTGTCTGCCTCAATCATGTAAGCACACTCATTAGCAAGTTCTTGGCCTGGGCCAACAGCTCCCTTGCCCAGCCTCCAGCTGCAGCTCAGGAGAGGCAGCCCTGCAGACACCATGGCCAGGAGGGCTCTGGCAGGCAGGCACTGCTCTGGGCAAGGGGAGCCCTCCCCAGCCAGGAGGCACTGCCTGGCCCCACTGCCCTCGGTGCCCAGGGGTGCCTCCAGGAACCTTCCACTCCCGGGCACAAACATCAGTGTTACCCTCCCAGCTCAAAGAGATGTTCACAGCTGGGATGGCAGCTTAATCCTGAGTGTCTGTCACAAACCCTTACTGACCCTATGCTCCCAAGTGAGAGTGGCAGACACTGACACAAACACCAGGGTGACAGCGTGGAGCAATTCAGCAGACAGCCCTTCTGCAGCAACAACAAACACATCTTGCTGATCCTTGAAGTGAGGCCAACACCAATCGGAAAAAACCTTGATAATACAAATTTGCCTTCACACAGATGAGACCAAGCTCATTTACTTACTTATATTTACTGTTCTAAGGATAGTCAAGTGTTTTCAACATCCATACTGTCTTTGAAAAACAAACCCAGACCATCTGGGGACAAGAAGTCAGTGACTGGGATATGCATGTATATAGTGTTTGCCTCTGAAGAAGGGATGACACAACAATAAATTGGTATGCTTTTCTACTTCTGCTTTTTTTTGGTATTTACTTTCTTAAACTATAATGCATTAAAAGAAAATCTGTCATCAAGCACATGCTTCTAATCATTATGACAGATAATAATACTTTACAATAACATTGTCCTAGTTACACAATCTAGTACCAGTTAATTGAAAAGTAGATCTTAGTAAACCCTCAGAAGTTTAGAAAACGTATATTAATTTTAATCACGAATTTTTATGTCAGAGTCACTTTACACTTGAACATTAAGCCAGTTAAATATTCAGAATTGTTTCACAACATCTGAAATTCAGTTTCACCGTTGTATTCAAAACCAAGATCAGGCTAAATCAAAGCTTCCCACTTACTTCCCAAGAAATCTTTTGTGCCAACATATTACTGCTCATATTACTGCTCCAGTGCTCTGCAACTGATGCACATCCTAGAACCATGCATAACATTACATAACTCAAATATTTACTTAAGTAAATATAAATAAATCTCGATATACTACTGAGATCCAGGACAGTGAGAAAGAGGCTGCCTACTCTATATCACAGATATCATCAGCTGATGCTGACTTTTCCCTCAAAACAATCCAGAATCTTAAGATGTCATTAACCCAAATGTTCCACACAAATATTCTTATGTCTGAAATGTACAGTCATCTATCACTTTTGGGATCAGAATTACAAATTTTCTCTCATTTTGTCTCCTGGCATGTCCAGTAGCAGAGGTCACCAATAGGTGATTCAATGCCCTGCTCTTTGAGGATATGTGACAACTATTTGAACCTTGGTGCAGTGACTAATTTTTGAGACACTTATGTATTCTCTTTAAACTCAAAATTTGCTTCTCTTCCTGGGTTTTTAGCATTTTAACTTTGAAATACGTAAAACACACCATACATTGTTTTATGTTTTCTTAAGAAGACTGGGGAAGAATTCTTCAGAATGCCAGGAAGGACTGTGCTTTCTGCAAAAACTTCCAAGTGGCAAAAGTGATAATCACAAACACCACAACCACTGCCCAGGTTAAAATCCTGATGAGAAGCCAAGCCTCTACCACGAGCTATAAAGGACAGTTTAGTAGCTGAGGGCAAAGGTTAGTAGCTCTCCCAGAGCACTGTCCTCAGCCTGTATTTTGAACCTCTGCCTCATTCATCTGCTTTTGTGATATATGTGGCATCAGTTCAACCACACTGAGTTAAGAGAATTTTAAAATTTATTCAAATTCTCTACTTCCTTCCTCCCTCATTACACCCACTCTCCATCTCCACATTTTGAGGGCTTCCTCTCCATGATTGCTTACAAGTCTGACAGCAGGAAAGATCTCCATTATATCATCTGCCTGCAGCCTCTTGTCTGCTGGAAAGATCCCTTTATTTAGATAAACTTATTACTCCATAAAATACAATATTCCATATTTAGGAAATACTCCAACTATAGGCAATCACAGCTCCCACCAATTTTAGCCTTTTCTACCCCAACCTTAGAATAAAATCTGCCTAGTTTAGTATGGCCATGCAGGTTCTTGCTTTGTCTGTACATCAAGCAGACATGAACTTTGTTTGTGCTCCAGGCTGAGGGAGTGTTGTGTTCAGCAAGGTGCCACAGCTGAACTGGTCAGCATGGACTGGAGTGGAGCTAAAATGTGCTCTGCCATCTGGCAACACAGTAGAGTGAGTTTGTGTCTGCCTCAATCATGTAAGCACACAATATCCTTATATAGAAATGTTTTTAAGACAGCTTAATCCACCAGAATTTACCAGCATAATCGCCCCCACCTGCTCTGAAAAGTAAGTGGGCAATCTCATTTTTACAATGCTGCCTCTGCAAATGACTCTTTGCTTGTTTATTGGCCAAAGGATAACATTGTCTCTGATGATGCCTCTAGTGATGCCCTGTGGTGGGAGGAGTTCAGAAGACACAGCCTCCATCAGACCAGGCAGGAAGCATTGCTCTGGGACTCTGATCAAAATTCATAAAGATAGTCTGACAGGATGACTGTAACTCTAGGGTGGAAACTGGTAGAGGTCTCCAGGTTCACAAAGTAGGAGAATCACACCTTCTCTAAACAACTGCATTTTCATGTTCACAGCACAACACATTTCATCTATGTGCACTTGGTGGGTGTGTTAGTGTATTTCAATCCACCCACATGACAAGCTGAATAGAAACAGCACAAAAGTAAGAGAACATGCAGTACTTACATTCAGGTAACTGAAATCATCACTCTGAAACCAGAAAGAATGCACCAAAAGCCCCAACAACAAATATTGTTTCCACCAGTCCTGTGCTGGGAAGGGAATAGACTAGAGAACTAAAGAGTGCTCTTCCATCTTCAGTCTATATGGACAATGGATCTTACAATTTATTTTTCTCTTGTTGGCAAAATTACATATCTTGTAAACTTCCAGAGCTGTTAACCCTCAATGTTTCATGATTTCTCTATCAACAGCAAACAAAAATATAGTGATTGCAAAGGTGCAACAAAGAGATTTTTAATTATAAGAGAAAACACAACATTTCAAGTACATTCAAAATTCAGCTCAGTAAATGACAAAATTACAGGTAATCAACTCGGGAAACAGTTTTGTTTCACTTTCAATCACTAAACTACCATTTTTAAATTTTTCTATAAATAAATTAAAAATCTGATATAAAATAGCATATTAACAAAACCAAACATGAGTTCTAAAGACTGCAATCAAGGAGGCATCTTTTCCAAAAATTAATAGACCAAGTCTGTTCCCTTATTATGGAAGATTACTGCAGAGTATTACTCTAGAGCAGTGGTCATTGAAATGAGGCACATGCACCACAAGGATTGGCAAAACAAAATGGGGTGCATGACAAAAATATCAACAGTATATTATCAACTTCAACAGTATTATCAACTTATTATCAACTTCAACAGTACATGTATGAAAGTTATAAATAAACAAGCATATATATCATGAGGGTGCATGTTCCAAAAGTTTATACTGATAGGAATGGATAACCAAAAATGTTAAGATCACTGCACTAAAGGATCCTGTCAGACAATTACTACTGCCATGTCAAAGGCATGTAATAAAGAGTCCGGTGAGTTCTACATTCTCATTTACATTTTTCAACTATCAGTTAAACAAATGGGTAAAAATATCTCTAGGAAGCAGATTTATGAGCTCCTATCTTTTGTTAAGGAGCATGAATTCTCATAAACACCCTAAATGACTCAACTTTTTTGTTTGTTTTCAGGAAATACAACTTATTGCCTTCTCACAAATATCTTCCCCTCACTGTACGTATTGTTAAGTATTTGATGAAAGAGCTAATTTTTCCTGATGTGGCCAGTTAAACAAGAGCACAACACATGATATGCATCAATCAAGACAGATGATTAAAGGTATTTGCAAATGGGAATGGATGACTCCTCTGGAACTGAACAGAGGAGAAAAGTTAGGGCTCTTTCTCATCTAGGCTACCTCACTTGCAAGAAAAAGTGGCCAGTGAACAAAATCTGGCTCAGTAAACAGACCTTTTGTTAAAATCTATGCACTAGATTACAAGGTGCAAATGCAGAAGAGGAAAATTTTGTTCAGATGTTCAGATTTGTTAATATCTTTTCCAATCTGGAATGAGAAGGATGTGGAAATGGTGACTAAACAGAAATCTGGTGGTGTCTGTAATCATTATGAAGACGTCTGGCCTCTCTGTTTTAAGGAAAATGTGAATAAGAAGAAACAAAGTTATAATGGCACAGAGAAAATATACCAAGCACACTTTCTCAGCACCACAAAACGCAGGGTGGGTGGTGAAGATGAAAGCTAATACTCTTAAATTAACAGAAATATTTTTTAAATCTAGGTCAATGTCTAATTAGCCCTTCAAACTCTGGATAGTAAGAACATCTGTAATTACTCTGAGTGAAATTAGGACAATAATTCTGAATGCTGCACGGCATACACCAACCACACCAAGCATTAGCAAGGGATTGACTAAAGATTCACCCAACAGCAGAATGTATCGACATACTGCTGCTTCCAGACATGATCATCTTCTCTGAACTGGTTCATAAAAGAACAGGTCTCAGGTGCAGCAAATTCTTGATGTGGGGAAAGTTGAAAAGGGTACAAAGGCACAAGTAACATAAACAAATGTTTAGGATTTACAGGAAGAGGCTGTGTTTTCTTAGTAATTTTTGCTTAAGGACTGCATGTACAGACTGACAGATGCTGCTTTTTGCTCAAAGGTAAAACCTTTGAAATCTTGACTAACATTTTTCTTGTTATTTGTCTATTTAAGGATATTTGGAGAAACAGCCACAAAATCTCAGTGAATTCCTTGTTTTGTGAAACTGAGTAAATAAAAACCCTGACATCAACATCAGAATGTCTCAACCTTTTTAGAACTGCACATTTCAATTTTTCACCTTTCAAATCTACCTGCAATATTACAACATTTAAAAAAATATGAATTAATTAATTTTTAAAGTCTCCTTCCCCCATCTTCCTTCACTGAGAATTCTGAGATGGTTTTGTTTACTTTTAATTTGGAAGAGAACTCAATTTCAAGTTCCTCCAGGAAATTAAATGTCCATCTCTAGCACTGCTCTGCTCTAGCTATCAGACACGAAGCATCTGAGCGGATATGTTCCATGGCCCCTTCTCAGCTTTGGAGAGAAGGACTATTGTTGACTCCAAGCTATTGTTGGAGGCTGGATGGCAAGATTGAATTAAGATTGCATTCTTGGCTAAACCACTAAAACATAATGAACAGTGCTGTCTAACATAGCTCCTATTCTACATGTGGTGCACATTCCAGGCTCAATCTGTCTGCCCAAAAATAGGCACCAAAAAAAGGCTGAGTTTTTCCAGATTATATCCAGAGGGCTGGCAAGCACAGCACAGGACAAGTGGGAGAGCCATGCCCTGCTGGAGAAGCAGCTGGAGGCTAGGAATGATTTTTCAGCACTTCAAAGATGACTCTGACACTTATATCTTGGCAACTGTGCTGAGCACTTCTGGCTTTTAAATTTGTAACACATATCAGCAAGGAAAGAAAGAAGTTTTTAAAAAAGGGTAGCTGTACAATATTATTTTACAATTTGTAGGTATGTGCTTCAAGGACACTGATGTTCATCCTGCCAGCTTGGCTAATCCCTTCACTTAGCTTTTTAGTGTTTCAAGTTCGCATTTTGAGTTGTCAAAATCAAGAAGTTTAAGGGCTCACATTCCCTCTTTCCTTCTACATTCTTTTACTTTAAGGTTAGCTAACACAAAGCCAAAAATCATATACTTATCAGCTTATTTCTAAGTATCTTGGTTTTTTCAGGGTTTCTTATGAATTTTCCAGCTGTCTGATCACAAAAAGATGTTCACTTCCAAAGAATCCACTGGCCAGACTCTAACAGAGACGAAGAGCACAACCCTGATACTTTCACAGTTACAGCTGAAAGGTCTTTTTTTCCAGTTGAATGCTACTATTTGACACGACACTCCACTCCACGACACATAGACACCAATGTATTTTCTTTACCTATGATGACACTCACAACCTACTAAAAATGCTCATTTCTGTCACAAGCAAATTTCATTCTGAAAATATGAAGCCATGATTACCATGAAGCCGGGTATCTTTAAAAGCAGACTCAACTTAAGCACCATGATTTACATAGCTAAGAAAATAATGCTAACATTTGTTTTTATTTTAAAGTTTAAATTATTCTTTATGGCCTTCTTCACTGCTTCACCTACGTTCCTTTTCCATACACCAAGTCAGCAAACTTCCAAGACGATTCATCACAAAGACAAGGTAAACAAAGTATGGTTTACTGAATTTCAATTTTTTCAAAGCTATTCCAAGATGGAAGAAATGTAAAAGGCAAACCAAACTAACTAAATTACTGCAATGTTTTGTAGCCAATTGGTACAAAAAATATTAGCAAGCATCTTTCTTTAAATAAAACATATAGTAAATGAATGTTACTGGAATCTGAGTCTGCTGTCAGAATTAATGTTGTTTATTAAGTGAACATCTTGTTTACAAATACAAGTAGTTAGTCATTTCTGGTGGGTCTGCATATTGCAAAAATTTTTTTCAACTCCTCATAAAAAAACTATTATAATTTCAGCAACAGCCCTTAGGAGAAAATTGTTCATCTAATTTTATTTTTTGTATGATGACAACATTGACTGTAATCTCCATAGGCTTTTTGGAGGCTCTTACCAAAAGGATAAGGCTTTGGGGATCCCTCTCCTTTTCAGGTTAACACTAGATACCACTGCATGGTAAATGATTTGAAATATATGACAAATAGAAACAAATCACAGGCCAGTTAAATATATGTCAAATAATACATATATGGAAAAAATACCCAAAATTTCTTGCAAGTAGTGAAAAATTGTATTTGAATAGTCTAAATTTTAATACCATAAAGACGCTGTATCATGTAACTGATGTAGTATCAAATGTTGGTTAATAAAGAACTGAATTTAACAGTCTTGATTTTGTTTAATGACAGCTACAATTTTGAGGTTTTAAAAATTAATATGGCAAATTCAATTTGGAGTTATACAGATAAATTTTACTGCTATCAATAGGCTGGCTTTGTCTAAAGGCAGAATTTAATTGATCATGTTCATAAATACAATGGAAAGCTAATTGGAAGGTTTTGTCTATCTAGATTGCTTAACTTTTATGTTCTAAATCTACAAAAGCCAGAACCCTGCGCATGAAAAAACATTGCTATTTAGAAATTTAAAGTTACTTACAAGCTGCTCTGATTTTACACCAAAAAGCTGAATGGTCTTCGCCACATTTTTAGCCACAGCTAAACTCAGGTCTGGATCAACAGCAGCCACATTTAGCTCACTGGAAGCAAAGATTACAAATCTTAATTAACAACTGAACAGTGCTGTATTGAAAGCTGTACTGGATCGATAAAGAATTAACTATGAATACACAGTTACGTGGCACGTCAATTCAGAGAGAGTAACGCATACAACCAAGTCTTTCCACACACCGCAATTCAGTTTACAATTTAACAAGTCATTTGGGAATTTTATGTGCCGTGTTCCTATTCTAGTAGAAATGAGCAAAGTTTAGGAATGACACTTCAGTATGAAATCACTATTAGTAAGCCATTCAAAAATATTGACAGCAATTAACTACATTCAAGCTTTGGCAGCAGCCTTCAAACATTACAGGTGAATACACAGTCATTCAACTCTGGAATTACATGAGCTGTGCAGAAATACCCAGGGGATGCCTTAGCTTGACACAACTAATAAGCTGTGTTTTAGGCAATCCTTTATAGTAAAAGAGGTCCCCAAGGAATGACAGGGAACAAATGAAGAAGGAAAAGATTTCTAAATCGCTTCCAGTATTTTTTTGTTCATTAACGTCCCCAGATCTCCATCAGCAGGGGCTGCATTCAAAACTGCTCTGCTGAAGACAGGCAAGCACAAGAACCATCATGTTGCTAATGGTGAGTTTAACCTCTCTCAAGAGCTGGAGAATCATTAGGCACTCCAACTTGGAAAAATCTTCTCTGAGAACCTTCTAGGGCCCCAAACATCATAAGCTAAAGGTCACTCTAAAAGATTCAGTTGACATTTTGTAATTTTCATGTTGTTTTCCTTTCTCTTTTGCAAGGACCAAAATATTATCAGTCACCACACCAACAGACACATTTTGAGCATCTGTAACTCCCAGTTACAAGTACTGTGTTAATATTTAATATTTTATGCACACACACACATAATGTGAATACTGCCCATCTTTTTTCAGACTTTATTAAACAGAGTAGTCGTTACCAAAACCTTATAAGGGAAAATGCACCACTGGTAATTTAGATATCTCATTCTACAAATTCTACCTGGAATAGTCATCTTTACTTATCATCTTGCTGTTTTACTCTAACAAAGTATTTACATCAGGTATTATCACTTCCAGCCAAGCAACTTCCCTTTGATACAGTCAGGATAATTAAGATACCAGACATTAACAGTATGTGTAAAGTTTCTCTTCCTGATCTTTTATAAGCTTAAACATTAAAACTTATGTTAAAATTTCATTTATTCCAGAAAAACAAAATACAGAAAATATATAATAAAATATATTTATTATAAATAATAATAAAGAGGTGCAGCCTCACACTGAACACCATGTCTAGTTCTAGGTCCCACAATTTAGGAAGAATGTGGTGTCATCTGAATGTGTCCAGAGGAGGGCAACAGATCCGGTGAAAGGACTGGAAGGAATGTCCTGTGAGGGACAGTGAAGGGTGTGGGTTTGTCAAGTTTGGAGAAAAGGAGGGGTAGCCTCATTGCCCTCTACAGCTTCCTAAGCAGGGAAGTGGAGAAGGAGGTGCTGAGCACTCTCCCCCAGGATCCAGTCAGAGGAGGTGTGGGAATGGTTCAAAGCTGCATGAGGTGAGGTTCCAACTCGGCATCAAGGAATCCCTTCCTTAACAAGAGGGTGGTCAAACCCTGGAACAGGCTTCTTAGAGAGGTGGTCAATGCCCCAAGCCTGTCAGTATCTAAGAGGCATTTGGACAATGCCCTTAACATGTTTTAGCTTTTGGCCAGCTCTGAAGCGTTCATGCAGTTGGACCAGATTTATCATTGTAGGTCCCCTCCAACCAAAATATTCTGTTCTATTGTGCATTACTCTATTTTATCCCATCCTATCCTATCCTAAACTCTGACTTGATATTGCATTAATCTACTTTATAATTAAAGAGTAATCAACCTTTTACTGCTAAGGAAGTCTCCTTTCTAAAACTCTAAGTTATGACAAAATACATGTTGAGTATTTCCAATATACATTTCCAATGCCTTACACGTGCATACCTGGCTATAGTTTTAATGATGCTGTCAAGCTCGTCAGAAGAGGGAGGATTCCGACCTCCAGGAGGAAAGACAAGATTGATGGGGTCAAACAGTCGAGACAAGGATTTTGACAAATAGGCAGCTTCATATTGTTGCAGTGAATCTTTCAAGGCCTTTTCTGGACTTTGCACATAAGAAAAAGTTACTGCACTTTAAATTAAAATACACAATAGCATTAAATCTTTCCAGACATACAAACTTTGCAATACTGAACCTGTTTTTCCATTCTGCTTTTTAAATATATGCACATGAAAAACATTTTTCTGATAAGTTTCCCACTGACTGCTCGAGAACATATTTAAGTCAATACAATTCTCTTATAAAATATTCATTTTATCTTACATAAGTCTAGAAGTCATAATAGGCTTGATAAGCCTGTTTCAGTTTGATCTTTCTGATATCACTTAGATGATGTTTATTCTATGATGTATAAACTAAAAACTGTGAATCATAACAACTGAGCATTTGTCACACTCAAATGATTGCAGTGTCATCAGGAGAAAGCTAGTGTTGTAATCACAATACATACAAAACTGAATTTTCACCATTTTCCTATTTTTTTCACACAAAGAGACAAAAAGATAGGACTTGTTCAAAAGTCAGAGACTTTGTGAAAGACAAGACAATGCAACACTGTTAGATATATAGCTTAATGAAAAGCCTAGAGCTCTAAAGTAGCATTAGAGCAGTAACTGCAAGAGGGGGAAAAAGGATTTCAAATTCTCCTGCAGTGGCAATTTGAGTAACAGTGAGTTTCAAAAAATATTTGGTTTTTTTACAGGGTGCAAAGATTTATATTTTATAATCACACATTTCATAATACATACTCATAATCTTCATTTTTTTGCATGAATATGTCCTGTGCATCTTCTTCCATTTGTTGTAGTTCAGCAAAAAGATCAGTAGTTCCACTTGTGTTAAAATTCCTCTGAATATTTTGACTATACTGCTGGAGGCGCTTCCACAAGTCATTATAAAGCCTCAATAATTTAGGGTATTCTCCTTCAAATGCTTGTTTCAAAAACATAGAGGCTGTAAAATAAAGCAGTAAGCAACACACGATGCTAAGTTCAAACTAATATTTTTATTCCTATAAACAACCTCTATCTTTGCATTTATATCAATGTTACACAATGTTATCCTAGGTTTAATATGAATAATGTAATATTTGTAATTCATTTCAAAGTGACATAACCATAACATTAAATGCACTTGACAAAGGATGCAAAGCACCAATATAAAACCCAAAACTGGAAGATTAGATATGAAAAAATTACTTTGTTTTGTACAATAAATGTTTGGTATCAAACTTAATTATTATTATAATTCATTTAAGGCCAAAGGGTAATTGGAACTCTCTAAATCTAGAGATTTGCTAACAATATCTTGATGGAAGTGTGAGGCTGTGCAACTTTGAAGATAACAATTTAAAACAGACAAAGATAACTCCTATGAACCAAAGTCTTCAGAAATGTTATGAGGGAAGCATATGCTTTTATGCACACTTCTTAAAACAAGGTACTTAATATGCAATTCCTAAACTTATCAAAGAATGACAAAAGCCAGCAGAAAAAGCAGCATTATTTTCAGCCTTGAAAGGCTTGCCACAAGTAACAGGAAATGAAACAAATGTACAACTGCTTTAGCAACTGTTAATCTTGATCTAACATCTCTCATACTCGAGATTTCCCATTACATTAGGAGATTAATACTGTTCCATTCATTCATAGGTTTTTCAGGTTCCAGACATCTGCCCCATTTCACCCAGCCTTGCTTTCAACTCCAATATATAATTTTGAATACTGGAGGATTCACATTTATTATCAAACACAGAGTTATTTTAGGTCATGAAGCTATGTTTACAAAGACTGTCCCAACCTGACACAAGAAGATCATTATCGAATATCAAACCTTTTAAACTGTAATAAATTTCTATTTTTACACTATTTTTCTGATATCTTGTCTTCCTCTGATCTATATGATCCAGAACCTGACTGATGTGAGTACATTCAGTCACCAGAAATTTATGTTAAAAATGAACATTTTTATTTAGATGCCTCACTGAAATGAAAAAATCTGTCTCCCCAAAACTCAGCTGTAGCAAGATAAAAACATTCACATCAAACCCCCTCATAAATCTTAATATGAAATACATTATTAAAAACCGTAAGTAATAAAATAGTTTAGAATAGCTGTTAGAAAAAGTACAGCTGCCAAAATGTACAAGTTCCCTCAGTTCTGCAGTGTTGGTTGGTCCTGTTAACTGATGTCACAAATTTACAATCCTCAATGAGAACACTGAGAACAGGCAGCACATGTTCAGTGTGAGCACTGGAGGCTCAGGGTATGTACATGCTACCCTTAAAGCAATGCATAAGACAAACAGTAAAATTAATATGTTTTAACACAAGATGCATACATTTTCTTTTGGGATCATCTAGTTACTTAGCAACCACTGAGTATGAATCCAGCAGCTAGTTCCTCAAAATTATATTGCTGCTATAAAGCCTGGAAGGACCAAATTGTGAAGGGCCAGTACAATAGCTGAGATCACAAAGATAAATGTACATCTTATGCCCTTCACCTCTATGTGCAAAAGATTAAATTTAAACGCTCTATGCAAACGTGAAAGGCATATTTATGAAAGTACCAAACTCATCTATGATCCAACTGCATGCTGCATTAGCACGTTCTGGTAACAGAACTGTCTTATGTTAACACATGATTTATATTTAATATTCCTGGATTGTATTAGCTATTTACATATTACACATGTAGAGAAAATTGTGTAAAGTCAGAACACCAGCTGTTCATCTGTATTTATATAAAACAATTTTGAAGTAACTAAAATCCTGTTTATAATGGAATCCAAAGAACGACTGAAATCTGATTTTTACAACCAATCGGTGTTTAACAAGACTAAGAATTTATCTTTAAAATCAAATTATTAATTTTGAATTTGGCAAACTCACCTGCTTCAGGGAGTATAATGTACCATTCCAAACATTTTTACCTCCACTCACAGTTAGAAAAATACTTTTCGTTATCAGACAACAACTACTTCATGAAACAGAAAATATTTCTTTCTGAAAACTCAACCATAGTTTAAGAGGATCCTGTCTGGTTACAAACCCAGAAGTTTTAAACACACAAACTTTGTGCTATAGTTCTGGTAGAGGAGATACCAAGCAAAGGACTTACTGAAAAGTGAGATTCAAAATAATTACAGAACACAAATCATTTATACTGAATACTTACAGTCTGTTGCTGACTGAAATTGAGAGGAAAGTGTCTGGGTTACTGCAGTCCAAAATTTGTACAAAATATCAGACTGGCCATCCTAAGAGCAAGGGACAAAAGGAATACAAGTTTCAAAACATGCTCTTTCCAAGGAATATCAAGCAATGCAAATGCTTCCAGTCAAAGCTGCTCCTCAACACTGAAAATAAAAACAAAATAAGTGAAATCTGAGAAGTTTTCCTCAGGTTTAGAGCTAGAAAAACTATTGGAGAAAACAAAAGAAAAGCTTCAGTCTTGTCTCAAATTAAATATTTTCCTTCAAGTCTGAGCAGAAATCTTCCAGCTCTCAAGGGGTGAGTGCAGCCTGAAGCAGCACACCTCAGGAGATGTGTTAGAAAATCTCCCTGCACTGCAGTGACCTTCCCATTCCGTGGGAGTTCTCGTGCTGGCTACACCACAGCAATTATTCACTGCTGTTACAATGCGCTGGCAAACTCCAACCAGGCACCAAACCACTGCACACAGAGCAGCTCTGCTTCCCAAAAACACAAACCACACAAAAATTCAGTGAACCTCACAGCTGACCCTTCCCTGCCTGTGCCAACAGGGCTTGCAGTCAGAAGTGGAAACGAGGGAGCACACCAAAAGGAATGTGCAGGGGCAGGCTGCTTCCCTACTGCCCCCAACATCTGGCACTTGGGGTCAAGCATTAAAGTGTGATTTTTGATCCCTCTCTGTTTGAGGTAGAAAATAAAATTCCACGAGATGAGGATGGGTATCCTGTCCTGCCTGCCTGTTAAGATACTTGTTCAGTGTTGTCATGGGAAGAGAAAACCCACTCTGAACAGAAGGGTTTTCTTCCTTGCATGGTGTACACGTCATCCCTTGACCCTACGGCCGCATTAACCAGTTTGACCAGATCACTATAGGAATGATAATCAGAAAAGAAAAAACATGTCAGTTTCACTTCTGCACTGCCCAGCAGTATCACAAAAAGGTGGAGATAATATATTATATTTAAATGTCTCGCTACTCCAAAATGAATTACTACTTCTTAAGATGATAAAGGAAAAAAAAATGGTCTCTTTTCACTAGCAGTGGCAATAATGGGCAAACCAGCTAATGTCTTTACAATGTCATTCATTAACAAGTACCACTGCATCCCTCTTGAAGATCTGTTCATTGAAAAACTGCAAGTTCAAGCACAAGTTTCAGTTAAAAAAAAATAATCTTAAAGAATGAATATAAATTCTGAAAATCAGTCAAAGGTATAGTGACACATCTAAAAGTAATGATAAAAACTAGGATTATCGTCACAAACTCTGCAATTAGATGAGGAATGAATCCAACTCTACTCCTTATCTCTAAAGAGAAAGAAAGGTAAAGTTTATGGGCCATGTATTAAGAAATGACAGAACATCTTTTATGCTCTTGTACTCATAAAATGTATGATAATTAACACTGAATGCTAAAATAAACTGGGATTACGGAACTTCATTTTTGACTGCTTGAGGACAATGACAGATTTAGAAACTGAAGTAATTTATTTTATAGTTATGTTTGTATTTTCTGTAAAATTGTACTTGACTTTCATAAATGGGCAAAGTAAAATCAGAATATCAGAAAATTATTCAGAAGGTTCACTGCATAAAATCTCTTTTCTTTGATAAACTTATTTTGATAGCATAAACGTGAATGACTTAATTCTTTATTTCACAGTTTCAAATTTAGAGCATGAAGACTACTATAAAACAAATGGCCTTTCACATCAAATGTAAATTAATTGGCTTCCATATTCTCTATCCCAGCCTGGAACAATGGTTGCCTATTGAGCATGGTAACTCATTCAAATTCTAAATAATCTAATGGAGGTGGAAAAATAGTTAGAGAGCACTTTCAAACTCTTTTTTTTTTTCATTCCTGTAATTACCATCTACATCTCTATCACTGTCTCAGCAGAAAACACAGTGATTAAGGGCCCAGAAAACAAATATGCATGTACTCTTCCCCATCAACATTCCTATCTTAATTGTCAGATTCAACATGGTGACAAGTAACAGTAACATGGGATGACACTTTATTGTTGTGGAAATATGCCACTTTTCCATGTGTCTCTATAGACATATATAATATAAGGTCAGACATGCATACATATGTTCTCGTGCACACATTTGCATATGTAGCCACAGCCATACAAATCAGCCTCTGCTCATTAGCTTGTGTCTTCTGACCTGAGTGAATGGTGTACATTAAATATATCAGAATTTTGTAGGGAAGAAGGCCCTCATGGCTCAGCTAGCCAACTGTATTATGTATGAGGAGAGACAGAAGGGAAAAGCTTCATGAAAAAGTCAGATAACATTTCCTACTGACTGACTACTCAGTCAAAAATGTTTAGGGGAAAAAACAAATGCCCTGTTTTCTAACTAACTAAAATCACTATCTACAGAGTGCTGGCTGCTTGTATAGCATGTGACATGAGATTTCAGCTTGTCCAGTGCTGAGATGCAGTCCCTCTGAAATATAGCTGCTGATTAATAGCACAGAGAAGACCATGTAAGAGTTTGTGGCAGGAACTAGAGAATACTGTTGCCTACGCATACACCAGGGGGTATTTAAGTGGGTGGACTGTAGCTACCAAAACTGGAATACAGCAAGGCATTAGCATTAGATACTCCAGAGGGAGTAAAAAAGTGCCATATGAAACCATGAGCATCCAGAAACAATTTAATTTGTTTAAACCTGTAATTTCTTTTGTTTACACATTATTTCCATACATCACTTTTGAAGGTACATGAGTTTCTCACTGCTTTTTTTTTTTTAATTATGTATTCTAATAAGGATTAGATTTATTAGATTTATGAGAATTATAATTTAACTGCTTAAAATGTAGCATGCAATTCCATCTGACAATAATCAATACTAGAAAATTACAAGGAAAGGGTAGCAAAAGGAGTGCTTTTCTCCAGCAAGAAATTAATGGAATATCACTTGTACTGGACAACTTCTTCAAGGACTTTAAAAGATAGGCAGGGTGAAGCTTGAAAAGGCAGTTCTGCTTGCTTGAAATGTACACAGCAAATCTACTGGCTCATCTTAATGCAATGGAAAGTTTATAAGCCTTCCCTATGCTTCACGTATAGCATTGTGAGCAGCAAACCACAGTATCAGAAAGGCACTGCTCTTTTGGCCTTTTGCTTTCAGAAAAATGAAGTCAGCTAGCTAAAACTACCTTCTCATCTTCCCATCTGCAAATAATGAATACAGTCCTCCTCCAAACTTACACCAAATATCCTCAGTGGTAGACAATGTATGGGAGCATTGGGTACATCCACATTAGTGATTCAATGTGTAGATGGGGCTCTTTTTGGTCCAAATCTGTCTTGTGTCTAATACCTGTCTTGCAGAACACTCAGAAGTGTGCTAGCAGACTAACTTCCACTATTCAAGGAATACACTACCTCATAACTAGTCTAAAAAAACCCCCTTCTGCAATTAAATAGCTTTTTGCAGCATATCATCATATAGTTGTAAAATAATCCACAAGGATGTACTAATATTTCTATCAATTAATATTCTGAGACTTTAAATGAGGAATTTTCCATTTCTCTTGCTTCTGAAAATGAAATAGAATTGGAAGATGCTAAATTATTTACACCCCCTCCAAAATAAAAATGCTTGCTTTGAAATCTAGTCACAAGCAGATTAACATCTTGTGATACAATCCCTTGTAGCAGGAGCAGCTGACAAGATGAGTAATGAACTGCATCCGATTATCTTTTCAGCTCTGTAGCAATCATTTTCCAACAGCTTCCTATGCCATAACCAACAGCACTGGAAAAAGGTCACCGTTCTGTCACACTGTCCCCCCTCCCAGTGTATGTGTTTAACAACACAGAGAACACACAACCTTTGGAAGTTAAGAGGTGTTATTATCAGGCACAAAGTTGTTTCAGGTGCATATTGTGCACATATAAAGCCTATATAAAACATCCATACATAATTGAAAGTCTCCAGAAGTAAATGATTGCACTTTAGCATAAAATAAAATGTTATTTCCTCTTGTCATGCGATATGTTTTTCCTTCAACAAAAGAACCTTAACTGTAATTGATGGTATCTAAAACTCATGATAGGAAAGATTCAGGTTGATATATATATAATTTTCCCCAACATTAAATATTCCAAATTAAAACTATAAACATTAATTGCAAGCAATTTTAAGACTATAATGGCAAAACAGAACTTTCCTCCCAAACCAGATCCATTTAACTCAGCATTATAGAATGAATGGTACTGTCTGCTCGCAGCTTTATTTTGATCTCACAGCATAGAAAATCTGCACATAAATCATACTTTGTACCACTACAAAATGGAAAATCAGCCACAGAACTAGCCATTTTCTAATAAAAACCTGTTGTGAAAATGCTCCAATGCCTAAAGCAGACTTACATAAACTAATATCTACCAACCAAAACTGTAAATTAAAAATACTGTCACTATTGTTCCTGTGACCAGTGACCACTTTTTTCCCCAAAACTGAACAGCTGAGCAGGCACTGACATGATTTAGTAGCCCCTATGTAATTCCTTAGGCAGTGCAAGACAGTTTAGATCTGTCCTCCTCTTGTTAATTCTTTTTTTTCAGAAATGAATCTAACAACTGCCCAGTAACATATACTAGGGCAATCCTCTGTCAGTCTGACCTGCTGGAGAGCTGGCCACAATAAAGGAATGAAAGAAAAGATACTTTTGAAAGATGTATGGACTATTAGCACTTAGCTACTTTAAAATATGTTATTTCTAGGTAACCCACTTGCATCTGTGTAGAATAAAACAGAAAACCACAACAACCAGACTGTACTCCAGCCCAGCCACTGTAGTCTTCCCCCTTTTTCACACTATTTAAGAATTTGGTACACAGTCACACATACTATTCACATAGGAATTACTTGGTCATGAAAATTTTACCCATAAATCAGGGAAAATATGTCCAGCAGGCTAGACCACAAATGGTGATGTATTTTCTCAACGTGAAGCTCACTATATTGTCTATGTGAATGGGACAAAGTTTATCCTTATTAAAATCATAGACGGAGGTAGTTTGACTTCCATGGGATATATTACTTATGTGAAATTAAAAATGTGCTCAACTGCTTTGCTGAATCAGGGCCAGAAGCAGCAATCTGCTAAAAATATTTTCACTTTGTGTAACCATTTCTTTTCAACTATTACTATAAAATCACTATTGCCAATACTCGGCACAAAGAGTAACACTGTGCATTTCCCATAATAGAGCAGGTTTTAGATAAAACATCTACAGTTGTACCATAGAACCACAGAGTCACAGAATTAACTAGCTTGGAGAAGACCTTTGAGATCATCAAGTCCACCCTATGACCTAACACCACCTTGTCAACTAAACCATGGCACCAAGTGCCACATCCAGTCTTTTTTTTAAACACCTCCAGGGATGCTGACTCCACCGCTTCTAAGGGCAGCCCATTCCATTGGCCAATCACTCTTCCTGTGAAGAACTTTTTCCCAATGTCCATCCTAAATTTCTCCTGATGCAGCTTAATAACACTGCATAAGGCCAGTGCCAGGAGACATTTGGACAGTGTTAGTTCTTCCTGCTCTCTGTCCCAGGAACTCCATAAGGTTCCTCTCAGACCATTCCTCCATTCTCTTGAGGTCGCTCTTGATGGCAGCATGACTCTCTGGAGCATCAGCCACTACTCCCAGTTTTGTGTCATCACCAAACTTGCTGAGGGTACACTCTGGCCCATCATCCAGATCACTAATAAACTCTTAAAACAGAACTGGACCTTGTATTGACCCATTGTGGGGGTACACTACTGACCAGCTGCTAGACTTTGCACCACTGAGCACCACTTTCTGGGCCTGACCATTCAGCTGGGCCATTCATGATTAATCCCACATTGACAAAAAGCTCTCACAGTGCAACTGGGAGAGCCTGCAGACTCAATCACCTTCTATGCAATGACTGGTGGTAAGGAAAGGATTTAGATCAGTACTCTTTTACTGGTATGGGGGAGGAGGGATTTATACTTGTCTATTAATTTCTTTTCATTAGTCCTTTCATTTTTAGTGCATGGTATTACAGCACCTAAGCAGACTTGTTAATAGTGTGAAGCACCACTATTACTCAGATTGATGCATTGACTGCATAGATTTGAAATTTAGATTGGATGTTGCCTGCTCACAAGATTATAGAAGAAACTACAGACTGACACGATTCATGTGCTAAACCCCTTCTCACTCACATGAAAATGACTCGTTTTCCCAGTTCAAAAAACATAACCCATTTTCACTAACAACTCCTAGTAAGTTAATAAACCACTGAACAATAGTGGGCTGAGTACCAGTATCATCAAAGGATAGATATTAGAAGATCTGTAGTCACTGGTACTATAATAATAATGCTAAAGCCTGGAAAACTGATTTCAAGTCTCCTCAAACATAAAAACAGCTTACCTCATTTTAAAAACCCATATCAAACTACTAATTAACTTTGCTATTACTGAAATGAAATTAAATCTCTTTAGCTCTGTTCTTATTATAACTATTTAGTATCTGACATTAAATCTAAATTCAAGGAATGAGAATGAAAGTACCCCCCATCCTTCGGTATTAGACAAGAATGTAAGAAGATGCTGAAAAGACATATATTTATTTTTACAAGTGTCTCTATTTCCTCCACACTGTAAATTTAGAACTTAATGAGTATAATTTTCCATCTGTGAATTAACATATTTGTGTCTGTCTAAAATAGCTATTTTAACATTCAAATAATAAATCTGACCCACTGATTCTAAACTTGTTCCCCCTTCATGACAATCACTTCCAACTTCCCTGTAAAAATTTTGATACTTTGAGTAGAATGTGAAAAACATCTTTGTTGTGAAGCCTCTTTGAAATGTAAAACAATATGGTGAATATTAGCATGCAGCTAGTTGCTGCAGGCTCCTGAAATCAGGCTTTGCATACTAACATATACAGTGTTTTCTATCTGTAATCAAATGCTCCACCATGGAGAAATACAGGACTTGTGAATGTTGCTCCAAAACCAGAAGACATTTAAAGGACAGTCTAAATATTTTTTCCACCAATAAAGCAACAATGCAAATGATTTAACAATTTTGTATGACAAGATCTTATGGGACAGAAATAAGGAAATCTATTTGCACTATTTCTATAGCAACATAATTGCCAAATGTTAGACTGTGAACAAAAAGCCATCATCCTCAGTAGTGCAATGAATCAGTAAAGAAAAGACAAATTCTGAGAGTGTTCTCAATAACCCTTTTCTATATACTTAAAGTAGACAGGATTAAATTTCTTCAAATAAGAGTGAATTTAAATTTCTAATGTTGTTTGGATTATACATTACAGGTGCAGAGATGTCAATAAATGACACTGTGATTTTAAAAATGACCTTGATTTTTTTTTTTTTTTTGTTTTACTGCAGGGCACAGAATTTCATTACACTGGGTTGATCAGTTTATATCCAAGGTGTAATAGTTTCTAGACTTCTAGCAGTAGTGCAACATTTGAAAAAGATCTCTTTATGCAGGTGACAAAAGAAACAAAAGCTGGTTTGCTTTTTTTCTCAAAAACCTTAACTAGAAAATAAAGTTAAGACTGTGCATTTCATAGAATATTGGAATTCTTAAGTGATTCCTCAAAAAAAACTAATTTGTAAGGAAAAAAAATACCTAGATATTAAACAGTGCCCTATATCTTCCAAACTACTTAAAACATTAATTAATCCTTCCATATTCCTGCAAGATATGCATCAACTGGAAATAAATGAACTTAGTATTCAAGAGCCAGTAACTACCCCAGGGATTTGACAGCTTTCTTCTACCCAGAGAAGTGATTTAGTATGTACAGCTTCAATTCCAACCATGCTTTCACCTTGACTACTCCATATCCCCTCCAAGGATGAAAGGATGGTTTGTTACCATGTCCACTCAGCCCGGAGCTGTTCAGGTAAGATTGACAAGAATGATGATAAAAGGCGGCACTTCTGGTAAATTTATTTCTTTTCCAATGGCAAGTTGAGTGAAAGACAACTGACTTAGTAATTTGCAGTCATCACTGATCTGCAATTTGCACAAACACCACCAAACCAGAAGTGAAAAAGAACAAAAGTCATTATTACCTACTAAACCACACAACCTCCACACCATCCCTTTTCTTCACAGCTCCATATTTCTGTCAGAGAAATAGAATTAAAGTTCTACAGAAATCGTACTGTCATTAGAAAACCATTGCACAGGCTCTGACCCTCCCATGTGAATTAGGATCAAATTATTTTTAGTATGGCTGCCTGGGCACACAGATCCATTCAAAAGGAGAGTTGGGATTTTTAACTGGTATGATTTTCTTGGCTCTTTAAGAGTCCTCAAAACTCCTGCAAGTGAATTCAGCAGGGCAATTTGTAGATCTGAAACAAAAATTGTCTTCGATATTTTGGGAACCAAAAACCTGCTCATCCACCTGGGTACATCTTAACAAAGTACCTCATTCTGGCTTAAATAACAAACAGAAATCACAGTAGAAATAATGTGCAAGTAATCCAATTCTGCATTTACAAAAAATACTGAAAAAAATAATATAATAATTGGTGAAAACCATACTATTTCTGAATTCACATAAGACAATAATTAGATTATTTTTCAATATTTTCCACTGGGATTATTTTTTAATTGGGTCAACTGAATGTGAATATGTGATGGTAGATGTGAATAATTTCAAAGCAGGAACATTATTTAACAAGTTTGGATGGGGAGCAGAAATTAGAAGGTGAAATATAAGTACACTCTATCAATAAATATCTGTATTTTCCATTTATTTTCTTTATCTTATGTAATGCTGAGGACATTTCTTTCTGTATCGTTAACACCTCATATTGCCAGTGTTGACAACTCAGGAAAAAAGCCTGCTTACTCACCAAACATTCATCAGCAGAAGCAATGATAAGAGCCCTCCAGAAAGTGCATAATAACACTCCCTAGAACTCTCAGCTCACTTTTTTACCCCGAGGCTTACGTAACCGACAGCGTTTGTGATGCGCCTTGGTTGCAAACAGGACGCCCAAAGGTGAGCAAGGGCAGCTCTGCCTGCACCTTTCTGCCCAGCAGAGAGACCCGGCTCATCCTTTCTACTGACCACCCCAACCCCCTTAAAAATGATTTGCTGCTTTTCAGGCTGCTTCTCTCTTGGCAGAGCTGTTCCCTGATGCCTATGTAGGAGTGAAGGACCCAAAATAGATGAGGATCAAAGATCATTTTCAACTCTTTTACAAGGGGCTAAGAGGGACTCTAATTAGGAAGGTGGCTGTCACAGAAAGATGTGTTTGGCTGCGATTCACACTGAAGTCAATTGTAGTTTAGGCATTACAACAGCCGAGGAAGGATTAGTCACTACACATTGAAAGAGAGAAGCAATAAAGCAAAATAAACTGAAGTAACCTATTAGCTCTCTGAAGGTGAATTAAGTAATGGAAAGAAGTGATATAAATAACTAGTCATTAGGTGAACAAAAATATCAAATATACATTATTTAAATCTTATTTGTAATTTTAATTTTTGCCCTTAATATTATGACAGCATTAACCCTATCTTTTAAAAAATGTATACAGTGAAAGCTGTATTCATTTTCCCCAAAACCAGAAATCAGAAATTCATGAGTTCTGAATTCTTTTGGCCCTCTCCAACTAAAATCTAGTCATTAAAGGCCTTTTTTTCTTACATTAAACCCACAAATTGTCCATTCAATTGTATTTCTCCTTTAAGCAGCTAATAGATTTGTTAAAAAATTAAATCAGTAATTTAAATATGGAAACAATAATGAATCTATAGTTCATGATAAGTATGAAATGAAGAAGTTTTTAGAAGGTATTATGAGTACATGATTTCTTTTTAGAATTGCAATAATTTCATATTGCGTGAAAGGAAAAACAGCAAAATCTAGATCTGCAAAGGGAAGGAGTAAAAAAATGTGCAGTATAAATTTAATGTCCAGATTCTTCCATGATCCTTGTGTAAGCCTGACACTGTTACTTAACTCTTGGCCATATCTAAAGCTGGTAAAAATTGGAAGGGAATTCTGTAGGAGAAACCACAGGGTAGTAAAGATGCCAGTGCTGTCATTGCCCTCATGCTGAACTGCAGAATTTAAAATTTTCCAAGTTCTGTACCTCAGCTTCCTCATCTGTCAGGTTTTGTTTCCTTTTTTTAAAAAAAAAAACAAAAAACAAAAACAGACAGTTTTTGTGAATCCTTTAATTAATTAGCTAGTGCTTTTAAAACTACATTTTTGGATACAACATGATACAACACTACTAAATATTATTATGGTAACAGGTAATTAGAAAGCCGGAAAGCACATGTTTGAGATCATAATACAAAATTAGAAAAACTGCAGGCTGTGATATCTGTGAAGAGAAAGACAAAAAATCCCCAATGGAAAAAGAGAATGATGACTTAAAAAAAAGGCAAGTAGCTTCCTTGCTATTAAAGGACTTGTGCTTTAAAAAGGCTGGATCTCCTCCTCTCTTATGCTTCCTAGGATGATACTTGCACTGCAGTAATCAAAACAAGGAAGCAGATGGACAGGCAAAGTGGTACTGCAGCTGCTGCAGAAGATGACTATAATAATAATGTTGACATCAGTAACAGTAATTAGTGCACAGACTGTAGAGTGGATGATTCGTTTTCCTATCTTCTGGAGTGGGCATGCTGCTCTAGCAAACGGGTACAATGTTAGTACCTTTGGCTTGTTTTGTTCATTTGCTTGGTTTATTAATGAAATTGAATACAGTACAGAAAATCCAACCTCTCTCTCTCTCCAGAACACTTGCTGAGGAAAGCACATTTTAGTTTGGTTTAACACGAGATGGAATCTTCATTAGTAAATGGCAAAATACCAATTTCTTATTTATATCTAAACCAATTCATACTCTCCCATACAGCCATCTGTACTTACACTCCTGAATTTCAGCAGCATGCAGTACATGTCTGGTTTTGTCTGAGCAACAGCTCTACTCTTTGGTGTGACCTCACCCATCTGCAGCCTGGTGCCACACCTTTTTCAAAAGACACCAGAAGAAATGGTCTAACTGTGAAGATGTCCAAGAAAAACACGATGCTATAGTGAACCATTTCAGGCAAGAATTAAGTCAAGCATCGTTGCCATCATCAGTACTGTGCCATGCCGAGAGAATTCTGCTAGCAGAACATCAGAGAAGGATGTACCACTCCTCCTTAGCTGCCCCACTGAGAATGACAGCGTCCAGCCTGGCACTTCACGACACCAAAACACCCATCAAAGAGCAAAGTAATCTGAAGAGTAAAAACTGCGGGAAAATAAATAGATGGATTTTGTTTGGGAAATAAAACTTTTCACTTAGACGCAATCTTGCAGTATCAATGTTAAGGGAAGGAAGAGTAGTCAGAGAAATCATGGAACATGCTTAGCATAAGACAACCCAGTAAGCTTTTTATTTTCTAATGAGTTTTTCCTTACCCTGCTTTCACTGAAATTCATTTTCCCTGTTCGTTTAGTCGCCAGGAGGATAAAATATTTCCTTTGGCTTCCCTCTGTTATCAGCCTCAAAAACTGGAAAAACTCTCTTTTCAGTTGTTGAAAAACTCCCTCGGAAGCATAGGCACAGGGTGGGAGCCACTCATGAACACTAACAGATCATTTACCTAAGCTCCTTTTCCATTCAAACCCTTCCTTTCAGCTTTTCTGGTCTGTCTCCAGGTTTTTATGCTTCTCCCTAAACATGCTGATCCACTGAAGGGCTGATCCACCCAGGCAGCAACAATTTTTTTTTTGCCAGATTAAACACTTTTTAATTAAGAAAATACGCTAAAAGTTTATAAACTTTTTGAGGGGAGTTGTGGATTTTTTTTGTTAGGTTTGGTTTTTTTTTTTTTTTTTTTTTTTTTTTTTTTTTTTGTTGGGGTTTGCTTTTTTTTGTTTAACACAGAAAGAGAAGCTTGAAGTGCCTCATAGAAAAGTGATGCTCTGTGAACATCTTCTGGAGACAGGCTTAAGAGATACATAAAGGCTGTATTTAACCTTCATTATCTGCTTTCACTGTTAAGAAGACCACGTTTGCATATGAAGAGCTTCCCCAAGTTATTTCAAATATTAAGTCCATGTAAATTAAAAATCCAGTTACACACTTGGAAAGAGATGTCAGCAGGAACGTGTCTTTTGTTTTCGCTCTCTTCTACTAACGTAGATGAGACAGTTTCAGTAATCCTGTTCCTACCACTGAAGGAGACCATTAATCAATTTATTCCAAATATGAATAAAAAACAATGCAAATGAATGGAAAATAATAGGTATTCAAAAGAACAGCCATGATTATTTTTCAAGGGAGAAATTGTCAAGAAGTGAGAAACAGATGGCTGAAAATGATAGATGAAGACACATTCTCCTATGCAAACTAACAGATTTAATTAATTACTCAAATCACATGGTATTATGGAATGACATTAATGATCCATACAGTGGTGTCTTATCAGCTCCCTTTTAAAGAAAACAAAAGAAATTACAACAAAATGAACATGTTTACATCCTACAGATATAACCCACAGACCACAAATATATCCTTCAATGTTAGAGTTCCAACACTTTCCCATCAATTTAAGTTAAAAAAAAATATAGAACTGTAAAACTGTAAATAAACTCATTCTGTTATCACATTTTTCTTAGGAGATTTACTAAAGCATATTCAGCTAAGTTAAAACTTTACCTTAACTATCTCCTCTATGAAGCAGACATGTGACACAGGATCTCTTTTCTTTGCCAATACTTTCTGCAAATGCTGCACCTGTAAGAGAGAATTTATTGAGGGGGAAAGTGACATCTAAATTCTTACATTGAAAACTGCATGATTTTATTCAGAGACAAGCAGGAATTAGCTGCAGAGTACCTGTCCACAAGCAGCACAGATCTGATCCATGAGTTTCTCCATGTTTGTCCAGAGGGCTGCTCGAAAAGCTGCTGTGTTCCCAGGTGTTGGCATAGCAGCTCGACCAGGGCCACCTAAATGTTTTTTTAACATACACAGCAGCACATTTCAGTTTCCACAAATGAAAATTAAAATATTGGAAATATAGATCTCTGTGCACTTTGACAAATACTTTTTTTTAAGCCAAAGCAGCCTAAAACACATTCAGAACAGAGCTTTGTGAATGGCCTCAGCTGTCTCAACTGAGAAGCTAACTAAGCTCTGAAGTTCTGTGGGGATACTTCATGCTCATGACTGTTACAAGCTCTACCAATTCAGACTTCCACAGAAACACCACAGTAATGCCAATGACCAGTATTCCAGGATTTAAGAACAGAGGGAAATGGGGGAGAGAGAGTAGCTGTGAAAAATACAGCTATTACCAGCTTAGGACTTAAATGCACAGAAAAACTGCTATAAAAGGTGATATTCCAGCTGAAGTGCATGCAGCTTCTGAACAACCACTTCACTTGAGAGAGGATGTATTTCTGTATTATTCTGCTGATTATGGGTCTGGACTCCCACCTTGTTGCAAAACTTTTGAAAAAAAAATTGAATGCTTCCAACACCAAAGTTCAAATTTTCCTGCCCACTCAATTCCTCTGTATTTTTTGGTATCTGAGCTAACTGGGAACTTAAATGTTTAATAGTGCAACATTTTTTCATATTGAATAGTCTGCTTTGAAACAATTTTCACCTAACAAAAGCATAACAATGTAGTTGCAGGCTTCTTCCACTGATTGCAAATAATTTCAACGCATAATTCTCCCACCAATAAAAAGAAAGAAGAATTTGGAGTCATCGTTCCATGAGAAACAGCTAAGAAAATGCTACAAATTGTAACCTAAGGAGGACAGTTTTCTGGGCAACTCAGGAAGGGAGGAATAAAGGAAAACCTCCTAACCAAATATCAGACAGACCCAATTTTGTCAAATTAAATGTTTTAAAATTAATTTATTCTGAGATATGCCTACTCCAACCCTCTACTGGTTAAAGAAAGCAGGGAAACATTTCTAGAACAGGCTTGGATGTGAGAGTTTCTTTCATTTTATAACATACCTTACTCCTATAAAAAATAATCAGTTATCATTCTCTGTAAAACAAGTATCATACCTCTTGTGACTGTTTGAGATGGTTGGGTCAACACTTTGATATCCAAAGCATTTTTTATGTTCTCTTCCAGCACTGTGCAGTATCCATCCACTACATTAGCAATGGTATCCTTCAAAGTCCCAAGATTATGGAAAACCTGAAGAGCAGTTCCCACTTGAGTAGGATTCTGAAGAAGGAAGATATTAAAAAATAACAATTATCTTTAACTGCACTATTGAGATGCTTTATCCCTGATGAGACATCATTTTAGTGGGCAAATTCATCTTTTAAGTTCAGTTTGCAAATTCATTCTGTATAAGTTACTGGCATCCTTACTGCACAACAGAGAATGGAGGGTAAAGGAGAGGACTGATTTCCTCTGCTCTCTGAGCAATGCTCTGCTTAGCTCCTTTTGGTGCTATCCTCCGAATATGAATGGAAAGAAGGGAACTGGAAGCACTGCTGGCAGTATCTAACCTGGGCTGGGTTATCAGTGACTGATCCAGTTACTCTGGGGTTAGTTACAGTGCAGCTGTATTCAGCTATGATAGAGCTGGTAATATTGCTTTAACATGCAGTGCTCGTTACACTACTGTCAGTTAAGTCCCAAATAGTTAATTAAATGTGATACAGGCTTAAGAAAGGTACTAATGAAGGATAAGAAGAAGCAAGCAGGTCAAGCCCCTACTACTGACTACTGCAAAGTTTAAGCTCGTATTTCTACATTTCTATTTCTAATGTTGACAATAACTTCATTTTTCCTCACAGCAGAATTAAGAAATAAACCAATGCAATGATTATTTCCCAAGCTTTCAAAACAAACAAACAAACAAACAAACAAAAAACAACAAAAAACCCACACTCAACACAGGGGAGTGAAAACTGTCCAAAAATTGTCCGGGTCCACTGTTTAAGAGACCTCTGATAAAGATTAAATCTAATGGTAATTCCACTTAACAACACTAAACACTGGCATGGGTGCTATTAGCAAGAGAAAAGCCTCAAATTATTGCCTTTGGAAACTAACCACTGTCATCCATACACTGAATACTGCCTTTTTAATTAGCATTTACAGGCAATTAGTGGAGGGGGCAATCAGTTGATCATATATACACACATTAGAGACGCAGTCTTTTGTCATTTTTCTTAGTCACTTCTGCCAGCAGTAAAGAACATGGTCTGACAGAAATGCTGGCACTCAGACTGGACAGTAGCATCTGAGAATTCTGTGATTCTGTGAGGCCACCAGCACTCCCCACTGCAAAGGCCACTTTGGCTTTGGCCGTGGTGCAGCTGCCGTGCTGAGGATGCACTTGTGGTACATCCACCTATGGCACCAGGTTTTCTGACCTGTTGGCAAACAATGTGTTCCCCTCAAACCCCTCAAATGTTTCACAGGTCACACCCCTAGAGCTGCACATTTGTGCCATTTTTTCCTACAAGATCAAAACCATAGTTACAGCAAAAAAAGCCAGATCCCATCTTCTTTCCCATGAGAAGTTCCCAGGTTTAGTGGAAAGCAAAGAAATATTAGGCATGTATTATGGTTTGCAGACCTTATACTAACTATACCAGTTTCTTTTTCCAAACAGTGTGGGAGTTAATGAGCATTCCCAGCATAGTATTACGGGTCTGGGACTTGTAGGTTTAGTTTTTTGACAACTGGGTATGCTGTAAAATTTCTAAGCATCCTGTGGGTGTGCTTGTGGAGGTGGGAAAGTAAGCCATAAAGACTGGAAGATTAATGGGATGTCAGAAAATGAAGAGTACTATAATGCAAGGAGGGAATTTGGGGACAAAATGAACAAGAGAAAGAAAATATAAATGGGAAGAGGATGGGGAATAGAATGAACAGACTCTGGCAGAAAGAAAGACAATAAAACTGAAAGGAAGAAAAGATAGAAAAGACACACCTCATTTACCAGCCTTTCCTAAATTGTTGTAATTTTTACAAAACACTTATGCAATTATGAAACCAGGTAGAGAGTCAGTCAGTAATACAAAATCAATACCTTACTATTACTATAGGAGTGCTCAACTAGATTTCAGTCAGGCTCTAATGTTTATATATTAAATAGTAAAAAAATGGAACAGCATCAAAAGGTGAGCTGGGCACTTTCCACCCTTAAATAATCAATGGCCAGATACTTATTTTCCTGACAAACCGGCAATACAGGCACAAATAGCTGCAGGCAAAAAATCAATCTTAGAGCTACCACATCACAGTTTAGCAAACTAACTCTGTAGCTACTGGGCAAGAAAGACACCAAAACATACTCCAAGAGAGGCTGGGCTATATTTCAAAAGAAATGGTTCTAGCAAGAAGTTTCAAACCGAAATACAAAATCATGGAAACATTCTATTCACTCAGAGTATCTTCCAAATGTAGTACCAAAATTAAAATCTGAATGGAACAAAGATTATGCAGGTGGCCTATTTCTTATTTGCTTTAAATTGTGGACATGGCCACAGACAGAGGGCTCCTAGCTCATGTATTCATTCATCTTGTGTGGAAATAGAGACATATCAAATCCCTGATGAGGTAGAACAAAGTGTATTATTTTATTTGATTCATTTACAGTAATTTTCTCACCTCAGGAAGCAGTTATTGTTTCATATGCCCCAGACAGGCTATGTAACAGTCCATTGTTGGTTTATGACTAATCCTAAGAGAATGGAAATTTTTATGCACAGCTAGTTTCTAGGTTTAGACAATATGTTAAAAAAAAATGAAGCCCCCCGCCCCCCCCCCCCCCCAGGACAAAAATTATGTGAAAAAATGTTGAAAGCAGGATGGAAATTAATTATTATACTTTAAGCCTTGCATATACATCTCAAAATTAAACTGTTTATCATTATAAATACTGGACAAGAAGTTGAGAGCCAGTATTTCAGAATTTGTTACTACTAATAGATGCTATTGATAAGAATTTTTCCTCAATATTTTCTAACTGAGAAACCTTAAAGCTAAACAGTTCTGAGATCTGAAAAGCTGCCATAATTTTTATCAAGAGGAAAGCATGCATTTGAAAAATAAATGACTTTAAAAAAACTGGCTACAATAGTGATCTACACAGGAAAAGGGAATCACATCAGAGAATATGCAGAATAGTTATCCAACAGGAACAATATGGAAAATAATATAACTACTTTTGAGATGGAATTTAGTTAGCTAATCAGCAGTATTTTATAACCAGTTTGTCTGCTGCTGCAGGCAACCACACTTAGCAATTTTAACGTGCTCCCCTTAGAATCTCTGTCCATAAAAAATTTGTACATTTGCCATAAACTTGAAGCTATGGCAATCAAAGGAGTAGAGGGGAAAGAAAAACAGAAGAGCATTTAGGAATATGTTAGCAATACAGTATAATCTAAGTGCATAAACACAAGCATACACAAGTGAAGTCAAAACATGACCCTACAAAGTGTAGGGTAGCAACACTACCTACTCAAAAATTAACTGCAGTGATTTTCAGATTGCAAAAATTATTATGCATCTGGCAGTTAAGGAGAGATGGCATTAAGTCCACCAATAATATCCTTCTCCATTCAAAGTACTCCTCCATCTGGCAACACAACATAGTATGTTACAGATACATGGAAACTAAATTCCACAAATATAAGAGCTTAAGAAGACTCAGTGAGTCATCAGTTCAACATATGAAGAAAATAAAAAATGAACATGCTCAAAAGTTCTACCATAAAAGAAGTCTCACAAATATTTTAAAACACTTAAGTTTCTCAGTATCCATCAGACAATAGTTTTAATAGCTTGGTCAGAAGGTTGATACCAGTCACCACTTGAAAAAAAGGTATGGGTATTTCAATTAATGTTTTTGCAAAACAGATACTCCTTCAGCAGAAATTATGTTCACACCAGATGTATTGGCTAATTTTCTCTATGAATGAGAACCATTCATTTTATTGACATAATTTCTGATTAATTTTATCCCATCCCATTCCATTTGGTTCTGTTGACAATCACAGACAAGTAGAAAAATAAGTGTCATGCAGTCATCAGTATCAATGTGGGTTTTTTTCCCAATTACATCATGTGGTGTTTCAAAGAGCAGGTGACTGGATTTAATAACCCAGCAGATGCTGTCCAGGCCAGCATGGCAGCTACAGTCATTCTCAGAGCACAACCCCATTTGGTCACTTCCTTTCCCACAAAGATAATGACCCTGAGAAGACTAAACAGAAATGTCATTAAAGACTTAAATAAATATATCTTACATTTCTAATTTGAAAGTATCTCCTAGGATGGAACAAAAGAATTTTGTTTTGTCAACTGCCCATATTACAACTATTTTATAAGGGCCAAGACTGTATGTAGTCTTTTATTTTATGATTGCCACTAGTTTTATCAGAATAATCTTCTGAAAGCATGGCTAAGGAAAGAGCAATAACCTTTTTCATCATTAAAAATGCAGCTTGGACAAGCAAACTTGCTCCTCACAAGGGAGAGTGGTGATGACACTGAGCGAATTTGGGGAAAGGAAGACTCCTAGCATAAGCTTGAACCATAAACAAGAAACTTGCCTAACAGGCAAAACTAATGGCTTGAGTGCTACAAACACAGCTTCCAAACTCACACTCCACCTTCACAGGGTACAGAATTCACTCTGTGGATCATTATTCTCTACCTAGTTCTGTCTTAGGGAACTTCACATCATTATTTCTTTATCCAGTACACATCTGTCCCAAAGATCCCATGCCACAGGATTTGCACCTGTGTGGACTATCAACTTCCTTCTCAAATGAAAATGTGTTAATTTGCAACAATATTTATGGTCAATCTGAGACAATTTATGGTTTATCCAAGACAATTGCTACTACTTACACAAGGAAGCAGTGTTACAAATGTAATTAATTGTTACCTTCCATGCAGTGAAATTTCACAAGTACTTGCATCACCAATAATCAGAACAGCTCTCCAAGGGAATGCTCTTTTACGGTATAGTTTAGAAGGACCACATACAGAGAAGTCAAACTTGGACTAGTCCCTCACTTAGAAATTATGCTCCATAGCTACTAATGCATAAAGGGACATTTCTATTTCACTTACTAAAATCAGAACAGTGGTTCTGACTGAAAATCTTTATCATTCTACAGAGAACATACAACCCTGTTCAGGAGAGGCTGTGGCAAGCAGATAGATAGACAGACAGACAGACAGACAGATAACTCAAGAGCTGTGATTTCAGTGTGCTGTTACATCATTACCTCTTATGCAAAACATACACCATGTCCCATAAAGAAGTAGTAAAAATGTAACACAGCTCAAAAATAATTACATACATTGCTTAGTTGAAGGAAGATTCATAATTACTAATTAGTCCAGGAATCATTTAAACAGAGCGGTCTGACAACGTGGCAAGCAAGGAATACCACAACATTTCCTAACCATCAAGAAATAATCAGCGCTAAAACACAACAATCCCAGACCAGGATGCACACTGAAATAACCAAACTTGTAAACTAATGTATATTTTCTGACAATGAATACAAAAGACTGTCGCAGTCCTTACAGTTTCTAGATTATACTTCTGAGTATCTCTGACTGACATTTAGTATTAACTAATTTCATCTGACAAAAGATTTGCTATAGTGGGAGCTATTTCACTAACTTTTTAAAGTTTACTGCTCCTTTTGTTTGTAGGAGATAGCAGTTGCAATTTCCAACACAGCACAGCTTTACAAAGTCCAAAAAAGACCCCTTTGAGAGGCTAAAAATCCCCAGTCAGATGTTCCTTTACAGTGTTTGCCCCTTCTCCCCTCTCACTACCATAACAACATGCTGCCTCCTTCCAATAATTTTCCCATAAATAACATTACTATCCCTAATAACAAGTACAACTCAAAGACCAAGTGATTGCAAGTTTTGCAAGCACTTCCAGCTACCCAGTTCTTAGTCATCTCTTGCAGAAACCAGAAATGAAAAAAATGAAAAGTTACTTCAGGAAAAGCTGCAACATAAAGAGCTCAAGAAGGTGAGCAGTGAAGAAAACTTGACCACCTAAGCCACAGCCAAGGCAAAATGACCTACTGAGCAGAATTAATAACTTAGTAAGAAGGGTTGGAATTCTTGCTTTGAGGTATAACTCAGCTATTTTAATTGTAGAAAAAGTAACAAAAAACTAAAAGTAGAAATTAAATGCCAATGAAATTCAGTTTCAGTCTAAAAACAGTATTTTATTCCATTTCCAAATATCCATGCCTAAAAAAAATTAATTGATATATCACTACTCCTAAAAATGAACCTACTTAGGGAAGCTCATCTCTATGTTCATTATCACCCCATCTGTCTTTTACTCTGTTCATCTCTAAAACCTGAGCAATAAATGAAAAGGTCAAATTGGCATTGTAAAGCCAAAGAATACAGTCTTCTTTCTAATGATATCCCAGATCTTCCTGGTTTGGTCTTTGGAGTATTGGGAGGAGAGTCAGGTTAAAATATTATTATTTGCTATAGAAATATCACAGGTAATAGTGATGTAAACACACTGGCTAGATTAGAAAAGAATATTTTAAGCCTTAAGAGGCAAGAGTCCCAAAGCCAAACATTAAAATATGGTTAGGTTATAACATCTCCCTTCTGTGAGCCCATGTTTGAAATACACAACTTCTCTTGGTAGGGCTTTCACATGAAAGGAAAACAGCCACAAAGTTATAAACCTCATCATGCCCTCAGACTAGGTGAGCCTTTTGTTTCTTAGAATAACAAGAAGGAAATAGCAAGAAGCATTGCACTACAAAGGTTGAGGAGGGGATAAAAGAAGAAACAGTAGCAATAAAATACTAGAAAGCAAAGAAACAAGATTTTTCAACACAGCTAAATAGCTTGCCAAAACACTTATTCACCATAATAGTGTAATCAAAGCAACAGATGGCTAAGAGCTAATGGGACAGAAAGGCATCAGGAACTGTTGTAAAGAATTATCTCATGAAACATCAAGCAATGTTCCAAAGTTTACCAAGCCTCAGGCTATCAACGTGACAGCAATTTCAAAGAAAGGATCTGGCACCTCTTAGGACAGATCAGCTACACTGACTAGCCCTAACAATTACAAATTTGATCCTACAGTGCTCTATTTGAGTGTAGGAAGAGTATAAAATCTTTAAAGAGTAGAAATGATACAAAATTTTACATGGAAATGGGGGCTTCTGAGCCAAATCAAGCTTCTTAAAATACTTCTCTCACCTCTTACACAATTTGATCGATCTCTAAAGCCCTTACTGGTAACAAACCAGTTCACATCTGAAGATGTGGCTTCCCTATTAAAAACACAGCTGATGAAGTTTAGAGAGCAGAAGGTGAGATTGCAGCACCTCTCCTGTCCTTGTGCAACCTGGACTTGCACATGCTGATTCAAGTCCCATTACTGAAGAACAGAAGTTAAGGACACAAAATCTCATTACTAATTTTAATATTTGGACAAAAGCTTGGGACCAGATGTTTTCTTCCACCTCACAATATCATTATGTACATGCTCACTCTATTAGATGGTTCAACAAAGCCATTAAAAAAACTGAAATGTCAAGTTTCACTTTCAACTCAGGCTTAACAATCAACATGAGGAATTAGCTGCTGAAGGGTTTTAACATGTTTTTCTCTCTTTACAAAAAAAAAAAAAACACACTTAAATTCTATCTCAGAAAAAATATCCTTTAAATGGTATGTTCTGAATTATTTAAATATCTACCAAAAGCCATCTGGGTTTTCTTGTTCTCCTGCTAGTCTTTGCAACAAGATAATAATTACCTATGCAAGTGACAACATCTCATTTCTGGAATCTGTGCATATATTGTCAACAGCCCTGAAGAGCCCTCATGTATTTAATAGGAATAAACTTTAAGAAGCTATTTTATTTTAAATTCTTTTTAGCTAATATTATCATACTCAACTACAGACAGACCTCCATCATGGTCAGATTTGCTGTTGGATAGAATTTTAAAACATTTTTTTTCTTCTTAATATGAAGTTCAAGTTCATTGTATCACACACCTACAGGAAATGTCGATAATTTGGTGGAGAACTGTAGGTTGCCAGGACTGCTGGAGATGCCCTAATCCACCTGCTTGCTCAAAGGAGGGTTTACCACACCAGACTGCTCAGGAATGAGCCAGAAGACACTTTCTGCTCCATTTTCCCTTCCTAGTTCTTCTTACAGCTCCCAGAGAATGCAACAAGGGATTTGTGCAGTCATTTTCATCAAGTTTTGCTGAGGCCAGCTTGAAAGAGAGCAAGCCCATGTATACACCCAAACATGTCTTCAGTGCTGGCAGTTACCCACACACTGACAGTAGTCTAAGTCTTCCAAGTTCTCTTGTAAATTTGTCCCCTGGCATGACAAAACTGACCTCTTTTTCTTACAGATTCAACATTTATAGAAATTGATTTTATATTTCTAGTTCTTTTTGGTTTCTTTTTTTATAAGGTCAGTCTCTTTAAAATCAAATGGGCAAAGCTGTATCATACAAAAACTTTGCTATGAAGAAAAAAAAATTGAACTTCTTTGCAGAAAAAGAAATACTGTGCCTAGCTTTGCCTGCAACTAACACAGACACTGGGATCCAGTTTGGCCAGTGAAAAAAGGCAGTCCCCACCCCTCACTTCAGCTGTCAGCCAGCAATGCATTCTGAAACCTTCACACAAATGGGAACCTGCTGGGGTGCTGCCTGCAGAAGGACAGAAGGGAAGTGAAAGAGAAGAATAAGCAGCTGAGTGCGCCTCTTCTTCCACACAGATGACATTACTCATCACCCAAGAACTGCAGTGTTTGATCCAAGATTTTTCCTCTCTAATGCCACATACTGTTCAGTTCCCTGTGTCATTTCAAGCTTATCCAAAGCTTTAAATCTTTTTGTTACCATAAATGTAACAATGTACGATAATGCAGAATTTCACGTGGCACTGAGTAGCAGATCAAGAACACCATGAAGCATTGATTTTTTTCTGAGAGGATTAAGACAGAGCAGATTTTTAACCTGAGAAAGAGGCAAAATGAATTATATTATCTTATTTAGATGAGTATCATGGCTAGTCGATCATATTTTTCACTCTGCTCTATGCACATGTGGCTTATTAATGCTTTGTATGTTCTTCTTGGATCACCTAATTGCATTACTGCAGAACCTGTTAACAATCAACAGTCAACAGTACAAACCACAAATAGAATTACAGTCTGGGAGAGGCGTTTAACAATAACATACTATCTTATCTGGAGAGAAAGAACTTCAGTGTAGCCTTAGTTTTGAAGAGACACAGATACACAAAGTAAAAATTTAAAAGGCTGGGATGTATTATACAGAGATCTAGCCAAAGCCCACGTCAGTCTCTGCTCAGTTGCATCCCTGGAATTTACCAGAATTTCATATATGCTGTTCACCTTTCAGTATCTAAAGCAAATCAGAAATATTTTAATCAATTAATTAATGGTAATAAAACCCTTACATAGACTAGGACGTTGGAAGACAACTTTATTTAACCACATTCTATAAAGATTAGACCCATGTGATTAAAACACTGCAATGTCTGATAAAGAAAAACCTTCATGGCTCCCATTCCAGTCTTACCTCAACTGTTTTCAACAAGACCTAATCTTAGCCTACCTTTCTGCATCTGCACCACTTACTTATTTCACTGCTCTACTGTATCCATGTCCCAGTCCATCCTCCAGCCCTTCTGCAGTCTTGTTCTCAGAATAGCTATTTCCATTCATATCTTTCTCTTTGGAGTTACCCTCAAGACCTAATCTTATTTTCCAGTTTCCGTACTGACATGTGGTGTTCCCAATCTCCTTCATTCCACCCCTACAGTACAGTTTATTCACAAAGCTTTTCACAGCTGAGTAGTTCATAGCAGTGGCCCAGGCCTCTGAGCATATAAATAGATGAATCAATCATCATATTTGCATTAATTACCTTAAAAGTACCAGAATCAGATACATTCTTGCCCTTGTAGGTATTATCTAGTCTCAGTGCAGTTTCAATTTCTCATTGTGGTCAGAATTGTCCAACACATAATGGTTGACAGTTTTCCAGTCCAGGGAAAACACCTAAACAGATGGACAACCAGAACACAGAAACAGACTATGCAACAGCCTCTAATTTAAAATAATTTCTGTCTGTGAAGAAAGCTGAACTCAATATTATTAAACATTCCTGTATTTTCATGACGGATATTCTATGAGGAGTAATTTTTTAGTGATCACAAATGACATTTACTAATTGGAATGAAACCAACCTAAGTGTTTCATATTTCAAAATAACTAGTCTCAATGGGGAGATCAAAAACATTTTTAATAGCTTTCTAAGGTATTCTGACTTTTTTGTTTCCACTCGCACACACACTGCATAGCTCGTAATTCCTTAGAATTTATTAATAACTAAAATATTTTGAACAGTAATGCCATCTGAATTCTTCAAAAAGCATCATCTAACTCTAGGTTAATATGTATTTAAAACATCATCTACAATAGAAGAATAAGTTTTCATGTTTAGTTGACAACAGGTCAAATTAATTGATATGAATATACAAAGAAAAGGACCAGAAGTGAATTTAAAAATTATCCAGCTGATCCTCACTTAAAATTGTCACTAAACAGAATACAAAGTTTTTGGCAAACAGCTAAGTGGTGATTCATAGCAGAGTGAAGGGATATAAAACATTAATGGCTTCTCAATTTTCACCTATTACTTTATCATAAAAGACAGTTATATAAAAATATTGTTCAGATCAGACGCACTTTCAGGAATGCCCATTTATAGAAACTATTTATAAACTACTTTCTTGCACTATCAGAAAAACAGAAGCAGAAATTATGAGATTAGCAGGGCCACACAATAATAAATCCTTACAAATAAACACTGGAAAGTGAAGGCTATTTGGTGTGCTGCACTGAAACATGCAATAAAGTACTTGCAAATACTCCATTATCCAGTCACAGATTTTCGGTCTAATTCTGCATTTATGAGTCACAAACACCTACGCAGAAAAAAAAAAGAAAGAAAAAACCCCAGACACATAATCTGTCAATCCACTTTGATTAACCATTTAGAAAGGCTAGGAGCAGTGAAGAGTTTTACTTTTATAAAAATAATGTGTCACAGTTGGACATCAATTGCATTAGGCTTCCTAAATTACCTCTATATAGGGCAAGTGCACAATGGCAAAGTGATATAAAGCTTTCTACATCACAGAGCAGACAAAGTCTGCACAATCCCATAATCTGTTTCTAATTCAGTATATATCTTTTAATAAATGTGCACAGACTCATCAAAATCTGAAAGATCAGGATCTCACAGGACAAAAGAGACTTCCACCATGGCTATTATTGTCAAGGCTTCATAACTCTGCAGCAAAAAGTTTGAGACAAAATGTGAAAATAAAACCTTTGTCAATTTAAAAACCCCAGTTTTTCTAAATTTACACACTATGAAATATTAATTTACTAGTTCAGAGTGACTTCTCCACCAAAAAGTCTTTTCCTCCCTTTCTAATCCTTTTATAACAGCAGTATTTTTAAATTAAAAAAAAAATAAAAAATAAGTCTTCCTTATGTATTCTCTGTTTGTTAGATATTGCTTTCCAATACTTCTAGCAGCAACAAACATGACACCAAACATTATAAAACATGTCCAGGAACTTCAGTGACCACAGAAAGACTAAATACTTCATTATTTCAACTCACATTTTTGGAATATCCCCAGGAAGGGCCATACTTAATGATTAATCACTGGCATTCCAAATATTTATTTTAACCCAGAAACATTAATCTTCATATAGGTATATAGATGTATGTACACTATTATGCATCACCATAGTGCTGAAACAGACCAAAATTAATCTATCAGTTGTAATATTACTAGCAGTACCAGATTTGTGTCATTTTTTATCTCTGTATGCTATACTAATACCAACAAAACTTGTTTGATAGTGTGTTCTTTAGCAAGGGCACAGAGAACAAATATCAAGTGACTTGGGATCTAGTACATTCACATCAGGCTTTGATTTTCCATCTGAAAAATATGCACTAACATCCACAACTGAAATGTATGCTAAAGATGTATTTATTTAGTTACTGGTCTCTGCAACACCTTCTTTTGAGCTTTGTGAATAATTCATCTGCCTATGTCATCTTAAAAAAAAAACACAAAAAAACCCAGAAACATCTGGAAACACTAGCTAGATTTTATAGCAAACATATCTCACCAACCATAAAGAACAATATTGCTACCACAGCATTATAATACATTACATAACTGAGAAATTTTAGGTCTCAGATTAGAAGTTCATTGCAGGATATCTAACTGCACGGCTGAGCCCAGAAATGCATTTTCCCCAAGTGAAAAGCAAGAATATCTATTTTCCCCTCAACACTGCTCTATTCACTTCCTTCCCCTTCAACTCTGACTGCAGAGGAGACACTAGAGTCTGACAAATACATGGACTTCTTAAGCAGCTAAAGATTCACTTTCATTTGAAACTGTTGTCGTGACAGGTTTCCATAGTACCTTCTTGCAGCATTCACTACTTCTGCCCCCTATATTTCTATTTTAAAAAATAACTTTGAGTAGCAAAAGAAGGGGAGAGTAAAAAAAAAGAAGGAAAAAAAAAAAGGCATGGATGGGGGGAATGCCTAACTAAACTGCCTCTGCATCACAGCCAGAGTAGCAGCAGAAAGGAAATGATACACTAAAAGATGCTGTTTGCTGTCTCTTCTCCCTTTGCAGGTTTAAATCACCAGAGAATAGGAAAGCTTATTTTTAACATCAGTTTCAACCATGTGAATTTCTGGGTAGGAAGTAATAGCAGCACAGTTAAGGAACAGTCTGTGAAATAGCAGTTCTTGCAATGACTTGAGCCTGGTTTTAAGTTATAGAGAGAAAAAATCTATTTACTAGAGTTCAGACTCAGCCGTGTAAGACATGATTTTCAGCAAGTCACTGAGGCCTAAATTCACAAAATGAGCCAAGAGCAGAACTTCCCAAATACACTGTTCATGCTGGACTACAATTATTCCTCCCTTTGCCCCATGAATATCACATCCCTTGGGTCTACACCATCTTTATTATGCAAATTCAACCCCTAAGCACAAACTAATTTCTTGTCTGCAGCAGTAAATGATAAGTACGTAAAAGACCACCAGTGCCTTGCCTTAGTCCTGAACCCCTTGGCAGCCACAGCAGTGTGTGACCACCCCAGCCCTGCCTGGCGCTCAAGGACAGGTCACTCTCTCCCAAATGAGAACAAGGCAAAGCCCTTCAGGGTAAGGATGACCCTGGCCTTCCTTCCAACTTCCTGCAGTGTTTTAAACACTTCTTCTCCAGAACTTTCATTTCTTCCATCACTTGTGCACTTAAAGAAACAGTCATCCATGCCTAGGAGGAAGCCCCAGGTACTTATGCTCGGGACAGGTATCGGCTGATGAATCCCAGCAAAACCAGCCCTAGAAGAGCTGTAAATGTGTGCCAAGGTTCAGTTTTGATACACTGACTGCATATCAGTGTATCAAATCTCTGCTGCACATCTCAAACCTTCAGTGCTTAATTCACCTAGTGCTTCATTCAGCTCACTTAGCTCATCCAGAAGACTGAAGAGGTTTTGTGAACTCCACTCCTGTAGCTCTCACCACACTCCCCAGCACCACAACCCATACTGTGCACAGCAAGACCTTGGAGTCTGCCACACTGTCAATCTGTGCATGACCTTTTACTCTCTTGGCTTCTGTTCTTCACCTGCAGAACACTGATGCTGGCACTTGACCTCTGTCACAAAGCTGCTGGAAGGGTAACAGCAACAGTAAGGAATTCTGGTAACACAGATTATGGAGTCATCTAAAGTAGAGACAGACCAAATTCAGGTAAACTTTTACTGAAAATGCTAGTCACTCAGCTCAAAACATAAAATACAGAAAACCAGAGAACAGCAGCTCCAATTTTTCGAGGCACACCTGGAAAATGTGTAGTAAATGTGCAACTTGCCACAGGGAATTTCTGGAAGATCCCAAAAAGTTTCTAAACCTTGGAAGCTGGTTTCCTTCTATGGGAAACCTGGGCAACATACATTTTCAGAAGAGATGCTTATAGATTTAATATTAATACCAAGAATTAATTTGATTAAATGTTGCAATTTAGTACTTTCTCTGAATTAACTGGCCCATTAAAAAACATGCAGATATTTGTAACAGCTTGCAACAGACTTAAACAAAAGATGACAGCTGAGCATGTCAGCTAAAAATTGTATTTTCTTAGCGATGTACCAGTAAATTAAGCCTCATGGACTGACAAAAAGTAAACACATTAAATCTTACATGGAACTATGCACAAGGTCTCTGTAGACATTGGGTAAGCTTCATGTGATGTTAGATACTCCCTTTTTGACAAAATTAAATTATTTTAGGTTTTACACTATACCTACATAATTTAGTACCTCCAGTTACCAAGCTAAATATAAAAAAGTTGCCTTCATTCTCTGGTCAAACAGACATCCTAAATAAAGAAATGTCATTTAAATCATGGATGTTGCCAAAATGTCTAATGACTGAAATTCACTAATTTTTTTTTAATTGACATTCTGAGGAATTCCCAGAAACAGATCTTCAGTATGCAATACTGTACTTTATCTGTATTCAGACAGGTTCATAGTAAGATCAGTAGTATGTTGTACAACATTTTTAATAATGCTGCCTCACACTAAACAAGTTAAGACGAAAACCACACAATTCCAGTTTGAATATAATGACACTATCTCCAGTGGAGAAAAAGTACAGCTGATAGAAGGCAGAGATGTGGGGGACAGACAACTGAAGGAAATTGTCTCCTGTCCCTTTCAGTTTATTAATATCGTATGATGCTGTGTTATGGCAAGTACTAAGTTCTGCAGTGCACTGGGGGTTTTATGTATAAATTCACATTGTGCCTTACTGCTTAAGTTCTGCACCTCCACTTAATCTACACAAGTACTGTGTCCATCTTCACTTACCTCCAGTATAACTCATTTTCAAGAAACAATATAGAAAAAACCTCAAAATTAGGATACATGTGCTAACTAGTGTACACAAATACTATCTATCCATAATGTGCATTTAAATTCCTAAGATGTGAGCCATACTCCACCATTTCTTTACACGACTATTATCTATCTCTACATCTGCACACAAGCTTTTCTATGCAATCTTATATTAAGCAATTGAGTGGGTGCAGTGAGTACAGCACAAATATTTTCAGAGAAATTCCTGACTGGATCCTTTCAAATTATTTGCAGTATCTTAGAAGAACATTACCCCTCAAAAGGCCAACAGAATTCCTGTGATTATTTCTGATGCTGTGTGTAGAGCATTTCTGAGACGTACAGAGAATCCCAGCAGACCACAAACATGTGCACTCCATTTCAACCTCATGCTCTAATTTAAAAGCTTTAGTAAATACCAACAGATAGTTTAAGCACACACATTCACGTGTATTTCTGAGGATCTAGTATTATTGAAACATACACTCTACTTGGGACAAAATACTATTCAAGCTTGGATCTTGACAGCACTCATCACTGGAGCATCCTTTTCTCAGACACCATTCCTTGTTTCCAAAAGCATAAATTCCCTCCCTTCTATTTAACAAACATAATACCCATTTCACCTGTCCAACAAGCAGTTATTTCACTATTTGTGCTTTCCTTATTTGAAACCTGATACTTCTTTTTCTTCAGTTATTTTTATTATTTATTTTTTTAAAGTTTTTTTGTCTTCTCTTTAACACAAATGTTATTCATCTTTCTTGGTGTCATGGTTTGACACTGGTGCAATGCCAGCGCCCCCATGAGAATACATTCTCCCTGGTTTCTGCCGTAAGATGTGACCAGGAATAAGCAAAGCAGGCCCCCAATTAGAAATAAAGAAAACTTTATTAACTAAACTACAACTATAAGTAAGAAGAAACACACAGGGAAAATGGAAACCTTCCAAAAACATTTCCCCCTCCCCCCACCAAATTTCCAACACATCTATCCCCCAAATCACCAACTCTCGGTCCATCACCACCCTTTAGATAATCAATTCTCAGTTCATCGAGAGGAGAGGAGTCCTTCTTGTGCCATAGGCTTCCCCAGGAAACACAGATGAAACCTCGTGTGTTTCCACGTCACTTGGGGCACCGCCCAGAGAACATCTGCCATCGTGACCTCTTCCTTCCATGTCCAGTGCTCTCACCACTGTGCATGGACCAGAGCTGCTTCTAGGGTCGTCCTTTTAAGGATGCTTTGTCCCGTTCCAAAAAGAGCACAGTCTCACCTTTGGGACACCTGTCCCCCCCCAAATTTCACCCCCTGAGGCCGAGGGGTACCAACACTGAACCCTCTTGGCTCTGAGCAATTGCCTCCCCTGGATGCAGTCTCTGTGTCACAAGGAACATGGTTCTGTCCATGGCTACAACAAGAAGGGTCCAGCTAAGGTCACTCCACCATCTCTTCCCACCCACCTAAGATTCTTCTCTACTCTTCCGACATCTTTCACTTGCCTAGACCTTCACATTTGCACATTTCATCTCTATCTCTCTTCAAGGAAAGGTTAATGTTCTGCAAAGTTTTCATTGTCCAAAAAAGGGTTACAAGCTCGGGCTCTACCCGCCCAGAGCTCCCACAGCAGCCAGACACCTTCTCGCTGCACCCCCCCCACCCTTCCTCCGCCAGCCTGGCTGTGCTGCCAGCACACAATATCAAATTTCATGGTGGCACAGGCTCTCTCTCTCTGTCTCCTGGAGGGGGGAGGGCTGCCCGATGCCTCTACATGCTCTCTCTCTCTCTTCCACCCTTCCGTCCGCAGGGCCAGGCCTACATCACCCAGCTGCAATACTTCCTCTCCCCTGCCCAGCCAGCAGATGGGCCGGGGGGTCTGAGCTGCTTCCCTCCCCAGAACCCAAGAGGGCTTCCCCCAGGAGCGCTCTGCTTTTAACCACTGTGCTCTCAGAGGCGTATCCAATGTCCCAGTGGCCAAACCAGGTGCCAATATTCAAATCTGAACACCTATTGGCCTGACCACTTCACATCCCAGAAAACTTACTTCCTCTCAAACCACAACACTTGGCGTTTGCTTATTACAACCAGCCACTGATGTCCTTGCAGGTAAGAGGGCTCCAAGTAAGAGTTACCTAAAACTGTCATCATTCAGGTTTTAAGAATTCTGACAAACCACAAAGATTCCTTTTTTTTTTATTGTCACTTGCAAAGCATGCTGCTGGTCTATACACATGAGAGAGCAAACTGCTGGTATTGAATGCCCTTCAACCCTATCAAGTAGCGTGCCAATGGATTTACAAACTTATCAGTGTGTGAAATACAGTATTGAATTATCAACAAGGTGATTCACTTTGTTTACGGCAGCAAATATTTTTCCATTAGTGAAATCTGAAATCCATTAAAAATGTGTCTTGTCAACTGTAAATCACAAAGCAAAAGCAGGGATGCCCAACCCCTCTGGTTGGGGAGGCCACTTGCCTTTGTGCAGATGCAAAGAAGGGCCACAGTCCACATTCCCTACCCTGTGAAAAGACTACAGTAAACACGCACCAGTGGTGCTGTGTGTGTCAGGGATGTGACACTTGCTGGGGAGCTGGCCCTCAGCTGAGCTCTTACGTGAGCACCCACTGCAGTCAGAGTGGATGATCAGTTCTGGCACCAGTTCCAGGACACCATGTCTAAATTTACCACACATATTGAAAAGATCTTTAGAAGGAGTTCAAGTTTACTTTCCTTCTATAAAACAACAGTGTCAGAACTCAGTACATCCCTCTGGGTGTCCAGCATTGCCGAGGACCCCGCCAGGGGGTTCGGAGACCTTGGCACGCTGCCCAGAACACCTGGGGATTTGATTTTGACCCTTAGAGCAAGTTGCCAACTTTGTATGAGGACGTGAAAGTCACACAGGTTTGAATAGTGTAGTAACAAAATGATCACAGGGTGAAAACGTAGATTTTAGGATTTTTGGTATGGGGGTTGTGGAGACAAGATGGAGGAATCTGGGCGTGTCTAGCCTTTCTCCTTCTTCTTCTTGTTCTCCATTTTCTGCAGTGATGTTGGCACTTTGGGATTGGTCTAGAGTAAAAGTGCATTGTCTAACATAGGTATTGGGAATTAAGTGTAAATATGATATACGTAGTTTGTAGCATAAAAAGACAACACCACCTCGGGGGCAGTCAGAGTGCCTGTGGCTGCCTTGCTGAGCAGACCTCGGCTGGGCAGAAAGAAAATTTTATAGGTAGGAATTAATAAACAACCTCGAGACCGAAAAGTAAAGAGTCCAGACTCATTCTTCAGTTGCACTGGCCGAAGCAGAGACATTCTACACATCTCAGGGCAGCAATTATACACAGCAGCCCGAGACAACAGTTATCAACAAATGAAAATACAAACCACCTAGCAGAAATTTATCCAAACTCTTATTCATAGGTCCAGTTTTCATTGCTCCTCACTTGACCACCTCTCAGGTTAGTCCACATCTTCTTAGCATGTTGAATTCACTGCTAGAACCCCCAGGGCTGAGTAGAGTATAAAGGTCACTCTACTGAGTAGAGCTAAGAAATTAGTTCAAGTATACTTTTGCTTACACCTCCCAACACAATATTTTTCTCCTTTGTATCTACTTGACATGGATAACATTCAGCTTGTAATCCACTATAACATCAAAATATCCTTCTGCGGGTCTCCTATCCATACAGCTGTTTCTGCTGTAGAGCCCTGCTTTTCTTCCCTTGTTCCTTTTCTTCATACAGTACCTTATACTGTTCCTTTTTAATAGCATCCTATTTTTTCAAATCAATTTCACAAGATCATTCTAATTCTGTCCTTACAAGACCTCTTAATCCTTCTTAGACAAGTGTAGCCTGCAAATTTAATAAGTGTATTCTGTATTCCATCATCCAGAGCATTAATGCAAGCACTGAGTAGTGCTAGCCCTGGGGCAAATCCCTGCAGAACTTCACTGGATACAATTCTTCCATATTGTGTGGCAGCAGCTCTCTGGCTACAGAGAGCAATACATAACTTTACCAGGCCTTTCTGGGAAAGGCTGTGAGAAGATCAGAGAAAAGAATGATAAACAATTCTTATCTTCACTTGCTGCACCTGTTGTTGTGAACATATGAAATGTGTTATGGAGATTTGTTTACCAAAGGGTGGTTTCTTAATTGGCCAATGGGGATGGTGTTTGGACTGGAAGATCAATTAGGCCCACCTGTATCAAAAGTGTCTATAAAAGCAGCGGGTTTCTTGATAAGTATAGGATAATAAAGTGATTGATCAGCCTTCTGTGAATCATGGAGTCAATGCTAATTAGTACCCAGCTGGGGGCCTGTGACAACAATATTGGAAGAGAATCAACAGCATGTACCGTTTTCCAAACTCTTCTGCATTGATCTTGTAACAGTTTCAGATTATCAGTTGTCATCTTATTGCAAAAGTTCCATACCTTCTTGGTGATTTCTCATGGGCATCTCCTTCACAGCACAGCCAACAAACTCCAACTCTCTCCTCACCCAGCTCACCCACTCTTTTGTAGCACTCCTCTTCTTACGGGACACAGCTGTGGCCTATTAAGGGCAGGGCTGTTCCTGATCTTTGGTGATTGGTACAGCTGCAAATCCTCAGGTGTGAGACTACCTTCTGCACTATTTTCTTGCATTCTATCCCTCCACAATTATCCTTACTATTATTAAGTCTAGATTATCCCTCTTCAGTTTGAATTTGAAAATGCCTCAGGTAAAGAACTCTTGCAGATAGAATATCAGACCCCACCTTTCACAACTCCATCCTCTAAACCAAAGAGCCTTTAACAGAAGGAAGCTAAGCTGTTCTGACAGAACTCACTCTTGAGAAGCCTGTGCTGGTCATGAGGCTGACTCAGCACACGTGTGGTTACCAGGAAGTGCTGGGACCCCAAGAAAGTGGGTGAATGTGGGCTCTGTTCACACATGCAACAATTTTAAGCCTGTGCACAGAAATGTACTGGGGGAGCATCATGGAAGGCCCCTGCCACACGGCCTGGCACACAGGGAGCTCTCACAGGCACACACCAGTCTGGGCCACTGTCCCCACATGTGGCTCACAGACTAAAGGTTGATTGCCACTACAGCACATCATCCTAAGCACAGATATCAGCTGCATAAATGTAACCTGAAGAACTATGTTGAGGCAAAATATTCTGTAGAAGGAAAACATTCTCTTTTAAACACTGAACATGAAATTACCAGAAAAGTACTTCCCTTTCCAGGAGAGAGTAAGCTACATACATTCCTCCAGCATCCAATTCCTTTTTTGAAATCCAAACTAGATAGCCTCTAAAATTTGCCTTTTAAGGATTAAAGGTGGTAGCTGAGAAGTTCTAGAAACAATGGTTAAATCCTTAACTGTCAGTTGGTACAAGTCTTCTTCTAGCATTACATATTGCTGTGACAATTACCATTTTTAAATAGTATCCAATGTATTTTAACAGTGATGTTAGAAGGAAAACTTAAATTTAATCAATACATTTGGAAACCAAAAGATTTGTTACCTCAGAAAGACATTTGCTTTCAGAACTATAAAATATTAATACAGCAACATGACTGGGAATGCCAAGAGAAGTATTTGAAAGATTATTTTACCCTTCAAGATGTGTTCCAAAATTACAGGTGTTGTACTTACTCCCTATTAGCCTAACTTCTAATTGCTGACATTGCCCAGTAACATGACTGTTTAGTGATAAAGGAACACTTCAATAGTTGTTTCATTCATATTTTTTGTTTTGGACTTCTCTGTCACCCATCATCTAATATCACATAGTGCTGCTAATCATTGTAATAACCCCCAGTTTTCAGTTTTTCATCACTGACTTCCTTAATTAATCTTGATTATTCTAAGGAAGATTATTTGCACAAAGAAGATGTAAAAGAATTCAATAATCCCCACAGTAATAAATTAAAATTGGGCAAATAATCTCATGTAGATAGCATGAGCTCTTTTTTTCATTTATGCTTTGTTACATTGACTATAATAGGGAAAAATTGCTTTGCTATCCGTTGAAACATTAGCATTGCATTTTTCAGGAGCACATTTTCTCCCTTAAAAAAAACAATCACCTTACATTCATGGATAAGTCAGCTAATCTTTTCGGGTGCTTTTAGTTCATTAAATCAAATTGCATCTCCTCTATCAAAATGTTCATCAGCTCTTAAAGATTATACAACCTTACTTACATAAGAGATTATCTGTATGTACTCACAGCGACTCTTGAGTCATATATGCCATACTCCAATTTCACCTTAACATCTACAGCAACTCACAATTCAGAGTCTTTCTTAAGCAAAACTGTTTGATGGTCACCTATGTTTTCATTAATAGGAATAGAGACAACCTTAAACTAAGGGAGGAATGGTGTTAGTCATGATTTCATGGCAGAGTTGGAGCAGACTACAGATCCCTTCACATCAGCAAGAAGGCGTGCCACAATTTACTACTTCCAGTTAAGTAATGTTAGCAATTCCTCACAATGTCTGTGTCTGGCCCTGGATATTATAAAAGGTTTTGAAGAGGTTTTTGCTCTTCACTAGTCTTTTAAAAAATTGTTGTCTGTCCAAGCATTTTTAATAAAGCTGTACAGCATATAAAAATGCAACAAAACCAAAACACCCTGTCCAATGAGGCATTTAGATGTCCTTAAATCCAACAAAATTTGTCTTCCACACTAGCTCCTATCAAACTCAATTACAACTGATGTCAAGTGACTTTGTCCTCTGGTGAAATGCAAAAATAAAAACCACACATGTCCAAAAGTTTAGGGAGGGTTGTCCCCTCTTCTCTACAAAGTGGCTGAAACACTTTGTCTCCCAAGGTGTTTAAAGCATTGTATCTGTGCCTTTGACATCTTATCTCAGATTCAGATGAATCAGAAATAAGCTAAAAATATTGGTTATCATGGAAAAAAAACCATAATACAGTCTTTCAGGTTTTAGCATTTCAGAGTAAGAGCCTGAAATAGTATTCCACCCACACTCAAAAAATTGAAGATATGCAAAAACTCCCATGTGCAACTTTATTATCTATTATTGAGATGGGAAAATGACAACATTGGCAAAATTTTGCCATTTTTGGTAATGAAGTAGGAAAGCAAATGAATTGGCTTCAGTCCTGAATCTTCTAGTGAACTGCTGGGAAGGAGGAAGCAAACAACAGCATCCTAAAAGCCAAACTGAAAGAGATGAGCCACAGATTGAGAAAAGGTAAAAAGAATGCCTTACTCTCTCTTTGGCTTGATAGGAAAAGGGCAAAACAAAGAAAAAATAATTGAAATAATTGTAATTTATGTAGTAATTCTGATGATACATTGATGCTTGTTACAGGGCTGGATTAACACAAATAACGTAAATACTTACCACAAAATTAAATACAAGCTATGTGCTTTATTCCTTGGAAATAAAAATTGGCCTTTTTTCCACTGAAAAGCTTTCTGGAGCTATTCACTATAACCATAGTTTATATTCAACTCTATCTTCAGCTATTTTTACCTTCCTCGCCATCTCTCTCCTCTAGTTTATTTTTACTAATACTCAACTAACACATACAAGACAACTTCTAATTATTACAGTGAAAATTAAAAGGTAAGTGAAAATTCAAGATTACTTTTTATTTATAGATTCTTTATTACTTACCAACATTTCTTCAACAGGGACTGAATTCCAAAGAGACTGTACTATGAAATACTTCTGAAGGCCATGTAAAAAACATTCTTCCTGGAAAAGTCTGCAGCAGCTGTGAGTAACAGGTGGGAAGGTCCCAAATGTGAGAAAGAGTACTACGGTTTTAGTGGATCTTTTCAGCCTTCATGTATGTATCTATCTGAAACTATGTATTTCACAAATCTTATCTTGCAGATTTTGAGAAAACAGGCATCTCTGCTTTGCTTTCCACATCCTGATACCACGTGCAGGTATGTGGTAGACCAATAGTTAAATCAATTCTCAAACTCAGGATACCCTTCCTACAGCAGATCACAAGTAATATTCTTCTCCAATGCACAACTGGGTTTTTGGGTTTTTTTGGCCAGGAAGAAACAGTCTCAAAGATGGCCTAAGTGTGTTTCTCTGAAGTTAGATCTAGCCAAATAATAAGTAAACAGCAGCCAAAGTATTTTCAATTTGTGTCAAAGTATTATGTTTTGGCAGAATTCTGGAGGGAAAGGTTTACACAGAAATCATCAGTAGCTGAATCAACTTAAAACAGCTGTTAACACAGCATGGTTAAGCACAGCCCAGTAAAAGCTTTGCTACTGAGTACTGCTTTTGCACAGTTAGTTCTTTGGGGGTGGAAATATGTGGGATATTCATAAACTTCAAACAATTACATGAAACAATAAAGCACCAGTTGGTCTACTATCAAACCAACTGAGGCAAATTCTGAATATTTAGAACACAAGAGGTTTACTGAAAAGCAACTATCAACAACTAGTTAACACCAAAACACAGTCAAAACATTCACACAACAGGCTGTGAAAGGGTCAAGTAGGGAAGAGCACTCTAGGAGCTATACAGAACATGGAGAATAAATGAAGTGCAGAAACATGTCAGCCTTTTGCCACTCCTCAGCAAGCTGTCTTGTAACATCTCATTTTATGCAGAAACACAGAGGTAGCTTTAAGCCAAATAAACAACTACATACAGTTTAGCTTTTCAAGTTGTAAGATTAATGAGCAGATAAAGGTTTCTTTGTTACACAAACACTACACCCCTCTAACCTCTGCCTTACAGAGGGCAGTAACACACTGTAACCACACCATCATCTGCAATCTCCCGCAGCTTCCCAACCACCCCAGGTACACCTTCTGACCCTTTTGATAGATTCTAGATCTAGATTTTGATTTAAAAATGGGTATCTCTCCTACAGGCCTTCTATCTACCAACTAAGCCTGGAGAAAAATATTCCCACATCATTCAGATGCTCAGGACAGGCTTAGAAGCAGTAGTTTGCTGGTTGGAATAAAATTATGTATATTTGTTCCTAATGGGCAGTTATCAAAAAGGCTTTATTTATTTTGCTTAGTCTTTACCCATCAGACCTTTAATATCCTTACTGACACGGATATAATTATTGAAGCTCTAGAGGATCAACTCTTTATCATCCATCTAAACAAAAATTCACTGATTATAGTAATTTAGACTTGTTTTCTGAATTAGATCCTGGTTCATGGGCCTCTTCCCTGGAGAGGGTTCTTTTAGCAATATATACTAAATTGCTGACATTTCTGTTCACCCCTATGATTTAAAATGGAGCGTCAGAAAAACAGAAAAAAAATTTTAAAGGGTTTTTTTGAAAAGACAAAGTACACAATCTGCAAAGCATCCTAATATGTACCATTCTAGAATGACAGACTTCAATTTTATTTTTTTTTTCAAACTTAAGCTATTGCAAGGGTTCTTGTGGTCTGAATCCTCCACTTGCCTTATTGACTTGTGCTGTTTCTCTAGAGAGATGATGAATCCTTGTTCACCCTCCGTGTTTGCTGGCAAAGAACATAGCAGCATTGCAGAAATTATGGTTTCTTATTGATCATTTGAACTTTGCTTGTTGAATCATTACATCAGTGAAAATGCTTGTGTCTGTCTGCATACAAAATCTCACAGACAATAAAATATTCTTTAACCTTCTAAGGGATCAAAGGGTGATTTTATAATGCAAGAATAAATCCTAAAATGCATCGGTTTCTTCCCCAGGCCTGAGTGCTGCCCAGTCCTATGCATCCACTCCAAATTGGCAACAAGAACTGAAGGCCTAACTCTAATCCTGATCTAGGTATGGTAAACTGTACTATAGAGGGTATCACCTTTCAGCCAGCAGGGATGATGACAATTGAACAAAACTTGTAATAAAGGATCTTGGTTGGCTCCAGCATCACTAAAGTGAATTTCATGAATAGGCATTAAGATGACTCTCCAAGGATACGTAATTTAAACATGGATTTACACCCTAAAACACAGGATGCTTTTCATTAAAGAAAACTAAACCCAGCATTTTCAATACTAAGCCTCGTTTCTAATATATGTTTTAAGTCTTAACATTGCATTTAAAAGGGCTTAAGAAGGTAAAAAAAAAATCTATACCTCATGTAAAACAAAAATAAATTGCATTGTTCAAAGTCAGATTCATTCTATTATATGGCTACAGACAAAAGAATATCTATTTGCCTACACGTCATTCTGTCAGATAACCTATTCTAAAAAAAACAATCATCACACTGTATGTTTACCACACAGATTTTTGATTCTTGCAGGAATTGGTGACTTCAGAGCTCCAAATGGCTGGGGACAAGCTAAATAAATCCTAGCTTAACCCTACAGAAATTTTCTGATAATTCCTCAGAACACCTCTGAACTTTGTGGAATTGTTCTGATACCTAATATGATATCACTTTTACAAAAACTCTAGATCAAGAACTTTCTTGGGTGACAAATACTTGTCTGGGTCATTTGCAAGACAGAGGATCTAATTATGGTTAAGTATTGTTAGCAACAAAGCAAAAAAAAAAGAGAGGCAAAAGATCTTGTAATAAAAGGGATGACCTTTTCAGGGACTTGTATCAAAATATACTCAAAGAGGCAGATCAAGTTTGAAAGGATTCCTAAAAGGGAAACATTTGGGCTAATAATAGCTATTTCCTGTGACAATGTCATTCGGATAAACATTGTGACATCACTTCTGACATATCTAAGCACACTGCTGAGGTTAACTTGCAGCAGTCAGCAACCAAGGATGAATTTTACATATATGCACATATTTAAGTGTCTTTTAATGCTTATTTTTCATGTGAACAAAATTGCCAAGAAAATAATGAATTTCAGAACTCAAAATTGAAAATTTAAGAGCTTCTCTATTTATCTGAGCCCACAATGAGAGTTAAGAAGGAGAACGCACTTGCAGAATATCACAGAATTACCACATTTAGTTAAACTGTAATCTCTGCACACTTAAGCTATACCCAAAAGTAATTTTTTACTGACCTCTTGACAACATGTATACCATTACATTGACATTATGGATATACTAAAGCATAACAAAGAGTTTTAATTTTAACATAATGCTATTGTTAAATTATTGTTATCCTACATAATAAATTGTGTCAGAAGTTAGCAAAGCAGACCTCCTGACAAATTCCTGATAAAAAATCTTATTATTTTGCTCCAGCCTAACTAGCTGTCATATACAAATATGCCTTCACACTGTTGTAAAGGTCATCAATGCCTATGAAACAGCTAATAAGCACTGAAATGTTGTTGAAGATTTCTTTGAAAAAAACAAAAAAGTTAACTGCAGAATATACAAGAATACTTCCATGCAAATTCCTTACCACAATAACACCACTTAGACTTTCTAGACTTCACTATTTTCAAGAGATTAAACACATCCTAGCACATCCTCTATCCTAAATTCAGGCACATGCAGTCTAATATTTTCACAAGTAAAGAAGTTGCTAGTGATTAACAATTTTTCCTCTGACATTTATTACAAAACTAATGGTAATGCAATTTTTGCATTCTCTGGCATTACTGAGAAATCAAAGCACATGAATATCATGACTTTATTTTTAAAGCTAACTGTAAAATGATTAAGCAAAGCTCCTCATGAGAAGGAGTCTTGACTGTGTTGTCAAGACTCTACAACACGCCAGTGATTTTATGTTAACTTGTGTGTGAATTAATGCTGAAAACTAAAAGGAACAAAGTTCTGCTTTTCTTTAGAGAGACAGATGCTGGCACCTGTTCTGAGACACAGAGACCTCTGCAGAGATTTCTCAGATTTTAAATGGAAATAGTGTCTGTAAATGACACACATTAAATTCTTAAAATTTACATTTTAAATGTGACTGTTTCAGAGATATCAGCACCTCCATTGGTCTAAAATTAATACTTAAATAATTTTTCTTACTGTTGTGACTTTTGTAAGAAACATGCAGAAATTGTATACTATTCTGAAACTTCTTTGTTGGACAGCAAGGGTGTGACCTGGTTAGAAAACTGCAAAGTCTAAAGGACTCTGTTTTCTCTTCTCTGTATCCGTCACTGTCTTATATGCTTTGCTTTGTATATTATTTGCACAGCTTGTTTACCTTATATACTAAATAACTTCAGTATTTAAATATTTATTCTTGTGACAGATATTCCTAAAATTTCTTGTGCTCTTTTCTTAAATTCTTCTAAATCCTATTACTGAGACAGAATGAGCACAGTTTAGAGTATTGTGAATTTGGCCATATTCCAAATTTACACCTTTACATTTTCTACATCCTTTTATTTTGCTTTTTTTTGAAAAGCAGACTTATTTTCTCCAACATCTTGGGAGGAGAACAGAGGGGATGAGAGGTAACATGAAACTTTTAGATGCACACACTGGCATCTCATTTAACAGCTGGTCAGAAACTGTCTTCAGCTATATGACTCTTTTTAAAAGGTTTCAGAATAAATGATGTTAGTCCCATTTAATCATCTCATTTGGCTGTCAAGAGAATCAACTATAGTAGCCCACAGAATGTCTCTTCCTACCTCTTAAATGGATGTGTATAGCTATGTACAGAAGTAAAAATCTGGAATGATTAGAATAATAGGCTTTCATAAACGCTTTTTTACAGAAGAATTCTGCCACATATTTACAGCTGATGTGTGACCACACTAGAAAAGGTACTTTAGCTTCAACACTGTCAAAAATGTACTTTTTAAAATCTACCTGATTTACAGGAGCTGTATATATGTAAGTGTTAATTCTGATCTTAAAATAACTATCAGCAGTGGGGGCTGAAGAAGGAGAAAAGGAGATCACTGATTCACTGCAAATTATATTAAGGAGTACTATTGTTTTCCATGAATGATACAGGTTGTAAATGTTTTCTTTTCATTATCCAAGTTGTACTTTAAGAATACATTTACATTTTGTAATTGCAAGTTCATTAATTTCACTATGCTGCACTAATTACATCCAGAAAATACCTTAATTACCAATCTATGTCAGAAAATTCCCAAAAATTTCAGTTGAAATGCAAACAATACATGAAGTTTAGAGCTTTCCTATAAAAAAGTCATTAACACTGGAGGTATGTTTCACAGTCTGAAATTCTGAAATTAGCATCTCATACATTTCTGTTCTTCAAAATTGGACCATCAAACAGCACAGTAATATTTTAAGTCTTACTGCCACAAAGTAATAACTTGTTTACATTTGACTGCACAGCTAAATTACCTTTTGATATGCACAAGGAAATTTTAATATGGTGCTAAATAATAGACAAGATGGCTTTGTCAGGAACAACTCATGCCAAACCAAAGTAATTTATTTCTGTGACAGAGAAAAGGTACCTTTGAATAGGAGATGTAACATGTCTTGATTTGAAGCAAGGCTGACACTATTTTAAGTGACTTTCCTAAGGAAGCCAAACCAACGTGGTCTAACGATGAACATAAAGAATGGGGTGGGATAACCCAAGTGTGTGACACACTAACACTTGTGTCTCTCATTGACTGTCCTAATGCTGGTTCTATTCAACATTCTCATGGACCTAAAAAAGGCAGAAAGGAGGATAGCAAACCATCATGATACACAATTTATACAGGTGGACAGGTTTAGAATTCTCAAAGCAAAGACAGTGTGGTCTGGACAAACAGAAATCTCATATTAAGGCATATGGAATTTGAATTCCACTCACAATAACCATGAGGTGTCTGTGGCTCCTACATATTTAAAAAAACCCAAAACTCTGTCTTTTAATTGAAAACATTAATGAAGTTCCTGTATCACAGGTGTGTAATTTTATAATTCCCAGCTCAGGGGAATACAAAAAGGCTCCCTCTCAGCAGTACTGGCTGACTGTGACATTGTGCCTCGTGCTCCAGTCTAAGCTTCCCGTCTGATGCTGCTGCATAATTGGATGGTCTGTACAGTGTAGCACAGAACAGCCTGGCTTGGAAGGGCTGGCTCTTCAATGATACCAGTTAGTGTGAAAACTCCCTGTGACTTCAAAACAATAGTAATGATGATCCTCAAAGATAAAATTCAATAATATAAAGTTGAAATAATATTCCTAGCACCTATGTACAATTACACACCATGACATGTTTTCATGAATTCCATGTCAAAGTCTCTGCTTGTATGAACAGCAGTTTTTGTCTACAGAAGAGATGAGCTACTTGACATCAAAGAACAATTCTGGTTTAATGTACAAGATAAGGACAATAACAATAAAACTAGAATCTTTAATTTAGCCCAGCTTCTCCCCCATCCCAAGAAAGCCACAAACACAGAAGTAGAAATGAACACTTAAATTATGAGCAGTATTATTAGCTTTGCCAGACCTCCTCTGCATACTCACAGCCAAGGTAAAAACCTTGAGTATATATAAAAGATTCAAAGGGATTGTTGACAGAGATCCTTAACTAAAAGGGCCTTAGGAAAACTACTGCATTGAAGTAATTCCTCATCCATTATTAAAATTCAGCTGTTATACCCCTAGTATTTTTTCTTGTATGAATGACACATAAACTGTGAACTTAACAACCATGAAATATAAATAAGTGTGGTACAGAAAATAAATTTTTCAGCATGCAAAAATCTCTTATGGAAACTGGAATACATAATAGTATGATGTGTAAAAAACAAAAGTGTTTCAGAACATTTAGCACTTTTACCTGAGGCACCCTTTATTTACTAGTATAGGTTTCAAGGAAAAAAAGCTACTGAATCACTTGTTCATAAAAATTGTATATTGATGCAATGGAAAAAGTCTTTACAGGAGAAGCTTAATGTGCAAGAGAAATTATATGTAGGTGCAGTTACTCATCAAGATGCAGGATTAAGTTCACTCTTCCACATACCACTATCAAAGCACAAAGTATGAGCTACTCTCAGTATAGGGGAAAAATATTTCAGTTGTAGATTAAAAAACTAGTCTGAGATCTAGTTAAAGCCAGCTGCCTAACATCTTTTGAAAATTCTTATCACTTGTCCTAGAATTAAGACTGAAAGCCTCTGAACAGAACTAAAAACTACGCTAAAGTTTATCTTTTCTGAAAAGAAAATCCCAAAGATATTCTCTAACATTGTAACATTTTTAAACTGAATAGAGAATATAAAGTATAAATGTAGACCTCATTTCCATTTTAAAAAAATATGCAAGAGATCAATTTTTCAGATGTTTACAGACTAGGCCATTACTTCAATGATCCTCTTTATTTTTGTCAGCAGTTCTGCCATGCCAAATCTCAGAGCAAAGACTATTTTATTTACACAGCTATACAATTTAAGATTCAGTACTGTTTAGTCCAATGAAAGTTAACTAATTATCAAATCTCCTGCTTTAGGATATAATTTCCAGCTCATAATACTTGCTATTCTTTACACCTTACAGCTCACCATCTGATGAATTTAAGTCTGTGTCCGCACTATACAAGGCAAACTACCCCAGCACAAAGTTTCTTAGCTCACTGTAGAACTCTGTGAATTTATTAATTTCACTATTTTATTTTTATAACCTGCAGCGAAGCAGCAATACTTGACACAGTGATGCTTTCCCACTGTGCCATATCTGAAAACACTGTCAGAGGGTCTCTAGGAAGAATGGTATCTTCTATTAAGGAGAAAAATATTCTTGATCATGAAGTATATTAAATTCAATTCTAAGGTGTGGCAGAATGCTGATCCTAAATTAAGGGGAGTGAATTCCCCAAAAGGATAGAAGAATAGGCTGTAGCTGCACAGCAAATGAAAAAGTCTTAAGTCTGTGGAAAGGTTGCTTGTATTTATTTGCAGACAACTTAGAAATTCAGATTCCTAGTGAGCATTTTAAAGGGGAATAAAACAAGAGTCAAGTAGAAAGACAATGAAAAGGCTTCAAGCATTAACATCTCCTTAGGCAAAAAAAACCCACAAACCTGCAGCAAAATGGAACCAGCACTGTCACACCACAAGTTTCTTGGTGAAACATATGTGCTTGAGGAATGTGGTTTTCAATACGCAGTACACAAAAACCACAACAGTAATAATAAATACTGACCTAGATCTCAATTCAGGAAAATCCTTCATCTAACATTAATAACAAAGAACAAGGTGTCTCAGGCTTTTCTCAAATAAGTCAATACTTAGATACCAATAAACACAAGAATAGCAACACTAAGCAGGAATAGCCAGATCTTCTACAATACTGATCAAGTACAAAAGACAACTACATTTTTTGACAAGAAATCAATAGGATTTTAGAACAAATCTCCAGGAAAGAGTAAAACCTGCAGTGCAGGAGAACATATGGCACTCTCCCATCTCCTTACTGGTAACTCCCACTACAGCACACATTCCTTCCCAAATGCATATGGATTTTAGCTTTGCTCATATACAGTGCTGGAGGAGGGAGGGGAGAAGACTGAAAGGAGTTCATCTTCCACCCTCCCTTCCTCCCCACTCCTGGAGGGGAAGAGTTGCACAAAGCTCCATCTGAGCTCTGGAGAGGGACTGTGTGTCAGCACCCTGTTACACACGTGCTCTGTGACCACGAGGAGCAGGATGAAACACAGACACGCTGCCCTTGCTGCCCCTGGCGCGGGCACTCACCGTGCTCGTGTTCCATCAGAGTGACAGAGGCAGGGCAGCAGTGCAGCCTCAGCATGGCTCAGCAGACAGTACCAGGGACAGATTTTGGTATGAACTAACTCTGCCTAGATTAGACAAAACACTCTCATGACTATTCCTGCTACTACGTTATCTCTATTACCTTAAAATACAGACTTCTAAAAATGTACGCCCAGGTGCTCCCCGAGTAGTCCCATTTTCCCAACAGTATCTACTGAGGAATTCATCACTCCCTCCTCTTTCACAAGACTTTAATTCTGGAAAGCCCATCATGTATGGGGAAAAACTACGGCTCTGAAAAATGAATGAGCTGGACCAGCACATCTGGATTTTTGGCAAGAGATGTCTCCAAAAATTACTGTGTTTTCCTTTCTTCTGCAGTTCCAACATATTTACCCAGCAGAAATGCTGGGCATGCTTCAAGATGTAAATTACTGATTATTCAAGTAATTGCTCAAACAATCTTTATTGTACTCAAAGAAATACCATGCTTGGTTAAAGAGCTTATAAAAGAGTTGCTACCAAAATTTTTCAAAGACTGTTAAGTGAAAACTTGATTAATTTTACAAAACAAGGTCAAGTTAAAAAGACACAGATTTAACTTCATAATTTTAATAAAGTATCACTATCATATAAACTGTTAAGAAACCTAGAAAACTGAGCAGCAATACCAATGTCTCCCATTTTTTGCTGTTTTTGTAACAATCTGTATTTTATGCTATTTGTTGCAGCTGTCTTGTAAAATAAAAATCAGACTAGCAAACATAAAGCAGCACCTTGTCAGAAGAAAAATAATAAAGGAAAAAAATGACAGTTTAAATAGCAATGGATTCTCTGGGAAAGGCACTGAAAGAGGTCATGATACAAAATTATTGTGCAAAATTAGACAGTTTTAGTTAAAGAAGCTTAGTGACTTTAAGGACTAAACTATTTTCAGTAAAATATGTATAACACACATAGTTGTAGTAATATTAAATTATTTACTTAAGCTAATTCTACCTTTTCCCAAAGAATTTTAAGATATAAAAGGCAACAACTCCCAATTCAGTATTAAAATTTGAGCCAAAACCATTTTAACTAAACACTTGTATTACCATATGTTTCACATTAATATTACATGAATTATTGAAGACTGATTAAATATACATGTGTCTGTCCAAGCAGGTTTCTCCTCAAAATGCAGTCTCTTGCTTTCTTCTGTTTTCAATATTTGCTTAAAGGCAAGTGCATTTGAGTCTCTGTCTCATGTCAATTAATTATGAATTCCTTACACCACGGTGTACTACCTGCCACTGAGGGAAGGGAAAAGAGCAAGTGTTTCATGCTCCATTTGCTGTTGACAACATCTCACTGGGGCTGTCTGCTTTGCAGACTACTCTGTGGAACATGTGTCCAGCAGAGGTACAATTAATAGTCAGGAGTGCTAACAGATGATCAACAAGAAATATCACGCCCTTGGCCAAGCCACACAAAGCCCTGAGCCAACACCTCCTGCAGCAGCTCCAGGTACACGGACAGCAAAGGAGGTGGCAGTTCCCAGGTCTGCTGGGCTCACCTGGGCCATGGGCTGATCTGCAGCAGCATTTCAGACACAAATACAGGGCTCTCAGACACAAATACAGGGCTCAGCTGGGGGCACAAACAGGTAATACAGCAGGATATCCAGTGTGAGAAGACTTCTTAATTTGGATGCTTTTGAAGGCACTTTGAAGCCTAGGGAAATGGCAGTGCAATGGCATCCAGCTGAAGGATGGAGGAAGGCAGGACAGATGTATGCCCTAACCATGGGTACTGCAGAGGAAGCTGCTGCCATTGCCACCACCCCAGTGGAGACAGTCAGGCAATCCAAATCTGGGAAGCAATGAGCACTTCGTATCTCAGGTCTCTGCTTTAATATGATCTGAAAAAAAAAAAATCCAAAGGACAGAAAGAAAATGTTTTCTAACCTCAAACTAATTGAATTTGAATGTTTTACAAAACAATAGCTGCTAATATATTATAACTCAGTACCTCCTCATATTGCCTCATCACAAAAGGAAAACCTGTGCATTTTGTTTGTTCTGCTAATAGACACTTCATAACTTCAATATCTGGTGCATAAAAATCTCTACATTTTTAAGGCCTGAACCTGATCCTGAATATTGCAGAAGATCATCAGAACTGGCTGGAGTGAAATGCAGGTGAGACTGTTGCACAGCTGCATGGCCATGGGACAGCCCAGAGCTGGGGAGGCAACTCCCAGCAAGAGCTGCTAACTGGGAAAGGTGGTGGATGGAAGGCAAGGGGCCCTTCCATGCCCAATTAATGAGTCCCCTGGGCTTACCCCCACACCTGAAAACTTTCTGCTGAACATTAATTAAAGAACTAAAACTTACATTTGTTTTACAGTGTTTTTTCTACTTGACCTGAAAATATTTCAACAAATGGGTAACTACAGTTGAAGATACTAGCGGGTGAGAAAATAGAAGTTTCCAGGGTTTAAGAAAAAATGTTATTTTCATACAGGAGAAAAAAGCATTTTCATGAAACAAGGCCAGTGTTGTTAAAAAGGGACAGTGTTGCCTAATCATTAAAGCACAGAAACTTGCAAACTCAAATACTTGTTAAGAACCTACCTTTTTACTTCTTGTCATTCAGAACTTCTCTGTATTTGCCCACTTATGGCATGAGGTTTGCTAAGACTTGCCTAAAATACCTACTATGCACCTTGAGAGGAATTTTCTAAAGGATGCTGCAAAATTGCAAATGAAATCATTAATGAAAAAGGATCAATATTCAAAAAAGTAACATGTGACAGAGGGTCTGCCACACATTTACAACAGCAAACAATATTCTAATACTGAACAGGAAAGCCCTAGATCTCACTTTTATTTTAAAATCCTTCTATTTTCAAAATGTTGCTATTGAACTTGCCCATATGTTCCAATAACTACAGCTCTCATGAGTCTTCTATATTAATGGTAGTTAAAATAGTCTTGGAATACAGATACTGGAAAAAAGTTACTATTTGAACTACATTAGCACAGTGCAGCCCCATTCTCTCAAAACCCTGTTTCACAGAAAAAAATAAACGATCACAACTTGTTACCTCTTTGTTATTTTGCTTCCTTTTTTTGTTGCCTTTTTCTTTTTTTACTTTCAGTACCATCCTAATTTCCCCATACAAAATGCTTAAGCACCAAATATCTTAAATTGAGAACATGCTGTACTTTAAATGAGGTATAGAAAATGAAAAGAGCCCAGGTACTGAACAATCAGTCACACACTATCATTTTTACCTGAAAGCACAATGCTTCAGGTTGTGGGCACTCAGATTCCTAATGGTTTGTTAACAAGATCTCTATATTTTCCCTCAACATCAATACTGGAGTTACATATCCATTTATCTCAAAGAGGTAAATAAATAAATGTTGCTCATGTTTTTACACTCAAAGAACATCTCCTCTGATTTAGCATGACCTGTTAAATTGAGGTCAAACATCTAATAAAACAGGTACTACTCCAGCTGGCATGTTTCCTTGCCTGTTCTTCAATAATCATTTTTTGCTATAGTCATCTAAATAACACACTACATATGCCATTTAAATTTTGCTGACCTTCTCTTTGTGGCTACATGAAGTTTTCTTGTGTTCTACAAATGATTTCAATCAGAAAATACACCTAATACAATGTGAGATTAAACAATGGCTGGACATGAAATTTAGAGATGACCAACAAGACAGATTTTTTTTTTGTAAAACATTCAATAAATAAGCCATTAACAGAAACAAATAATTAATGGTTCTCTTTTCCTATCGAATTGAGAACACCTTTTGCACCTGTATAATAAAATACAGAGCTAACACCTGAAGAATTATGCACAGAAATATTTTTACTTCCAATACTATTTTTTGCTATTGTTGTTACTACTGCTCCTAAAACCACTTTCATTTGTATTATACCAAATTCGACCATCCTTTTTTAATGCACATTTTTAGCCCTTACATGCAGAGGTTGCAAGCTGCAAAGTAAAAGTGAACTATATTGAAGTCAGACATTCATTTTAGCTATTCCAAGATTCAAAACATTCTATCATCTGTTCCTATGGAAACTGAAAGGATATTCTAGGTTATATCAGTACCAGCCGATTATGCTGCAGAGAAATCTGTGGTTTATTTTAATCCATAGTTCAGAGGTATAAATTCATGCTTAGTGTTTAGCTTGGTGATTTTGAATTACTGAGGCGTGGTTAACACTTCAGTTCCATTAGATCATACTTTAAGATAAAACAAACTCCTTTTAGACCAGAATAGTAAAGGGGAAATGTTATAAGGTTCCATTAATCCCTGTGGAGTTTACTGTTCAGATGTAGGATATAACTAATACATACTTGGAAGATATTTTTTGGTTGTTAGATGAGCCATACGTTGCTGCATCACATCGTAATAGAATAGTTCAAGGAAAAAATAATTTAGACTTATAGAAAACTCCTTCAGTAGTGCCATGCACCAGATGGCCAGATGAAGGAATCTGATTTAGCAAGTTAACAAGATCATGAAAACCATAACCATAAGACTAAAGATGAAAAATAAAATTGAATAATGCAACATGAGTATATTTCTACAACAAAGAAACTTAAAGGTTAGGATAGAGTAAAACTTGTGAAGACATTTAAATATATTAAGTGAAAATTCTCCATATGTATTTAGCTACTCTAAAAGAAAGGATAGAAACCGTGTAAATTAGTAGGATTTTAATTAAACAGACAAAAATGCCATTGCGATCTTCCACAACAAAAGCCAATATGACACCTAAACATGTTGGAATAAGTCTCCTCTGTCTACATTAGAATTAGAATAAGCAGTAAAATGGGTGGTTAACACGAATTTCAATAAAAAGCTTTGGATTTCATACTCCATTTTTGCTAAACAAAACTAGATTATTTAAAGTCAACTATAGCTACCACCCTCATCTTATGCCAAAAGTAGCAAGCAGGTTCAAGTTTTCCTCTTTACAGATAAGACTTCAGCTTTCTTACTCTAGATTCAAATAACTGACTTCTGAATAATCAGAAATGCCTTCTATTTCTATATCATACTGTAGTCAATCACTCCATTACGAAGTAACTGTCTCAGTCTAGTTTCCATCAGGATCTCCTGCAGGGAATCAAGATTGTGGTATAATAAGGAAATGTAACAACTACCGCCTGAAGTGTACTATATTGGTTAAACTTTTGACAGTAATGAGGTTAAATTCCAGCTACTAGCTTTCAAGATAGAAATAAATGTCAGGATAAAGAGAAAAGAAAAAAAAAGAAAGAAGCCATGATTGCTTTTTTACTTTAAAAAGCATACTCTAGTAGCATTTCAAATCTAGTTATTCCAGGCTTTTTATGAGGGCAACCAACAGTATATGGATAAAAAGATGAATGATTATGAGCCAGATTGGAGGGGTTCTTCTCTCTTTTTTTTTTTACTTTATTTGCTATTCTAATGATCATTTTGTAATTATGTACACCTATGCAGTTATGTACATCTACATAACAGCAATCAATCCCACTGACATGCTGAAGTGCACAAGGGCTTGGATTATTTAAAAGGTATGACAAAATATGATAGCTAAGATGTAAAAGCAGCAAAGTGTAGGCAAAAACATCTGGAAACTAAAAATGGTGCTTTCACTAGCACAATACATCAGTGTGGGTAATGTAACAGATTCTAAGCTAAATGAACTAAAGCTGAACATTGAAGAGGCCCCTACACAACCGCAGGGCACACGAAATGACATCCTGCTACAACACTGGACTTTGTTCGACAGTCAAGCACATCTTCACGGAGCTGACAACTTTAGAAAAGCATATTCATGCACTTGCACAGTCAATTTCACAATGAAGCATTCATCTGAAGATGACACTAAACCAGCAAAAAACAGAAGGCAGATTTTGATTTAAATCAAAGTGTTTAAATATCATGAACTAATCCAGAAATAGGGATGTTTCAGTGCAACACATACTCCTGCTAAAGTAGACAAGATTGAAAGAAACTGAGAAACTCAAAATCACAGGACCCTGCCCAGACAGCCATGCCCCAAGACCCATCCACACTTTTGGCAGTAATAATTAGAAGCAATTAGAAAACAAAACACTATTATATTTTTCCATGTTTCATCAAAAAAGTGAAAAATAGAGGCCAATACCAACCATTCTTAATATCTGAATATCTCCAACACCTTGAAGTGCATTTGCATGACTGGAAAATGCTGCCACAGAGACCCTTGATATTAGATTGAACTGACCTATGACCAATTTAAGAACAATTTCACCAATCTTGCCATAACCCTGCAAGGGGTGGTAGACAAACACTCAGCTCAGAGGGCCCTGAAATGAAATAAATTATGCCATTTCTTGATGATTGTGTCTAAGTGATGATAACTGGTCAATTATGTACATACTTTCCTCTCCAACCCCTTGGGGAATAAGAAACAAGACCTATTAGAGATCATTGACAGGAGATTAAATGCCGGTCTATGAGAGATCGCAGATTAATTTCACCAATTTTGCTATAACACTGCAAGACGTACTACACAAGCACCTAGCTTAGGGACTGAACTAAGATAAATTGAGCAACTCCTGGATAATCACCTCTAGACAACTGGTTAATTATGCAGGCACTTCATCCTCCCATCACTTTTCTCAGGCACTAAACAGTATTAGTCAAGAACAATTATGCATATACATCTAGTTAGTAATTTTTTTAATGTAAAAAAAAAGAAAAAAAAAGCTGCACTTGTTCCAGAGACAACAACTGAGAGGAAAGGTTCAGTATGAAAAATAATGCAAAACAGAATAATTCACAAAACAAATTCTTCTCAATGAATTACTACATGAAAACTCAAAATGCCCCCAGATATGCCCAAAATAACAACAGTAAGAAGATGCTAGAAGGTGATTAACTAAGAAATTTTTGTTCAGATCACACAGTTTACCTATTTATCCTGTGTATAAAAATCCAGCATTTGAACAAGTGTCAGAAGTAGAATTTAGGATTTATTTCTCTACATTATTTTCCCCTCTTCTTTGTTCTGCAAGGTTATGATTAGCAAAGCTCTTCATTCTGGAGAAAAATAAATCTGGGTATTTTTTAAAGAACAGCACACCCAGTTTAACAAAGGATACTTATTAGGCTTACACCTATGTCTTATATACAGGAAACTGGACAATAAAACATAGCATAATTTCTCTATAACCTAAAAACAAATTTTAAATACCCCACCAACCAACCAAAAAAATCACCAAAACCAAACTAGTCAGACATCTACAGATTCCTCCAGGAGACAAGGAAGGAAAATTTTTATTCTGTGGTCAAATATACAGAATGTTTCTGTAACACACAGAAGGACAAACTGTTTAAAGTGCAAACCTGGGAAATCTGAATTCTGCTCTCATTTCTATACCACACCCTGCTATATTTTAATCAATCTTTAATGATACCATTGATACCTCACAGCCTATATCCTAATTATTACAATTGGTATCAGTAAAGTCACAAGCAAGAACATAGGTCCCTAATGTATTTCACCCATGCAAAAATCCATCCTTCTTACACAGAGAGCCACAGCTGCTGTCTAAAGCACTGAACCTAGCTCAGAACTAAGGCTACCTTTTAAGAGGATGGAGGAGATGGAAATGCAGCTCTTTTCTGCACACACATGGCCTGGCTCCTAAAGCTACCAATATTGTCATTACCAGGTGGAGCAAAGTTTGCTTATCCCTGTAAGCTCCACACCTACCAGGGCAATATACAGCAGGAAAGGTATGAAGCATGAGCTAAATTGCAGGGACTGTGTCTGCAAAAACTGCTCTACCTGGAATCGAGCTATAGTAATCTTAAGAAATTTTTCTTTTCCCCAGGAATTTCTTATTGTTTAGATCTACTTCACACAATATTGCTGCTGAAAACAGGGGTGAAGTGGCGCCAAGAGCAAATCTAGATTCTTCAGCCTAGGGTTCAATGGGAGCAAAAGAAATGATGGGGATGTTTCAGGTGGGTGCAAGATGCAGATATATCTCTGTTTTAAAATTTTAAAGCAGAAAACATTGCTGGCCCTTATGTTAGAAGGGTGGCTTTTAATCAAGTTCTTGATGCATATCTGCTAAAGCTGTCTTTCCTGCTTCCTATGCTATCTGCCATTAGCCTGCTTACAGTATGAAGGAAAGCTAGCAAGGAGTTCAGGACTAGAAATAAAGATGGGGTTAGAATCCATTTTCTTTAAACTGTTCTGTGGGTCATGAAAGACTGTCTATCTGTGCTGTGTACACTAGGAGCGCCTAACAAAGCACACAGAACAATAAAAACCTGCCTGTAGCCACCTGTGTGCTCGGGTTTGCTATTATTTGTATTACTTTTGTCAACAGTGGCAAAGAGAGCTTTCTCCTTCTAAAAGGATTAGGAAGGTAAGTGTGGTTTGCAGCTCTATGAGAGTCTGTTTAGACACACTGACAGAAACTTCTAGTCCATACCCAGATAGCAGCTTTAAGATTCCACCAGGAACAGGAGTGGAAGGCTTTATTTCTAAAGCAGTCAGTGGCTAATGCCATATTTCCAAAGGGGGAAGAGGTTTCATTTTTTTGAGAAATACACAAACACCATGGTAGCGGACACGTCGTAAAAACATGAATTAAAATGACCAGAAAAAGACAGTGTATTACTTAGGTATAAGCATGTGCTTTCATGTGCTACTGCTGGATATTATTGGGGGGAATCTGTGCACGGCTCACTAGCATGTGACTTACACATCATTAAATATACAATAAAAATAACAAAAAAGTCTATATCCAAATCAGAGCAGTTTAGACTTTTTAGCTCTGTTCTTTTTGTCAGAGTAACTTTGAGCAGTATCTCTGAAAAAAAAAAAGCTAAATTCTAGAGAGCACATTCACCAAATTCTAATGACTTTTGTTTAAAAACAAATACCTCCAGTCTTACTTTTTAAAATTTATTTCCACCTCCTGCTTCTCTCTTAAGTGGACACTGAAATACTCTAAAATGGAGACATAAGGGTAGTTTTTCCCTTAAGGCATTGCTGCATTGAAAAAGTGCTACATGAAATGTAGAAGTACAGCTCCCTCTTACATAGGCCATTGATCTCGTATTATTTACACAGCAGGTGAAAACAAGGGTGGAAACTAAAACTGCATTTGCAAATATGAGTATCAGATAACTGAAGAAACATCTGGATAAATACAGATGCACTGTTCTCAAAGGTGCACACAGCCACCAGAATACATACTGGCAGGAAGACAGTTCATCTGAGGAATTCTTTAGTACCTAATAGAGGAGAAAATATGCAGGTCCCATGTCTTCTTTAAGGAAGTTTCAGGGGTTGGAAGGTATAGAGGAAGGTAAATCAGCTTGCCAGTAAAACACAATAACAGGAATCAAGGACATGCTATTCACTAGTCACATTTCAAATTCTAGATTTCTTGGGCAATGCCTACCTATGTATTTTCTAAAGCAAACTATTGTTCTCAACATTAAATTCACAAATCATATCCAACGACAAACGTGTGATGCATAACCCAACACGTCCTCATGAAAACATCTCCATTTCTGATATGACTAAGCACTAATAATTTTCTTCCAAACACTCTTCCATTTGTTGGAAACAGGCCCCTGGCTAAAGCACAACAGGCATATACTTTAATAATCTCTTGATTACCTGTAGATAGCCTGGAACACCTAATAAATCTGTCTATTTTTCAGGTGGAGTGGGATTGATTTCCCCAGGGTTTCCTTGTCAGTTCCATTTTAGTACTTAATATGAAGAGAAAATTATCAGAGAAGGTCAAATCTGACATGAAAAACTAGAATGAGTTCACACTGATGAAGACTTTTGCTACATTTAAAATAAATGTCCACTTGCTTTTTCTTAGGCCCTGTCTTCCGTCAATCTTTATTTAATAACCTATATGCTTCATAGCTTGCAAAAAGTGCAATCACAGCTTGGCAGCATGCTCAAATAACCAGAAGTTTCAACACTGGAATAGTCATCAAGTGAAAAATGGGGTGGTTTTTTCCTACCACTTTGTTATCAGCAAATAGTCAAAGGTATTTACCACAAACATGACTTCCTACTGCAGAAAATTAGTTGCAATGACAGATCTAAGTAAAAGTTAGAGACATACCAAAAATTTTAATCCTCAATTGTTTGATCAAGCCAATTTATTCAGTAGGTTTTCTATTCTGTATACATTCTCTTTTCATGTCAATCTACAACAGTATAAACAAAGGCTATCTTGACTTAGACAGAAGTTTAACACTTGGTAAGAAACAGGATAAAAAATGTCTTGTTCAAAGCCACTTTGTTCTCTAATTTAAAATCCAAATTTGATAGAAACTTGTACCAGATTTCTCCTCTCTCTCTAGCAATGAGGATTTAAAATATTTTTGGTTTTGAAGAATATTAAAAGAGGAACATTAAATTTTACAAAGGCAAGAAAATAGCACTAAAGATCCTGCAAATAGTTAACAAATGGAGCCAGGTTCTTAAGGTGTCAATAATTACATTTAATATGAATGAATGCAATTACACATATTCATTTTTATTTCCCTACAGTGACTGTTTACCTCAAAATTTAAACTGGTCTTTGAAGTTTTAATGCAAATCTTTCAAATCTTTTCAATATATTTCTGCACAGCTAAAATGCAGAAATCTTCTTACAGTTTTAAGAAGCTATTTTTCATATTTTGCTATAAAGCTTGGCAACATTAGCAGCGCTGTATGTGATGTTGAATGCATCAAGCTTTTATGACAGTGTTTACAGTTTACCTACTTTCTTCCAAATTACAGGGTCAGATCCTGCAAAATTTTATTCTTGCAAATACTGCAGAAGAGCAATTTTGTCAGTTTATTTGAATATAGTCATGTGTGAGAATTTCTCACATAGGACTTTTTTTTTTGTTTAATTGACACTGGACAGTGCTACACAAAGCAAAAGAAATCAAGCTCAAATTTTTTTACACCTTACTTTTGAAAGGAAGTAAAGAACAAAGTGTATTTTACCTGAGTCTCCACACCTTGCTCAAGCAACCTTTTAGCCTGGTTTTCCACCTCAAGACGAGCTCTTGCAATAAAAAGCAGATCATTTTCAATCACTTCTATTCCAGACAGATCTATCCCTTGAGAAAGATAATCTATAAAAGCAACAAAACATTGATAAGCATGACACAGGATAATGGAACATTTTAAGCATGTTAAAACATTTCAAAGCTACAGTCAGTTCCAAGGGATGTTTTTGTATACAACACTTGACAATACAGTACATCAAAGTAATGAGTTATACCACGAAAACTGAAAATCAGAGGACTATTACTTAAGAAAAACTGGATACCGAATACATTGAATTTACTTCAAAACACTTCTCTACACCCGGAGACTACCGAAGAGGTGCAAAACATCCATTCTAGGAACTACAGAATCAAAATCATGGGCCAAAAGGGGGCAAGAAGTCGCATCCTTGTCCCAAAGAATTAACTAGATCATTAAACTAGTCTAACCAGATGTTCAAATAAGCGTAATTTCCTCTAAGGTCTGAAATTAAAGATGCATTAAAAGGCTCAAATCATACTTCATATATTTAAATATATATGAAGTATATATTTTGCACTACTAAACATTTGGGATCAAAGAGAAAAGAATGGTACAAAAAGAAAAAAAAGAATTTTTTTTCTTTTTGATTACAGAATCATCACAAAAATCATTACCATCATGGAAATCACCATCAGCTGAGTAGTAGCTAAAGACTACTGGGCTGGACTGGCAACTGCAGCAATAAAATCTACTCAAATTCAACTTTTCTCAATGATTTTTTTTCCTCCTTTTTATTTCCTGGATTTAAATTAATCCAATTCTCCACGTCTAGGTAACCTAGACATTTACACTACTGCTTATCACCAAGATAATGCAGGACGACTCTCATTTACACAGTTTCCAACATTTAGCTTAATGAAACAGGTTTTCCACTGCTTTTTTGGAAAGAGCAAATAAAACTAACAAAATAATGGCCAAGGCATTTCACACAGTATCAGATTCTTCCTTCATAAGATGATGTTCCACTATTTCCATTTATAACCAGTCCTCTATGACTTCCTAATAAAGTTATCTTCCTTTTAGTCCTCACAGTAAGTTTATTAAGGCAAAGACTTTAACATTTTAACTAAGCTAACTGAACTTTTAAATCTTTGCCAAATAACCTTTCACTTTAGTAGCCATTTATTTTTGTTTATTCACAATAAACTAATCTAATTCTCAGATGAATTTCAGCAATGACATGTTCACAACTGAACATAAAATTCCAAGCGAATCATTTCACAGCTATGTAGAGTACATCCTTGTACCTGCACATGAAAAATACCAAATAAGAAATCAAAACAAAAAGCTTATTGAAATACTGCATAAAGCTTAGTAAAGGCATAAAGGAAATCATCTCTCTTAACAGTACAGTATGTCAAATAGGTTTTAGTCTACTAAGAATAGGCCTGCAAATGCTTTTCCCTGCATGCATTTGTTTAAAAATGGATCAGAGTGGTCAAAGTCAGCTGAGCAGCAGGACAGCACAGACATTTCATGAAGCCCTGTGTGCTGGTGTGTTTACAGAGCTGCTTTTGGCACGGGCCAGAGCAGCCACACTTACCCCTTGTTTCCTTTTTTGCTATGACTAAGCTGCATCTCTACAGGTGGTCTGGCATATGAACCCATTAAAACTAACACTGAACTCACAACAAGTTCCAATTAGTTAGCGTCTTGAATGTGAAGGCTAATTTTCTGACCCCTTTGTTTTAGCTGCACAGAAAAAAAAAGGAGGAAAACACCATCACAGATTCACTCTACTGCCATAGGAAACTCTGAAGAAGTTTCTTGGAAACATGAGATTAAAAGAGGTGCAAATATTACCAAATATTAACATATTCCACAAACACAAGAACTGCTGTGTAGTTCACTTATGGCATAAAGTCATAATCTGGAAGCCCAGACTGCCTAAACAAAACAAAATGGTCAAGATCTCCTAAATCCATAGAAAATCTGAGGAAGATTACTAAAACAGGTACCATTTCTTCCTGTTGTGTTTCATCTCAAAATCTAAACTAAGTCACTTCACGTGCTAAAAATTTAATCCTTCTGATTGTTTTAAGAAAAGAACTGAAAGACCTTGCTGCTCTGGCTTCTCCAAAAACCTCCATCTGTGTCTCTGACTGGCAGCCACCTCCTGCCAATCTGTTAAAATCTGCAACTTTGCTCCAAATTTTCTGCAGTCCTAACAAAATATTTTGGGACAGTGCATTTCAGCAGGACTTCAAAACAGTGGGGCTTCCTGGAGGTTCAGTGGCTACTACTGTAGATGCTCCTAGTTGCTATTCTAACAGTAAGGAAGCTCCAGCAATTACACAGTTTTCAAAAGAAAAGCAGTTTTCATAAGTGTAGCCATACGCTGTAGTCTCAATTGTCGTCATTATTAATTGTAGTCATTATTTTCTAAAGTTCCCTATCTTCTTGGGGGTTTTCTTGTGGCCCATTCTTCACCACACTGACTCCTTCCTCTGCAGGCTGTTCCTGCTTCTTCAAGGCTCCTTCAGGGTTCACCCTAATTGGGAAACCCAGCCCCCTTTTATCCCAGTTATCTCTACTTAGCCACAGCTGCACCCAATTAAGGACATTGGAGCTGCAACCCATTTAGACCAACTGGGACTTATTGGGGCAAGGCCCATATACAGATATTTCAAATATATTATATTTTATTCAAAGGCCATCTCTACTACACATAAGGACAGCAGGTCTATGTCAGAAACACCTGCAAGTGCTTTCCTGCCATTCTTATGTGAGAGAATGTACCACAGGCAGGGTATGTGCTTTTCGACAGTTTTTGTCATCTATGCAGACAATATAATATTAGAAATCTCTACAGTTGTGTACTCTCAAGAGTGATGTTGCTCCCCTGGACAGCATGATGAAACCAAGCAGAAGGACAGTTGATGTAAGAGCAACCAGATCATATCCAAAATACCTGAGTATTTAAGATCTGATTTATTTAGAATATTGAAGAGGAAATCACACATTCTAACTGGTGTTCTAATTCTACAGTTTTAGTCAGTACAGAAACCCTGTCAAGTGAGCACAACAAAAATGCTATGGGTTATTAACTCAGGGAGTAGCAAATGGAGGATTTTGTTTCAGGCACTTACTCATGTGATCATTTTTCTATTTCTCGCCATGCACAGTCAGTCAATGACACTGTGGTCATGATCAGAGGTGATGGGACATGGGCCGTAAGGAACTTGTGTCTACTCATCAGGAATTAACCAAAAACAATGGCTCACCCCTCAGCTAGCACAGACTCTGGAGACTGGTGTCCAATTTAAAGCATGTCAGCTTTCCATCTGCTTTAACCTTACAGCTCTGCAGTAAAACTATTACTGTATTAACTTTAAAAGATTTAGTGAGCATATGTTTACAACTGACATCTCTCCCTTAAGAGATTTTAAAAGTGTATGTATAACATCCTGTTATCTTTGGAAAGATTTGTGTTTTTAACAAGTTAGAATCTAAGTATCTTGTACCACCACGTGCCAGGGCTGGAGCAGCCACCAAGGTTTTCAGCAGCACCACAGGCTGTTCCAGCCAGTTCTCAGCACAGCCAGAGAGCAAATTGGAGGAGGGAGCTACAGTCCTATAAACATTCCTTTACCTCTCATCCCTCTGATAATTCTACCTCTTTATATAGGTTGAGAACATAAAGGCAAATCCGTAACTCTCACTGGGTGTTGGTATTGCTTCCCTTCTATCACGCCCTATTAAACTTGGAAAGCACAGACAAACTGCCTGCTGAATCATTTTCTTGAACAAAAATACTGTATGTCAAGGCAGAATACACTAAGACCTAGCAATAAGTGACATATATAACCTACTTCAGCCTACCAAAGCTGTACTTTTTAGTAAAACAAGCATTTTTGTCACTACAATACTAAATGTTCTTGATTTACTAAACTTGAACAACTTTTCTAATCTACTGGTTAAGATACTGCTTGAAAATGCATTTTTTAAAGTAGTATTTCCCAGATAGTTATGTAAGAGGAGTTTCACAGACAGACAAATCCAATATGCAGATAGAACATTAGGCAGAAAAACAGTACTTGGAGCAACACAGTTAGCTTTCCTTAATCTAAATGACTCACCAACACAGAATCTTTCTAATATGTGATCTCATTTTTTAACCTCAAATATTCTTTGTGATAATAAAGAATCAAGATTAGAAATTGCAACTTTCTATAAGGATTGAAATATGTTTTGGAACAGAGATAACTACGTTGCACTAGCACTCTTATGAGCTCCCAAAAAAACTGTATTACACTCTATATAAAGACTGAATTGATTCTGAGCTTTTGCTAGAAATTAGAGAATCAACAGAAGACTACTGAGAACAATCAGGTGCACTAACAAAGAGGAAAACAAAAGACAGCAATAAACCAACGTGATTAAACTGCATGACTCAAGAAGCTACTTGAGTCAAAAGAGAAACCCTTCTGTGCTCTGAGAGCCAACCTCAGCGACACTAATAAAGAGGGGGAAAAGAGGAAATTAGAACAACCAAAGTGGATTCCCCTGGAGCAAACACCTAAGGTCTGCAGACACATAACTCCCCTCAAATGCAAGAATTCAATCACAAATTAAGAGGCGCTCCATGGAAGACTGGAAATGGGGAGAGGGGTATTAATGGAAAATAACCCATTCCTGAAATTTTAAATAAAATCATAGAATAATAAAATCACAGATCTTTGTTTCCCTGTTTGAGGGAGGCTTGAGGTGTATTTCTCTTGCATTGGTCATTTGTTTTACTTGATTCTGCAGTCTTAGTTGCAGATGTTGGTGATATCCTTACCCTAAGAATACACTGCTATTTTTCCATAGTGAAGAAAAATTACAATTTTTGAAGAAATTACTAACTTAAATTCCAAAAAGCCAACAGGTCTAAATAATACCCAAGAGCTCTGCTGGGATTTAAGTATGCAGAAGATGAGAGGCTACATGGTTTATCAAGAACTATTACAGAACACTCACGTGTGCATTGGCAGAAGAAGTTCATGAAACTGCTATTGGGAATATTTGTTTCTGTTATCTTCCATGTTGTTAAGGGAAATGTTAGTTACAGGAGTAGCTACTGGACAGGAAGGACATCCTGTTTGCCTCACCTGTATCTGAACCAACAACTCAAGATGCTGCTCGGCCCGAATATGTCAATTGTCAATATTGTCATATTTGTTTTTGTCAATGCAGCTAATTTAAAATCAAAGCCCTGAGAAGAGAGCCTGAGATCCCAATACCTCAGCAGCAGACCAATGAAAGCAACCTAGGGTTTTACAATGTAGCTCTAGCCTCTAGGTGGAATAAGCAAACACTCTACCTTAAAGAGCAGTGGTCTGCTGCTTGGAGACAAATTTGCCACACAATTGATGCATAGAGAGCAGGCAAATCTCTAAGTGTTCAAACTGCAGTCTGATGTTTCCAAAAAGAACCTTTGCTTATGTTCTGTTTTAACCAGACTAATTCTCCACTTAAGCAGAAATGACTGCCCCACACTCTGCACCAGGCACCAAAGTACTTGCTGAAGCAAGCCTCATATTAAGCCTTTAAATCAAGTGAAAGCGGTTCCACTACTGGTAGTATTAAACAATATCTTACAGCTATCTTATGCAACTTGAGCTCTTCAGAAAAAGATGTTAATTCCTATCAAAACTGCATAGATTACAATGCCTTGTGAAGTATGCAAAATAAGAAAGTAATTGCTCTATACTACGTGCCATACACAATGTCATATATTTTGAATATACTTTTAAAATTATTAATTTTTAATATTAAATTATTAATTTTGAGGGTTTTTTCTGCAGGTTTTTCTAATTCATTATTAAAGAGGAAGAAAAAATATTTTACTAAAATGCCAGTTATTTACAAAACTCTTGGTATCTTTCTTTCTTTTCCTGTATGACAAAATTCCTGCAAACGTTTCATCAGTGAAACAACAGAATAAAATCTTGCTGTGTCACTGGAGTGCCATTAAGTTCCTATGAAATCTTGTCCTTTTTTAAGCCATTTCTACCATCTTAAAAATTCACTGCTTGCATGCATAATACATAAAATTTCAGTTTTTAGCTGTTTGAGCAACATTAAGTGAATGAAAACTGTCCTGCTGGAGACAGAAACTGAGTGGGGCCCCTTGGCTCTGTATTTGTTTGTTTTCTCAGACAGAACATTGACACACTCTTTCTGTTTAAGCCCAGAAAAGGAAATATTAGACAGCCAGGTATAGTCTGATAGATGTCCCTAGTGAAGGGGAACATGAAAAATCAAAACAGAGCAAAGCACTTCTCAGCACTTCATTTCAGTCCAAGACTGGTTTCATTTTAAAGAAATCAGATCAACAGTACCAAAACCAAACTGGTTGAAAGCACACAAGGCAAAGAAAGCAAAACTTTAACTGCTCATTTAAACACAGACAATTATCTTGTACTGTAAAACAGACCTGTCATGTATGTTATATCATTCTATAATGGTTTGGTCAGAAGGGGCCTTTAAAGAAAATGTAGTCCATGATCTCATGTTGCTCAAAGCCCTGTTAAACCTGACCTCAACCACTTCCAATGATGGAGCATCATCTTACCTGATCAAAGCTTTACTTCAGAAGAAAATTGAGAATTCAACACTCTAATTCAGAGGCCATGTAGATATGAAAAAACTGAACATTTTCTAGCATGTTAAAAAAATCCAGGAAGTTTTAAGTGTAAAGGCAGGTTGGAATAAGAAAGAATGGGTTGTCAATCTGCACTTGGAATCAGCTTTGTTTCCTCCAAAAGATTGTTCCTGGTTTTTTAGTAGAATATGGTTTATGTTAAAATATTTAGTAGTGCTGTAATAATCATCTATGTCCAATCCTAGCTACAGAGGAAGCCTACTGCTTCTCTCCAGACTGCATGCAAAAATAAAAAAAAACACACCCTGAATTGAGAACAATTATGGGGGAGCAGTGAGGAAGACTGACTAGCTATTTTTAAATTAAATTAAAGCTGCATTTAAGTTGTCTTGATGGAAGAGTTAATTCCTACTGCTCTCTGGGCTGGAAATCAGATGCCACGCAGGATCTGGAACTGATGGAAATGAGTTAATGAGTTTGATATCTATTTTTATCATCATCACTGACTTAACAATGAGCACCAAATTTTGGAGACATTCCTGTGAAAATGCCATGATTCAGAAAATAGCTTAACACACCAAGACAAACACTACTTAGGTCTAATCACAAGTTATACCACACGACTCCCACGCTCACTTAGGCCTAAAGCAAGAGTTGTTGAACTCCTTTAAGGTTCCCCCTCCCACACACCATTAGATCTCCCCCATCCCTCCCCCTCACCCTTTAATACAGACTCACAACCTTACTTCACCACGACCTACTAAACCTGCTGCTTTCTATTGTGCCCTCCAAGAGGAGCAGGCAGCAGCCCCACAGCCAGCTGGTGGCTGCTCAATGCCATTGTAGGAACCTGGGTGACAGGACAGAATTAACCCTCCGTGAGCTTAGTGGTGACAGCAATTTGAGGAAGTGCTCAGCACCCTGGAGAGCAGAGCTGCCATCCTGAAGAACCACAGCAACCTTGAGGTAAGGACAGAAAAAAACATCATGAAGGTCAACAGAAGTGAGTTAAGCCCTGTTCACCTGGGATGGCACAGCCTTGTCCATACAGGCAGGTTGGGTGCTCACTGGCTGGAAAGAAGCTTTCAGAAACAGACCCAGTGGACAGAAAATTTAACTTAAATCAGCAGTACATCCTTGTGGCAGAGGCTGCCAGCTGTGTACCAGACTGGGTGTAGCCAGCAGGTTGAGGGAAGTCATTATTCTTATTATTTGGCTTTGTAAGGCCACTGTACTCCGCACCTCCCAAGAAAACAGAGACATTGACAAATGAGTCCAATAGGGAACCACCATGACAGGGGACTGAAGCACGTGAGTGTGAGGAGAGGCTGAGAGAACTGAGTCTGTGAACCTTGAAGAGAAATGGTTAAGAACAGATCTAACTGCATCTGCTGCTGCCTGACAGACAGACCTTCCTCCGAGGTGCACAAGAGGCAGGAGATACAGGCTACAGCATGAGGAATTCTAGTTAGCCATGGGGACAGAACACTGTACTTATGGTTCCATACACCTTACCCACGGAGGATATTAACCTGCAGGAATGCACACATTGTATTTTAATATAATTAAAATTGATCAACTGTGAAACATTAGGATCTAAAACTCTAAAAATCACCATAAGCTTCTTAAAACAGGCTGTTTGAGAACACTCCCTGAAGAGCTCCCAAAACATTTTCGGTAACTAAAACTGCATTTTTTACTAAATTCTCTGTGATAAAATACTCACAAAGAACTGTAACATCCATGCCATTCATCAATAGCAGTTGGGTGGAACTGAAACCAATTTCACCCTAAGTATTCTATCAGAGCTATGGCCTAGAAATCAGAAAATATCCAAAAGAAAATTTCAAAATGGGTTTCAAAATTTATTCTGGTAACAATGCAATAATACCTCTACATGTCAATACTCCTCTTGGGCTTTTTTTGGAGCAAAGTAAAAATAAAATATGTTGCCAGTAAAAATCTAGTTGTCCTATTTTGGTTTTGAACAGACTTCATAGCATCACAGATGCAAAGCAAATGTACAGCATGTGTGAAAGAGACAAAAACAGAAAGGGGGACAGAAAGGTAGAATATGGAACAGGAGAGAGATGTAGCCCAAGTGGGGCATTACAGAACAAATGAACTTCAGCTTTCAAAGAGCTGAGAATAACAGAATGATGAAAAATAACAGACAGAAAATTATGAAGGAATGTAGTGAAAGGATACAAATACAGAGTTGTTCATACAGTTTGGTTTTAATAATCTTTAAGAGTAATTTAGTGCCATCATATGCTTTCCACCTTGACAACTTCCTCCCCACCTAAGCCCACAGCTTTGCACTGTTTGTTCATTAACAAGGTCAATGGTAATGCTCATTTCTGCTTTTATTTCAGGAGAGCATCCAAAACTAGAAAACAAAGAAGTGAATAAAGCTTGTTTTTAATAAATTTCATGGAAGCAGTAATCAGGATTTTTACTGTCTCAAAAATATTTATTGAAATCTCAACAAGAGAACAATAGGCAGTCCTTGAAATGGAGCCTCATCCCAGTGTATAAAATGAAGCAGGATGAAAAGAATGTACTCTCATATTTATCAGAGATAACTGCATTGAAAATATATTGCAACTGCACCATAAACCCATGTAAAAGAATTATGCCCTTCCAAATGGAGTGGATGAAGTAAACCATCTCCTTTCTGAACTAGAAATTGTGATAAGGACTCACCTAAATGAAGGTATGTGACTTTGGCTGTCTCTTGTTTGCCTAAGTTAGCACTGCAACTAAAGCCATGAAAGCCAGCAAAATACTTATGAGCAGAGAGATGCAAAATATAACCTAAATTTACATGTTGGCCTGAAAACACCAGGCAGCTTTTACATCTTATTAATACATTATCGTTCAATAGCTAAGTAGAATTCCTCAATATAGAGGATTATGTAAACGTGTGATGATTCAGTTGCCATCAGTACTATCCCATGTTGCAATAGAACATGCAATGATAAAAGAAAATGAAGGAAAATGATGTGTCTCAAGAACCTTAGTCAGAAATAACTTCTTTCAAACATCCCACCCGTTGCAGAGAAGGCAAAGATGGCTGACTCTCAGCTGAATCACTGCCTTCGAAGGAGGGCAGGGGAGATTTTGATTAATTTGTGAGTTTTAATTAATTAGGTAAATGACTATTGACCTAATTTTTGAATACTTTACAACTGGATAAAGGTATACATGGACAGCTACAGACTTACAGGTCAACAAGTCTACAATTACCATCCTGAACTAGCTAGTTTGCATTAATTTTTTTTTTCTTTTTGGTGAGATATATCGGACATTTTTTGAGTTTATATAATTATTTTTGCACTAATATGTGCTCTACCTAAAAATGTAGATTGCCCATGAGAAAATACAGGTCATTTCTAACATACACTTGTAAATGCCAGGAGACACTTTAGAATCAGTAGTGCTACAGTGCTATATAATCAAAGTAATAAAAAAAATCATGCTATCTTGGCCCATGCATAAGGGGGAATACTACTTTTTTTCTTTACTACATATATATATATATATAAGCTGCAATATTTCTTTCATATTTCTCTCTTCTTATGGGTCTCTTCTGCCACTTTTCAACACCCACTATTCACCCTTTCATACTTACACCTTCAGGAAAACACTTCTGCAAAAGCAGAACTGCTTTTTCTTTAGTAACAGCTATGTTAACTCCCTCAGTACTCTAGAATATATGTGATTTTTGTCTTCAATAAATGTATATTTAATTCCTCCCACCCCTCACTTTTTGTATCATCAATAACTTCCTGTAACTGGCTGCAGATTTACCTGTTTTTATCATCTTTAGAGTCAACAGATGTTGCATAGGTTATAAATCACACAGGTTTTATGCACCTCGGATACTTTGTAGGAGAACAAAGTGAAACTTGTGTTACAGAGAGTGTTTCTGTAGACAACTTGAACATAACAGCAAAGTTTTAAAACCTTTTGAAATATATCTTATCTCCTACAGCAAAATGTTTTTTTGAAATTTAGAGATCAGCCTATGGCAGAAATCTGCCCAGTCTGCCAGAATTCTTGCCAATTCTTCTAGTGATAATAAAACTTAGCAACAGTACTAAAAAAAATAGGCAGAAAAGAATGTTGTTTGAAAGCCAAACTGAACCTAACAGCGTTCATATTCCAACACTTGCATTTGTCTTTTGAGATGCACTTGCAGAGATGTCTGTCTTTTGACCTATCAGCTGTAATAGTATTTAATCACAACACAGACCAACAGCAGTTGCCTCTGATGATTCTTTAATACCTTCTATTTTGTACAATTTGTAAAGTGAAAAAAAATTAAAACCTTTCTTGTCCCCTCTACAACATTCACTGCAATTTGATAAAGAAGTTATCTAGAAAGAAACTGATGAACTCTTCCTCTCACCCTCAGCACTTACTGTAATGTTTAGCTGTACCTGCTCTGACAAGAACACCAGGAAGCTGAAGGAAATGTCCCATCCCTCCCACACGAGCTGCTCCACAGTGTTCCCCACAGCCTCCAGTCCCTACACATCACGCACTCAAATCATCGCCCATCTGCCAACACCGGTGGAAGGAACTGGAACAGCCCACCTGCACAGCTGCTCCTCAAACACAGAGCAAAAGGGAACAATCACCTACAGCACACTCCAGGACTGCCATTACACAGCTGTGGCACAAACCTTTTCTGCTACCTGTTGAAGTTCTTTGGCAACCTAGAAGAACAGTATGATCCATCACTATTAGTCTTTCATGTACACTGGCCATGATTTTCTACAAAAAACAGTGTTAAAATTAGGAAGCACATGCACGTATGAAGGTTTAAAATTACCATAGAATAAGATTTCACAAAAACGTACTTGTCTTCTCAAAATGACTAAATACCAGTGTAAACAGAGAGAGAAGCCATTGTTTTTATTCTATTATTTCGAAATGGATAAAAATGAAAAGCTAAGTCTTCTCTAATACAGTACTGATGACACATTTGAGTTCTACTATCATTAATGTCACAGAGACATAAAATTAAAAATCAGTATCTATTGTAGCCGAGTTCAAAGTAATGAGCTAAATGCTAAAAATATAAATCCCTTTTTTTTAAAGTTTGCATATCCAAGGAAGCAAACAATAAGTTCAGGCAAGTCTTTCAGTCATTAAAGGCACAAATCGTTAACAGATGGGTGAAAACATTTAATTTAGCAAGTAACTGTTATTAAATAAATAATGCGGATATTTTCTTTGTAAAATTTCATAATAATCTATGAGCCAATTCTTATTGCCTACATCTGTCAACCAAGTGTATCTAATAATTAACAAAAAAGATTTGAATGGACGAAAAAATGTGCTGCTTGAAGAATAAAATATGTTTAGCAATTTAATACTTAAAATTGAGAAAACATAGAGATGCATTGTGTACCCCTATGATTCTATCATAATTTTTATTACAGTTCTAATTCTAAATCATATTTAGTCTGATAACAAATTCTTCTTAAGCATTACAAAGCATATTTTGTGACATTTACTGCTGTTAGTTATGAATAATTTCAAGATCAGGAAAGAAACAGAATATTCTCTAAAACATTAATACTATTCAAATTAAACACCTTTTCCTTCAGGAGAAAAAAAAAACAGGGAAAACCAAATTTTTCAATAGCATACACTGAACTTTCTAATAGGAACACAATCCTGAAGATATTATTACACTGCATCAAAATTAAGATTCACATTTTTCCAACATCCAGAAAATGTATTTTGCCAAGCAAAAAAATAAGCAAAAAAAAAAAAAAAACCAGAAAATAACTTCAGAAGAAAATTAAATGAAGATTATCAAGGGTCTTCAAAATTAATGATATTGATATACTCAAAACTATTCATTATCGAAACTCTGAAAATCAGGAGGCAGCAGCAGCAGAGAGTCTTGACTGGAAACATGACAACACATGCAATTCTAATATGTAAAACTTATTACTGTCAAAGATGCATCTCTGTGCTATCTCAGCCAGCAGAATATAATCTCTATTGACAGATCCTCAGAGAGAAGCTGCTAGACGAGCTGTGGTCATGGCTGTTAGCTTCCATGACTTGATTTCACCCTTAGCTCCTTAGCCAAGCTCCAAGCTCCTTCCAGCACAAAGCATGGACAACTTGGAAAGCAGACACTCCACAAAGCAGCAGTTCACGGTTCAGCAATATTATGAGCAACAAGTATTGTGAGTACTATCACGTTCAATAATCCTCACTTTCTGTTTCTTTTCCATTAATTATAAAATAACTCCTGGAACTCATGGAAACATTTCACAATCACTGCTCCCCATGGCAACTAAAACATGCACTGCATGGGGCAGCAACTTTGGGCTGTGAACCTGCCACGTGACAGTTTCATTCAGTGCTTTTTTGGGCTTGTAATGGAAGAGGGCGACTGTTCACTGTGTTCCTTTGCTCCTCCTGCAGCATTCATGATTCCATGTACCCCCATCATAATTGCCCCTCAGCCATTTAAAGCTCATTTATAGGGGGTGGCCACTGACAGCTGACTGACATCTCCACCCTCACAGTATCACAGGAGCATTTGCCATGTATTCCTTCACTGGATAATCTTGGGGTTAGCAAGTAATGGATTTACTTAACACTATATAATTATGTCTCTGGCACAAGAATCCCAGAGAGTTACTGATGAACAGCAGGCACACTCCCTAACCACAGCAGAGCAAGTGCTGAGCCTGAGCCTGACCCCTCTGGGTACTTAATGATCCCAAATACCATGCAACAAAAAAAGTCTTAAGTTCTATCAACTGAGAAAAACAAGCCCATGACGATTCTATCAAGCAAAACTTTTGATTCGCTTAATTGATTTTATGACCTTCTTTGCCATTTTATTTGCAAATTAAGCATATGAAAAAAGACTTTTTTGTTAGAAAAAAAATACACAAGGGAAGTATTGCAAGATGAACATCAGTAGAAACTTATGAAGTCTTAGGTACTTCAGGAACAGCTGCAACACTTACTTTCTGTGTTTGACCCCCCCCAACCAAAAAAAAAAAAAAATTAAAATAAAAGAAAAATCAGAAACAGCCAGTCAGGAAAAAGTCAGAAGCCCTAAATTCATAAGTACATCACACAGAGACACAAGTAAGCTGCCTTGCTTTTGTGGCTGGAAGTGGCCAGAAAGTAAAGAGCAGTAAGAGTTGCTTCAGGATAGTGGCTCCCCAAAACCAGCTTCCACTAAAGCAGCCAGAGGTACCAGTAAACAAACAGTGCCCTTTAGAAGAGGAAGCAGTTTGGTTTTGGATGCTTGTGCATTTATTGGATTGCTGAAATTGTGAGAAGGTGGCAAAAAGGAAGTATCAGAAGGGCCGTAAGGTATAACTACTCCAAAAGAATCAGCAAGACACAGCAGCACACTGGGGTCAACAATACCCAATCATTCTCAGCACAAAAAGCTTTTTTCAAGGCTTGAGAGCCTGAAATACTGAAAAATTCCAGCTACTGAGCATCTTAAATGAACATGTGTGTCTTGGAACTTGCATCACAGAAGACCTGCAGCATGGCAGAATGGACAGAGCTTGGTGACAGCCACTGCAAATTGCTGCTTGCAGAAGGACTCCTCCCACCATATGAACCCTATGACATCACTACTTTTTAGTTCTTTCTGTTTTCTGATTCAATTAAAGTCATTGCAAGTAACTAAAAAGGCAGGATTAGCTGACTGCATTTCAGGAGACATTACACAGATCATATTTGCAAATAAAATGGTTTTTTGGGACTGGCTGAAGTAGAGGATCCTGGCAGAGACTCACATTGGCAGTGACCTTTGAGAGGCAGAGTCACCCATCAGAGCAGCAGCCCTGAATCCTTCCAGTGATGGTCAGCACAGCCACCAGCAGGCTGCTGGGACAGCTCCCATGGACCTCAGCTCCTTTGCTCTCCAAAAGCAAGCACTGAAAAGGGAATAAAGCTCTGGAACTACAACAGCAGAAGCACTCCAGATTTAACAGAATTTCCATTTGATTTACACAAATGTTCTAACAATGAAAAGTGTAGTCTCTGCAAGGCACTGACTTCAAAAATCCACATATTTAGGCTATCATAAATGAGAATTCAGAATGAAATGCATTTTACAAGACATTTCAGTAACTGCTTGGAAGCAGCTATTGCTTCCTCTTTAAAGAAAAAATATATTTTGATTACGTCATATTATGTTATGAAATCATTTCAGAGGGAAAAACAAGTAAGGCCTATTTGCCACAAACTGGATGAAAACTGGACTTCAAAATGTAAAACCTCCCCAGAAAGCAACAATCCCAAGTTTCGTCTTCTAACTCTCCTGAAGACTCATTTTCAACCACAAAGTTAATTATGTTTGATCTGAATTCAGTGAGCAGTGTTAGGGATCAAGGCAAATTGCTGGAGTAAGGGGAAATCAGACAGGTCTTCAAAGTCATTCTAGGTAAGACAGAGCACTCCTTAGGAGCATAAGGCTTCAATAATAAAATTTCGTATTTGATAACAGGAAATAGGAAAATAATTTCATTGGCTCATTTAGAGAATACCAGTTTTCCATCATGTCATATACAAGTAGCGGCTCGTAAGAAGAAAGCAAAATAGAAGAGGGGTTGATGGGTGAGTATTTTAAAATAATCACTCAAAGTTCATATGCTACAAGAAATGACGGCAAAATTCTGCATGAAGTCTGTTGCAAGGGTAAAAATAAGTAGAACACAATTTTCATTTTAGAAATGGAATGAGGCAAGAAATTTAGTACCAAAGGCCTTGCAGCAACTAAGAGGAGGGATGTCTGTGTGGGCTGACAGAACATCAGGAATCATTTAAAGTTAATAAAATACACAAGCCACCAAAACTACATCTCTGAGAAAAGAAAAAACAGGAGAAGAAAAAAATCTCCTTGGTTCTTGCTAAAGGAGAACATTTTAGAATACTTCTACATGCTTCATGTCTTTGAGGAGTCAAAGTATTGTTTGCACATATGCTCTTCATTCTACCTTCATTCTCCAAGTAACCGCGCATGCTGCTGTGAGTCTCAGTCTCCCTCACCCTTCGCCCCAAGTAAAACTGGAAAATATGATGCACAGTCAGGAAAGAGGAAACAGAACATGGAGGGGGGAGAGAGGGATCTAACCCCTCTTTCCTTCCCTGGAAAACAACAAAGGGAAGCATCATCAACAATAGGGTTAAGAGCTAAAATCTGAGTCAGTCCTCAAGAAACCAAGGCACAGTCCTGTTTCCAAATAACACTGGTATGCACGTTTTGCTGTGTTTCTCTGAACTTATTCCTGAACTTCTAGAGAAGTCTTGCTCTGCACTTCCCAGGTTTTCAGAGTCCTGAAAACTAAACAGGATCTAAAGTTCAGGTTCTCAAACTTTACCGTAATAATAACATCTAAAAATGGATATACATAAAAGTAGGATGAGATTTTTCAATCCTACATCGCACAAGCCAGCAATACAGTCATGGAGGCATAGTACTGACTTTCCCTTTCCAGAGAACATGGAGCAGCTGAGGCAAATCTTCAAAGGTATTTTTCGAAATAATAGGGGCATGGTGTGAAGAGTCTGGGCCTGGTAACAAAGGATGCTACAGTATCCCCACTTTCAAGTGACATGCTTTATGGAGAAAGGTTAAGGAGCTGTTTTTCAGCTACAGTTCTCTCACTGCCTCTTCCTGAAAGTGATTGCTGCTGGCTCCCCTCCAGCGAGGGCTTGAGAGGAATCAAACGATTCACTGGTGAGAACTGCACAGAAAGCCTGCAGGCAGAGGTAAGACAGAGAGCATCTTAATGAGGAAAAAACTGCAGATCAGAGATTTCTCTCACGTAAGGTAAAACACAGTGGAGACACTGAAGGGACCTTAGAATTACTGGACACTGGATGATTAAATTACAGGATTCTCCTATCCCCTTTCACACAGTGAGGACAAGGAAAAAAAGAACCCCAAATCTGAATACACCTTTCACCGGCATTCCACCAAACTGCAGATCCAAAAAACTTGCAAACATCTCTTGTTAGAAGGATTCTGCTTTGCAAATGTGTTTAGAAATTTATAACTACCTGACTCATCTCCACCACAGAAGAGCTATTTAATGGTGTATTGCTTGTCACCTGTTATCAACAGTGTCCTTTGAACCCAGTTTGAGACTACAGAGCACAACATAAATCTGCCACAGCTTTTTGGCACTAACTGCCAAGTACTTGCTCATACTCTGCAATATTATGCAGACTATTAACCTTACATAAATTTTAAAAGTCTAGGTCTTCCCAAAGAATGTGTAGAGGGCAGACTCATAAAAGTTCATCAGAGCAGCGACCAGGACCAAAACAGACAAGGAAGAACCATTCAACCTCTATCTGAATTCAGGTACAGCAGTGCTGTGCTTTTCCTGTACAAAAAAGTCCATGAAAAACAAAGGGTGCTGTAACCCTTAATAACTCTACACAAACTCTTCTGGCGGGAGAGACATAAACCTTAAGTCTCTGTGCTTCTTCATCATCATTGCTGAGCATTTACAACAAAGGGAAAGCACGGCTCTTTGCCAATTCAGAAATAAATTTACCAGATAATCCTAAATATTTCACTTTGAAACAGCACATCAACCCTAACACACATTTTCTTTATCGACAGCACAAGGTTCCTAGAAGATACAAAAGTAGTTATTGTAAGATTTATACTAAGTCAAATATTAACGCAAATATTTCTAAGAACTCTTAGTTTCTAGTTCCAATGTAATTATTTTATAGACTTACTTAATATGTTATTGCTTAATGTGCTTAAAATGTTTTGACTAGTTCAGTCAATGTTGAACAAAGAAAAAAAGAGTACAAATGACTTAAGAAAACTGTTCTTCATCTGGAAACGGTTTTCCAACACACAGTGATAGGTTTTCTGCCCATCTGTTAAACCAGCCCCATCAAAATGTTTTGAGGACAAAAAAGGGGGATAGAAAAAAAAAGACTCACAGCATTCATCATGACTCACCCAGTATTTTTCACTAGCTCTGCTTACTAAAGTGTAACAACGTTGATTCTGTATTCTATTCTTAATACATTTTAAGTCCAGCTCTAGACAAAGAACTTTTTTTAGTGCATCATCCTGGGATAAAGTGAAAGGTCTACTGCATTTTTATGCCAAAAAAAGCCTAAGTGTAGAAAAGGGCTTCTGCTGGTGCAATTAACTCCACAGCTAACTTAGCCTGACTTGGCAAAAATGCATTTACAGCATCCCGTGTATGCTGAAAGGAGTATCTCGAAGAGCCATGACAGCAAAACTTCCGTAGTGCAGCCCAGGCTGAAGCCACCCAGGCACCTGAGCACTGCACGAGCACAGGCCAGGGCACTGCAGTGTGAGGCTCTGCAGGAGGCACTCACTTGGGTTTGCAGCCCCGAGCACGCAGCGGCAGGCGCAGAGCGAGCTGAGAATTCAGAATGATGCTGTCACGCAGCACTGCACGGGCTGCTGTCAGCAAAGGCTATGATAAGCAAGCTGATCTTCAGCACTGCTCACACTGTGATCAAACTGCTCTGCTGTGAATTAGTATTTTCCCAGTTTTCAGAGAAACAAGCAAACAAACAGAAGAAAATCAGCAAAACCCCCAAATAAACTACTGAACAATACCTGTACACTCAGAGATACTGAGTGTGGGCAACTTTCTCAAGGAGGTCAAATCATTTAACATGGGACACCTGGCTATAGACAGTTGCCTGGTTCTGTAGATGAGCTATTCTCTTAATGACAGTAACAGTACAGATATGCAGTAAATTAACTCAGTATGTTAAAAACAATGTCACAGCAAGTGAAAATAATTCAAAGCCAATTCAAATTACTCCATTAAATGATTGCATAGGTCTCATAAAATGAAAGTACATTGAATAAGCAGAAAAGATCAATAAGAGCAAGAAACAACTGCATATTGATCGAGGAACAAAACTGCAGATAATTGTCTGATGCTTCACCCCAATCCATTGCTTCTGCTCACACAGGAGGGCTGCTCTCCATGAATCCCTTACACCCTGTCCCAGCAACTATACTAAGTGCCACTCACTTGTGTTCTCCTCCCATCCTGTAAGTTTTAAAAATAGCATTAATACTTATATTAGATGTACTGTATTTCTACTGGTTTACGACATTAAGCCCTAATTTTAAATTCAAAAAGTAACAATAGGTGCTTGGTGGATGGATGAAGGATGGAACTTTATGTCAGCTTCTGACAGAAAGGGGATATTTTGTGCTGCTAAAACAGCTCATGAAGTATAAAAGAGTTTTAAAAATACAGAATAAGGAAATCACAATCAAAATTAGAGGTGTTCAGGAAAAAAATGTTATCAAAATTTCTTCAACGTATTATGTTCACAGAAGAGGTCCAGTTCAAATATGAAAATGGTTGGAAGGCTTAAGGACTCTGCAGATCTTGGGATGGAATAAAATCTACAAAGAGAGAAAACAAAGATGAAACCATTCTTTTACATGGGAAAGCTGCTCTGCCATTGACTCTTGTCATTCCATTTGCTCAGGGTTTGTCTTTTGCATTTTACCTTTTAGTTGGTTTTAAAAATTAAAATGTATTAAAAGGCTGACAGAATTCAATAGTGTTAACACATTTATGCTTTTCAGACTTGTAACCTTATTTTAAAAATCATCTGAGTTTATCACCTTTTATTAAACTCTTTGCATTAGTAGTTACAGAAAATTAGTTATAAAGGATGATAAAACAAATGTGCAAACCTTGCTGGCAAAATGGCTGTGGTCAATTCTTGTCTCAGAGTCCATGCAAAATTAATTACTTTAATTTTCTCATCCACATTTAGAAAAATGTATTTAAAACCATAACCAATACCATGGCAATCTCAATCCACAGCATGCAGATCACACCAATAGCTATGTGCAATGTCAAATGAATGCTATTACAATAGAGATAAAGTAAAAATTAATTGGCAAAACTTGTTTCCAGAAGTACTGCTTAGAATTCTGATTGTCCCTTTTACTTGTTATGTCCCATATTCAAAATTATTCTGCTATAAGCAAATATTCAACCGGTCCAGGTTATGAGTCATTCCATTTACTCATTCTGAGCTCTTCCATAATGTCCCTTTCTCCTAGCCCTCTTTTGCAGAGTCTTCAGGGACCTCCATGGAAAGATAATAATTCAGACACCTACTTGTATATAATATGACCATACTAGAGATTTTAAGAAAGGGAAGATACTAATCTGGTACCAGACCCCAAGTCTCTTGAGCTTCAGTTCCACATCAGTTTATGCTATCAGTTTTTATCCCACCTGCCATTGCTCCCTCCCTTCCACATCTCCCAGCCATGTCATCTCCTCTCCACTGTGCACCCACATGAGCACTCTGCTGAAAATGACCCCAGAAGCTTTCAGCCACTGCTCAGCATCAGCTCCACACTCCTCTGGACACACCTGTGCAAGGAACAAGCACCTGTGCATGGCAGAGATGCAAGGAGAAAAGAATCACAGGAGAACAATTTATATCAGTTAACCAGAGATGGAAGTCAGTCTTTAATCCACTGAGTGTAGGAAGCTTCATATTAAAGCAATAAAAAACAGAGCTGTGTAAATTCTGTATCTGAATCTGTAAAGTTTTGGTTTGTACAGACATCAAGTTTTCACTGTCTTACTCGGCGATTAGTATCTATTCTGATTTCCATTTACTCAGTAACTCATTAGCACTAATTAGCACATGCCTTCAACATATAAAGTAGTTAATGCACAAATTAGTTGTGGCAAAAACACTCAAAAATTTCAAAGCAGAAATAGAAATTCTTTAGAGAACAGAGCTGAGCAGAGCAACAAACTTGGGGGAAAAAAGCGTCAGATTATCTGGTATTGAAACAAGTACCTTCAATAAGGACAAACTGTGAGAAAAGCTTTCAAATGGCAATTAGATAAGTTCAGATTATTCAGCTAATAACTGGTATCAGCTTTTATCAAAAGTTCAATCACTGCCCTTCCCAAAAGAACTTAGGTGGATCCTATGTAAATTCATAGTAATTCACTTACTTCATTCAGCTATTTGCTCATGTTTTAGAGGAAGAGGGATTGATTACTTGGCAAAGGAGAAGGATAACAATAGTCTTACAAGCCAGTGAAGAGCAGTGGCCAGTAACCCCTGGAGCACTCCCAGTCTGTGGAGCAGTGATCAGGAGAGCCAAGCTCTCAGCAGCCTCTGCCCAGTCCTGCACTCAGTCAGCACTGAGGCCTCACTTCCCCCACAGCTGTGCAGGTTATTAAATGATCCAAGTGCACAGATCTCATCAGGATTAGGCCTTCTGTGATCCTAACTGCTCCTAAGAAACTATCCAGTATTGATTCCAAGTATTGATTCAGTACATTTTAGCATGCTGGTTGCAGAGTAGAAACAAAACCCAGCACTATCCCCTTCCCTGGGGAGCTTTTTTTTGTACATGTATAGCTTTTGTTTCATCAAGCAGATAAAAGCCCTTACTAATCAGTAAGGGCTACATTGGGTAAATGTAAACATTACAGATAAGTATTCAGGTGAAATACTCTTCTTAAATTCTATAAAAATATATTATTCAACCAAAGAGGATTCCCTTTGCCACTCCAATTACACATAACTAAGACAGGCGACTTTTTTTTTACTTTAGTATTTTACTATAAGGGTGGAAGAGGACAGGTCAGGAGTAACACTACTGGCCATGAAGGTGAGTGCAAAGGCAAGAGAGCACGACAACCATCAGAACGTAGCAGAAAGGATGACAAGAACATCAGACAAATAGCAAGCACCACCACCAAGAAACTGAATACACAACTTCAAAAATTACGGTAGACGCCCATTATAGAATAATTTTAATGAACTTGCAAAGACAGTATTTCAGACTAATTTAACCAAGGAAAACTAAACGAAATCTCCCTGAAATAAAATAGGCTATACAGATGGAAGTCTAGTACTGTGGGTTTTACCTTTGGGAGTTGCAGCCTGCACAAGATTCTATTCTTTCGTTACAAATCTGTTGTGTGGGGGGCGGAGGAGGAGTAACTGTGTTACAGGGATAAAAAGAATAGCACAATTGTTGTAAGAACATCTAGTTTTCTCTATGTATTTCTATCCATCACAATCCATCCTGAACTTCACGTCTATTTTTTCTCATTACCTTACCCTATACTATGTCAGTAAAGGATATTTTAATGCTGGGGGGAAGCACTCCATAGATAAAAGTCCCTGAACAGGACATCACAAATTCATTAGTGAAGATCATTAAACAGTGTTCATTTTAAGCGAGCAGAGAAAACAAAGAGAGCTGATCAAGCTCCATCAGGAGAGTGAGGAGGACTGGCAGGAATAGCAGCTGTGCTCGAGCTCAGATTGGATTCGTGTTGGCAGAACTGTGAAATAAAGCCTGCAACATACTGTGCTTTTATGAATCCTGCTTTCCCAATAAAAGGCATCCAAGGAATTTAATGCTTATGTTTTGCCTTTCATAGGCTGCTTTACTTAGGATGGTTTCTATACAACTAAATTTATAAAAGTCCAAGATGCAATTATTTAGAGATGCTGCTCCTACTAACGGTGCCCTCTAACACATACACTAACACAGCCTCATTCATCTGAGTATCTCCAAGTGCTTCATAAATGCCAATTGAACAGATGCCATGAATCTGAAAAACATTACTGCTGGAAAATTTTCTGCTATCTGACTTGGTTAGAATAGTATGTTTTATTATACAGTAGAAAAGGTCAGTGCAAGGAGAAGAGTCTAGTTTAAGCTATACATGTAACAGCATTTTCCCTGTATCAATTTTAATAAAAACATTTTTCACAGTCAATTATGCAACAGTTGAGTTCTTCCCTTACCAAGAAAAAAAACACTAAAAACTAAAGACTGAAGAGTTTCTTTAAAAAATTATGTGACATATATACAAAAACCTAAATTTCAGACAAATACAGAGGTATATGAAAGACACATGAGTAAAAAAAAAAAATCCTTATCTTCAAAGAAATATGAAAATATACATTTAGGATTACATTTAATAGAAATTCATGCATATTTTATATGCTGGTCAAATGAAAAAACTTAAGCAATTTTATTTCATTGAATCTCTAATTTCTGGGCACAGAATAGAAAAAAGGAGGAAAAACCTAAAGAAAGAAAGGATGGAGAAATGTGTAGGAAGATCTCAAAGTACATAAATATAGTGTTGTTCTTTGTGTTCCCATGTAGAAAGTATGAAAGTAGGTCACCTATTATACATTACAACAGAGTGATATAAATCAGCTTCTTCTGACTACCTTGGTAGGAGGAATGTTTTTGAGTATAACATTATATTACTGGTGCACCTACCTCAACCTGCTTTAAGTAACACTTCAGAATTTGTGAAACTGAGGAACCAAAACTTTCACAGCTCAGACTTTCAAACCTGAAAGTGGGGCTAGAAACAGAAGCACAAGTCCACAACCTTCAAGATTTCAACGACTTCCTATTCTCTGAGCAAGAATTCAGAGAACTTCTCTAAGAATGGGATCACTGCACCCGTGCCTTCTCAAGTGGGATCACTTATGCAGGGAAACCAAGCAGCATAACTATTTTCCTTCTACAAGTATGTATACCAGTCCTTTTCTTCATTTACCCTCTTTCTGAGCCAACCTCATAACCCTGATTTCTGTGCTACTCCAGAACAGTAAACTATTATTTTATAAAACAAGCTTCAGATCAAAAGGAAGAAGGAAGTGTCATTCACTGCAATTCAGAGGCAGGTGAAAGGGCTGCAGTGTAATGTTCCAAGACAGAATTGCCTTTTCTTTGTGTTTTTCTTAGGTTCTGTCTAAGCAAGCTGCCAATTTATTTAATCCATCCACAAATGAAGGTAAAAAGGATTTGTCCAAGATGGCACATAGTTATAAAGCAGAAACTGTAAAACATCTTTGCCTGTTGAACTCCCTTCAAGACTAAAAATAAACTCCGGACTTAAAAATGCTCTAATTGATTCAAAATCCAGCCTGGTTTGTTCAGTCTGAGATCCAGATCACTCTACTAAGAACTCAATGCATAACTATTCTAACTGCAAGTGTGGCATAACAGTATGATAGAAACTTTACATAAACACACAAAAACCCCTACCATCCATAAATCTGTTTTATTCACATGTTCAGCAATCACCAGTAAGAAAATACTTACTTCTAATACTTAGTATTTTACTAGAAAGCCAAGATGGTGCTTTACATTTCACCAGAGATAGATGTGTGCACCTTGGTAATACAGATAAGAGCAGTATTTATTATATTCACAACGGCAGAATTAAAATTTTTTCTCTTATATTACCATGATCAAAAACAGTTTTTTTATAATAAGCATCAGCTTAATGCAGACATCAGTGAAGTCATTCTAGTAGTTATGGGAACTAGTGCATTAATTAATATTTCTTAATGCGTCAAAGATCATATCTAGATTACTAACAGAAAGGAGAGTGTAACTTCACCATCATTTCTCCAATTGTGCTTACTTTAATGTAAGTTCAAGCAAGGAAATCCTAAAAAGAGCCTGAGAAAATACAGTTTTTCAGATAATTTAAAAACCATGCACAACTGCAATGGTTGTGCAACCAACACACAATGGTTTCCACTAAGAGGTTTCCTTCCTCAAGTACGAGTAACGTACCACTCTGTAGGCACCGATGAAGGACTACAGTCTGTGCTTCAAACAAGTTCATATTTAATGAAAAACATTTTATGTGTTACATACACTGTTATTTTTTTCAATCAATTTTAATTGTAAAAGATCTTTTGAGCAGTGGCAGTTTTTTTCCGGCTGCCATTTTCTGCACAAAGGTGATGGGACACCATGGAGACTTGTATATTTTATTATTATTAAGGGAGAATTACTTCAAATTCGTTTTAGCACATTCTGTTTAAAATCTTATCTTGAAATTGCAGTATTTTGAGTCTATCCAGATTATGTTTTTCACAGTAATTTTTCCTCTGGTCTTTAAAGCTATCAATATTTACACAGCCAATGATGCTCAGCTTTAAACAGTTAAGAAAAGGAAAATACCATATTCAGATGCAATTGCTACAGCCCTTTCTCATATTTAAAAATGCATTTGATGCATGAAGCTTGGAAGCAAAATCAGTTTCCCTACTGCTTTTCAATCATCATGCAAGGTTGCAGTTTGTAAAATTGCTTATAAACTATAAAGATCGTACTTTTAAATAACTCTTAGAAGGTAGCACTTGTCTACAGTTCCCATCTTAAGACCTCACAGCATTTTTGGTTACCATTTTAAGCATTTTTATAAAGGGAAGAAGTTGAATACAAAGTAACTTGTCTGAGAAACAAATTTCCACTTAAACCCAGTGACCACAAAAGTCCTGTGAACAGTGTTATAACAGAAATATCATTCTTTGTCTCCTCCCTAATACCACCTTAGGATTTTGTCCAATGTTGCATCCATTGCCAGCTGATTAATTATCTTTGCCCCAGTTTGTTTTTCCCTTTGACTTATTTCTTATTTACTACCCATGAGTAGAAATGGAGAGTTAGGCAATCTACCAAAGTGGGAGAAGTGAAGAAAAGAACCTACACCTCCAACTATAAATCCATAATTTCTTTAAACTTTAGGAACTGGTTTGGTTATACAAAGGAAAATCACGAATCATGAAGAATTAATTCACTGTAAAGGTGATCAGGCATTGCAATAGGCTTCCCAAGGAGGTGGTAAAATCACAAACCCTGGAAGTGCTCAAGAAACAACTGGACATGGCACTTAGTGCTATGGTTTAGTTGATATGGTAATGTTTGGTCAAAGGTTGAACTTGATGATCTTGGAGGTCTTTCCCAACTTTAATGATTCTATGATTCTATTAAAAATATAAAAGAAGACAGGAATGCTATTAACCTAATTTGTACAAAAATCAAAATTTTATCAGAGATTGAGATTTTAAGTAGATCTGTGTCCATCTTTTCTCCTTCCCAATGCCCACAAAGATGATAATACTACTTCTGATATTTTAAGCAGAAGATGATAATACTACTTCTGATATTTTAAGCAGAAAAAATGTTGAAAGAACATTTTGTTAAATGGAAGAAAGGGGGGAAATTATCTCCACTGTCAAAATTAATAAAATCAGGATCAAAATGCTCATTCAAACTAAAAATGTCTATTCAAACTACAGCTTGAACTGATTTTTCCATTGCCATTACGGCAGGCCCATCTTTGGTAAAAAGGTTATTTTGGAAAGCCTCTGGGCTAAGGAGATTAAATTCAATTTCACCATTCTTTCTTGGTACCTTTTCAAAGCAAGATTCCACTTTGAAGAATGCACTATGCATTGGAGAATCTCCATTTGAAGAATTCAAAAATTACATTGTTTCTGCTGCCAGAAAGAGCGTAATTCATAGCACTTCAGTGAATCAAGTAATTTTTATACCCATTTTATACCTTTTATACGTGCACACACATCCATACAAAATATAACTACGGTACATCTATCACAAGAGTTATAGAATACTCTGCACACAGTGTTCAGCTGCCCACGTCAGGCTCACGTGGAGCACTGCTTGTCATGGCAGTGGTGACAGTGGTTTTAATCAAGCTGAGCGACCACAGATTTCCTCAAGATCACCAAGGGCTGTCTCGTGCCAGCTGAGTCAGCACCCCAAAATCCCAGGTTTGGTAGAGGAGCTGGAACAGTGCTGAGAATGCCTTGGGTGGTGGACACAGCAGGCTTTTTGAGTAGCCCTGTATGTATCAGCTAAACTGAACAGCAAAGACCTGGGTTTTAATAGTAATTAAAACTATTTGGATATGATTTTCTTCTCCCAGAAGCAGCATAACAGAATTTTCTCATTTGAAGTTCAAATACAATTCAAATACCAAAACAAATAAATAAATTACTAACTCAGTGGGAATTCAAAAGCCAAAACACAGTCAAAGGAATAAATTTTTCCGTTCAGAGGGTAAAACAATAGCTGCCTGGCTGCCTTCTTGAGCCTGTCAAAGAAGAGGCTGACCTAATCTGTGACCTGCTCACACTGTTCACTGCTTTGATATCTAACAAGCGCTTACTAGACAATAGTAATCAATGGAAACTGGAAGCTATACATTAACCTGTGAATGTATAATATTTGTCAAAAGAGAATGCAGTTTCTTGCATTATTTTGCAGGTGCTAGAACTACTTAAAAATAATAAAAGCTCAAGCTATAAAACTCAGCAACATTCACATGTATTTCTAACTGCTACTATTATTCCACTGTGTCAGTAACCAATAATGCTATCCTAGAGTAGAATATTGCTGCCAATTTTACAAGCAAAAAAATAAAAATAGGTTTTCCCAGAATTAAAACTGCATTTCTTTCCATTTATTTATTCATTCATTCAACAGATGCATTAGCCAAGACTCCGCACAAAACCAGAATATTAAATTGTATCAGCTGGATGTATTTCTAAAAAGAATCTAGAAACTTAAAAAGATTCGTGATTTGGTGAATTCATTTCTTCAGTGTCTACATCTAGCAACTCTCAGCAATCTTCAAACATACTTTGAAAATATAGATGCTTCCAGGCTAGCACAGAAAGAAAAACTTTGCATCGTAATCACAGATTTAAACAAAGATTTAAAATTACACATTAGCAATTTTATGTGGACTCTCTACAATCCACAGTTCCCTCCTGCAGCTGCTGGTTCGTGGAATTTTTGGGATCAATCCCATTTCCATTCTCATTTCCTTGTGTTGTGGATCAAATCTACTCAAGGCAATTTTGTGCCCAGCTGATTACAGGATGCCATTCAGCCAACTGCCATACATGGCAATCATACCCAACAGAATTATACTGTGGTACCAAAGTAGAGAAATACTGATATTGCTGAAGAATTTTTTTCAAAACACCTAAAACTTAAAGCAGGGTTACAAGTCAAGCTCTTAGCTTTGTACAAAAGCGACCCTGAAATTCAACATTCAACATTCTCTATTTATAGCAAAAGATCATTAAGAAAATGAAGAAAGCCTATATAAATAAATCTGAAGAGCAGCTCAGTCACCCTTGCAGCAATTCTCACCATTTCCCTGTCCTTGTGTGTGACTCCTTTAGTTCTCATCAAATATTCATGCGTCTAACTCCATGCCTGGCTCATCCTCAACAGGCGTCTTTTCATCTTCTTTCTGCCACATCACGCACACCTAAGGTGGCACTTGCGAGATTGAGAGAAGGGGAAATGCACCAATACAAGGCACCTAATATATCAATGAGTTTCTTTTCAGTATGGCAGAACCCAAAGTACCACACAAAAACATTATGTCCAGTTTGTTCTACTCATAAGATTGATTTGGTTAACTGTTGTTAAACTGCATGGTACAGCTTGTTACAGGTTTTATTTATGAAGCATCTTTACACTTAATTTAACCTCCTAGTTGATGTCGGAAGCAACAACTTCTCAATGTCAAATTACAGGTGAAACACAGTTTTGCATTTTTGCTCTGTGTTTAATAATCTATGCATGCTGCAAGGCCTGTTTCCTTAGAGATTGGGGGGGGAGGGGGTGTTTAATTTTGAAAAGATTGATGATGAAGTAGAGAGTTCTACAGTGTTTCATCAATACATTTTTTAAAATCTCATTAATTATTTGCATCTTCTGAAGGTTTGTTTTGCTCCCCCACCCCTCTTCCAATGCAGTTGAGGGCTTAAAGCAATTTAGATAAAAGTAAAGTTAGCGCAAGAAATAATTTATATTCTGACTTTGCCAATACATTACTTTATTTTAGAAAAAAAAATAAATTCATGTCTTGAGAGATAGATACATGCACCATTTTTTCCACCCAAACCCCAGTTCTCTCCTTATTACTCCAAAGCATTTCCTTCGTTTAACTTTGTCTAGTTAGTCATTAAAAATCTGTGCTTAAAGATCTGCAAAGAGAATAAATGTGGAAAATTTCTATAGTCCATGCATTCTTCAAAGAGAAATTGATTTTGTATTACAGAGACTGGACAGATTAATGAAATACAGACAGCCTTTCCAGATCTGCGCTAGGTATCTAGGACATAACCAAACTGCTGTTCTACAAAACACAATAACGTGAACAGAAACTATGAAGCAGACACACAACGCTTGGGCATTGCAGTCATGGACATTGCACAGGAAGCTAAAATCCTTAGTTTAAATGTTAATCCATACTATCTCTAACTTTCCATATAAATTCACTCTAGATTAAGGGTACTGAATACAAACTAAAACTCTGTCTACTATCAATCTTTATTGCCCCAAAGTATACTGTAATAACTGCTTTGCCTACAGGCTTCCAGATTACAGAAGAGAGGCTTTTATACTCTCACAAATGCTATCAACACAGCCTGCAACATTTATCAAGGTTTGCACTCAACGAACAGTCCAAGAGTTCTTACATACAGATACACACAAACAGCATAGGAAAATCCCTGTTGAAGTATTCTAGCCTAGACCTGTATTGCTTATTGAGATAATGCCAGCTTCAAGATTTCAGAGTAGGAGTATTAAACAGAGTATTAGCAAGAGTCCGACAAACAGGTAGATGCCTAGAATTTTTTGATGGTGGCAAACAAAATAGGTTTCTGAAGAATATATACAAAATTTGCAGGGGAAAAAACCAACTGCCCTGGGGGGAAGAGAGCAGGCTGAGTTTTCCTTTTACTTCAACAGCAAGGCCACAGAAAAGGTATTGCAACATAAAGCAACTTCAAAGAAAAACATTTCAAGCCTAATGACCAGCAAGTTTAAAGTAGTAACCACTTTCAAAGGGCAGGCTTTCCTCTCCTTTCATTCTTTCCTCGTATTAAAACCAATTTGCTTGATTAATAATGTTCTTCATATCCAGCAGTCTCTCAGAGGGAATAAATTCTCACTGGGCACCAGATCTACTGTGTAAAGAATGAGAACTAGAAAAGACCTCTACCTGTGTCAGAATGGCAATTTCTCTTTTAGAAAGACAGCACAGTAACAGGCAGTCAGCAGGTAATAACTCACAAGGTTTTCCTGTTGATGGGTTGTTGCTGTTGCTGTTCCTCGTCTTCCACATTTCCTCCAGGAGCTGCTAACCAAAGGTATTATTTTGCAGAGCTGCTAGCCTACCTAGAAAAAGTGAAGTTTCTCACTTTGAAAAGTACCAGAAATAATGCACATAACCTTTTGCATTTTTCCTATTCCAACTACATTTCATAGCTTCTACCACTGGAACTCATGCTACCTATATGTTTTAATTGATTACGTAGATCATCAGTGAAGGCTGCTGAAGAATTTGACAAGCTTTTTCTCCATAAACCTGTATTTGCTCATCATCCATCGGTGCAATAAAAACATCTTGAAAAACCATTTTAAATTTCACAAGATTTTATTAGTAAAATAAAACATTAGGCTTCAAGCCTAATGACTGCAAAGCCAGCTCCAGGCATCAACCATATACAGTGCAAAACAGTATTCCCTTCCTCAGACATACCACTGACACCACTGCTCTCAGCCTTCTCCCAAAAACAGCAAATGAAAGCATTTTTCATACAAGCTGTGGTTTGCTTCAGTATTACAGTAAGTGATTTCAAAGACAACAATTATGCAGTGAGGTTAAAAATACTTTAGAAGATGGAAAAAAACTGAAACTATGGTTTAGGCACAAAAATCCTTGATATTTGAGAGCTTCACAGACAAAATTAGTTCTTCATATGCATGTGTATGCACGCATTTTAACTCAGTTTAGGTATTTATTTTAGATTCTACAGCTATAATAGATATGTTTTTTAAAAAAACCCAGAAAATATGAAGGGCTCTATATTTTTCTTTCATTTATCCACTTTAGAAAGTAAGAGATGTTTTTCAATAATCAATAAAAAAATTAAACTATATTATGGATACAAATTATGAAAATGAATGAACCCAAACAACAGAGGAAGAACGAAAATAAACTGAATATGATACCAACACAAATCTAAATTTAGATCAACATGCACATCAATCAAATGAGTATTTTTTTAGTAGAGGAAATGTGAAGCCAACACACTGTACTAAATTAGTTCAATTTCCATGTTATTATGCATTTATCATTATAGCTTATTAAACTATTTAAACTTCTCTCACATGTCTTTTTATGGTACTACATAAACAGATTTTCTATCAGTTTCCCTGAACAACCTTGTAAAAACAACTGAAGAACCAAAGTGGCAAAGAGGGAACAACTGAATCATTTATCATTTAAAAAAATCAGACAAGAAAACATACTGCATGTAATTTTTCAGATTTTGAGAATTTAATTTGTGGAATATCACCACTGTCAGACTGATGAGGAGAACTTCCTACATTTGAACCAAACACAGAGGCTGACAATATTTTAACTGCTTATATCAGGCATTCACAACAAGGGGGGGGGGGAATCTAACTACTGTCCTTCAGTTTTATTTTGATGTCTGAAGAAGGCAAAGTATATTCCTGTCACATGCAGAGTTACTGAACTTTGATTTAAGGGTAGTAAGCCTACTGGTTTCTTTTCACACACTTTGTAGTCTTTCCAAAGTGAATCAGCCAAGCCCAAGCAGCTACTTGATCGAGACTGACACATATGAAGTCACCCTTGTGGTAACCCTTACACTGTTGTGTTAGCCTTGAAAAAATTGAAGGGACATGACAGTTGATATCTATTCATGTTGTGTTCACTCTTTACTTACAGGGAAATTAAGACCCTAAGGTTTGTCTCTTAATTTCAGCTAGAACAATGCTCGCTACTAGGGCGCACCATGTGAACACTTTCTCTTAATTAAGAGACAATGGTACCGCCTTTCTAGTTTACAAAATTACTAGAAACAAAGTCTATCCATGATCTCTGCTGAATAAACAACTCTAGAGAAAATCTTGTTTTCTCATTTTGTTTTAAATTAGCAATTCCACTTAAAGGATATTACAGCAGGAAGGTTTGTAACCAAATCCCTGCATCAGAGGATTGTAACAGGGCAGCTAGCGCTGCTCCTGCTGCTGCTCATCTTGCACACCTGGCTACTCATGACTTTCACAACAAGGATATCTGACAGAGAATCCTGAACCAGATCCTAAAGTTTCAACCCTGCATGTTAACTTCAGCTGCCTCCCAATCCAAAGCAACATAATCAGCCAGGCAGAACACTTCCTGACAGGTCTACACAGAGGCTGCTGTGCAATGCACAAACACAGAGCTGCCAGGAGCTGGGACTTGGAGGTGCTGGGCAACACAGTCAACCAGCAGTGGGGAACAGCGCTGAAAACTTCCTCCAACATGCAAAATACCTGCCTGAAAGAAAGGCAAGCAATCCAAGGGGACTTCAAACCACAAGGCAGTATTTCCTCATTCTACAGCTACACAGCATCAGGACTCCAGCTCCAGAACATTTCAGCTACTATGCTAAACCACTTCGCAGCTTTGGGAACAAATGCTCTTTCAGGCACGCTTTCACAAGGCTCACATAATGCGAGCAGGTGCCTTTTTTATTTGTATGTTCAAAGCAATACAAAAGATATGATGTCAGAATTCCAAAAGCCTTTCCATAATAATGAAAATCCTCACTAAAATTCAGTAACAATTACCAACTTAGAACTAAGAATATTTTACAAAAGCAGAAACCTCTCAGAATAGTCAAAGCACAATTGTAATGAAGGAGAAACCAAATTCCAATTTTTAAAGGAAAATGAAAAAACATCTTTAAATTTATAGTCACTAATTAAACTTTTGCCAAAAACTACTACAACATACAGCACCACTCATTATGAATGTTTATACTAGAGGACAAAACACCTCCATGGAGAAAAGCCGGAGTGAGACGGATGTTATTTAAATTAGTGTTAAATTTACCAGGCATACTTCCCTCCTGAGCATAACTGATACTGCTTTTTTTTATTTCTACTAAAACATTTAAATAATTGTGCAATACTGCACTAGGACCATGATTTACCTGTACTACTTAAACAAATTTATTGTTATGATACAGAAAGGATGCCTTCCCTACATATGAGTGATAGCCAGCAATAGTTTTGCAATTCTTTGGTATCACCTCCCTGTGCAAAACTAAAACAAGATACATGTTTGGTATTAATAGCTAAAGGGCATTCTCTAACTTACACATTTCCTCATGAGTACAGAACCTTCCAGTGCTGAAAAGGTCAATAATTGTTCTAACATGGAATACTACTGAACAAATAACCTATGCCGAATAGTTATACAGACCCAAAGGAATCTTATAAGACATTCTTATTCCATGGCAAAAGTAGTTAATTTTTCCCTACTTAAGCTGCTATGCTATCATTAACTCTGAATCTTGAAAATTAATATGTACACATTATATAAAAAAATACATAAACATGTAAAACATATATACTATTATATTTTTGTATCATTTCTATATTATCTATTCTATGCCTATTTTAAAATACTTTTCTTTGTGCTGCTTCCAAAAGTATTCATCTTTGTAAATATAAGAGGAAGCACAGTGAAACAATATACAATTAATCTGGAAAATCCAGATTTTTCCAGGGATGTAATTCTACAGCAGCAGAACCGAGACCAACAATGTCCAATGTCCAGGACTGTTTTCTGTCAAGGGAAACATGAATGTTAGGAAAGTGGGAAAAACACCTCACAAAACCCAACCTAAATAAGTCATTATAAAAATAAAACAAATCAAGATGGCAATCAATAGTAAGGGAGAAAAGAAATAAACTTTAAGGATAAGACACCGAATGGAAAATTAAATTTTTGGATGTCAGTCCTTGCTGCAGAAAAGAAATAATACCCTTAGAACAGTTCTCTATAGATTAAAGAAATGAGAACAAAGTACTTGAGCCAAAAGAAAGAAAAGACCACGTTACCATCCGAGTCAGAATGGTACTATCTACAAATTCTAACAGAATTTTTGTCATCTGTTCACCATATCACTCTTAAATAATAATAAAAACCTTTATGACTAGATCTTGTGTATGGGTCAGGAGTCAACATTTACATAAAAGCATGCTACAGCATGATCCAGACCAGCAAGCAGTAATTTCAGCATCAGGTAGAAAGCAGAACACATTTACAAATTCAGCATAATGAGGGCACATCAGTACAACTCCCAGACTCAAACAGCTATAATCCATTGCTTCTTTTCCCTTGATATTATAGAAGTTACTGCATTTTCATCAATATTCTAGAAAAATTCTTTGCAACTGACTGTAGAGGAAACTGAGATACAACAAGGTAAGAAACAATTTTAGATACAGATCACAAACTGCTAGAGCAGATACAAATCACAAGATATTCAGAAGAGCTAGGTTAGAATTGGGCATGATGCTCCTCAGAGTAGGTAAATGAAAGGTACAGAGGAGCTATCTAGCTGGAATTGCGCAGATGCACCATGTAAATAATGCTGAACAACAATCCCAGGGCAGGATATCGAAAACCACACAATATTCATTTTCTAAAGCAACTTGAGCTCTAAAGACACTAAGTAGCACTAAAAAAATTGTATGAGTTAGGATCTCAAGTCTCCTGCTAATATGAAAACAGATGACATTTTTAGACCCAGATGCAGTAAAATTCTAAACAGTCACTAAATGAGCAGCAAGATTCAGACTAGGAAACAAGATGCGCAGTACAAAGAAAGAAAGTATTGCTGAAACAGTTAGGATGAAAAAAAGAATAATGAAGAGAACAAGGGAAGCAAGCAGACACAGTCTCACAACTGTGCCAACAAAGACCTTCATGAAGATCCATGACATCTGGATGTTAAAATAGTCTGCAGTAGGTTTATGTAAAGTTAAACTCTAAAACACATTAAAAGAATTCTAAAGTTCCAAAACCAAGGATTCTGATAGAAAAACATTAGAACTGGGTACTTCATTTGGCCTTGCTCAACCTTTTGAGTCTAATGAGTCTTTTTAAACAAACTAAGCTTATTTCAAGCACTGCAGTTCAAGAAACTGATTCAAGGTGATCTTATAAACACAACAGCAGAGCTTTGACCTTCAGACCTAGAGATGACCTGCCATGGTTAGAGAATGCAGTAACAGTCAATGTTGGGACATCACTTCTCTGTGTAGAAAGTAAGGCAGTAGATAAGAGACAGAAGAGGACCAAGAAATACACTACAACTTGCAAATTTCTGGACCTCCTCCTCTCAGCAAGCCAGAAAAATATGCTCTCACATACAACTATGACTCCTGAATTGAATTTAGAAGTAGTACAGGGGTGTGTGTTATGGCAATTGCCATTATTTCCAGCCCTGTGCACCCAGTGTCCCTTTACATGCGCATGCCTCTACACCCTTGTGCTCCACTCTGATTCAAGCTCCTGCCTCTCTGCGTTTCTTTTCCCCCCACATCAGACCCAGCAGCCTCAACCCTTCACAGTCTATTCTCTGTTACTATCTGGATCTCCCTCTCCCCTTGTGCTGCCATTCTCAACCCTAAGACTCTTCATCACCAGTCTCCTGGTTTAGGACTCCTGCTGTTCCCCGATACTTCTACCTTCTCATTACCGTTTCACCCCACTTTTCACTACCCTAAAAGCCAAAATACCAGTCAAATTCTCTCTCCCATCTGTACTGATATAGAAACAGGTATAAGAACAGCACATTTTCTGTTTATGCTGGGTAGCTGCACATGGCTCCTTTTGCCCACTCTTCCCTATCTACCCTTTGAGGATGAAGTCATCTGTTCACACCATCTTAACTAGCATCTGCACAGCAATGGCTTATAAGCATGTCTATCCATCCACCTACTCCTGATTGCCTCCATATGGTACTGCTTCTTTTCTTGATTTTGTCTCCAGAAAATTTAAGCTTAATATATGTTCACAACTCAGCTCCTTATCACTCCTCTCAAACACTTTTTGCAGATAAAACTGCTGCCAATATCACCTCCTGTCATATAGGTAGTCTTTTGTGACCCCTTTGTCTGCCTTTGAACCATATATTCATGATATACCCAAAATCCTGTTACAATCTTCCTCCGTGTGTACATCTTTTTCTAACAGAACAGCTCATCCAATACCTCCATCTTTGTTCAGGCACACTCTGAAGAATTAGAAAGGGAGATGGAGATTCATCTGTTTAAATTTAGACAGGCTTCCTTAGTTATCCTTAGTCATACTGAAAGTGAAGCAAGTAAATCTCTTTAATATATTAGTATTTATGCTTTCATTTCAGGAATCCTCTTTATCACATCGCCTTTAAGAGCTATGCTGGTATCATTGGTTTCAAGCTCTTGAGAGGCAGATGATACAGAGACAGCTCAAAGGGCTCAATCAGCTGCTACTCAGCATAGCCAGCTGGTACCCAGAGATCTCTGCTCAAAGTTTCTGCAATCTTTATTTACATGGTTTCTGAATGCAAAAGAGTATGGAACAGGAAGCATGCTGGATGGATATGAAGCCATTTTAAAAAATAAATAAAGCATGCTGTTACCTAAAGATAAATAATACATTGGATGTCGGGCTGAAATAAAAAGTAAAGAAAAGCAATAAAGACATCTGGGTTACACAACTGAATTCTGTATTTGCATTAACAACCTAAAAACAGAGGACTCCATCAAAATTTGACCCAAACTACCATCTTAACACAGTTACTTATATAAGAACTCTACTTTAACATTTAGTACACCGTTATCTTTATCACACCTTACAAAAAAACCTTAAAAATCTTTTAAATCATGGCGAAAAAAAGCCCCGCACTCATTTGAGATTACAAACTACCTATAGGACATTTTATATTCAGATATTCTTAAACTATTTGTTTCAGCAAACCAATTTTGAAAAATATTATTTTGGGGTTTATACTGAAATGATTTCCAAAGTTTATTTAGCATCAGTACTAATTAAAACAGGTATTGTGCTACACTTCTCATTACGCGGTTGTGAGCAGATTCAGAAATAAGTGACAAAACAAAAAGTGAAAACAAAGACATCACTCGCAAAGTGAAGGTCAAGAACATCATGCAAGAAAGACATCCTTACAAAAACCTGTCAAGTCTCTAGCAAAATTCATGTGGAACATGCAAGTCTTTTTAGAAGTTTACATTTCACCAAAATTAATAACCTCCACAACTATACATACATTGTGCATAGTGATGGATCCTAAAAATAATTTTTTTCTGACCATGAATCAACCAAATTATCACGTCTGAATAATTATCAGGGTCTGAATAATCTCGGTGCATCCTAGCATAAATTTTCCTAATATACATGTGGGTATCAAGTTATCCTGAATATAAATTATTGCTACAAAACCTAGATGACCACTTGCATGTAAACATGTACAGTGAAATTCAGCATGGCTTAAAGAGGCAGTATTATTTCAGAATGTCCTTAAGACAAAAAAAAAAAAAAAACCAACGAACCAAAACAAACAAACAAACAAAAAAATCAAACAAAAAACTCAAACACCTAAAAGGCTCAGAAATGGAAAGCAGGCAAATACAGACTGTAGTAAGCTTTTAAAGTAATAACCGTTTAATCCCTTTTTTTTTCCTCAGTGCCATGTGGTTTCCAGTGTACACAAAGTAAAGAGTGAAAAGGTAAAAATAAAACAGGCATACCCTTAATATATTCCAGAATTCATAAATCATTTGTAAATTTAGTCCTTTTATAAAAGAATCCTTATATAAATTGGGGGGAGGGAGGGCATCAATCCCATATATGAAGCACAATTAAAGCCCAACATCACTGACCAATCAAAATTAGTGAATGCACTGCATCTCTCTGCAGTGAGGAGAAGCGACAAGGTAGGCTGTCATTCTGCAAAAGCTGCCCATCGCAAGCTTTCCTCTCAGAAGCACTGCTCTTCTTTTTTAGAAAGCCTGAATCTCAGTGGTGTCTCTGGAGACAAGAAGCCTTCAGTATGTTAAATTACTTTCATTATGTATTTTCAGATGCTTATTGATTCTACCGTAGGAAGAGTGGGAGACTGCAGCAGCCTGTAAACCAGAACTAAAGCAATTGTATACATGAGCAGTATGCTGAAACAATGGCACAGTACAGGCACAAATTTTCATTAAGGTCATTTTTTGAAGATATGCTCATTACCCTGTTTCCCTTCTACTCTGCTAACAAGTGAACAAAATGAATCCCTCCAACCTGGAACTGCTTCACCTGCATCGAGAATTTACCAAATCTTTAGTGGAGGTAAGACCTGTTCCTTATTATGATATGCAGAATAAGCAACATTAAACCAAATTAAAAATTGGAGAATTAAAATGCAAGAGATCAGATTCAACTTATATTAAGCAGTAATATATTGTTATATTTGAGACCAGGAAATATTTAAATGCTATTTCCCCTTCCTTGTTAAAAATATAATGATAGAAAAATGTTATTCTGTATGATAGTCTTGTAGAATATTAAGAACCTGTTTTGTTTGTACAACATGAAGACAGTACAGTTTAAGCTCATACAGTATTGGGGAAAACAACCACATAAAGCAACCGGGAATATGCTTTTCCTCCCTCAGCAGTATTTCCAAATATTGGCAGTTAAATACGTTTCAGATTTATTCAGTTACTCTTCGAAGGATCAGACAGTCTGTAATTAGTGCATACTTACTGCTTTATGAAGGTTGGCTCATATGACTAATCTCTGATTGCTCAAGAAATCCCCCCTTTTTGTTGTTTTTTTTAAAACTTATTTCTTTCATTATCCTATACATACAAGCCATTTATTAAAAGCATGGATTTGCTAAACATCTATTTCAAGAAAGGGAAGTATAACAGTGTGCAAATTAAACAAAAGCGTATTTTTTAAAAGGCTCATTAACTCTGTTCAGTTTCTCATTAAAAGAGAAGAGAGTTGTATGTATAAACTACCTGCTCACCAGAGCTATAAAACTACATTTTCTAGCTTTAGTCACAGACTAGAAAATTGCATCCAACAGTTATTGCTTCTAGCCAGGATTTTTTGTAACCTGCACTATCTGGAGAACAGGAAACTTGTCCAAAAAACCTAAATTCATGTAAGCTGGCAGAAGAATATGATTTTACTAGAAATAGAGAGCAGGCAAACTGATTTTCTATGTAATCTATAAGGTCCAGTTTTAGAGATCCTTTATTCATTAAATAAGTGATATTAAAAAATACATTCTTGCATTACTTTATTTTTTGAAATGATAAGCCCTACTCTTAACCTTTTTTTTCCTCCCCTTCACAAGGGCATGCAGCAACTAATTCAGTTTTACTACTGACAATATGAAGAATGCAGTTGACCGGGTATCTTTGTAGCTGTATGACCTACGAGCAGCAGGATGCATCCCTAAAATGTATTCTTAAGACATAAAGGAATTAAAAACAAAACATGGAACACACTTGCATTACCATTTACGTGCATGACACTTCAACAATATACATGGAAGACTAACACATCTGCTCAGATTTTCATTAAAAGAAGAGTGCAATGATTGATTCTTAAAATGGTGAGCATTTCTTAAAGAGGGATTTATAATTTAAAACCAGAATTGTGGAAACTACTGATGCATGAAGAGACAATGAAACATGAAATCCCAAAAGGAGAATATGCATACTTCATCAGCAAGCTGAATAAAGGTTTAACCAAGCTTTCTCTATACTACTCATTAAATAACTTACTTGTCATAATGACTAATGGATATTTTTCTCTCAATTTTATGTTATGTATTCTCCTTAAATCAAAATAAACCAAATTAGGTAACCCATGGTTACTCTCAAAGCACATGAACTGGATTTTATGATGTATAGCAACTTCTTTCACTAAGCCATCACTCAAAAGTAATGAGCAGGAATATTACAGAAAGAAATACGCAACCATAAACTAAGGATGTCTACACACACTCTGAAAACTGAGATCAGAAAATACCATTCTCTAAACCTGGAAAATAAAAACAGGCTTCTACAAAATGCATCAGGGGAAGGAAATTAACATCACTTAAAGAAGGTTTATTTGTTATTGCTGGCTTGAAACTCAGAACAGACACACAGAATATGCCCTGGTCTGTAGAAGTGTCTGAGGCAATTAAGAAGCCCCCATGTTTAATCAGAACTTTTTGCTGCTGAACTGCAGGAAAAAAAAAACGGAAAACAAAAAAACCTGCAAGAAATGAAATAAGAGCTCAGCTACCACTTGATTTCCAGGGCACAGTGCGAGTCAGAAATCTCTCAGTGACAGCATGCGTCAGTTTCTGCCCAGCTGCTGCCACGCTGTGCCAGGCCCCTGAGGCACAGGGAACAGGTAGGTGCCCCGCGCTGCCCGCGCGGCACAGGGGGAACGAGCTCCTGGCCACACAGCTCTGCTTCCCAAAACCCAGGCAATGCACCCAGGAGGTGATGCTGAATCTATTCATGGCGACCTGACACAGCTGAGGTTTTCTGTTTTCACAAAAACTCGGCAGCTGTAATGTTAGGGTGAGACTGTCATTTGTTTTAGCAGATCTGCTTTTGATTTCTTCCTGGCTTTTGCTAACACAGAACAACTTCATTTATTCAACAATGCATTTGGAATGGTTTCTTGAAACCAATTCACAGCCAGGACAGCCTGCAAGAGGAGATCATATCCCTGAGGGTTAATGTAAGACAGATAGAGGTTGCCTAAATTAGAAATGAAACAAAGCTTTTGAAATATTTCTTGTTTCATTTCACACCTGAGAGTAATACGTTCTAATTTACATCTTTTTTATTTAAGAGGTACATGTGAAATAGCTGTTGAAGAATACCAAGAATTTTCATCATACAATTTGCAATTAATAGTATTGTTCAACTGAAGCTTTTCAGAACTGCAGATGAAATCCATTTGCATACTGTATCCCAAGTGTGCTTAATTCATACTTTCATTTTAAAAGGGCTCAGTTTTGTTCACCTTAGTGCTATCCATTTTAATGTATTCAGAACAGAACAAAGGTCGACGTTCAAATTTATTTTCATACCAAATACGTCCCCTCTTAAATTTAAAGCTACCTAGAAAAAAACCCTCCAGTATCATAACAAGAAATTGAATAACCTCTCTTTTATTTATTCAATCAATTACAAACTCAAGAGCTGGCTGGCGATATAAATCACACAAACATCAGGTATTACATGCAGATGCTATATTTAGAACTTACCCGCATGTGTAAAACTAAGCAGATGAAACACAAAATAAAAAAATCTGCTAGATAAAATAAATACCTTTCTGATCCTTACTTATTCCTAAGAGAAACATGTTATGTATGTAAATCTGCTTGGTTTAATTGCAGTTTGTATTGAATAAAAAAACCAACAAATCAAAACCTGAAAGAGACAATTTTCTTTTTAAATACTATTTGCCGAAATTATTCCCTTAAATATATTCTGTAATAAAATCAAATACTCTTCCATGTAGGCATAGATTTTCTGAAGCAAGTGAAAATTCAAATCAGAAAAATGAAATGCAGTATTTTGTAATAAACTCAATTTCCCAAACCCATATAAAGTTTTGCATTTGAAATTATATATACTTATATAAAGCTGTTGTAGTGGCAAGCATCTCACACATAGATGCTCAGAAAATTAAAATGAACAGAAGGTTTAAACTCTGTAAAAATCTGGTGAATTACAGAACATCACATTTCAGTCCACAGCACTACCGAAAACCTTACAAGAAAGAGGTGGATAAATTGGCATAAATAAACATCCTTTTTGTGATACATAAGCAACAGTGCTCCGTGTTCCTATCACTTTTTTTTTCCACAAGAGCTTTTTAAAATTATCTTGATCACTAATTTGTTAATACTTAACAACATTCTTCTAAAATGACCCTCAAAGCAATACAAAGGCTATGCACAAAGTATGGTTTATTCAACAAATGAGCCCTTTGTGAAAAACCACATCACTATAAACAAAGGCTTGCCTCCCTAAGTGGAAGCTTTTCACTATTTTTTCTTTTTTCAAATAAATCCTGCTTTCTTTAAAAAGCAAAGACCTTATTCTAGATCTTCAGGCTTTTGAGTCCATGCCAATTAAAGCTCTAAATACACTGTAAATGAAGAGTTTGGTAAGACTATTGCTTTTCCCCCCTCCTCCTTCCCCAGCATTTAACTACAGTAAGTGTTAAAAAAAGAAATCAAATAGTTCCATATTTTATTTCACCTTTCAGGAGAAAAACCATCTGCAACAAAAGAATGTGTTTGTCCCCCATTCTGGAAGTCAACATGCAGTCCGAATCTAACATTACAGTTCGAGATGCCATTGACGACATCGATACCAACATGTACCAACCACTATCATATCCATTAAGCTTTCAAGTTTCTCTCACTGGATTTTTGATGTTAGAAATTGTTTTGGGACTTGGCAGCAACCTCACCGTTCTGGTACTTTACTGTATGAAATCCAACTTAATCAATTCTGTCAGTAACATAATTACAATGAACCTTCATGTACTTGATGTAATAATTTGTGTGGGATGTATTCCTCTAACTATAGTTATCCTTCTGCTTTCACTGGAGAGTAACACTGCTCTCATCTGCTGCTTCCATGAGGCTTGCGTCTCTTTTGCAAGCGTTTCAACTGCAATCAACGTCTTCGCTATCACACTGGACCGATACGACATCTCCGTGAAACCTGCTAATCGAATCCTGACCATGGGAAGGGCTGTGATATTAATGACATCAATATGGATCATTTCACTTTTTTCCTTCCTGATTCCTTTCATTGAAGTCAACTTCTTCAGTCTTCAAAGTGCAAGCACTTGGGAAAATAAGACACTTCTGTGCGTGAGTACAAATGAGTACCACACTGAGCTAGGAATGTACTACCACATTCTCGTTCAGATCCCAATATTTTTCTTCACTGTTGTAGTAATGCTAATTACATACACCAAAATACTCCAGGCCCTAAACATTCGGATTGGTACAAGATTTACAACGGGACAAAAGAAGAAAAACAGAAAGAAAAAAACTATTTCTTTGACCACGCAGCACGAGACTACGGATGTGTCCCACAGCAGTGCAGGAAAAAACGTCGTCTTTGGTGTAAGGACTTCCGTGTCCGTCATAATTGCTCTGCGCCGAGCTGTGAAACGGCACCGGGAGCGGCGAGAACGGCAAAAGAGAGTCTTCAGAATGTCCCTTCTGATCATCTCAACCTTCCTTCTCTGCTGGACACCCATCTCTGTTTTAAACACCACTATCTTATGTTTGGGCCCAAGTGACCTTTTGGTAAAGTTGAGATTATGTTTTCTAGTAATGGCATATGGAACAACTATATTTCACCCTCTACTTTACGCATTCACAAGGCAAAAGTTTCAAAAAGTTCTGAAAAGTAAGATGAAAAAGCGAGTTGTTTCAATAGTGGAAGCAGATCCCATGCCAAATAATGCTGTAATACACAACTCATGGATAGAGCCTAAAAGGAACAAAAAAATTACCTTTGAAGACAGCGAAGTAAGACAGAAATGTTTAGTACCTCAGGTTGTCACTGACTAGATTTCAGTATTCACCAAAACACATCAAAAGGAATATTTGAACAAATTGTAAAAAAAAATACTGCCAAATAAGAAAAACTTTTTTAACTATTGGCGAGACTGTATATTTTCAATATATATGTTAAATAGAGTAGGTCTTGTATATTCAATTTCTTCATTATGTAACATATATGTTGCATGGCTGTTTGTTAGCGTAACACCATGTGTATATTTGTCAAAAATATTCAAGTCCTCTTTTTTTAGAAAATAAATAGCCTTAAAGAAGTGCAAACTTTTAAAAATATTTGTATGGCTCAGTTTCTCTGTAAATATAAAAGAATTTTGAAGCAAAAATTGCACTTGGGAATACTTTTCTATAGCACAAATTCACCATTTTGTATGATATGGTGTTTTTAAATTTAATTCATAAACAATATTGATCAGAGTATTCTGAATATTATGCAGCTACAATCTGGACACGTTTTGACCTCATATTTAGATATCCCACTTATTTCAGTCTTCTCCAGCATGCAACTACCATGCACAGAAAAAGCCATTTATGCTATGACCTTCAGTGAATGGTTCAGAAACTTTTTTTGATATGGGGAAAAAAATTCATGCTGATCCAAAAACTGACAGTACTCTAAAGAAAAGTAAAAAGTTTTCCATATACAATCTCAGATCTACAATTTCTACATGGAAAACACACAACTTTGAATAATTACTAAGGACAGGGCAAGGGTAAAAGGCTAAATGAAGGAAAAAAGCATGGACAAGGAAATTATTTGGCTGATTCTAAAAGACAACCAACCGAGTCAATCCTGTGCAAAGGTTTAGATTTTTCACACTGACCTCTAGTGCGACACAAAGACCTTTCACACAGGAATTTTTCATTCATACTGTCTATCTACATAGGTATGATTGTCAAATGCCACAGCTAAAGTAGAAGATAATTTTCCTGCCCTTGATAACTTTATTATTCTCCACTGTGTTCAGCTCTAGCCATGCAATTGCTTTGTCACAAACCGATCACCAATACTGCCAGCTACTGTATTCCTGCATTTCCTGGGCAGCCATGGCATACCTTTGTCCTACATTATCATCTTCTATTTCATCCTAAACCTGCATTGAAGTATCAAGAAGCCTTATGAAGTTATCCTCATCCATAGCACTGTAAGCAAGAATTAAGATCTTTATCCAAACATAACTTTTTCTAGTTGCTTGCACCATGCCATGCTTAAAATTTTCCTAATTTCAATGAAACAGTGGCGGGGAGGGGGAAACAAAACAAAAAGCTGCAAAATCAATGAGCATGATTTCATTCCTCTTCTTACATAAACTGATCAGTGTGTCACCAGCTACCAGTATATTTAAAATGCTAATTCTCAATAACTATTTTCTTATATAAAAAAGCAGATCATACCCTTGAATATGAGAGCTAGTTTGACTAAAACATTACATAAAAAATTAGGATTTCTAAAGCACTTTTCTGAAGTTATGTATAAAAATAAAGATGCCGTTTTAAGGGAACAAAAAGTTCTCTTTCACCACATAGCTAAATAATTAATCACATGTGTATTGCCAAAACTGGTTTTGTGCTTTAAAAAAAACCCTATAACTATAATGCATTTAGTTTACTTGAGCTCATGCCTTAGCTTGCCAGAACTGAAGACTCAAAATACAATACTATAGCTCCATATGCCACAAACAATAGCCACTTATAATCATGTAAATTCTACCTAGAAATGTTATTATCTGACTGATGTGAAATTATGTGAAATTACTGCTTAACATATGTTCAAACATACTTTTATATTTTCACTGGGGTTTTTTTGTGGAAACTGGCCCAAAAATACCTGCATTCAACTGCATTTAAAGCACTTTTTTATCCAACTTATCTCTGATTTCCTACAAGAATTGAAATCCTACATCTTATTTGAGAGGCTGCAGCGAGGAAGTAAATGCAATAACCTCTTTTTTTTTTTTTAATGCCACATCCTCCACATTTACCACTTTAAAAATTCTTTTGGGAATAATTTCTGAAAAGAAATGCACCTAAAATATTTAAGTAGAAACTATTGTTTTTTTCTTTTTTGTACCCCTTCTTCATTCCCCTTTCCAGCTACCCTCTGTATTTTGAACACTAGAAGCAGAAGAAGCTAGGATGGGTAGGGTTAATATCATAACATTATTTCAGTGATTACTAATCTTCCAATAAAGCACTCTTAAATGAAAGATACTCATTCATTTAAAAAGAAGGAAAGGAGAAATGATAATGAACAGATTAATAAGTCTACATCATGTCCTTATCTGAAAAAAGCATTTAGAAAAGCTTTCAGACTTGAAAGGTTTCTTGACAACATAACCTTACTTCTTAAAATTAAATAAAACCTCAAGAATTACACATTTAGTGTTAAAAGCTCATTCATTAGAAAATCAGATGCAATGAAGCAGCACTTCATAGCAGAGAAAAAGCAGGCTAGGAATTGCCCAAAGAGATTAAGCCCAGTTTTAAAGGCTGTGTCGATCACACTCATTGATTGCCGTTACGAATATAAGCAGCTTCATTTTTGCTATTCTTCATCTTCAATAAATTTTAAAAAAGGGGACTTATACTACATTGGAGAACACTTTGAGGGCTGCAGAAAAAAATTCTACATACAGAAGGAAGGAACACAAGAATATGTGCTATCCTACATACACCCAGAGGCCATCATAAAACAGAACCATACATTATCTGTACCACATGACAAATTTAACACAAGACAAAATAAAAAGTAAATTTTGAAGGCACAATACATATCCTACAGACACAAGAGGATTTCAGGAGTGATATGATGGTGTGGGTGCTTGACAGACTAAAACAGAATGCAAAGAGGCAGCATCGCTGAAGAAAAAAGGGCAAATTTATGCCACAGTATTGTACAATAAGAAGCCCACTACATTCTTTAAAATGATCTCACCACAGTGAATCATTAGTTCAATTACATTTCACACCACTCAGCCTAAGGCAAGCAGAATCGTACAGGACTCCAAAAATATTAATTCCAGCAAACACATCTCAGAAACACGAGCAAGCACTGCCACTGCCACTTTCCACATGTTCTCAGTCTCCAAAGTATTAGCTGGTATCTGACTATGTTGTTTTTTAACTGCAAATGCATTTCCATTCAATTTTATATTGTAAAATGAGGTTATCCCACACTAAAAATACCAAAACAAGCAGAGTGCAGTGCCAGTATCTATTAGAATATTTAAGAAGCATACCTTCACACACTAGTACATCACAAACCTGTGAAACTGAAATGTAAATACATCACAAACATCTAGTTTCTAGTACGCAACAATTTTTATGGATTACAAGGCATGTAATCCACACATGGTCAGAAGTTCTGTTTACTTTATTAGTGCCAAGGGAACAGCAGTCACATCTGTACTTTCTAAATATATTAGATTAAAAATGGATGCAGCTGGATACACGTCAGATAAATTCACCTCCCTTCATTGTTACATAAATACACACATGTATGTCATACATAATTATTATTTACTTGTACACACCAAAAGGTGGGTTTAACATCAGGATCTAGTTTTTATTTATATGAAGGAGGTTTGGTAAGAGCATCACTGAACTGGACTGACAGGCACTATGTCCCACCACACAAATTTAAACATCCTATCTTCCCCACCATTGTTGGATATTTTTTCATTTTAAGTTAAATAATTCTTTGAAAGGCTACAGAATTTACCAAGACAGAAGAACAAAATTTCTGTTGTGTTAACCATTAAATATACTATATTGCAGTATTTCTTTTTAAAGCAATGTATGTGCTAATTATCAGATTTCTTTGACAGCTGAATATTCTAGACTTGTTTGTTTCCTACGAAAAAAGTTTTAGTTGCCAATTGCTATCAAACTCTTTCGAAAGGAGAGAATACAGCATTCTTTAGCAAAGTTTCAATGCAGTATTAAAAAATCTAGAATATGCTAAATTACTCTTCTGTTACCCATTATTCAGACAAAATACCTCCAACATACAGCTAAGAACAATCAGCTTCTGTCTTAAAATTTTCCAGCCTTATAAGAGCTGAATTCCACTCCTACTTCACACATTCTGCCATTATATCACTGAATGTATTTGTCTTACACCAAGAGGAAAGAAGAATCTGACTCTATAATTACCATCTCCTTTTTCTACTTCATAGAGCACTTGTGCAATTCTAGAAGCAAAATGAAATCCGGGATTTGGGTTTTGTTGTGGTGGGGGAAGGTAAAAATGAAAAAAAGGAAAAAAACCACATACTAACAGGAAAATGAGAATCACTCAGAGCCAATAAGTGTTAAAGAAGGATGTGACAAAGGAGAAGAGTACAGGTCCAGCAGAAAAGGGCAGAAGGCAGCACTCTTAAGGCAGCTAGGGCCATCAGGACCACAGAAAGACAGAGGCCAACACACACTTGCTGCAGGAAAAATGCTAACCTTAATTTTTAGGTCATAGCAGCCAAAAAAATAAGAACTTGTCTTTGAATCATTAAGTGTGATATGTGGTTATGCCAAAATTGCTGGGAGGAGAGGGGGGAGCAAGATGAATAGCAGCTCCAGAAAAGGCTTTTGATTTAACAAAATATACACGGAATAACTGACAAACCAAAAGCATGCACAATTCTATTACCTCTTTTCCTACGGATAAAATGCAAAGTACTTACAGAGTACAAATATTACAAGAAAAGACCTGAAAGGTTAAGCATGTGCTCCCAGTGACACATTTTAAAATATGCTATTGAATTTTCCTTTAGTCAGTCAGATAACTTCAGTTCATCTGGATGCTTAGAGTGTGTTTCACAACCACAGTATGTTTTTAATTACTGCTTCTTTATCACAGTTTAATTATTTTTGTAGAGCAATAAATTGAAGGAGATATATCATTAGGCATCTTTAAATTCTTTGCTAAAATTATACTTCAGTGATTACTATAAATTGAAACAATGGGAGAAATATCTTCTTGTGTATTTACTTTATAGATTTCTGTATCGCCTTATTTTCCTATTTTACAAAGAAATTCTCACACAATGAAAAGAAATCTACTTGAAATTAAAAAACAGGAGAGTTACAGTGAAAGCTGTGTGATAGGTACACAACTTGATATTATTAAACCAATTCTTTTTATAGTTTGAATGAATTGTATCCTTTGCATATAAGCATTTCTACATCCACATTCTGATTCCTGACACTGCAGCCAGGCAAGCAGGCAGGCAGGCTGAGAGCACAAAGCTGTTGGCACACAGCACACTCGTGTTTCCTTTCCAAGACGGGTTTTTGGAAATATACTTTTGGTTTGTGTTACCCTGATACGATCTCTAACTTCCTACCATATATTGTAACAGTTTAACCTGATACCATATCTAATAAACAAATCAATGTCACTGCTGAAACAACATTGCTGTAAAATCTGTCACTCTGGCTATGTCAGACTGCTATTAACATAGCTGTATTAGCACAGTTTTACTTTTAACTGTACCAGGAACTCTCACAATCTGTTATGAGATTTTACTTCAAATTAAATTCAATTTCAACTTGATTAGTAGGGAGGAAAAAAAGCACAGTAACTTATTGCTACTCTGCACCACAGTTTTCTCTCAAATTTTATTTCAAGACATTTTTCATAGATCCCAGTCACAAATAGAGAGAAGAAGGGATAAGGAGGAGAAAAGAACAACTTCCCACATTAGTAAGTTATTACAAATATCAGTGATAATTTGCGTACTAGGCTGCATTTACAATGGGCTGAAAACACGCTTAAGGCAAAAAAAAAAAAAAGACAAAGGAACACTATTTGCCACGTACGCATCATCACAAAACAAAAGTGTGAGCACTGCTGCTGTAAAACACCTTAATAATATTGAGGAAGATTATTACTCCTGCTAAGAGTTCTGACAGCTAGTACATGAGACCTATCAATGAACAAGAACAAACAAAACAAAAGACGTGAAAATCGGTTGAGGAGAAGCTCGATATGACCCAGATATGACCCAGAAATGTGCACCTGAAGCCAGAAAGTCAAAGGAAGCCCATCAGAATCAAAGGAATCTGGCCAGCTGGAAGAGGCAGGTGATGCTTCCTCTACTCTTCTCTCATGAGACCTCACCTGGACTGCTGTGTCCAGCTCTGGGGCCACAAGCCATCAAACATGGGGACCTAAGAAAGTTCAGAATGGCCATGGAGACACCAGAAGGCTGGAACAACTCAATGAAGACAGCTGAGAGTTGGGGTTGTTCAGCCTGGAGAAGAGAAGGCTGCCAGTTTCAGTGGGACCTACAAGAAGGCTTTTTTACAAGAGCATTCATGACAGGACAAAGGGGAATGGCTTCAAACTGAAACAGGGTAAATCTAGATTAGATGTTGGGAATTAATTCTTTACTGTGAGGGTGGTGAGGCACAGGAACAGGCTGCCTAGAGAAGCTCTGGAACCTCCATCCCTGGAAGTATTCAAGGCCATGTTGGATGAGGCTTTGAGCAACCTGGTCTAGTGGAAGGTGTCTAAGCTCACAGCAGGGGGGTGGAAGCAGGTGGTCTTTAAGATCCCCTTCCAAACTAAACCCTTCTGTGATTCTATGAAGAGAATCTGTGGGTAAAGATTACATTATGGACATATAACCTTCTTTATTAAAATTATTAAAATGGAGGTATATGGCTCATCTGCACTTGCATCAAACAGCGATGAAGTACAGAAAAGTGCACATGAAGACAAGTTAAAGATATCTTTAAAAAGATTAATATATTCAGAAGCTTCTAATAAATCTTGCCTCAGTTTTACAGCATACAGTGAAGATTCCAAAGCAGTTCAAATAAACTAGAATAAAAGTGGGAAACTTTTGATTCAGTCAGTGATTTTTTCTTGTGTCCTGAATTTTTTTCCAGTCAAAAGTTTCTGTAACTCTAGTTTGCTAATCAGGTCTGCTAAAACTGGGCAAGGGGGGAACCTTTGAAATTGTAGACAACCTGGCAGAGAAACAGTATGTTCTCAAAATAATAGGAAGTTCCTTCTTTTAATGAGGTTAGGTTTCCACATTTTTCCCTGAGATTACATGAAAAAAGATATGAGACCCTGCTGGTTTCCAGCTGAAGAAGGTCTAACTTTAAGAAAACTAAGTCAGTAATTAGACTTAATGCCTGTGAATAACTGAAGGTCAGACCTGAAAGGTAAACACATAAGACAACTGAACTCTTTTATGTTTCAAACAATAACTGAGCAGAGTTGATAAAATGCTTAAACAATATTTGAAAATCACATGTACGAGTTGGGCGACAAAGAGAAAAAACTACTCCTGTGAAAACAGCCTATTTTTAAAGCTGTTTCCTACGAAGAATGAAATCTCACTCTGCACTTCTCATTACTTCGTGTTACATACAGTAACACCTTCACTGATCTTTTAGGCAAGACAATAGTAACAACAGTTACAGGGATAACTAGTAACAATAGGGATACTGGCTCCCATCCAGGGCCTGAACAAAGATTAGTTTTCAGTCTACTTTTCATAGCTATTTGGTTAGACTTTAACAAGAACTGGCTTTAATTAGAAATGAAGAGAATAAAATTGGTTATTATGTTTAATATTTGAACAACCAGTATTTACTTGAAAAATTACAGCAAAATTGTGTATATAATCCAATTTTTCAATTATTTTATACTTCTGAATGTGCCAGGCCTCATTTTCCAGTCCTTAGCTCTTGCTGCTTCTTTCCCTGCTAATCCAAGAGCCCTTCTGTGGTCCTTTATTTTCTCCCCATGAATGCACCTCTACAGTCTTAATCTTCATGAAAAAGGGCCCATTTAATCACCCACTGTGACATGTATAATTGCATTTATTCACAGGTAACCACAAAACTGTTTTTATCTGTAGAGCACAATTCCCTACACCACTTGCACAAGTACAGATTTGTTTGACACAGCTGCATGAATGTAAGAACAGAAACAACATTGGTAAAGCACTCCCAGCAAGGACACGGTCCAATTCCAAAGCTTTACAGTTTAGTTACCCCTGTTTCTCTCTTCCAGATCCCCTAGTAACAAAATCATCTACTAAGAATGTAGAGCAACAATGAGGTGAAGAGAATATGACTTATTTAAGTACCTGCTTTGGGGAAAAATAACTTAAAGGGATGTTGAAGTCATCTAAATTTATGCACATAAATCTATAACGCATCTACACAATTTCTTTAATCAATTCAGTAAGCAAAACACACATTTCCCATAAAAAAGTAATTGACTATCATTAATTCAGCTTTACAGCCCTGAATTCTTCTTTCAAATGAATTCACCTTGCCTACTATTTTTTTAGAGTAGCTTTGTATCTACTTGACATTGATATCAATAGAAATATCATCTCCTTTTGAATGCTGGAACGACACAAGCTGGACTTTCTCCTTCCCTATTCAGTGAGGAATTACAAACTAACATCTCTGGGAACTTAGCACTTTTGTGTAACATCCTTGTTAGCTGCTGGTATCCTTACTCTATGGAAGAACAAATTACCCTGTCTTCAAACAGAAAACAAGAGCACTTACTGAAAAATCCTCATATTCTCCATCTTTATGAACAATCTGGAAGCTAGTACATTAATAAGTTTATTCCATGATAGGTGTCTTTCCGGTTCCAGTCAGTCAAGGACTTTTGTTTTTTTGCAAAATTTTGGATTTTTCATACCTATGATGAATATTTGCAATGCATTCAGTGGTATTTATACATTGTTTTCCAGTTGTAGTTGTTGTCTTTGCTTTGTCACTACATTAGAACAGGCCTTCAGCCAGGAGTACCCTCTTTCTTGATTGCCAAAAAGCCAGTATTCTACAACCTAAAACTGTCTTCTCAGCAAGCTTTCAGCTTTCAAGTTTGGCTAAATACATGTGCCCCACCTACTGAACAGAAGATCCTCTGCAATGGAAAATCAACTCTCTCCAAAATGAAAGACTGAACACTGGGTCTACTCTCAGTTTGCCCTATGCATCACAACTTGCCACTCTGGCAACAAATGTCTTCCAAATCCAGTAAGTTTGTTTATTGTAACAGAACACAAAATAACATTTCCTGTGTTAGAAATGGGTGACTGTAAAGCACTGGCTGCAGAGGACAAAAGTAGTCTAGGCTCCCAGCACTGTTCTCCCACACATTTTGGAAACATGCAACAATTTGGTTTTTCTGGTTTAATTCAGTGGGCTGTGAAAATAACATCTTTTGGGTTTTGTTAGCTGACTTTCAGATCTATATTCATTTACAGTTACTTCTACAGAAACTTCTCTTTCTATGATCATCAATGGAATTTTCTGAAAATTATTTTCTACCACAATTATTTGATCTTCTAGTAATCATTCTAATCCAATGCTCACTTCTTTCCTTGGCCACCACAAGTCACCTGTCCATTTTATACATTTCTATTCTCTCTCACTCTACTGTTGAATCTATTTGTTCAAAAATAAATAAAAACCACTGTTTTGTCAGGCATACAATATTGAAGTGTTATTTCTGAATGAACCACGCTCTTCTGTTCAACCACTGGGTTACTCACTAATAAATGCTTCAGTCCCAGCAGAAAGAAAAAGATCAATATTAGAAACTGATTTTTAGTGTTATTTCCTTGACCACTAAACAACTGATTTCAACATCAGCCACAGAAAAACAAAACTCAGCTACCCTCAGCCAGTATCACTAGAAAAAATATGTGTGACATTTCTCTTCACCTTTCCATGTACAAATGATCATCTATTGAACTCAAACCACCAATGTGATTACCTCAGAGACCACTACTCTAGTTCTGGGAGAACTAACCTGCAGTTTACCATTGAATCTCCAAGTATATAAATGCTCAGAAACAGGGAACAAAGAAAGTTATAAATGCCAATTCCTACCAGAACTTCAGACAGTGCCTACACATACTTAGCCAGAAATATAAAACTGAAATTTCCTTGCAGAACTTTGACCCAGAGTTGAACAGACAACTGGATCCATACTGTTTCACATGTATCATTCCAGCTGTAAATGGAACTAGAAGTAAATTTTTCCATTCTAGTCATTTGTATCACCCATTTAAGAGCCCTATCTCTTCATTGTTTACTTGAACTTTAATGCCTGTTGAAATAGAGTAAGAATATACTACAAATTTAGAGATGACATCACTCTGTGTTGTTGATATCCCTGCATTCATTTACTGTTTGGAATTACGTCATTCAACTTGCCTTTCTCTTCCTGACCATATACACACAGTTTTTGCTTTGTTTATGTAATATGTACGAGATAATGCAAATTATTTTCAAAGTCTTGCCATCTACTCATACTCTCTACAGTGTATTTATAATTAACAAGTTGCAAAAGGATAATCTCTCCAAGATTCACCACTAACCTCTGTGTCCCTTCCGTTCACTCAGTCAAAAGTACTTCTTTTAATCTTTTTTTTTCATCTTTGGTCTGGTCTTTTTTTTTTTTTCTTTCAAACTAATACAGAGTTTTTTAAGTCAGTGCACAAAAATTACTAGATTCAAAGGCAGACAGAGCTTGCAGACACCTTTTGGTCTTGCTAGTTTTTTGTATGTCACCTGGAAATAGAAACCCAGGGCTTTTCTTTCTACTTTTAATTATGTAGTTCTAGTGAATAAGTATGACTATCCAGTAACAATATTTTGTCTCAAAACTCAAAGATGTCATAGGATCTGAAATAATTACACAATCATAACTGCTGCAAACCAATTAAAAATAAAAATAATCCTCTGAATTAGTATTTACCCTGTATTTGGCTGAACACAAACATTCATAAGTACAAACCTACTTGTGTTGCTGGCTCTCTCATATCCTATCATACCTCCACTCTTACGACACACCTTAGCTAACAAATACAAAATATTTACTGTTCAAACACTTGAAAAGATCAATGGGTAAAGCAAAAACAAGGCCCAAACCTTGTTGCAATGCCATCCTTCCAGTGGGGAACAAATATGCCTTAATAGCAAAACAGAAACAAATTTGGTATAACTCCTTACTGCTCTATAGGGATACTTTGAGAGTAGAAGGAGAGTTTCGTAATTAGAGAAACAGAATATAAGTACAGTTTTCAGATTTTAGAGTTACACATTTGAATTCATTAATTTCAAAATAAATAAAAATTGTGAAAAAAAGAACTGTGAGACCTGGCCCTTACATTTAAACCTATTAATGAAAAAAGATGGGATGGTGTAATTGCCAAGATCATTTTCTACAATTTCCCTTTTCATCACTCCTTCTATTCTTCCTTTCCAATCAGTTCCTCTTTCAAAATTCCCAGGTCCCTTTATTTCAGCATTAGGTGACACTACAAACCCCAGATACAGCCTCTAGATGACAAAACCCCAGACCATCTGATGTATTACCAAAGCAAATGGAAAACACAGTAATTTTAAGAAATAAGAAGTACTGGCTTAATCTCAAACACTGAACTGAATGTGCTACCAATGCAAACACCATTTGTGCCTTATGTGCCTGTCTATAGACAGTTTAAATGCATAATAATTTATCAACTGCATGATGGGTGCAGTTATTCTGCTGCCCTGACAATAATTCATCTCCAAGCAGAAAACACTTTGCAGCAGTCCATCACATTCCCCCTCCCATTCCTTACTTATTGTCCACTATCATTTCTTTCCCACTGGAGTTCTCTGACCTGTTAGAAGTGAATAAACCAAGAGCTGTCAGCCCCAGATTTTACTCTGTACCCGCTGAAGCCTAGCTTAATGTAATACTGGCCTACAACCAAAACTTCTATACATTAGATCATAAAATAAAAGTCATAACTGATCTTAATAATGAAATAGCAGAAATCAGATTTAGGGAACAAATGACAGGGAGCTGGAAAGAGTAAAGCTTTTCAGAAATATAAGGAACAAAAGGTGCAGACATCTGTAACTGAAAAAGAAAAAAGCAAGAGACAGAAATAGTCTTTGACGGGCCTGAAATATGGATAAAAACTTTTAGGAATACTCCACATGCTACAGCAAAAGCCACTTGAACACCGCAGAAATAACTTCTGACACAGCCTTACTACTGGGCTGTCAGTAATATATCACTTAGGAACAGGGTAACATCACAATAGAAAGTGGAATACTAAACCCATTTTAAAACATGTGACACACAGCCCTCCAACAAGGCCTATGTGCTTGAGACTAAAATTACCAAATACTTAATAGTACGGCAAAATCAATTTTTTTGAGTAGTTATAGCCAAAAGATTAACCTCATCAATACCAGAAATCAACTTAATGCTTACATGTAAAAATAGTTTCAGTTAATACAGCAAATTTGAGACTTGTTTACAGTTGTTTAATGGAAACTAGGCATGAAGAAATCCCAGAATTACAAACATACTTGGATTCTTTTTCTTGAACTGTGTGCATAGAGAAAATTAAATTCAAAACCCTGGTAATTTAAAGGATACGTTGAAAAACAAAATTGCAACAGGATTTTTTACTTGCATCAATTCAAACTTAAATCTTTTCTCTCATGTGCCTGTAATTGTTTAGTGAGTTCTACTGAAATGATTAGAAGAAGAATGCATGCCAGAGATTAGGTAAAACACGTGAAATATTTATGTAAAATGCTTTGTCTAACATCAGGTTTCCAATCTAGGAACCACAGTCACAGCAAAATATAATTTGATGGTAAAATCTGTATGCTCTTTCTGCCTTGCTCAAAGAAGATAAAGAGGTCTTACACTATTGGCCTCTCAATAATGAAAAACTGTATTAAGTTTTGAAAATCATTCTATTACATGCACATTAATTTGGTATCTTACAGTCAATGTTTCAAATTAATGAACTTGTTACATACTACCAAGATTCTGCTTTATTTCAACAGCCAACAAGAAAATAATTAACCTTCCCACCAGAAAGGGGTTTTTTTGGCCTGGAATACTACCAATAAAAATTTGCACATCAAATTTTTGCGTTATCTTTCATCTTATGGTAACAGAATCTCACAAAAAGCATCAAGCAAAATAAAAGCCAACTCATCTGAAAGGAACAACATGAAATTGAAGAACATGGAGATTACATTCAGCTACAGAAAGGCACAGTATTTCTTAGTCCAGACCACTTCAGTTAAGGTCTGGCAGTGTCACTGTTTAACACCACCAGGGAGAGAAGAAAAATGTTTTAGCAGGATATTTGCACTTCCTATGGATGCAGATGCACCACCTGAAGCAGTGGCACTAATGCAGATGGCTCTGAGCCAGTAATACAATTCAGTCATTCTCAGCAAGACTAACTACCCCAAGCAAAGAGTCATGCAATCCAAGCCACATAATTTCTATTAATAAAATCAGTTCACTTACCCCTACAGAACAATGCATCGTGCTACAGACATATGCTATATTATTTTGGGGGGGACACTAGATATTGCACAAGGCAGCAAACTGTAAGGCATCTAAGTCCCTAAGCAAAATTACCATGAAAGCAACACTTCCCTCAAGTTTGATGAGTGTTGATTCTTATGAGAAACTGTGTACAGCAGTATTAGTATCACCAAATCTGTCTGCTCTCTGTACTAGCAGTGAAAGACTTCACTGACATGACAGTAGCCAAGTCCAACCTCACTTTAACAGCAGTCAACACAAGATCTGGCTTGGCAATCATACGCTGTAAATTATTGCTTGGAACAGAATATAAAAAAAAAAAGAAGTTCATGACTGAACAGGATACAGGAAGAAGGCGGCAGTGAAAGAGAGCTGCCACAGTATCCATGGCAGGTGTTCAGACAGTTTACCATTGCAAGTTTAGTAATACTTGTGTACAGACACATAACACATATTGAATGTTACTGCAAAAACTGTAGCAGCTAAAATGAAACAGCTTTTAGACAACAATATTTAACCTGAAGAACAAGTATTGCAGTCAGCCAATCTGCAATCACTTCAGAATAAATCACTGTGTATTAGCTGCGCTACTTAGGCTATTTTAATACTCAAATAATAAGGTACGCTGTGGAAACCACAATTAAAGGTAATTCCAGCTGGCAATAGATAGGGCTAACTAGTATAAAATAAACTAGCTTAATACTTACCACTAAAATAACAAATTAAAACTGTTGTTTCCTGAATATTAACTAGTAGTGCTTAGTATTTTCATAAACACGTAACAATATTCATCACTCATCTCAAATATTAAAAAACTAAAAGAGAAATAAAGTAACATCTTTCTTAAAAACAGACAGCTTGCCTTCTTTCCCAGAACAGGGGAAAAAATCTTAGATACAGGAAACTTATATTCACACAGTCAGTATCACCTTCCTTTTCCTGCTCACTGCACTCTCCTAGACCAGACTGACATAATAGCTTTTGAGGGTCAGTTTTTGCAGCACTCAAGTAACACAATGAACTATGTGAAGTTTATGTGAATGTCAGTCAAAACCAGAAGAGAAGTAATTGTGTCAGAGGGTTGAGATGAAGGTCTTTGAGGAAATTTTTCTACCTCATCTAAAGGAATGATAAGAAGAGGCTGAAGTGATGGCATGGAATTTCCTGTCACACTGTCCTAATAATATTCCAGGTGGTATCTGGGAACAATGCCCAACAAACCAACTTGTGAAGAACATTTTATATGAAGCATGCCAATTTAAAAAAAAAGGCAAAACCAACCAAACAAAAAAATGGGGAAGGAGGGGAATATCTCCAAGAGACACAAAGGACTGGGAGCAGATCGCCTCACTGAGTCCTCCCACTTCAAGGAAAAATCATCTCTATCTAATTATCCCTGCTTATTGCAGAGGAGTTGAACTAGATCAGCTTTAAAGGTTCCTTCCAACCCTAGCTATTCCATGACTATATGATTTCATTCCTGGTACATGCTTTGTCTAAAACACTTCTAAAAAGGCTTCAAATACTGCTTCACAGCTCCCCTGAAATTATAATTTCTGGCAGAACTCTTTCCTAATATTTCAGAAAAAAAACTCCTTTGCTTCATTTCAGGCCCACTACTTACTGTTTAAATAACAGTGCATATGGAGAGCCATTCAATCCCTTCCCATCTGAAAAACCTTTGTTTATCTGAAGAACATTACTCTCCCTCTCACTCCCCTCTTCTCCAAAACACAGCCACACACCTCCAGCTCCTTCACCCACTGACTATCCTCAAGACCTTCAGCCACCATTGCTGCTGTGCTTAGAAGTTTCTCTAATTAACAAACATCTTCCTTCGATGAGGTGCTTCAAAAGGGACTTGATACTCTGTTTGAAGCATGAACAAAAGATTATTTTCAAGTGCCTTGCACACAATACCCTTCCTTACAAATATCAGCGCAAACTTTATTGCCAACAATGTCACACCGCTACAAAATAAATGAACAAGTGGCTTGCACTCAATTTGTGAGGAACTATCAACCCTCTCAGCAGAAGTGTAATCCATTCAGTCATTTCTCCTGTTCCCCCCTCTTAACTAGAACTATTTATTGTGAGGACTTTGCACTTGTCTGAAAGAGAAATAAAATCAGTTCAGGTAAGACGTATCTCCAATTCGCTAAGAATATTTTTCATTCTAATCCTGTTTCCCAACATACCTCCCATTCTTCTCTGCTTGATTATTGGTAGTAAATTTAATAAGGCTATATGCCATGTTACATCACTCAAATCATTAATGAAAATACAAGCCAGCTACAGAACACATTTTAGCAACGCCCTGCTTGATATATTGCTGGGTAAGCGAACAACAGATGAAAGCTTTTGGGGTACAGCTTTCTCTGAACTTCTGCATTCACTGCATGACATTCTCATCTGGATTCTATTGCCAATCCTGTAGTGTGACACCGTGTCAAGAGCCCTATTTAAATCAATGGTGTCAAGAGCCCTATTTAAATCAAACTACAAGACAGTCATTGATCTCTCTAGTCCCAAGGCCTGTTATGCTGCCAACAAAGAAAATACGGTTGGTTAAACAGGATTCATTCTTGATAAATCTGTGTGTCCTACTATTTAACAGCACTCTTATACAGACTCCAACAAATCATTTATTTGTTCTAGAGTTCCTTTGTTTAAGGAAGTCAAGTCAGAAAAAACCTGCTTCTCAGTAAAAGCTACTGTTTCTTGTAGTTTCTCTAACTGACACATACTTCTACCTAATTCAAATATTTTATATATTTGCAATAGCCTTTCCCATCACTGCAAAATAAACTTCAATACACAACTAAGTAAAAGTTGTGATGGAACCAACATAGATTAGCTACAGGAATACATGTTAAATACATACCTAAATGTGCACATTTGTGTCCCCCAAACATACACACATAGTATAGCAGCACATTAAAAAAAAAAACAACTTGACAGTTATCTCAGGATTCTGCACAGAATACCTTAGAAGCAATGGAAGGTATCTTTTACCACAGCAAGTGTAAAGCTTTCACAGTAATATCACAGGGCTGAGTTTGACAAAGCAGAAATTACTCTGCACCACATGTACAACAGAAAGGTAATAAACAATGGAATGATTTTTTCCTGGAACAAGAGATGAAAGGGATATTCACGGATACCTGGCTAAAACCACAGATCAGTATTCATCTTGGACATAAAAGCAAGCCTCTGTGACACAGAGGTCCCTATCCAATACCAGGCTTTCACACCACTCATGTCTACCACCTATTTACTACCATCAGATGTTGTAGCATTTCCCCAAAGCTTTCATATCTCACCAACTGAACTGCCAGCTCTCAGTGCAGTTCCCATCCTTCCCACCCTCAGAGCACTACAGCCCATTTCCCATCTTCCTGAAGCACAGCACTTGCACAGCCTCACCCCAAGCCACCACATCCTCAGCGCTCTCCTGCCACACACCACCACCACCTCTCTGCTAGAGATCTCCCACCCATCCCAATGCTTTCCAAGTCCAAAAGCACAGCACAGCCACTTCCCCAGCCATACCCCACAGTCCTCACTGACTCCCACAGCAGAACCCTGACCCATGCTGAGTACCCTGAGCCCTCCTCCCCTTGGAACAGAGCTACCCCACAGGCAGCAGTCACTGCCTCTCCACACAGGACAGACACCTCCAATTCCCTGCACCAGCATCTCCTCAGGGGTTGCTCCCATCCATGCTGGAAGGCATGGCCAGCTGGGAAGCAGGAAGAATGCAAACCAGCCAAGGGTGACAAAGATGCAGATGGAGAGATAAGAGAGAAGAAAGGAAGAAATACCAGGAAGGAAGACAGAGAGAGAAATTACAGTAGACAAGGTATTTTACCTGGCCATAAGTATCCAGAACTAAGGATTAAGGACCACAAGCCTTGGCTACCCTCACGGACTGCAGGATCCAATTCAAAAGGGTCACCTAAGGGGACACATTTCCCCTCATGTTCAATAATAATTACTCAGACATTGCTAAGCTTCAGGAAAACACCAAGTATTTGAAAACAAGAAACTCAAAAGACTGTGGCGCTTCAACAAAAGAAAGTGCAAGGTCTTTTTTTTTTATTTAAATGGTTGTCGTCAACTTATTGCAAAGTGCCCATACTCCTTGGTGATTTCTCATGGGCAGCTCCTCACAGCACTGACTCCTTCTTCACAGCGCAGCCAACAAACTCTAAACTCCAACTCTCTCCTTACCAGCTAACCCACTCTTTTGTAGCACTCCTCTTCTTTTGCACACAGCTGTGGCCTATTAAGAGCAGACCTGTTCCTAATCTATGGTGATTGGTACAGCTGCAACTCCTCAGGTGTAAGACTACCTTCTGCACTATCTTTATTTCCTTACATTCTATCCCTTCACAAATGGTGAAACAAAAAAAAAGAGGAAGATGAGTAGTGAAAAGTATTTTCTATCAAAGAAAGAAACCCTAAAAACTACACTAAACATCTCAGATTTTACCACTAAATTGTACTCATTTTACCACTAATTTGTTTAATAGGATAAAGGTAATCCAGGTAGTTAACAGACAGTATTATTTTATACATTTTGATGATGTAAAAGTAGAGCAAAATGAAAGAAAAATAAAAATAATCAGAAAAAATATTCTACCTTACAATGATACAACTGGTGCTTAAGTGCTCCAATTAGACTGATATAGTAAATAAATACATAAACTTTCTGCTTGCAACACAGCATCTGCCAGTTATAGGACTAAGTCATTGTCTAACAATTTTTGATCACACAATATAAAAAGACCAATAGTGACAAATATGCAAAATAAACTTCAGGATGATTCTGAATGTTTGATAGTTTAGCCCTCCCACAACCTATATTTGGAAGTTGGAATTTGAATACCATTAAATCAGAGGAGAAAGAGCTGATAAGATACCATATACAACACCACCAACTGATCTCCAAGACTAACAGGATGCTCCTCACTGCATTCTGCAGCACAGTGTGGAATTTCGCAAGCTAGCTCAAGAAGAGAAAACATTCTAGCAATATAACATGAGCCTTCATGAGAACTACCTCATTATTCTTCACACAAGCCAATAAAATAAAAGGTAAATTAGTCACTACTGCAGCAGAACACTTAAAGTATCTGAACTAGGTTAGGTATCTGTATATCATATCACCTATGGCTTTCATAAAAGTCATATGGCCAATATCTTTCTTTTAGGATATAAACTGTAACTTAATATGCCTTAGTATAGTGCAATGTCTCCCAAAAGCTAAATATATATCTGCTGCATCTGAGTGTGTTTTATAGAAACATAAACCAGTACAAAATTGCTTTACAAAGAAATTGTTGCCCAAAAGAACACAGGTTATTATCACAGAATTTTCACGCTATTAAATACCTGTACCTAGAGAAGTCATACAAAAAAAAACATAAAGGACTAATAAGTTCTGTCCATCCCATTTCTCAATTTAAATCCGGAAGTAGAAAGCAAGAACCACAGTAAAAAGTTTTGGGTGTTTCTTTACCTCAAACGCTAGTGTGAGTCATGTGAGCACGAGCTAAAAATGTATCTAAAAGTAATTAAGAAGGACTCACCAAGTTCATTGAGACTCTGGGCAGCTTTTGTTATCTCTCTGCTTCCTCCTTGCAGTTGTCCTTGAAGTCTCTTACTGAGATACAAGATGCGTATTATCCTCCGCAGCAAGTCACAGGCAGCCTGCAGGGAAATCGTGGCATTAGGGGATATTATCAGTACATTACCATCACTTAATACCACTACTCAAATGTGGAAACATCTTAACCAAAAAAGGAAATGTGAATGTGAATAAAATCAAGGAACTTTAGAACACTGAAATCCCTTTTTTCCAAAATTTTTTAATATGATTCTATGTTATATAGATGAACACTTCCAGAAGCTGGTAATTATATTCATGGGGCTACTGAGATTATTCTGTCACTACCCACACAGAAAACAAAGGAAACTCAGAATCCCCTGACAGAGGCATGTTCTATTTCTAATTAGAAGTGAGTTTTATTTTACCTTGTGCATCGCTCCTCAATACTCCTCCCCTCTTAAAGCTTTAGCAAAGTTAGGAACTTGGCTTTGCCAATCAAATACTCATCCAAAAGAAGCAAAATGGCAGCACTTACTTCAGAAGACAATAAAACTTAAAGATTAAATTGTTATTACAGATATTGACTCTTATGGTAGGCATATATGTAAAAACTAATTCTCAGCAAAACTTTCAGAAGGCCAGTTACCTTCATTCAGCCAACTGTCAGTTAACATTCTTTCATATGCTTATTAAAATAAATGGCATTCTTGGTTAAAAAATAGGAATTTGGACATATGCATAAATTTTTAAGAACCATATTCATATGTGCTTTTATTAGCACCAAATTAGAATAACAGGCATTGATGACATCTGAATCAAATACAATAGTTTCAAAACTTTTCACTCAACTAATATCTTGGAATACATGCTAAGGGAACAGCAACATTCTGGAGTGGGTAACAACTAAAATAGAATTCAGAAATGCAACTCAGATTTCAGTACAGTCGTAGATACAGTCCAAAATCTGCAATCAGATTAACAAAGGTGGCAAGTGAGAAATTTGGAACAAGTACGACATAGTTGTTTGGAGCTATTTTCCCTGGTACTGAAGGCAAAGTCTTCTGAAGTATTAACCTTACGGATATCAAAATTAATTTAAATTATTAAAAAATATTTAGTATGCAACAAGACTTAGAACCTCTTTTTCAGACTCAAGTTCATTTATTGAAAAGTGAAGTTGAAGTGCACATAAAAAAAATGATACCAGTGAATAATTTCAACCAATATCCACAGCAGACTTGTACAACCTGGCAGTCTCTTCCCTATGCCAGCACAAACTAACAAATACACAAATATTTATAGTTTAATTTTATTCAACATCTAAGATATTAGACAACACAAAAAAGAAAAATTAGGAAAAAAACCCACTGAGGCACATCAGGGAAAGCCCAATTATTCTCACTGCTTTGGGCTCTCTATCACAGTCTGAAGTGCAAGTTTTCCATGCCTTCTGTGATAACTGTCTGATTTCTATATTACTTTGTGAGAGCTAAGTGGGGTTTATTCTGCTTTGAGAGATTAATGTATTAATTTTCATTAATTCATTTCTTTAATTAGGAAAATCTTGATCCGCATATCACTTTCATATCTGTGAACTAACTTTCTGCAAGACTAATCAAAAATAGCTTCTAGTGTAGTTCACTATGCTTCACCAAAAGAGAGGGCATAGTATTACTATTTTGCTTTCAAAATTATTCACCCTCTAGGCCAGTTGTAAACCTCTGGCTAATGTTTTTCCCTGGGAATTCACCTTCTGTTATTTTCAAACCACCTTTTACTTTACACACCAAAAGATTATTTCTTTTTTGTTGAATTGTTGCTTATTTCCTGTCCCAAGAAACAATCTTTTAAAATAGAGAAAGAGATGGGAGAAGTTACATTTAGAGACAAGAGCAAAAAAGGTTTCAATTTCTAGCCCTGGGAATTAGTAGGAGGAAAAAATCCAAAGACACTGAAGATGCAATCTAAATTTTGTAGTGATTTCTACTGCATTGTACCCTTGACAAAGATTCTGTTTCACTCAAGTATTTTCATTTATGTGAGCTGTCCAACTTAAAAAAACTCCCAGTCACAGCAAAAGAATTCTGTATGTAAGGACATGTAACAGAAACAAAGAACTGTATCTAATGGTGGAGCTGTTCAAAGATGCCAGATTCTCTAACCTGACTACCCACATAACAGAAGTCTGAATTAATTCAGGAAACATTCCCTCCCTGAGTTAAGCAAGTATGCTTTTCTAAAGGAGATGCTTTCATCCAAGAAGGATCAAATTCTACTGTTCAAGCAAGAATTAATTTGGAAAAGGCCAGTGGTCTAAGTAAGTCCAAGTCATTTTAAGTAAAATTAAAAATAAACCCTGATTTTTTTTTTGAGATTACATATTAGTTCCTGAATTTTAAAACAACATGCCAACAATAACAGAAATTATTGCTACAATTTGAGCCACCAAAAAGCTTCTTACTTTTAATCTCAAATTAATTTTAAGAAATTACTGAAAGAAGATTCAATTATAAAGAGAGAGTCACTTGAAAATGTGCCAGTGTGTAGCTCGTATATGCAGGTAACTGAATGGATATATTTTGTTGTTTATAAAGCCTGGAAAAAGAGGAGACAGCCCACTATCTTCAGACTATATTTACTATTTATTTACAGTAGCATCACAAAGACATCTGCTACTGGTGAATATTTCAAAGTAAGAATAACTTTAAAATACAGAATTATTTGGGTTTTTTTTAAATGTTTTGCTATTATAAAGTCTTCCATACACCAAGACACTGAAATAAGAGACCATCCAAAAACACTCAGTTAAACAGAGCTTCCCAGAAAAGAATCCTCTGAAGGACAAACAGCCCATATCAGCTGTTAATCACTCCCACTTAGCTTGTGATCAACTACGGAAAGAGTCAGAAGAGGACAGTATCATTTAGAGCAGGAAGTGAGCTTTCAGTGTCTGCTGCTGCCTTGGGATGCCATGAAGCTCTAAGAGCAGAGCAAGACAAAATATGTACAAGAACATAGCAGAGATTTAGAATTCAGGACTAGATTTGAAGTTTAGCAACAAACTTGCAGTGAGAATGCTTATGAAAAAGCCAGACAATATTAAAAACAATTAAGGATGGCAAAATCTAGTTTTATGCAAGTCAAATATTCCTTCAGTTAGTGAGCAGTCCCACAGCAATCAATGCAGAGGTATTAAAACAACACCATCACAACTACAAGAGGCACTGAAGCATCACACATTCCAGCAAAATAATACCTGCCAACCCTACAGATTTTGACAGAAGGCAACCTCTTTTACCAGCCATCTAAATCTACCAATTGTAGATCAGCTGATAAAATTAGTAAGTTTGACAATGTCCCAAACCACAAGTCTTGCATTTGGGAGCAATTTCACGTCATAAACCCTGCCATCACCAGAAGTTAATTGTTTGCTGTGCTGTGCCCTTCCTTCCTCAACAAACAAGTCCCCCAGGTAAAGGAAACCCCAGCAATACATTTTTAGGAGGCTGGAGAGTTGAGATTTGACTCAACTCTCCATAAATTCAGCTTCATTTATTAATTTGGGTGTCCTGACCCTCAGCTCCTCCCAGCAGTGTAGCGTAAGGTAAAGCACTCACAAAGTATCTGCCAACACAAGAAGGGACAGCAGCTCTTGTGATGAGACTCTGACTCTCACTGGCAGAGAATCTGGAATCATCATTCCTCTTTCTACACTGATGCTAAAAGAGCAGCCTACCAGACTCCCACTCTCCACCTCTTCTTCCTGACTTACAGCAAAAGAAGTCAGATCTTACAAATCCCCTGGCACAGCCTGAATAATGCTGACTCTGGATGGATGCTGCTTTCACACCACAGGAAAACCCATGTAACCATGTAACAGCCAATAAATATTTCCAAAGTTCAGGGGCTCCTTCTCCTCAGACATCCTTCTGCAGTCTGACTTTGTGTAAGGGCAGGGTACAAAAGATCTTCATCTTTAGCCCCACACTCCCACAACTTTTTCTACATGCACAACACACATCAGAGAACAACCAAAAAATCTGCACCTAGCCTGCCACATGGAAGTCATGGGACTTTTGGCCAGTGACAAAAAGAGTAACAGCTGGAGCTGATAACAACAGAAGCATCTGGCCAAACTGGCTGCACGGAGTGTTAAGAGCTCCCTGCTGAACTTCACTGCTACTGAAAGTAACATAGAAAACAGAAATTCAGCCAAGAGACAGTGCAGCTGCTCCACCAGTCCCCAGACTGGAAACTGCATGAGTCTGCAGCTTCATCTACTCTACAACAGCAGTCACTTGCAGATGGCAATCTACTAGAGTGTATATCCACGGCTCAAAATTCAGGTAAACTTGCAAAGACAAACAGTTCAAACAATAACTCATTAAACACCTGTGAGGCCTGAACTGTGTTGCATTTCAAGCCATAAACTTAATAGAATGAAGATACATGACTCCTGAAGATCTATGGAAAAGTTTTCAACTACTATAAAATTATCAATGAAATGTTTGATACTTATCTCACCATCATTGTGATAAGCTCTCTCCCATTGCTATCCTCTAACAGACATCTACATCTTTCTTTAGACTCCACTTATATTTAAAAGGCAGGCACAACTGTGCACCTGGGCTTACAAAACTCCACAACCACAAATAGCTCCTTAAGTTGCATCTTGACTGTTGAAGAAATTTGAAAGAATTTTGAAAGAATTAATTCTCACACTCTTTACTAAACTGCAGCAAAGCCTGCACTAACTTAGGGGCGAAAAACATCTTCTATACAACAGCACCATAACATTAAATACCAAAATAACATAAACAGTTATGAAAATTTAAATAATCTACACTCAGATAACCCTTCTCTCTTCCCTCCATCTCTACAAAAACTCAATTAGCTAGTGCAAAGATCAATTTCCTACTTTCCTACTAAGCACTTCTCAGTAGCTCTTGAAGAGAAAAAAATACTGATTTTCAGAAAAAATACTGAAAATGAACTACAGTCTACTGGAGTAGAAAAACTGTACTCATGTCTAACAATTGTGAAATAACACACATTCAAAAAGATACTTTTTTAAATATGTTTTTAATGCAACTTACCTGAAGTTTTGCTAGCTGAGCTGTGCGAGACACTATTTTGTTGTAGGGGTCAACAATTTTGACTCTAATTCTAAAAACAAGAAGAGAAAAATTATTTATAGCAGTGTTAATAAATAGCATTATAGAACATAAGGATTTTTACTTTCTAATTGCATAATGAATGTCATACCTATCAACAGTGCTTTGTAGAGCACCAATTCTAGTTTGCATCATTTGGAGGACACCTGCAAAATAAAGCAGAAGTTTTTACATCACTCATCAATTATAGAAACACCAGAAAATTATAGAGAGTTTTTCTTCAAATCATAGTAACTACTTTAGCATAAACCAAAAAGTTTCCCCTTATATAAAAGAGGATCAGAGAAACCAAAATTAGTAAGTGTATTGGGAAATAAAATGAACAGGTCACTTACTGAATGTTATGGAAAACGTATTGGTAGAGAACATAAACCTGTAGAACAAATATCACTCCAAAATCCATCATTTGTGAAATTTCAAATACTATTTAGAGGATATTACTTTCTAAGAGAATGTTGATTTGGACTGCAGTTCAAATTACACAACCTGGTATAAACACCTGACCATGACATATAAAAGTGGCATAACATATTTAACACTATTTAACATAATGACTAGGACAAAGAGAACTGAGAAGATAAACGATTCTATTTCAAGGTTTTCATCCTGTGCATAAGGATCTTTAGCAAAAAGTAAGGTATCAATGTCATTGTAAGGTCATCTAATTTAGATTACAAGCAGACCAAACTACCCTAATCATGTTTGTTCCACATTAGTTTGGCAAAGCAGCACAAGGAAAGCCAACAAGCGTGCCTGTTCTTTTCTTGGTAAATTACAAACAAAGTAGGAGGGGACAGGAGTCATTTTTGCAATACAGAATCAGCCTGCTGAGAATTTAATTAAGTTAGACAAACCCAGGCCTATGAAATTATTTTTGTTTCAGTTACTGTTAGCATTCTAAAACATACTACATTTTTGTAAGGTCCTGTTTACAAGCATGCCATCATTAAATTAGATAAAACTGCAGCATGATACAGTAAGATAGAAGACAAACAAAACTACTACAAATAGTTACATTCACATTGTCCTGTACTGTGACTGTATCTCACTCATTTTATTTAAATATGTAAATTCTCATCTTCTCCATATTTCATAACTATTAGCTTAGTGACAAGCTCGTGTGTTCACTGTTATTTATACATGTGCATGCAACAGATCATGAGGATAAAGATATGAGATACAGTGAAAAGCTGGCAAAATAGGCTGCAGTGTCTACCCCACACTGCAATAATGGAGGAGGGCCAGTGGCACGACATTGCTGCATCTATGGCTGTAATAGTGCTATTAAGCATCCAACAGTCCTCTTCCCAGAGGACAGAATAAGGATGGGTGAAAAGGCACTCCCCCCTCTCCACCTGCTGTGGAAGATAAATGATGATACAGTTCAGCCTAATCCTAAAATAAGAGGTAGCTCAAAATACCTACTGAACTACCTATAGACAGAAAAGAATACATAGAGCAGAGCTGTGTACCATTAAAAAAAGTGCACAGGCCTAAAAAAGAAAAGACTCTACAAGCTGGGTGTACCAATTTGAAATGTTTAATGAGATTCACTTTCACACATCCAAATGACTGTGCATGCTGTGAATTAGCTCCATAATCTTCACTTGCTAACATACTTGATAAATATACCAAGAGCTATGCATTTCTAACTTCACAATTAAAAAATCTGTTGGCATTTATCTTTTCTTTTTCTTATGAATCTTGACTCGCTGTTTCCTTTAAGAGCATAACACTAAGTAAATGGAAAAATTTCAACAAATTTGAGGTGAATTGAATTTTATTTTTACTTTACCAAATTAGTTGTAAAACATGCATTATTTACCACACCTGCCTGACAGAAATGTTTCCTAACTAAAAGTTGTTTTGAAGTACATCATTCTTTCCTCAGAGCAATTTTAGGAAGAAATGCCTTCAGAAACAACCGTCATTTCAGAAAACAGAATTCCACTGAGCACAAATTGCTGAAAATTGTTACAGGGAGGCATTTATCAGTCACAAGATTGACTACACATTCTTGTCTACTTCTTACTTGGAGAATGACACATATTTCAGTCTTTTATTCTCCAACTGTTTAAAAAGTTATTCAGGACCTACTGTTACTAGAATAAACAGCCATTTCTTTAATTTTACAGTTATATGCAATTACTGACACAAAACAGTGAACCAAAGCAGCTCCAAACACTAAGGATATTACTATTAGTAACCAAAACCTCTGGTTATGCCAAAACCTGAAAGCAGAAAAAGGAACAGAGATAAATTACTTACCAAGTTACAAAGGGGAAAAGGGGGCTTACTATAGAGATTCTAGCATGTTATAAAGGTAAATATCTGTTTGCACCAAAAAACCCACCATGTGACACACTCAGCAAAGTGACAAAGAGCAGAAGGGCAGGTTTAATGAGCTCCTGGCATGAGAACAGTATACTGCAACCATCTTCTATACAGAGTCAGTGGTTCTTAAGCAAGCCTTTGAAAAATCAGCAGTTTATGCTAAAATCCACATCCCAAAGAGTGGAATAAAACAAAGGTATGAATTTAACTTAGCAGCCCTTCCCTAGTAAAAAGTATCTCAACATGGTTTAGATTATGTGTTATAATCTCTTTGGTTAAGATGCGCAAACTATGCAACACATGCATGTGCAACAGAAAATTGGTGCTTATGGCAACAGATACCTACCAATGTTGCAACAAAACTAGGCTTATTTAGAAAAATATATTAAAAGGTAAAAGAAGGCTTTATTGCTAAAGTTGCTCAGAACCTCATCAAAATACATTTTCCAATGAAGAAGCTACTCCAGAGAAGTATCAGCCAAATCTTCTCCTTGGAGCTCCATCTACTGACGTAAAGAAAAAAAACTAAAATAAAAAAGCTGCCACATGTTACTCCTCAGAAATCAGACTTGGAGCTTTAACATTAGGGACCAAAGTTGGCAGTAAATGTGTTCCCTGCACAGATCCTAAAAGTGCTTCCTCCACTGTAAGGACAGCCAGCATAATATAACAATATTTACCTTCCAGAGATTCAATTCCAGTTGCTTGGGCCAACAGATCTTCATGTCTTGCAACAACCTTAAAAAAACAAATATAGAAATCAAAAAAGAAAATGGGGTCATGAGCCTAAAAGAAGTATTAAATATATTACAATCATTCCTACATTAGACATTTAAGTATCAGCATCCCTACATTAGCCAGATACAGAAAAAAGCAGATACATCTCACAGGAGAAAGGGTGATAAGAACACAAGGTGTTTTAACTCACAAAAGCAGCAAGCTCAGAATGAGAAGAGGGTCAGAAATTAATTAAGATGTGCAGCAGAGCTGTCTTAATTAAAGACAGCAGAGCAATCACATTTCAACACATCTTGATATTTAATAATAATTGTAAATATTGTAAATGTGAACTTACTAATCACACCATAATTATGCATCTTCCTTTTTTTCGGTTTATGACATTTATAGAAGTAAATAAGTATTAGTAAGTTCCCAAAGAACTTACTAACTGGGGCAGGGGGAGGGAAGGAGCAAGTTTTGAAAATACAGACAAACTTAGCAACTGTTCTCATTGCAATGTCTACTGTGGATTCATGATTTCTGCATAGAAGAAGTCTTCTATCTTAACTCAAAAGCCTTTCTGAAGGTGGAGAGGTGTGTTAACACAGGTTATATCTGCCTAGCTAAAGGTAAGTCCCAGGGCTTGTGCTGCTCTTCAACACATGATGTAAAGGTGCAAGTTCTCCCTATCTTCTCACAATGCCAGCTGAAACATGCATTGTGTTTATGATAGTTGATACAATCATTTGGAAAGAGTCTTCCTTCTTACAAGGAAGAGTAAAACAGCATACATTGATAAGACTACAAAAACTGAAACAACACATGGCTGCTTGGTAGGAATACTGAGTGTGGGCTTAACTGAGTTGTCAAACTCAGTACCAGTTTAGCTGCAAGCTATACCTTTAGTAACTGCTTGCAGAGGACACTGGGCAATATCACAAGTTACAAGCTCATAAGAATACTAAATTTTTGACTAGTTTATATCAATCACCCCAGAATAACAGGTATGCTTTAAACTTACTTGTAAATGCAGCTCTTTATCCAACTGACTAATACCTTGAGCAAGTTTAGCCAGCTGCTCAGCTATCACAGCCTGATGGATGGATTGGGAAGTGTAAGCTTTCACATCAAAGTCTTCTCTGAAGAAGTCAGCATAACATTCTGAAAAAAGATTTAGGATTTTAGAGATTTATTTTCATGGTTCAGAAGAATTAAGTAATATTTATAGCCCTGCAGTGTACAGACCTCTGACCTTCAATTTCTTCAACATAACAGTAAAGGTTCTCTACATCACATAGTACAAACGTCGGAAGAGGGCACAATCACGAGAAACAAGTCTGGAACCTGTAACTGGGGTTCGTGCTTGTTTTGGGGATCTTTTTTTGGCAAATGGTGATAAAGTCACATATTTCCTTATTCTCCACACCGTTCTCTTGAGCAGAATACACTAAAAAGTATCAATATCTTATTTTCTCAAACTTTACAGTGTAACCAGGGTGAAGCTGTTCAGCGGGTACCCATAACCAAACACACCAGTCAGCTGCAGATCACTGACAAGTAGCACGAGACAAAACTTTATGAAATCATACCGGATTTCGACAACGGTGTGAGCTTATAAAACAATTATGAAATAATACTGCGATTATGACTCTGGATCAAGCCAGACCAGAGTTCCCAGACAGCTACTCTCAACTCAACCCACCACCTTCTCCTCTCCTTCCAGGGCAATTTTTTCCTTTAGGAGCAAGCGAGCCCCAGCGCACACTCCGCGCACCCACCGCGGTCCCTCCCCGCGCCGGGGCACTCGCTCCTCCGCCCCAGCTCCCGGGACTGGCCGGCGCGGGGCTCCCCCGCCCGCCCGGCCCAACGCCGCTCTCCCGGGGCATCCTCCGGGCCGCCGCGGAGGGGCCCCCGGTGCGGTGGTGCCGGCGGGGGCTGTGCCCGGCGCTGCCCCCCGCGCCCGCGGCCGCGCCTCACCGTCCGCCCGCAGCTCGGCGAGCGCCGGGGCGGGGGCGGCCCCCGCCTCCTCCATGCTGGCGGTGCCGGAGCCCGCGCGTCACTCCCGGACGCGGCGCGCGGCGATGATGGCGAAGGCGCGCGACGGAGCGGGCGGCGGCGGCACGTGGTGAGCGGGGCCGCCGGGAGCCAGCGCGGCCCGGGCCGGGCCGGGCCGGGATGGGCCGTGCCGGTGGGAGCCGGGCCGGGATGGGCCGTGCCGTGAGGGGCCGTGCCGTGAGGGGCCGTGCCGGGATGGGCCGTGCCGTGAGGGGCCGGGCCGGGATGGGCCATGCCGTGAGGGGCCGTGCCGTGGGGAGCCGTGCCGTGAGGGGCCGTGCCGTGGGGGCTGTCCCCGGCACCCTGCGGGGAGCAGCTTCTGGCTGGCCGCTTCAACAGAACGCAAGTGCTGTGTAAACTGTGCTGCTCTGCAGCCTGGCCCGTGAGAAGCAGCTGAATGACAAACGTTTCAAACCCTCTTTGTTTTTCCAGATCCTGAAAGGATTGCTAGTTCTACATGATTGATGACATTAGAGAAACTAAAGAATGCCAACTAAAAGATCCCATGGATTTGTTTCGTTCTGGGCAAGTTGTAAAAATATGTGCCCCTATGGTGCGCTATTCAAAGTAAGTAACTGTCATGTCAGCTCTGTCATTTTCTCTGTTTAGAAACTTGTTTCTCAAATTTATAATGACTAAAAATGGGTGATTACCTTCTTCTCCTATATAAGACAAAGGTAGATGTGGGACGTGTTTTATTTTACAAATAATTATTTATTTGTCATCACAGATCTGCACATACAGTACTCAGACATCCCCACAATACTGCATGTTAGAACAGCATTTTAGGGTAGCTAATCAGAAAAATGCCTTAACTATTTACCTCTTAATCTTCATGTGTCTGCAGGTTGGCTTTCAGAACCTTGGTTAGGAAGTACAGTTGTGATTTGTGTTACACACCAATGATAGTGGCAGCTGATTTTGTGAGATCTGCAAAAGCCAGAGACAGCGAATTCACAACAAACAAAGGTATTATTTTTAAGAAACCATTGCCTTGTCAAAATGTTTTGTGTGGTCATAAGCAAAATTGACCAGGTGAATGAAGTGAGTTACACAACTGGACATCTGTTAACAATTTTGGTATACTGTCTGATTATAAAAACACAGAAATAGTCTTAAGTGAGAGTAAGCACAGTCCAGCGATAGTGGGTGAAATGGAATAGTGGAAAACCTTGTCTCCACCTGAAATCGAAGTGATTTGTATCTGTGGAGGCTGACCACACATAGCTACTCACTCTTCCTTCATTCTCCCAGCAGCACAGGGGGAGAACAGGAAAAGCAAACAAAAGAAAAATTCATTTGTCAAAATAAATGCAGCTTAATATGTAAAGGGAAGAAAAAGGGAAAGAAGCAGATTATGCAAAGGCAATCACTTCCTACTAGCAGACCAATGCCCAGCCACTCTCCAAGCAGTAGCTACTCTGGAACAAAAATTCCTTGTCCCAACCCACTTTTTTCTTTCCCTGTCATTCCAGTTTCCTTGCTGAGCTTGATGTTATACAGTATGGAATACTCCTTGTTTCTGTTTGGGTCAGCTGTCATGGCTTTGTCTGCTACAAACTTCTTGCCCACCCCATCTCTTTGCTGGGGGTAGGGGGAAGCAAAGTGAGAAAACCAGGAAGTTTTGACACTGTGCACATACTTTGCAACAACAGCCAAAACAGCTGGGAGTTATCAACACTGGTTTTATCACAAAATCCAAAATGCAGCACCACACAGGCTACTATAAATGAACTTCTAATAAATTTGACAAGTAACTCCATCACAGCTAGACCAGGTACAAGATGCCAGTAAGATTCTTTTCCTGGCAATTGTTTCATGTGTTTCAGAAACAAACATTTTACTCATCCAGGAAAAGTTTTCTAGTCTCTAGCAAAAATAAGAGTGTTATTGCTATGGTGAAAAAAGTAATAGACCAGCCATTGATACAGTGGAGTCAAGGACTGACAAAAGAAGGGTTTCATATTAGCCAGACTGGAGAGTGGGAAGGGCTGTTGGTGGAAGACTCCAGAAATGAGTGCAAGAAAGCACAAAAGAGACCAGAGGTTTAAGCATGGCTGGGGTTGAGGGGGAGAAGCAAGGCTGCAGGCATGGTACAGAAACATAACCAGAACACCTATAAAAAGAAGAAGTATGAGGACTTACACAGTGTCGTGGCTATAAAGAGATCTGAAGTATGTGGGAAGAGGTGACAAGAACGATAGAGATCTGTTGGCATGAAGGGGCTGCAGCAGAACAGTGTGACAGGGAATGTACGAGCATAGGCTGCAGCTGGAGGAATGAAAAGCACCACTACCATGCAAGTTAGATCAGAGTAGGGTCTATAAATTGGAATGATTTAGTCTATTCAGGCCACAGAATTTGTGGTTTCATAAGTGTACATGTAATAGGGAAAGTGTATTTCACTGTTTCAGCATTGGCTATGTATTATGGTAGTAATGCACCCCGTATTATGGTGCATTTTTCAAATAGAACAGAGCAATTACAGAGAAAATTCACATTGGAAAGCACAGGTAGACTCTTACAAGTGGAATGCAACTTCAAAAAATCCATGAATAACTCATTGTATGTAAAAATAAATGAGTAAGAACATAACTGACTCAAATATATATGGTTCAAAGCACCACAGTTACTAGTTTGCCCCCCTTGAATTTACTTACACTTCTGATCTACGCAAAGTACGGTGGCATTGAAGTTCTATAGGTCAGATATGGAGTGTATTCTGGGGAGTGCTGGGATAGGGAAAGAGGAGATGAAATGTTTTAGTGTTCCTTTCCCTACTCAGTTGTTTTATGCTGTCCATAATTTTACAGACGTGTGAAACACTCTGCCTCATGCTTGACCAGATTATAGTATTTACATTACTGGCATTTACATTTTGTGGGGTTTTAGGTTTAACTTGCTGGATATTTGGGGATTTTGTCTTCTAATTAGTGGGATAGGTTTGCAATTTATGTTTTGCATTTTCTTCTGCATTCATGTTTCTTTGTTGTGTATTTCTCAGAGGTAGGTGTTCTTTGTGGCTGCTGCTAAAAAATTTTGTGGCTAGACTCAGTGTTTTTATTACTTAATGCTCAACAAAGAGAAACTAGGCATGTGGGCTTATTCTAAAATATTAGGTATAACAGTGTTATACCTATTATCAGCTAGAGCACTATTAAAAGGACACTTTTCAAAATATATGTGCAATTTTTTTTTTGTTTGCTGGATTTTTAGGTAACTTCTAGAAGTGCCTCAGCTTGATTGAGAGGGTAGTAGTGGTGGCCTTTCTTGCTTAATCTCCACCATTTCAATAACTACTTACTTTCCTCTAAAACAGAAAAATGTTCATAAAGCACTTGTGGTCTCTTCCGTACAAGAAGTGCACTTGTTTTGTGCATTTGTTGGATCATCTCTTTCCATCAGTGCTCAGATACCACGCTGCTTCTTAACTACAGCAATTGTTTATATGGAAAGTGAGTGCTGAGACTGCTTGAGATATTTGAGATGCCTTTAATGTAATGCAGTAGCTGTAAAAGAGGAACTCATGTTCCAGTGACCATCTGGCTCTCTGCAGGAGCTTAGTAAACACAAGTAGTTCAGCAGACCCAAGCTGAGGAGCACTGGCACTTTGGTTTCTCACTAGAGACAGAGCTGCTAGAGCTGCTTCTGCACACGTGTGCTCATTCCAATTCTGCATGTCACATTGTGGACAAAAACAGCCGTGTTGGCACAGAAAATGAAAATGATGGGCAGGGATGAGGAAGGGCAAAGCTTGTGGGTGTTTTAGTTCCTTCCTGAAGGATTGATTCTGTAAGCAAGTTTCAGACCTAGCAAGACAGCACAGTAAAGGGGCAGCATGCAGACAAGAAGGGGCATGCTAAGAGGGGAAGCATGAAGGCTGCTGAAAATTAGAGAATGCCTAGTTTCATAAATGGTCTTTGTGAAAGATTAGCAACTGACCAGTGTCAGTCAGAAAGTGTATGTTAAGCCAGCAACTGTGTAGTACACCTATATTTGTCTGAATTTCCACCTCTGTTAATAGACATACTCACTTAGTAAGTAACCCCTGGCCAGCTGCCTTTGTTTATTTGTGACTGAGGGCTTCCAGAATCACAAAACAGATGAGCTTGGAAGGACCTCTGTAGGTCATGTTATCCAGCCACCCTGCTCATGCAGGGTCACCTATACTTGGTTGCCAGGACCATGGTCAGACAGCTGTAAAATATACAAAAATAGCATTCAAAATTTAGAATTCATTCTTTTTTATTTTCTGGGAATTTTAAAATCTCTAAATATCTTTTCATTGGCATAGGTGATCACCCACTGATTGTTCAGTTTGCTGCTAAAGAAGCACAGGTTTTGTGTGATGCTGCCCGTATCATCTGTCCTTTTGCAGATGGAATAGACCTAAACTGTGGCTGTCCTCAGAGGTAAAAGTTTGAACAAGCTGGGTAAATATGGGGAAATAATTTAAAGACTAAAGAATGCTGGTCTTCCTTTTCATCATCATTTCTATCTTAATCTAAAAATAGATTTCAGGAGAGTAAGAGCTTTTTAACCTATCAGAAATGTCTCTGTGGTAAGGCACTGTTCTGAGTGCTCCCAGCTGCCTGTCACCATGGTGAGACTACTGGGAAAACTATATCTATTTGCCAATTTGCCTTTTTTAATTTCTGAGATACTGAGTGTTGGCTCAGAAGTGTCCATCCCTTCTCAGCAACTGTTAAATGTGCACTACCAAAAAGGACTTGCTGCAAATAATTTGCAGAGTGTTTTGAATCATGATGTAGCAATTTCCAGAATAATGAGGCAAGTCCATGATGTCTCAAACTTGCTGCAAGTGAAGGATAGTCTTTAAAATAAAATTATACAGATAAAGTAGTGAAAATAATTTCTTCCATCTTTTATTAAATTTATAAGTATAATGAATTAGTGATGTACTTCTCACTTAAATTGATAAAGATTTTGTCTCAGCAGTGAAACAGAGTAGTAAGATTCTTCAGCTGAGAACCATCTATTACATGTGTGTCAGGCAGTCTTTTTCTAAATAAAGATCTGAAAAATGTAGGAAAGTAAAAGATAATATTATTGTGCAAATAAATTTAATTTTCTATTCTAATTAGGTTTTCTTGACCTAAAACTATAGTATTTGAGAAAGCCTTTCTGGAGGGATCTGAGGCTTTTGCGTGGAAGTATTGGGTTTTTTTAAGCTAACTACAGTTAAGTATGTCAAACTGTCTGGTCCTTTTACGCCAACAATACATGCTTACATCTGAATCATTTGTTTCTCGTGCAAATTACTTTCAAAATAACAAAAGTTGGTGTACTTTATGTGCCTTTATAAGAAAAATTATTTTAAAAACTGCTGCTGTTAAGTGGAAGCAAAGGTTATTTTTGCCAGTGAAAATAGTGAGACCAGAATATCACTAAAATAAGATCCTCACTTGCACTTCAAAAAAATCCTCCTTTTCAATACAAAGTTGTAATCTATTTAAAAGAAATCTATGACAGGGGGAGGGGGAAACATCAAATTATTTCTTTTATGCATGCACTGTAGATTAAATTTTAATTTATTTTCCTAATGAGTCTATTTTTAACTTAAAGAGATTGGCAACTTGTCCAAAGTTCTGGTAGCACAATGGAGACTGAACCAGGATCTAAAAGCTGTACCAAACTGCAAACAAATAATTGATCTACAGCCAGTACTATCTCTGTTCACTTAACCACACATTCTGAAGGTCATAAGGAAAGAAACTGATGTATGTAACTGATATTGATCTACATTTCTTCAGATGTAGAATATGAGTTTTCTTTTTCTTTTAAAGATGGGCGATGTCAGAAGGTTATGGTGCTTGCTTAATAAATAAACCTGAGCTTGTTAAAGATATGGTGAGACATGTACGGAATCAGATCGACAACCCTAAATTTTCAGTATCTATTAAAATAAGGTAGGTCTAACTTAACTGCTGTTTGTGGTACCTGGAAGAATCTTTTTTTTTTTTTCTTAAAGAATTTTGTGTAATAGTAATAATATTTATAATTCTGTTAAAGCAATACTATACATTATAGTAATTTCCTTACATGTGAAGACTGCTGAGATTTTTTGACTCAAATGTCTGGGGCAAGTAATAGAAAGCTTAGAACCAGCACAGCCTTTGACCACTTACCCAGATAAAATACTGTGAGCTAGTGTTCTGCACTCCAAACAACATGAAAGTACAAGTTAAAAGATGCGGGCTTCTATAAAAGAAAAGCAGTACACAGTCTGTATTATCACAAGGATTTGCTTTGTGAGCTATTAGAGAGCATGGCCACAGTTGTGGTTGGGTATAAAGGGATGGGTATCAAAACTGAGAACTGGTCCCACAGCTGCTGTAAGGATTACATTCTGCTTCCCTACATCAGCTTTCTAAACTGCTGTAGACTTGTTTTTTATTGCTTTGTTGTGCAGCTTAGAGAAGAGAAGGGCTCCAGGGAGACTTACAGCAGCTTTTCCAGCACCTAAAGGGAGTTCACAAGAAAGATGCAGACAGACTTTGTACAAGCGCATGATGTGACAGGACAAAGGGGAATCGCTTCAGACTGAAAGAGGGGGGGGGGGGCAGGTTTTAGATTAGATATATAGGAAGAAGTTCTTTACTGTGGAGGGTGGGTAAAGCCCTGGAGCAGGTTGCCCAGAGAAGTTGTGGATGCCCATCCCTGGAAGTTTGTAAGGCCAGGTTGGATGAGCTCTGAGCAACGCTGGTCCTAGTGGAAGATCCACTACCTCCCACAAAGAAGGAGAATTGGAACTGGATGGTCTTTAAGTTTGCTTCCACACTGAACCCTTCTATGATTCTGTGACCATTCTTGATCCATTATTTACCATATATCCTATGGGCCTTTTGTTATTTGTCATTTAAGTTGCAACTCAGTTTCCAGTCCTTCTGGAAAGGGGAACTATTATAAATTAGAATTTTCCCCCACACACACAAAATACGCAAAATCATGGCGTTGATTTTAGATTTTTTGGGATACCCTTGCTCAATCTTCTATAAAATTTACCATATATATTACAGAGATGTATTATAATTGGGAAGTGTTAAATTAAATAACCATTTCCATATCACTAAACTCATATATCTTAAAAACACCCCAAAAATCAAACACTGTTTTCCAACTGTAATATTGGCTTTATACTGTTATTATGGAAATCTGTAGTAATTCCTCTTTATGGAGGAGTGCTTTTTATATAGGCCAGGAAGTTTACTACCTACTGCTTTCATTCCTTGCAATTTTAGGATCCATGAGGATTTAAAAAGAACAGTTGACCTGTGTCAGAAAGCTGAAGCAGCTGGAGTTTCATGGATTACAGTACATGGGAGAAGTATAGAAGAAAGACATCAACCTGTACATTACGATGCAATTAAAATATTAAACAAAGTGTGTCTATACCTACTGTGGCTAATGGAGACATTAAGTCTTTAAAAGATGCTGAAAATGTTCATCAACTTGACAGAAGCAGATGGAAGATTAAACATACTCTATTTTCTAAGTACACTTTCCAGTTTCAAGGTATTTATTTTGAATGTAAGTAGGACATGTTTGAGTGCTTTCTCTCTCCTTGAGGAGACAAATGAAAGAGGATATTTTGATGCCTTAAAAAACTCATAAGCAGAATCACTGGTGATCATCAGAACACTAGAGCACTGCTATTCAAAGCACAAATAATTATTTCTGAGGCAAATTACAAAAGCTGTGTGATTTATTATGCTATCTCATCACTCAGCAATGGAGTTCAGGGGGACCTTCAGATATTTCTGTCTCTTTATGGAGCTGATCATTTTAAAGACTGTAAACTTCCACTTGGAAATGTCTACTTCCTGCACATGGGAGCAGATTTCTTACAGTAAGAACACAGAGGGAAAGGGATATATTGTTAAGCCAAATGGTTAACTTCAAGGACACAGTGAGGCATTGCACTTTCATTTTCAGTCACAAAATTTGGGGTTTTTTTGCAGTTATTAAGTCACAATAGATTCCTGCAACTGTCTGTCATTTCAAGACAGTAAGGAAATTTGGTATATGTTCTGAAAAGGTAATCTGTATGTTCTGAAAAGGTAATCTGTATCTACAGACTTTGTGTCTTCCATCTAGAGAAAAATAGGAAGAGAACAGTACCTGTGGCAGGTTTCTGTCAACACTGTTGCTGTTTAATAGCTACAACAGAAATTGAACCAAGCTGCCATGCTGCTTACAGTGACTTTCCCCCCAAATACAGAGCAGAAAGGAAATGCATAATACAAAAAAATGTTCTCATAGTCCAACTGACCTTCTTCAGTAGTAAAATATTAAGCATTCCGTTTTTTCTGTCATGGAAAATGACAAAATAAATTTTTCAATTTTGATCATCCTATTTTTTAAGAAAAGACTGAGTGTGATAGATTATATCTTGATAGTGCAGAAAACCAGAATCCCTAATCACAGAAATATTACACTAGAACTTGTATGGGTGTTTGTCTGACAGTATTGGATTAGAGCTGCAAATACACTACATGCTTGTTCAGAAAGATTTACTGCAGATCAAGAGTCCTAAAATGTACTTATTTGAGCCATTGAGCTCTTAGTGGAAGAAGGACAGTGAATAGACTGAGTTGCACAGAAAATTATTGGTCCTCTTTTGTCTTTCCATCATAATTTCATGTTACAAAGGCAATAAATGTGTGTAACAAATAAGAACAAAGTACTAATCAGTTGCAGTTTCAAAAGAAGGGAAGAATGCTTCTGTGACCTGTGTTTTGTTTCAGAATTTCTGGAATGTGTGGGTAGGTGTTGTAGATCCTCTGAGGTTTGCCTTGTTCAATGGGTTTCTCTGATACAGCTTGTTAATACTCATCCCCGTTGTTCTCCCATTACTATCTGTAAGCTTTGGGTGGGTGTCCCTAAGGGGTGTTGTACAAAATCTACAGGATGATTTAGCATAAATTGAAACTAGAATGTAACTTACTGCTTTAATTTCCAATTTGAAGGTATCATGGTGGCTAGAGGACTCTTGGCAAACCCAGCTATGTTTGCAGGATATGAAGAGACACCTTTTCAGTGCATCCAGGACTGGGTTGACATTGCCCATGAGCACGGAACTCCTTTTACGTGTTTTCACCACCACTTAATGTACATGATGGAGCGCATCACTTCAAAACAAGAAAAGAAAGTTTTTAATGTTTTATCAAGTTACCTCAGCAGTACTAGATTATCTGAATGACCATTATGGTTTGGGGTAAATGAAAGTATGTTAGTCCTATGTAAATTTGTATTTTGCAATTGTCGATAAACTCTAGAAGTTTTCATTGGGTTTTTACTTTTTAGTCATATTTGTATATTGTGTAAGTATTTTCAAACACAGCAAAACATTATTATTTGGATGATACTTTACATTTTTATGTGTCCATTTTTCGCTCTAGAGAATATTCAAGATTCAACAAATGTGTTAATTCTATTTACAATGCACTACTACAGAGAGGATTGATTATTGTAAGGCCCTGGTAATTTAATTTTTCACCAGATAATTGCTCACAGCAATATGATTACAAAACTAGGGGCCTTTCTTACATTAAACCTCCTGAAATCAGGACTACTATAGATAATGACAGTAATTTCAGACCAAAAGAATACAGAGGGAGTAACTATAGAAGTTTTTGCTTTAGATAACATAGCCCATCATACTATCCTTTTTTAAATTTGATGTTTCTTTTGCAGCCTAAAACTCTGTTACTTATAACTTAGAAAAAATCCATACTTCTTATAGCAAAAGAAACACAGAGTAGATAAACAATTATGGAAAGAAGGAAGAAGGAAAATTAAGAGGGAAAGAAGAAAAATTGAAATTTAATTACAAACTTAGCTGAATCTAAAGAACAAGACTTCTAAGTTAAATCTAACTAAATTCAGGGTTTTTTTATCTACTGTAGAATAATTGTATACAAGATTAAATCCCTATCATCTACCAGACCAGAACTTTTTAGGTCAAAGAAAAGCTGACAGATTCTCTCAGTGGGGCTCTTGCAGTCCTTTCTGCCTGCTGGCATGTTGCTTATCAAAGCATGACAATCACTTGGCTTTGAATCATTACATAGGGGCGAAATAGTGAAAATTAGAACAAGATAATAACATTACACACCAGCTGCATTTGTTCTGCAGGGGAAATTTCACAAAACTGTACAGTACAATTATTTGTAATCAAATACTTTTTTTCTTTATATGTTTACACAGAAATTCATACCAAAAATTGCCGAGTTTTCTGACTGTGATTGTTCTATGAATATACATGTGAATAGTTCCAGATTTTCTAAATAAATTACTTGGTTTTGTATGCAGTTGTAATTTTTTTTTATTAGACAGCAATCTGGAAGAGGGAAGTTTGCTTTTGATGCTACTCTCCAAATCTTTTCATAGTTCAGGTATCTTAAATTATCACCATTTTTTTAATGCAATAGCTTAAAATACTTGATTCTTTTTCATAATGAATATGTCTGATTTAGGCATATAAACAAGAGTTTGAAAGGCATGACCCAAGGCATCAAGTCCAGTTCACTATTTAAGGCAGCAAAGTTATGTAACTCTTCTGATATGATCACCTTCCCAATGTGCTAACAAATGGAAAACTACAGACCTGCTTTGCTCTCCTAGGCTAATTGAGACAACCTCTGCAACCATTTTTGGTGTGTCCATTCCTTCACACAACTATTTTTTCACTCTTCTGAATTGTAATGTTTTCTTGACTTAGTTGGGCACAGTTCTGTTTAGCATTCCAGGTAAATTCCCAGCAGTGTCCTCTACAGTTAATACTACTTCTAATACTTTAGTTTTCCTCAACTAATATTTATCATGTTAATTATGAGCTCCCAGTTTTAGAGCAGAAGTTCTTACTTTCCAACTGCATGACTAGGTATTTTGTACTACCAAATTTCCAGTATCAAGTTCATCCAGTTATGTTGCAATACTGTTCTCAGTTCTGAAATGCCCCCAGCCTCCTCTGAAGTAAAACTATGCAACTGAATTGTAGAAGAAAAGGATTTGTGAAAGTATTACCTAAGCCCTTTGTTGCCATCTTCTTAAGAGTTTTATGATTTGGCTAGCAACTACTATATGTAGCAAACTCCCATTAGCCTCAAGGAGCACAGAAGAATAATTTACTATATATAATCAACACAAAGGCTTTATTTTTTCTGTAGTATTGGAAAATTGAATTTTAGAGGACTGAAAATACCTTGACCTATTTAGGAACTGAGTACTTGATGATTTTGAAGGCAGCAGTTGTTGTGCCTGTGTGAGATTAATCACAGAGATTTCTGCCTGAAGTACAAGACCTAGGTTGCTGTTAATATTGGTAGTAATTATGGAGTGCTTGAACTGGCCTATTATGTATCATAAAAGTCAATGGAAGTTCATCATTTCAAGGGTGAAGTGAATTGTTCACCCTCCATTCTGAATTTTGTATGCATCTGAACATATTTCACTGTGTTTCCATAGAATAAATTGCAAAGTTGGAGTCTTTAAGCCATACTTTGAACACCATACTATTCCAATATACATAAATTGCTAAGGATGAGAGTTATTCAACTACCAGTGTTGTTTTCACAATGTGGTCATATTTCTCATTAAAAGATATTTGAATATGGAAGAATACTAATTTCCAGGTTAAAATCACTGGTTGTAGTCCTTCTGCTGTATATGTTACTTTTAACATCACCAGGTGTTCAGTCTTTCTATTTCCTAGTTTTTAAATGTTGTAGCATAAATACAAAGCAAGTAATATAATATACAAAGCCTTGTTTCCTGTTTTAGGTTCTTTGCTCATCTAACTGATCCTGTTCTTTATGTTAAACCCCCCTGCACAACAATACCATATTCCCATAATACCTCTATACTTTTGGAACTTTTATCTTGCTACAGTAACCCCAGCACTCTCATGCAGCCTATACAATTCCATTTTCTCTATTGCCTATTGTTAGATTTTTTAGGTCTCTTGGGTTGATGGTTGGGCAAAAGCAGTGTGTGATAAGGCTGTAACAGAAGCCAAAATAGAACAGAACAAGTTCAAACTTTCCTTTTGTTTCAAAGAGAATTCACTGATTTCACTCCTCTAACCTGCTGTTAATATACAGGCATTTCCTATTTCTCCTTCTGAATACTTTGTCACCTCCCTGATGGAAGAGGAAGGTATTACTTTTAACTGTAATGCTTGAAGGTTTGTGAATTTTTTTCACTAAAGCAGCCAGCCATTTTATATATATATGTGTGTGTGTGTGTATATGTGTATATATATATATATATATAGTATGGCATCATATTCATCATATGGTGGTTCAGTATATGAGAGACAGCCTTAGAACAACAACCCTTCTACAGCTTCAGTTAGAATTCCTTCCAGGAGCAGCAGAGTGCACTCAATAGGAGAAGAGAGGTCTCACAAATGTTTGCAGATGTCTCTTCTTCACATCTCATTTTAGGCTGGTGAGGAACATGCATCAGCTGCAGGGAAGTGCACAGCAATCACACTCACAGTGAGCCTTTCTGAGATCTTAAGGAGCCCCTAAAGTGAAAAAGTGGCTCCAAGTCCCTGGCATCAGGGATGAGTGAATACAGTCCTACCAGTATGAGGACTATGGTACTGGGAGAGCAGCTTACAGTGCTAGAAAGAGGTGAGTAAGCAGCTCAGAAATTGCTCTGTAATTAAAGGAAAGTCTTTATTCACATTTTAACAGCTTCAGTGAAGTATACTGGCTGTAGGCCAATAGCTAAAATGTAATAACCAGAACATTCTAAGAGGTTGTGTTTTGTCTATAGTGCTGATTATGTATGTTTATAAAAATGTGTTAGAAATACTGCTTAAAACTGGGGCTATTCCTACTGTGTAGACTGGATTGAAATGACTCCTTATATCTCTCTCCAGTATTTGTTGTGCATAAACAATTATTTGGGATGTAACCTTTCATCCAGACATTGCTTGGCAGCAACTAGAAAAATGTTGACACACTGGCTCCATCCCCAGGCTGCAGACCTGGGAAATTTTAAGTAAACAATTTCAGATTGAGAGCAGCTGCAAACAGCTCTGCTCAAAACTGCTTATGCAAGAACTTCCCACCCCATGTCAGTTCCAATGGATTAGAGTAACAAAGAACTACTATTCACAGCATTTTATGTCTCATGTTGATGGAACTTAATTGGGAAAGAATTCCCCAAAGCAAGTAGTTGTGTCAAAGAGTGCTTGGTGATGCCCAAGTAGACAAGGTAACCTCTTCCACTGACAGCACCTCAGCGTCTGTTAGGATCAAAAGGAAAAAGTGAGCACGGCCTTCTTATATAGGAGCAAAGGAGAGTTGCATGGAGATAATGTGCTTGGAGCCTTGGGTTGCAGATAAAAAGCATTGAGCAGAACCATGGGATAGAACAGGATTTTCTGAAGGAATACTGTTTTATTCATGAGGCCCAAACAGGCCTGTTGGAGCATGTTTGAGACTGTTGTTTGGTTGTTATTTGTGCTGTCTTTATGAATGCTGGACCTCCATGAGGTCCATGAAAAAACGATTTACTGGGTCTTAATACATTAATGTCGTGTAACACATGGAGGAGGGAATGGATGGACACATGCAGTATTTTAATTGAACTTTGGAAACTCATGACAATGTTGGAGAGCAGAGTTGAACTGCCCAGTCGATTAAGCTCGAGTCACGGAGCGGTGGGATGATCACAGCAGCATTCCGCAGCAAAATGCTTACAACCATTTCCTAGATAGGAAAAAGATAATGCTCATTTGAACCCTTCTCAGCGCGTAGATCCACGCGTTTCCCAACAGAGGTGCGGCCCCTTGGTAGCCCCCCGTTCCGCAGGCGGCACCGCACGCGTACCCGGGGCCGGGCCGGGCCGGGCCCAGCGCCGCCTCTGCGCCGGGGGAGGCCCGGGCCGGACTCTGCATCCCTCCCCGGCCCGGCCGGCGGCAGCTCCGCGCCGCCCCCGCTGTGTCACTCAGCCCCGTCCCGGCCCACATCCCCCGGGCAGGGCGGAGGCGGCACCGTGTCCGCACAGACACCCCGGTTCCCCGCCCGCCCCGCCCTGTGCCGGCAGAGGGACCGGCCCGCGCTTCCGCAGCCCCGGCCCGCGAGGCCCCGCTCCCGCCCTCTGGCCGCCATCAGCTCCGCCGGGTGCCGGCGCTGACGAGGTTCGAAGGCAGGCCGGGCGGGAGGGAGTGGGAATGAGGCGGCCCCGGGGCTCCGCGGCCGCGCAGGGGGTGCTGGCAGCGCTGAGGGGCGGGAGGCGGCGGGAGGAGCCCGGGGGGCTCTGCCCGCCAGGCCGGCGCGGCCCCGGGCTGTCCCGGTGCATATCATCTCCCTGTCCCCGGTGTCGTTCGGGAGGGGAAGTCAGAGCCGCCCGTTCCTCCGCAGGCCGCCGGGACGATGACTTTCCAGTGGACGGCAGTGGCTGCTTTCCTGTATGGCGAAGTCGGAGTAATTCTCGTGCTCTGCCTGCCGTTCATTTCTCCGCTGAGGTAGGAGGACTTGGGCGTGCTGAGCAACACAGCTTGCTCTTCTCACCAGTTTGGGTTTATTTTACGCCTCTCCTTTCATAACCACGGAGCTTTGCTGCATCCTAAACTAGATGTAAACAAAGCCGAAGGAATGCTGTTAGGGACTCGAGTTTCAGGAGCTGCAGGAATCGCAAGGCTCTTTAAGGAGCTTTACGGTTTCTACGCAGTGCTGATTCATCCGGGAGCAGCGGTCGGGGTGCCCAGAGGAGCCCCCTGCTTTGCTTCAGCAGGTGGGACGGCTTCTCCCAGAGCTGTGGAGCAGGCAGCGTGGGGAAAGGCATCCGGCAGTAATTAATGAGAGGAGAGTGCGGTTTTTTCAGCACTTTGTCAGATTTGTGAGGTGCAGCTTTATGTTTTGGTGTACACTAGGCGTTGTGGGTGTTGAACAGATAAGACGTCAGATACTCAAAGCGAGCGGCAGACTGGGTAACGGCTGCAAGAAATTTGTGATCACTTGTTTAAAAAAACTGGACCTGAGTTTGAAGCAGAAGTTTCAGGACTACTGGAATAAAGGCCTCTATAAAAAACTCATATATAGATTAAGAAAATAATACTACTTCTGGAACACAACGCAAATATTAAGAAAATAATAAATTCTTGTAAAATAAATGCACGCAGTAAGGGAAAGAAACAAAATTCATTTATTACCTTTACTGCTTGCAGAGGCCTGACTTACAGCATTATCTTGTTTCCTGTAAGTTGCTCTTCAAATTTGGTAATATTATTTCCCTACAGGAAATAAAGCTAGATTCTCTGCAGGAGGCAGAGAAGCAGACTTCTGATTTCTTTTCAGAAAATCAGGAAGTCTTCAAAGAAGAACCAAACCCACAAAAGAAGGAGTCTTAAAGTAAGAAACCAACACCACCCAAAACAAAAAGCAGAACAGAACTTTAAAGCTGTCTTACCAGTGCTCTGGAAAAACTGTTGCATGTTTGTTTCCTGCATCTTTAGATCTATTTAGAATGATGCAGCATTTGATGTTCCTGTTAAGGAACAAGAGTTGTTGTGGAAGGTCTGGATTTAACTACTTAAACCTGTGGAGGAGTCTTGAAAATGACTGTTTCCTCCACAGCTGATACCAGTGATTAGGCATGTTTCCTCAGCTTAAGAAATGGAAGCTGTTCTGAAATTTAATTCAACTTCTGTTTTTTTACAAGTTGGCTTGCAAGGAGTTCAGCATTTCAACATACACTATTGAGTTGTTGTATTTCTTACTGTTCTCTAAGCAAAAGTGCAACTATGTAAGAGGAGAGGAGTATTATGGGAGTCATAATCATCAGATTATTAATGGCTTATGTGAGGAAACTAGCTGCAAGAATTTCTGCAGGCTGATGTCACAAGCAGAATACTTTGGGAGTATTGAAATATGTTTCACTTATGATGCAAACAGAATCCAGTGCTTATGGCTGAAAAGCAAATTCATAATGTGCAGCTTTACCAAAATTTATTCAAACATTAAACACAGTGCTTTTAGTTATATGGAAAGGATAGATTTGTGTGCCTTGTTTGGAGCATTCAGCTATTTCTCTGAACAGTAGTTTCTGAAAGAGTGAAATCACTTTATCCCTTATGTGGTATATGCAATTAACTTCTTAACAAAACTTGCTGGAATCTTGTGGGGTTAAAAATCAGATTTAGCTGTTGTGACAGTACCGGGGGCAGCAGCTCTGCCTGACACATCTTGGTGGCCTGGAAGCTGGTTCTGTCAGCAGTAAGGCATGCATGGTTACTGACAGGTGGGAAACTGCTGTTCTTGAAGTTTTGATTTACTCAGTTGTCAGTCTTCAAATGGATTCCTTATCTCTCTTGTGTGTGCACATTTTTTTAAAGCTTTTTTTTTCAAATTTGCTAACAAGTTTATAAGTCCCTGGGGAATGAGTAAATTGACAGTATCTGTTCTACGAGGTGTAGTACATCTAAACTGGTGGCTAGTATTAATAGTATGGAAGTTTTATGTTTATATGACTTTTGTCACCAAAAAGAAGAGCGGTGTTAGTAATTGTGAATGTCAATTCTTGCTGAGGAAAAATAAATGTGAAAATAAAACACAGGAAGATTTTCCAGTAAAGAGATCCAGATTTTTAGCATGATTATAACTTGGCAGTGTAGTTTATCTAAGGTCATACCTCAAAAAATCACTTCTTAACTGAAGGTCAGGATGGAGCTTGGAAAATTGCATGTTTAAAGAGTTAGTGAATTGGCTTTGTTTGAGTTGTAGCTTGAAGTAAGCTTTTCGTTTGATATAGACTGTGGCTGTCTGCTCTAAAGAATTCAGATTATACCAGAAGGTTTAAATGAGGTTTTCGCAAGCACACTGCAAAAACATTTTAATTCTTTCTGGTGGAGAGCTGGAAAGAGCTATAGGAGATGATGCTACAGTTTCATTTAAATTAATAGTAGATTGGCAACCACTGTTAGAGGGCAAATTTTAACAGTCTCTGGTAAGTGTAAATAGTCTTAACAAAAGTAGGAAATTTTACCTCATATAATCAGATGGTGAGTGGTATGTCTGTGTTACATCCCTATGGCATGACCAGGTATTATTTCATTTGTGCAGTAGCGCTGATTGTAACCTGCAGCAAAGGACAAGTAGGCGCTCTGTTATCACTTGTTTCAGTTCATTTGAGCACATCAGATGCTCTTTGTTTGTGCTGCAAGTGTGACTTCTGCTACAGCCCTTCATGCAGCAATATCAAATAGACAACTAATTGTTCAAAAAAAGAAGTCTACACCACCATTGGCCTCACCAGAAGTCACTTCTGTAGCCAGCAAATTTATGCTTGAGAAAGAGATTTTAACCCTTAACAAAATATGAACACAAGACTTGTCTTTTTTGTTGTCATTACAAGTAAGAATGTAATAACAATCCTTGTACTTCAGAAGGTATTAGTGGATAAAAAAATAAAAATAATGGAATGGGTTTTGCATTCCTTACCCGATCCCTTTGTATATTCAGGACTGAATACAATGTAATGATAGCCAAAGTATAAGCTAAAATAAAGCGCATCTGCAGAGTATCTGCTGTCATGCAAAAAATTTGCAAGTATTAACAACAAAAAAAGAGAAGTTAGATTACTGGAAAAGTTAACATATACCTAAATTATATTGCAATTTAAGCAGCTGTTCAGAGACATTATACAAGTCCCTTATCAATAACAAGGCTTTCTTCTGTGGGGTTGTAATGCTCTTGTTTTAGTGCTTAATTATTTTTGAATAACACAATTCTGTTTTACAGATGGCAGAAGATTTTTATGTTTCCTCTATGGAGCAAAATGGCAGTATTTTGGAACAAAATGTTCCTTACAATAATAGTTCTATTGATCGTCTTGTTTCTTGGTAAGTGTTAGATAATTTCTTAACAAATGGGTAAAAGAAACCTGGTACATTGAGTTTACATCAATAAACTAATGGAAAGGATTCAAGCCCAGTGTAAGTCAGCTAATTTATTGAAAAATTATACAGTGGAATGAAAGAGGAGAGGGCTAATGCTGCATCCACATTGGGAATCCAAATGCAATTGTATTATACCAAGTGAATGAGAAGGAAAAATGGAGCTTAGGGAAACCCAGCAGCAGCCTAGACTTTCTCACACAGGTAAATGAACTTGTTTGACACCAGAATTTGGCTGAGCTGTACCTCATGCAGCAGATGGCACTCTTTCTTTTGGTTGCTGTTGAAGTAGAAGACCAGAGTATGTCAAAGCACTGGGCTGTTTGAATACTTTTGCTCAGCACAGATACAAAACAGCTTCTGGCTTCATTTGTTATGGGTAGATCCTCAGGTCTGTGAAGTAAGAGTAAAGCTTTAATGGTTACCATATGCCTGACTGATTTAATTTAATGTCTGTCCTGACTGTTGTGAGGTAGGCATCTCCTGTATTTCAGTGATGAAAGCAGTTCTCCTCTGTTTTGGGGATATTAAGTAGTTCTCCATGGATAAGTGTTTCCAGTGCCTTAGAATATACATGTTACTTAATTCCAGGCTACTTGAAATAGAAAGAAAGAAAAAATGTATGGTTTTATTTTCTGCTGAGGGAAACATACAGATGCCCTGACATATGTAACTATGTCAGACTAGGCTATAGGACTATATTCTTAATATTTAAAGTACCAGAAATTTAAATATAATCTTTAAAAAATAATAAAATAGTCTGATTAGTACTATTCTTAAAAGTAGGTCTTCAGTGAATGGCTTAAGATTGAGAACTAATGTATTTGATTTACTCTGTTGAACTGCTGTTGAAAACTTTGACCAAAGTTTGCTTTTGACTTGGTGATGGCCATTGGTTTTGTGGAAAGAGAGAACAGGGCTAAAGGGAAGCAGTGATGAGATACCTGCCCCATAGCATGAAGTGACAGGTTACTGCAAGCCTAGACTCTTCCTAAGCACAGGGACATGCATTGTTTGCTCCTAGTCTTTGAGGCATTGTTTGGAGTTTCATTTGAGGGTTTTTTTTAACATTCAAATAACTCAGACATATGAGAGAGACTGTCATGAGTGATGATAGTCACTCGTGCTTTTCTTTGGAGTTGATTTTGCCTGCTTAGACAAATGCAGCAGCAATTTAATAACATCTGGCCAAAATATTCTGCAAGAACATGTCATGAAATGTGTGTATTTATTGATGTGCAGGAGGAGATTTAAGGTGCTGTATTGGTTGTAGGAATGTCTGATGACCTTACGTTTAGAGATAGTAATGTGAACTCTTAACTGGGTTAGGTTTGGGGTTTATGTGGATGTAAGTCCTAATTAATTGTTTTGTCCTTTGAAAGGTGTTTGCAATGCAGTGGTCCTTTTGCAGAATTATCAGGTGGATGAAAGGAAGCTGAAACATGTATGAAAGGCAGATGAAAGAAAGCTTAGTTGTAGCTTTCCTTCTCCATTCTTTTTACGATCATTTTACAGTTAGTAGTTACTAATGTTACTACTGCTGTGTTGCTAGTCTTCCTATTTTAATGGATGTTAAAGAAATATTTTTGCCCTCTATGATTGAAGTATAAAGTAGACCCTTCTGTCATTACTAAAACACATGCATATCTTTAAAAAAACTCTGTGTAAAGCAAATACTTGAGAAAATACTGCTTCTTTTTGCTTCTCTTTCTCTTTTCTCGCTGTTTGTCCACTGGGGAATTTTAGCTCAGTTGTTAGCAGTGACATTTTGACACCATAGGGTCTTTGGTAACATCTGTAGAATGAGTTGCTTTGACCTGATCCCTCGTGGCTGGGTACAAGTGTTTGAAATACCTGTTCAAGCATATTTTGGGCAATGGTTTATCGTATTTCTGGGAATGTGCTAGAGCACTTCATGATTTATCAAGACTGATCTTTGAAATGTATGGATAGCATAACTGATGTCACTATTCGTCCTATTACTGTTTGCTAAGCAGAAAATCAAAGTACATATTTCTAGTACTAAAGTCTGGTTTAGCATGCATGCACACCCACAGATGTGAATAAGAACAGACTGTTTTTGTTTGCAGATGCTGTTAGAGAAGTCAGGAAATACTCATCTGTTCATGTGAATGAAAAGGCTGCAAATGTCAACAGCAGTGCCTTTGATCATATTCAGATGAAACTCTTTCGGTCGCAAAGAAACCTGTATCTCTCAGGTTTTTCCTTATTTCTTTGGCTGTAAGTATAACATTTTTGAATGTTTACATAGTATGTTTATTGCAGGAACTATTGCACAAAGTAATTGTCAAGTAAAGGTCAGAAAGACAATTTCAGGAGATTGAAGAATTAATTGTGACCAGGTTGGCTACAAGGCAAGTAAGATCAGGGAAAATAATACCTTACAACTGTTTGAAGATTGGAAGGGGATATGTGAGCAACACATGGAAAGAAACATTTTGAGTGCTGGAGAAAACATGTATTTTGCAGAAGTTTCTTCAGGGAATACTCACTCAGTTCCTTCCTTAAACTTACACCCTTTGTTTTGCACATGGAAAACTGGAATAAAAAACTGCTCAAAAACTAAAGTACTGTTAAATATTGTTATTATCTGGCAAGCTGGTGTCATTGCACCCTGCTGTGTTAAGAAGCAAAGCATGAGCCTGACCTGAGCCACTTCAGCTCAAGCTTGAAGTTAAGAACTGTAGGATAATATTCCAGCTTTCAAGGAAAGTTTCAGTTGTATTTCAGATCAAATGCTTTGTGGCAACTTGCCTATTATGGTGTTATGATCTTAAGTCTTGTATCTCCTTCAGGATGTCTAAGTTCAGCTACTAAACCAGGGTAAAGGAAAGGGCGGTTCTGTACTGCCCACCTGTAGCAACCAAGAGTACCTGTGAATCAGTAGGCACAGCAACCTGCAGATCTTATCAGTTGGGCTGGGAGCACATGAAGTCACTAGACACAGATAATGTGAACCAACAGAAACAGACATGTTGGTCTGATGATTTCTATTTGAACATTTTTCTGGTGGCTGGACAATGAGTGTTGGTCCTCTTAGGAGTTCCTTCAGTGAGCTGCTTGACATTCCTCAATACTCAAGAGGAACACAGGACAAGAGAATCAGACTTATGACAAACTTCTTCCCCTTTGAGTGATGTGTGGCCATTTTAGAAGAACATTGTGCATAAAAGTGTCAAGGAAAAATGAATACAAAGCTTGAGCAGAAAAGCTTTGGAAAAAAACAATGTGGCTGTAGCCTTGCTTAATAGTGGTAGGAATACATCAACTTCTTTGTCTTCCTACAGAAAGGTTAAGTAAATATGCACAAATATGTTTTTAATCTCTGCTCCAGGAGGAATAGCAAGATTGCGTCCTACAAAAGAATTGGAAGCTGATCTCTCAGGATCCTATTTATATTCAGCTTTCAAAGAAGAAAACTTGTCAAGTGACCCCAGTAGATTATTTTGTGTAAAAACTCTGCTCTTGAAGAGGTTTGCTTGAGGTTTTTTTTGAGCTGCTGGTCTTTCACCAAGATTTAGGAGAAATAAGTACTCCTCCAGTAGTCACTAGATCAAAGGACTTTTCTTAGTAGAGCTGGTTTGCTTATCCATGAAGCAGACATGATGTGTGTCAGAGAAGTGAGGGGAAAGTGTTCCTTGGGTTGCCTTACCCTGTACTGCTATACCATCACCCAAACAACTTGAGACCCCATCTAGTGTGAATGGGTAATTGGATGCTCTTAGTTCATTCTTGGGTCAGTTTTGGTTCATTTCAGCACATGAGCCAATAGAAGAATTCCACAAGAATGGTAAATGGAGATTGATAAAATGGAGGAGGCTGGGAGGTTGTCACTTCTGGCAAGACAGCAGCCATTGTGGGGTTCAGTGATTGCAGAGCATTGGGTACATGTGAGGAAAATTACCTGTCAGTGAGGGTACTGGGGCCAGCTGGGCCTCTCATCTGCAAACTGTGCAGAAAAGAGGAGGATCACAGGCCCTGGAGACTGTCCCCTTGGTGGGACAAAGACACCCATCTGCTAGTCTCACCTGGTCCTCTCTTAGCCTCTGCTGAACCAGAGAGGGATAATAAAAAGGGCTGAAACTAAAGAAAATCTCAAGAAAACATGAGCCCACTGCTCTCTGGTGCCTTCTAGGAGAGTCAGCAGGGTATGTAACATCATCCCAGTAGTGGAAGATGCAGCTAGGGAGTGCATAGGCCAGTTGGGCATATTAAAGTCTGTGACATCCTAGGATGGCAGAGGGAGTTAGCCAATGTCATTGTAAGGCTTAGTTTGAAAGACCACAGTCCTGGGGAGAATCCTGGTGACTGCAGAAAGGGAAACACTGCACCTTCATTCAGTGACAGAAAACAGGATGTAAGAAACTAGAGACTGGCCTCCCTGGAAGGGTTATGAAGCAAACCTTACTCAAAGACATCTTCAGGGATGTGAAGGACACAATGGCTTGGAACACCCAAGATTTACTTGGGGAAGATGATGCCTGAACATCCTTGTTGCCTTCTGCAGTGAGGTGAATGGTTATGTGGATAAAGAGCAGAATATCCTTTTTGCAAGGCCTTTGACGTAGTGTCTTTTAGTATCCTGATAGCCCAATTGTGGAGGGACACAGGCTGGAGAAAAAAGCAGGTGGGAAGTTCCTTGGACCTTTGGGCTCAAAGGATAATAACAATGTGAATTTCAGCTGGTACTTCTCAGGGGTTGGTACTGGGCTCAGTATTGTTTAATGCCTTTATTAACAGCATGGATGATAGGATTGAGTGTGCTCTCAGCAAGCTGCTCATGGTTCCAATTCAGAGTTCTTGACACCTTGGAGAGCAGTGCTGCTTTTCAGAGGAATACAGAAAGGTTGAAGAAATGTGCTGACAGAAATCTCATGAAGCTCAACAGAGACAAATGCAAAGCCTGACATTTTATTGGATAATCATGTACAGCATCCAGGCTGGAGACTGGCTGTGTGGGTGGGTAGGAAGAATTTCTGCAGGAAAAAACCTGGGGATCGTGGTAGAGAGCCAATCACATATTGAGCTGTGATAGCAAGGATGCAGCTAGCAGGTCAAGGAAAATGGTTATTCTGCTCTGTATGACACGTGGAATGCTGCAGCTACGGGACTGTGTCCAGTTTTAATTCCTCAAAATACTGGAGTACTGCAGCGGGATACAGAGAAAGTTGGAGGCTGAAATACGTGACTAATGAGGAGATGATGAAGGAGCTTTGCTTTCAGCCAAAAGAGACTTTGAAGAGGAAATCCTATTGGTTTCTATGTCTGTGTAGCAGTAAAAAAGATGGATGCAGTTCATCTCAGTGGATGCAAAAAGGAACAACAAGAGGTAACAGGAACCTGAGATGTTTTGACCTGTGGTAGAAAAGTGCTGCTGCTGTCAAGAGCAGTTAGGCACTGGAACAAGAACCCTGAATCATGGTGGAATTTCCCATCACTGAAGATGGTAGGAACTCAACTGGGCAAGTCTCTGAGCAATCTGCTTAACCTGTCCTGCTTTTCATGAGATGGAAGCCTCTTTCAACCTCCATGATTCTGTGATTCTCTTTTAGTTTTGATGTTTTAATGACTCCTGTGTTTGTAAGTTAATAAGCAATCGTAAATTTGCTAACCTGTGGAAAAGTAGTGATGTGAGGACCTTAGCTTTTATATTAACCCCCTAAAAAAGTAAGAAAAGGAACTTTTAATGAAAAAGCAAGAGGTGGAAGGAAGCTTAACTTGAAAAGATCTGTTAATACTCTTCCAGTTATGCAAAAGTCAGTTACTTAGATTTGCAAATTTCTTTGAAGAGCAGCTGCATACTTACATTATAGGCATTAATTTAATTCAGTGTTGTGTTGCCTTGATTCAGCAACATTTGAAAGACTTCAAGATGAATAATGAAAATAGTGATGCAAAGAATCAGGCAAGGTATTTGCAAAGCTTAGAATTGAGGTGCCATATCAGTGCTGACATCCATACATGTTCTGATCTAACTATATTGACAGTACGTGGAAGATTATTATGCTCATACTGTTAATTTTATTCTTGCAAGGCTGTTTATGAAGTTGTGTGATTTTTTTTTTTCTTCACTATACTCATTACCATAACTTGTTGTTTGGCTCTTGAGTTTGGAGATTAATCCTGTTAAAAATACTGGGTCATATAACAGTATTTAAACAGCATTTAAGCAATCAGGTCTCTGACCCCTTAATGGCTGTGGGTATTTAGGATGAGCGAGGTTCTGTATCAAGTAAAAATCAGAATGTCAATGGATTAAAATATTTTCTGTCTCTCTTGTTGCTGTTATTTGTCATCTGGGAGCCTGGACGTTTCCCTCTTCTGGTTTTATTTTTACATCTAGTATTGAGAGAGAAAAGGGCTTGTTTTGGTTTGTTGGATTTTTTGTTTGGTTTGATTTTTGTGGTTTTGGTTTTTGCTTGTGATTTGGGTTTTTTTTATTTGTGCTGTAAATTACAGTTCTATTCACTGTTTTTCTTCACCAGTGTATTGAGACGTACTGTTACCCTTCTCACTCAGTTGGCAAAAGAGATGGCATCTCATGCAGCTCTGGAAACACAAGTAAATGATGCTACTGAAGCAGCCAAAAAATACATGGCCGAGAACGAAAGGCTGCAGGAGGTATCTTTGAGCTTCTTCCATAACTTTCTTACACAGCAAGTAGTTAGTACAAGGTACTCTGTGGATGGTTTGCTACAGAATGCTTGTTCATTTTATTCATTTTATTCCTTCTGGTTGAAAGAAGAAGAAAAATATTTTTATATGTAATTCAGAATACTGAAAACAAATTATAGTAGCATCTTATTAACAAAGGAAACTGAAGTAAACCAAATAACTGAAGTTCTATCTTTCCAGTACAAATTTCATCAAAGTCTTAATAGATTATAGTTATATCTCTCTGCATTAAGTCATAACAAAGTAGAGGGAGACATTAATTTTATTCCTTTTATCACAAACAGTTGCCTGTTTAGGTTAAGGCTGTAGCTGTCCAGGATGAAGAAGCCTACTATATAACTTTTTTTTTTTCCAGTCAGTTTTCATGCTGACTGTTTCTTCTTAATAGGATTTTCTCCAGTCCTGAATGTATTTTTTAAGTTGTAAATTAATCTTTTGTATTTGATGACTTTTGTATTCTTCTGTCTTTTTATGGGAGGTCAGCCAATTTCAGAATACTTCCCTTTCTTAATAGGACACTATTGTAGTATTAATGAGAATACTACCAAAAAATTTTTCACTTAAAAAACCACCAACAGACTGGAGAGATGTTATTTTTATGTGAAGAGTGATTAGGCCGTGGTTCAGTACATAACTATTCAGGAAGGAAAGGCATCAAAGATATAAGATATAATTAAGATAAATGTATGAAATCTTTTCTTGTAACAGTTTGACTTCTGTTTGAAGAGACTGAACCCTAAGATGAGTTCAGACATCTAGACATAGGAAGGCTGTTAGAGTCCAGCACATTGTCAAAACTCAATTCCCTGTGGGTGTGTACAGGTTTCCTTCCAGTTTGTCTAAAGCAGTGTCTATGGTTACTGGCACTGTCAATTTTGTAATAAATTTTCCTACAAAGACTCTGGACAGAAAGTACTAGAAGGGATAAAAAAAAATCCAGTTGAGAGGTGTTGTAAAACAAGGATCACTAGTCTGTGCTAGGTGTTTACCAAGTATAAAATGATTCCAAAATTTTGCGATTTGGTATTTCGTCACAATGATCCAAATTCTTCCCTCAGCCGTGGAATTTGTCTTTTTGCTGCTTACGGGTACTTTTTTTTCCTTCTCTGTCCTGTTGACATTTTTCCAAAAGTCCTCTTTTTTGTTCTGCTTTCACATTCTCTTAGCAACACATTCTCTTAGCCACTTGTAAATGATAGCCAGAAATTGGAAACTATAGTCCTTTCTGTTTTATTTGTGTGCATGATTGCATGGTTTTCAAAAACACAGGTAACCACAGGTACAGGCAACATGCTGTGGCTAGATCTCCATTGTGATGGACACAGGAAATGTTCAGGGTTGGAATATTTTAACTTTATAGACATCCTATGATTTTTTGTGGCTTTGCCCCTGCATTTGTGTTTATTTACAAGTGTGCTTCATTCCACCATTGGAGAGAAGTGAGAGCAATTGTGCATAAGGCACTGGCTGCAAGTATAAGTACTGTGAGTTTACTCTGGTGTGCAAGGTCTGCACTGTCACCTGTTCAGAGGTTCCATGGAGCACAGGACTTCAGATAAAAGTTTACAGAAAGAGCTATTTGCATACGAATAGAAAGAGGTGAGCACAAAGCAAAGAAGACAGTTGGCTGTGGTTTTGTTATGAGCAGTTAAATGTCAGCTCTTTGATTAAATAGCTTCTGGAAAATTTTTTTCAGCTTTTTTCCTTGGATTGTTTACCAGTCTTTATAAACAGTTCTCTTTCTTTTTCCTGAAATAATCTTTCCCCTTTGCTCCTGCCTGTGTCTGGTAAGCTCTGATATTTCTAGTTTACCTAACAGCTGTTCGTGTCAGTTGTTTTTCTTTTCTTTTTCCCATTAAGCATTTACCTCTTTTTTTTGCAATTGCAGAGATGATGTGTGGTTAGATAGTAGAAGCTTTATGAGAAAAGGACCTTGTTATGGGATATAATCTTGCACCTTAACAGGGTGCATAAGTATAGTAGCACCAACATTTTTGGCGTACAGGGAATATATTGTTCTTCTGTCAAGTGTTTATAGGGCTCTTCCTGGATCCTTTCCTAGTTTTTGTCATGGATTTCACTGGAAATCCAATCTGGATATTGGAACTATTCTGAAGATTGAAGTAGCTGCAAACCTACAAGGAGAGAATTAGAACCAGTTGTACATAAACATGGCAGTGTTCTGTCACTGACAGTCCCAGTGTGTATAAAATCCATTTTATAATTTAAATGAAAGTTGTGCGCTTGGTGCAGACATGAAGAGTACACTTACACAGGAGATAACATCATTCTATTACAAGTATGCCATTACCTAAAACACTGAGCTTGTTCATTTCCTTTTTTTTTGTTTTGATTTTTTTTGGGGTTTTTTTTGTTTGGTTTTTTTTTTTTTTTTTGGTTTTTTGTCTTTTTTTTTTTTTTGTTAGGGAAGATTTTTGTCTAGATGACTATCTGCCTGTGTCAGGTTGACATTTGATAAAACCTAATGCTTTGCAAGATCAGGGCTGATATTCCCTGGATATTTTGCATTAATATCAGGTTAATGAAAATAAAGTTAATTGTAGCAACTGTGTTTTTTAATAGGCCTTGAGTGGAAAAGGAGATACTAAAAAGAAAGAGTCAACAGATGCAACTGAGGAGAAGTTGAAGGAGGAAGTTGAACGTTTGAAAGCAGAGCTACAGAAGACATCAAATGGTGAGTATTAGTTAGGACCTCTGCAAAGAAGAAAAAGATTGTTTCACACTGAATGTCAAAAAAATATTCTAGGTGTAGCATGAGTTAACTTCATCTGTTTCCAGAACACTTGGCATGGGATTTCTTTACATTTGACTAGGAACTGATAAAATGTGCCATTGCCATCCCAATATTTTAGTAAATGTGTTCATTATGAAAATATGTAAGGTGTAATTGGAACACCTTAGTTAAGTTGTAATTATTAACAATTTGCGCTGATATATTTAAGTGGTGTTGACTTGTCCTCATCAATGAAATTACCAGGATATGGAATCATTTGCAGGTTGCTTTTAGATATCAGTTTAATCTTTCATGTCATACATAGCAGCCACTCTCCCTGTATAAAATGGGGGATGTATTGTGGTTGAGGTTTTTTACTACCATAGTGTTTCTGTCAGATAGCAGAAAAGTCCTTGACTAATATTTTAAATCTATATATCTTCTGCAGCTGAGGTGTTAAAATGTTAGCTTTTTAATTTTTTTTTTGTTTACAAGGAAACATAACTTACAGTTTGTAACATAATACTTTTGTTAGCAGCTTCCGTGTTTAAGGTTTAGGTTGTCAAAACTGCTTTATAGGCAGCCCAAATTGAGATAGAAGCAGATTTTACCTGTTTGGTTCTGTCTTACTGGGATCTCTCAAGGTGTGTGATGCCTGTGAGCACCTGCTGATCTGAAATCAGTGTTTTTAAGATAACACAGCCTGCGACCTTGTAAACATTAATCAGATGTTCAGACTGTAACAAAAATATAAATTTTCTTCGTACGAGACAGTATGTTATCATCAAAACAAAGCCCCACTTTCATACTGCCTGGGACTGCTACAGTGCTGCAAGGATAAATTTTTCAGAAATGTTTCATGAATCCTTTTTTGCTGTTCGGTGGGAATTCAAATAAAAAATGTAAACCAGCTGTTTTCAACTGGGCTTGAAGCAACAAGAATCTTTAAATAGAGAGTCTCATTAGTTCACATTCTCAGGCATGTTTGGTGGGTTTTCCCTCTCCTGCTGTTTTCTTGAAGAAAGCAGGGGGGGATTGCCTTTGAAGTGACAGGATCAATGGAAAATTTAAATGCTTATGTCTTATTTAAACTAACTGGTGGTATGTAACACTAATATAATGTAAGCTTTTCAGTCAGGAATGCTAGAGAAAGCTAAGGAATAAATAGATTTACCTCATGCTGCTTCATTCTCCCTGTGATATGTTGTCCATCCAAGAGATGTATAAATTAAGGCATGCTTGAATCTTTTGTTAGGGCGCAAGTGGGAGAGAGGGTCTTTCTAGGGAGTGAATACAAAAATATTTACAGCCCTTCTCCTAATGCCACCCCCCTCATTGCCAATAACCCCATGGGTGGTATGGGAATTACCATGAGCAGCTAGGTGGTGTTGAGGTATGTCTGTCTTACCTTCTTGTAAGTTTTCTTATATATTATTTTGAGCAAATTGATAGCCATAAAACTTGAAGTACTTGATAAGAACAACCACATCCTTAGACAGAGCTTTCTATAGAGTGTTAGAGGACTTGAATTTACTGTTTTCTTTTGAAATTCCTGCAGCTGGGTAGGTGAATGTTGACTGTCATGTTCACTAAGTGTGAGCAATGCATTACACAAAATGAAAGCTGAGATTGGAAAGGTTTTTTTGCCTCTTCTAAGCAATTTGTTTCATGCTACTGAGCTCACGTGACCAAAGGAACTTTTCCTTTGTGTCCATAAAGTCCAATCCATGAAATTGTGAGGGAAGAGTGAAGAGCTTAAAGGGTGTCACCTAATCATGAAACAAGACAAAACTAGTATAAAAATGAAAACTTTGCTGGTTTTGATTTTTGAGGTTTTCTTATTGTTTGTTTTTCAACTATGGTATTAGTAAGAGACATAAATCTGGATATTGTTCGTGATTGGTTGGGGGTTTCTGTTCGGGTGTTTTTTTGCTGCTTGAAAGGAAAAACTTCTTTTTTTTTTTTTCAAATGCAGTTTCAACTATCCATTGCTCTGGTCTGGGACCAGAAACGTACTAAGCTGCTGATGCATGATAATATATTATTTTAGAGTAGGCTATGAGTTAAAAGGTGGGTTAAGTCAGTATAGTGGCAGCCAGGAGTCCTAAATGTACACCTGCTGCACATTTAAGAAAACAGTTTGGTAACAGATTGGTGCTGTGACATCAAAGGCTATGCAAATTTCCTGTAAAGTTTTGAATCAGTATTTACAGCTGGAAGAGGAAACACTGTATGTCTCCTCTTCCTGAAATTCTGACGAAAATCATAGTGTAGACAGATTATTCACACTGACTATTCATGCAGACTGTCAGGAGACTTATCTCTAATTCTTCAGCTTTCTACCTTTTACAGAAAACACAGACTACTTTTTTTTTTCCCTCACTTAACAGTGAAATCTTAAGTTAAGAAGACCTTTTTCCTGTGCTCTGAACAGGTGGGGAGGAAGAATCAAAATATAAGACTGAGGACTAAACTTAGTAACATCTGAGGAAAGGTTGGAAATTAATTTTAAGGTTTTTTGACCAAATTTACTTTCGTTCCAGGCTTGACTTTTCTATTACACTTGATGCCTTTTTTTTTTTTTTTTTGCTTTATTTTGGAAATGAAGCAAAGAAGGCTAGTTCCTCACAGCTCTATTGCAGACCCACATGTTGTTGTCAGGGCTTTATAGGCACCCAGCAGTGGGGCAAACACTTTGAGAGCCTAAATCCATTTTTAGCATACCTAGACATGTAATAACATGACTGGTTAGAAACCTTCTGAGATGGTATTTTATTGATACACTTACAAATTGTGAAAATATCTCATCGATACCTAGAAATAAATGCAAATGCTTGTAGCAATACCCAGTACAGATGTGAGAATATTTCTCCTGCTGCACTTTAGACATATTTGTAACAAAACATTGATGCAGATAATTAAAGGTTCTCAGTATGGCTACTGGCCTTAGGACCAATAGGAATTTTCTGGGGAAAGAAGACATGCCCATGATATTGTTTGATTTTGATGGTTTGGAAGACTATTCAAAAAACCACAACAAAACAAATTCTCTCCAACTGGACGTGAGGTTAGACCTGAGAGAAGTTTTATAAATAGCCTTTTGTCCTTACAGTGGTCCTTGTGCTGAGGCAGGAACGGGGCTTCATTAAATATGTACTGACTCATCAAAGTCATTTAGTTGCTTTTGAACTTCAGTTCAACTTTTTCTGAGAATACTCTGTTTATATATTGATGTCAATATGGTGGGGCAGGAGGAAATTCTATTGGAACTTCAATATATCATTTAAAGAGGTTTGTTTTGTGTACAGACTGGCACGAGTGTTCTTTGTTTCATGGTTCCATAGTGTTGTAGGAGACAGGAGGAGAGCAGCAATTCATGTGGATGGCTGGTTTTGGAATAACTTCTAACTGTTGCCTATTCTAGAAAGTATGCATGTACAGATGTACAGCTCTCACTTAAATGTGAAGATTACTACATGTTCAAAACCTGTTAAAAACTACAGACATTGGGAATACATTTCGTAAAACTGCTGCAAGGGAGAGTTCAGTTTGGCCTCGGTGTTGCTGGGTAGGCTAGTGCCATGTATGAAAACTACACTGAGCTTCTCTGATGCACTCCAGCTTTTAAAAACAAACAAGTTTAAAGAATTGGCCACAGTCTTGTTATTTGGCCAATGGCAGAGGGAGGTTGAGGAACAAGGTCTGTCTTACTTAACCTTACTTTTTACAAGACTGTGAGATGATAACCAAGGGTGGGAACCATTGCAGTGTCACGTGCAGCAAGAGCTGTACTCACATTTGTTGATTGAAGAGATGGCTGCATACAGCAAGCATGGGTTTATTATACAAGGCTTTTTATGCCATCTGACGATGCTATAACATCCCTTTTGTAACAAAATTTTGTTTGAGGTTGCAAAAGGTACTTGAAGCAAATTTGTAAATTTTTTTGGCCCTGCCTTCTCATTTTAAATTCTGACTATTATATCTTAAGAAGAGAATTCAGAATTAGCATGGAGGTACTTGACTGGAGTTGAGTTCCCAGCCTTACAGGGTATTTGTTGGCAAATCTCTTGTGCCGTCAGTGCCTAAATTCTTAAACGTGAATAGCTCTTTTTTAACTTGAAAACTCTTTTAAGAGAGGGCTCTTTTTTACTCTTCAGCTAGTCCAAATCATTTGGGTTGTAGGCTTGTATTGTGAGCAATGCTAATGTAAGTTCCAGATGGTTTCCTTAGTAGCAAGCACTGTAAGTCAAGTGATGTAGTCAGACCAGGACTAGTAGTTGTGCAAGGAAATGCCCAAAGAATTATTAGTTGTTTTTGTTGCAGTTTGGTTTTAGTGTTAGGTTCTCCATTGTTGTTGAAATGAGAAGATCATAGAAATGCTACAGCTACTGGGCTTTGGTAATGTAGCTCCTGAGAGCAGTTTTATTCCTCACCCTTAGAATTCAGAGCAATCTGAAGTAAACTGTCTCTCCTGGAATAGGATTCAGAGAATGTTGTGAAAGGACATATTCTCTACTTTTCACAGATTATGCATGTTACATAAGTTTATGGACCTTCAGTCACACATAAGTGTAAAGTTTTCCACAAATGTCTTCTCATTGAAACACTGCCCTAGGAATAGTTTGTTGATTTTTCTTGGTAAGGGACAGAATGGAAAAGGGTAGCCTGCATCTTACAGTACTGAGGCTGGATTCTGTGTTTGGAACTTACTGATTATTTCCTCTCAATGGGTGCATTAATGTAGCAGCAGCATCCTCATCTGCCTGCTCATGCATTGACTTGGTGGGAGGTGTCAGCTGTGGGAGCTTGCTTGCTGCCAGTCCAGCTGTTGTGCTCCTGAGAGGCAAAGTAACAGGCCAGATGGAAGCCAGAAATAATAACTGAGTGTATTGTGCACACAAAGGATCTCCTGTTTCCTGCTGGATCTGGGTTGATATGATAGGATCCATATGCCAAAGAGTGTACCTGATGAACTGGGCTGCACTGCAGTGCTCCCAGCAGAGGGGCTGGGCACTGGTGTGGGGACACTCTGGTGCCTCACAAGGCATCCAGGGAAATGGGTGCACTGAGGAATTCACCTTGTCAAAGACGCGATGCTCCTTTTAATTGTGTGACCCCAAAAGGAATGAGTCTGGATTTGGTGGTTTATTGACGTTTTGGGGTTTTTGTCCATAGCCAACACAGGTGGAAAGGACAATCTGTTCTTTGCTTTTTCTTCTTCTGGATTAGGCAAGATATTTCTGTCATACATCTGTTTTGGTCAAAACACTAAAACAATGCACTAGCTTGTTCGCTTTCCTGACTTGTAGATACTTCTAGATATTTTGTTCATGTTTTAAAGATAAAGTAGTTTTTAGTTGCAACTAAAGTACGGTGCTGCTACTTATAAATAACTGTGTTAGATCAATAACATTGAGTTACAACTTCTTCAGAAGTGAGATCTTATTAATTTTTACTATACTATGTACAAGAATGTTCAAACAAAAGCAAGATTTATCTTTCTAATTAGCAGATTCTTGGAGAAGTGAAATAGCATATTTTTTTTTTTTTTGTCTACAACCTAAAATCCAGAAGTCTGTCAAATTGTCACAAGTTTATTTTATTGATAGCAAGATTTTACTATTGAAAATTTTAAACAGTACTGAGATCAGAGAGAGAGTAAATGCAGTGGTGTTTGACTTGTCACGTGTGGAAATCAAAGTTACTCCAAATGCCAAAACCTTCAGAAATTCTGTATTGATGCTATCGAGAATGACTTAAAGGATGAAGGAAAACTGTGTAAGAGCATGGAAATGAAAGAAAGGAGAAATTAAAGAGAAATTATGAGGTTTTAATCATGTTAGAATAAACAGACCGAAGTGTTATTGACTCTAGTGAATCAGAATTTCAGGGTAGGTCCAAGTCCTGTTACAGGAAAACCACTTGCAGAGTTCTGAAATGAGAATTATTTTTCATCTGTGCATTCATATTAATTATTTTAAAATAACTGAAATTCTGGGTGAGACAGTTCTTCTTGCATGTAGAAGAGTGGTCGAATCTCATTTCCTGATGTTTTAGGAACTAGCACCCAAAAAGAAATCTGGTTCATACCAGACTGCTCGTAAGTCAGTTCTTAACAAAAAACACATCTAGCTCCTCATCTTTTCAGAACAGGCTTTTAGAGGTGCTGCAGTTCTTGAGTGCAGTGGAGGTCTCTGGGAAAGAAATCTCTCTCAGGGAGTTCATAGGCGAAGGATAGATTCACACATTTGGAACAAAGAAATGTGCTAATGTTCTTTTTTTTTATTTGTAAAAAAATTTTTATTTGGTTGTTTGGGGTTTCTAAGTGGCCATGCGAGGTGGCCTTACTAGGTCATTAACAACATTTCTTTGTTTTCACATGAACAGATCAAGATTTAGACTATGCCTGTGGTGCTGAATCAGAGAAATACAACAATCCCTGAGATACCTATAGCAGAGGAATATGAAAATATCTAAATGACCCTACATAACAGCTTAGGACTAATGGCTTTATGGCCCTTTGGACTGTTTTATCCTGCATTGTAAAATAGCCCCAGTGGAGTCCTAGGCTGTTTGGTACTGCAGCTTAGACGTGCTCACAATTTGTGTTGAGATGGAGTGGAGTAATAATTACTTTCTTCTCATGTTAAAAACCTGTTCAGAGTTGGTTATCCAACCACCACCATTTCTGCCTTTTCACCTGTAAACTGATGCTGCTAATCAATTAATTCATGCATGGTAAAATTCAGAACAGGGTGGAAAGGTGAAGTCTGTGCTCCTATAATCATGTATCACCTTCCTCCTTACTGTGTTTTGTAGATGGTCTCAGTTGCTGTGTGAAAATCTTGCCCAGTGTTTGAGTTCCCTTCTCTCCTTAAGGGGTCTGACAGTTTTGATTTTGGAGTTGCTGAGTTTTGTTTTTCTAGCACTGTCTCCTGCAATGTGACAGAACACTGTAGTCATCACTAACTAGTCCCTGTTTCAGGAGTTCTCACCCCTACCTTTCTTACGGGCCCTTCCTGTTCCTCGTGCTGATCTTTCTGAACATTGGCCATTCTCTTTCTGCTACCTGTCCTCAACTTCTCAGCTTCCTTTGTCCATCTGTGATGCTGTGTTCTAAATTCTAAGCTATTTTAGAGGAAGGACTGTCTAGTGCAGTGGAGCCCTGATGCACATCTAGGGCTCTGAGGAACTGCGGGAATACAAGGAATAATTAAAACACCAATTCTGGTATTTTACAGCTTTCCAGAAGGCAAAAACTGAAGTGGCTGCATTTAAAAAGCAGTCTGAAGGCCTTAGAAGAGACTATGACCATCTGATGAAAGAATTTGAACAGCTTCAGGTAGGTGGCTCTGGATTACCATACAAGGACTGTGTTTTGAAATTGTATCAGCAAAATTCTGTTTGTTTTGAGAGAATTTACCAAAGTCTTTAGGATAACATAAACTTACAACAGGCAGAATTCCTTAAACTACTTCAAAATAGTAGAATTTTGTTCTGCAGAGTAAGTAGCATTTTATTTTTTGCACTTTGGCTGACAAAGCTCAGGTTATCACTAGCTTCAATTTTACTGTTGCTTGGAAAATAAGATTCAGATGGTTTTGCATGTGATGATCACTGAAATACTGTAAGAAAATTATAGGAGGGGTGTGGGTAGCGATTTATAAAAGTAATTTTATTTTGTTTGCTCTTAAAACATGCTTTTGCAATCCTGGATTATAAATGTTGCAATACTGTTGATACACAAGGATAAAAAACCCAACAAACAGCCTAGGCTAAAAACAGGCTACTATAAAATTCAAACTGAAGTACAAAATAATTTTTAAAAACCAAACTGTATTAAGCAAAAGTTCAATTAGTTGTTTGACTGAGTTTCTTATGTACATGGCTATAATACCCATAAGATACACAGGGAGTATCAGTAAATAGAATTGGGAGTTTGTATTTTTAAGTTGTCTGACAGGTGTTCATATGTTCCAAACCTAACATCTGTCTTGAGCAAAATTCAGTACAAATTAAAGTTAGCCTATTTACAAGTAGTGGTCTTGGGAGAAAATGAATTATTATTAAAATTATGGTGACCTGCTTTTCAAGAAGAGCTGTTCAGCCCTGTATTGATTAAAAAAATGCAGTTTTGACCTGATTGTAATATTTTTTCCTGTATTCTCTGAAACCACTTAGTCATTCCCAGCCTCACCCTGTACTTCCACAGATTGCTCAACAGATCTCTGTGTTCAATTCAAGACCACCATGCATGGCCTGTCCTTGTTGTGCTTCCCTGTGTAATGAGCCATAGTAGTCCTGCTGCATTTCTAGCAGACTTGTGGTCTAAAACACACATCCTTGCCATCTCTGTTTACCTCTGAGTAGAAAGAACAGAAGGTACTGAGCACACAGTAGATGCAGCTCCCAGGGATAAATGAGTTGATAGCAGAAAATGTTTTGTGCTGAGTTTGCTGCACAGCTCAGCTGTAAAACCAAAGGGAGCAGAACTAGGCTGCGCAGCCTTGACTGCTGGCAGCAGAAGCTCAGGTGTTCTGTGGGGTAGTGTTGGTGGGACTACAGCTTAGAAAGGTGTATGATGAACAAATCAGGTGTGACTGCAAAGGGGCAAAATTTGACGTCTGGACTCAGTGGTTTCTGATCTTGCCAAACTGAAATTATTTTTCATCTGTCTCTTTTCAGCAACGTTTAAATAAAGCAGAAGATAAGAAAGACCTGTAAACACATCTAAGACGGATGGCATCGCTACAGTTGCTTGAATGAGAAAAGGCTTGTGCTGTTGATGTTCCTGATGCATACCTGAAACAAAACTTGATTTTTCTGCAAAGCACATGCATTGCAGGTCACTCTTCAGATTCCTCTAATATATTGGTTGCCAAAACGTTCTGTGTTGCAAATAAAATGTTAAGTGGCTTACCAGATTTACCATGGAGTTTGTCACTGCTCTTGTGAGGAGAAACTCAAAAATCTTTCAACTCCACCTGGAGCAACCTGTTTACCAAGCTTTTTCCTCCATAATGGTAACAGATCACCATTGCTTGTAGCATTTGAGTGGGGTTGTATATCACACTAGATCCTAAAAACAATTATTTACACCTCCTTGCAGCACCTGTTTGGAATCTTAAAAATTCAGTTCCCAGGGGGTTGAAGAAGGCTGAAAACTTTATCAGTGGAAAACTGAATGACAATCAGTCTAAGGAAAATAAAGAAAGAAACATTGCCTTTGCAAATCCACCTCACTAGCTTGTGACTTTCACTTTAGCCACATGGATTTGAGTGTATTTTAACAAACAATATTTTGCATGCCTCTGGTTTATTTTTCTTTAATATATTGGGATATTTCATTTTTGGGTTGGCTGGTATTAGAAGTCTTTATTTTTACACTGTTTACATTGGTTTACTCCTTATGTACCACCTAACTTCTTTAGCCTCGCTAAGTAAAAATCTTTTTAAATGTAGATAGTTTGGTTTGTTTTGTTTTGTTTTCATGGATACGATACCTCAAATAAATGTGCACTGTTTTGCATAAGACCTTTTTGGTATTCAGAAAGTTGTTTTGATCTTATTTGTTAGTTGGTTCCAGTTTATATTTGAAAGTTTGATATGTTTGTTATATTAAAGGGATTGTTTAAGTTCATGGTTTCTGGATTTTTTCTTGTAAATCTCTCCTAGTGTGCTGTCTCATCATAGTTAATAGTTATATGCACTAGGAACAAAATATACTTCTAACTTGGTGATGTTTAACTCTTCTTGAAAATACAATCTTCATAGTGGTGGTTTTGCTTGCTCTGGAAGTACAGTTTATTTAGCTTAGAATTTAAACACAGCTTATCAAGTAGTATAAAGCATAATAACATACCATATTAAATAAGAAGGCATATGTTTTTAAAAAATACTTTATCCTTGCTGAAGTAGTACAGAACGTGTTTTCGGAGATTCTGTGACACTCAAGATTTTTTTTTTTAATTCATATAAAAACTTCCAGGAAAAGTTACAGATTTTTCATACCTGCATACACGTGTTTTGAAGATGTAGTTGAATGCATCTTTGTTTCTTTTTTTCCCCACCCCTTTCTGAAATATTTAAAATTGTGGTGGAATGTTATCTCCAGTCAGATCCAAAGGCTGTGGTTGGAAGCTTTGGAGGTATAACAAGAAGTGCTGGTTTTAATAAGAGAACAAAAAACTCACCTATGTTTCTTCAAGACACTGAACAAAAGCAAATAACTCTTGCTTTTTATTTACTGTTATCTACTTAAATTTCAAACTCTTCTTCTGCTAGTATAAGTAGATAATGGGGTAGAAAATTATAAGCTTATTATGAATGATGTTGTGCACTGTCCTTTTCATCCTTAAAAATGTATCTTAAAAAATAACATGGACTAAAAAACGGATGGCTGTGAATGCAGTGATAAAGATAGTTCTCCTTGAGAAGGAACTCTGAATGGTTTACACAGTGTTTTGCTGTAGAGCATGACTGAAGTGTGAAGGAATACAGGGTGGTATGTGCTGTTTCCTTGGAGCTGGAATGAGGCTGGGTATTTTCAGACATGCAATGTGCATTCAACACACAATAGCTCCATGCTGTAATACATTACACAGAAAACCTTGATATTGGGCTGCAGAGAAATGTTCCCTGCACTGAAGATTCCTTAAACACACAGACTGTATTTTGTCTCCATTCACTTCTTCTGTCATGTCCATTACTTGGATCCTTTGTCAGGTTTCCCTGTCACAGAGCATGACCATCATCATTTTTGTACTTATCTGTTGTGGATGGTCACACACATTGGACTGAGTTGCATTATCACACTTCCAGCTCTTTGGAGTCCCAGACTTGCTCACAGAAAAATTATCTTCCGTTATTCAGATTAAAACTATTTTGTAGATTCTGCTGTGTAGAAGTCTATTCTTGGAAAGAATGTGGGTTTTGTAAAAGTGTAAGTCTAAATAGTGGATCTGGAAATTCTAGTAGATGGCAAATCCTTGTGAATACTTTGCATTGTTTCACATGATATGCTTTCAGGGCTTGTGAGAGTCTGGGTTGATCAACTTTAACTACAGTTCTCTCACTGGTAATGTTTTTAAGTCATGGTTGATATACAGGGAAAGAATGAATCAAAATTTTATGCTTTTATCTCCTGATCTTTCAGGCTGTTGGGTCACATTTTGGTCACATGTGTCTGTGTTGTGGAAAAGAATGGAAAAAAGTTAAATCTCCACTAATACTGGTGGAATCAAAATAACTTTTGTACTGATGTTGGACAGTTAATTTATTCTGAGTATGTCTCCAAAAGTAAGAATTTGGAGCTCTTTATACTCTAAATAATGTCAAAGTAATTGCCTGTTTGTTTCAGAGCCTTTTTTCCCTCCTTACAAAAGTACAGATGTGCATTTTCCATACTTCAGTGAGGAAGCATGGGAGAGATTATTCTAAAAATATTTGCACAGGTTTAACTGACAGTAGCTTTCAAAAAATTGAGGGGTGTTTCCATGTTTTTTCATCAACCTCTTTTTCTGCTGAGTCAAGAAAGCAGTGAGGTCATGGTGGGTGCATGAGAGCTGACCTGAATATTAATAGACCTAGCTGCATGCTTTGGTGTGACCTTAAATGAAAGCACCTGTAGCTAGGCAGGATGTTTTTCCCTGTTTTTATTTTTGCAACAAACATGTGACAATACATCTTCCTTAATAACATAAATTGTGCAGAGTCTTTTCTGAAAATGTAGCCTTGCATTAGCACTCCCTGTGTGTTTGCTGCCACAGTAGTCCCTGGCTACATAGCCTCATTGAAAAGACACTGTGCTTTCCTAGCTTCTTGTAAAGGGTGAAAGCTCAGCTTTTCTCTCAGCATTGAAATGACATTTGTTTTTCCAAATGTGAAGTTACTGTAAAAGTACTACATGGCTGCCTCAGTTCTCAAGTGTTCCTTGAAATTCTGAATTTACTCTTTGGGACAGAGGCCCTCATTTTGCCATACCTTTGGACACTGCTTATCCACCTGTCAGCTATAATCTGGCTCCTACTACAACCTAATACAAGTCATTTTACAGATAAGTTGGAAAATCAGCTCTCAGTTATGTCATTCCTGTCCTTTAGTACTCTGTGCTGCCTATTGCTGTGTGCATTAATTGTGGAATGTCTGAAAATCTAGTTCTATAACTGAGCATCCTCAGTCCAGGAATAAAATGGAATGTTTTATTTTCTATTATAAAATGTAACACTTGTGCTTTGTTTATGAGCTAATGTACAAATAGGGACAGACATTGCAAGGTGTGTTTGTAAGGAAAACAAGAGTCCTTCTAGTTCTGTCTCCACTCTGAAATGCAGCTGTGGTCCAAAGGAAGTTTTTCTACCACCTGCAAGGGCAAGTGCCCTGAAAAGATTTTGCTGGTCTGTCTCTGGCTTTGGTAGAGCAGAGAGGGAAGCAGGCTATATAGCCCAGGACTGTACATGCTAAAAGATTCCCTGGTGGTGGTCTTGGTCTGCATGAAGCACATCTGGGGTGTTTGGATTCTCAGACATACTTGGGTGCACCAGTGCACCTCCCCACTGTGTTTAGTGAGTAGCAGGAGTTAGATATTAGTTTTAGCGTGTCTGTTGGAAGGGAGGAGATGCCAAAACCAACTACCAGGGAACGTGAATATGGGAAAGATCTTTCAAACTCATCTGGAAATTGGACACCAATTACTGATGTCATAAAAGCATGTCTGCAAGACCCTTGACATAAATAGCAGATGCTTTAACCCTTTATCCTGCTGCTTGAGGTCAGACTGTCTGTGCAGCCTGATTTGATTTGTTCTTGTTTTTGAAAACACAGCCAGAAGAGGCAGTAGATTTGGTGATAATTGTGTTTTGCAGATAGTGTAATAACTTCTCACCTCGGTGCTGAGACCATATGCTACACCTTACTAAGCATGAGGTTTAAATCCCTCTTCCTGTGAGTATGGAAGAAGAGGGTGCTAAACTACTCCTTTCTTTGTGAGTTTAGCAGGGTATGGAATAGACAATGTGAGAGGAAGGAAGAGAAGAACTGTTATTCTTGGCCAGTAAGGTCAGAATCTTAGGCTTTGATTCCTCTCCAGACATGACTTGGGCAGTAGAGGTCTAAGGAAACAGAGCATACAGTGAAGTAGTGGTCTTGGAAACAGGCTGTGTGTCTGTCCTAGTTTGTTTGTTTCATGCCAAGTACAAAGTGAACATGAACTAATTAGAAAATAATAACAAATAATAAGGTAAACAAAAGAATTCAGAAGATTGATGCAGATTTTAAGCTAAAAAACACCTGAACACCCTTCCCCCCCCAAAAAAAACCTAAAGACCCTCCACCAAAAAAAACCCCAACCCAACCAAAACAAACAAACAAACAACTAAAAAAGCTAAAGTTGAAAAAATGAAAAAATTAGAGCCTGCCTTCTGGCTTGAAAGGTAAAAGGAAAGGAGATGCATCCTGAAGGGGGTCAGCAACATCACAGTTCAGAAACATATTGCAGCTGATTTGACACAGATGTGTCTGTGTATGGGATCCATTTTGAGCTAGGTTTACAGTCTTTAGCTTCTTCCTCAAATATGTGCTCTTTTCAAATTCTGGTAAATGCATTGTGTTACACAGATAGAGATTTTATTTTTTTTCTTGAAACCTCTTGTCCTCAAACTTGCATACTTCTGCCCTGCCAAGATTCATGGGCCGCCAGAGTTCTCTCCTAAACAACATCCGCAGGTGCTCCTACCACATCTCATCACCTGAGGTGCTGAAGCTTGGAGTACTGAGCAGGCAGATGTGCTGCAGGAAACAAATTTGCAAGGAGTGTGAGTTACAGTCAATTCAAATTCTTCTGACTGTACCCTTCCTGTGTTAATTACTTGTTCCGTAGTATGTATTTTCCTCTTGATATCAAGCACTTCTGCTCTAAAATCCTAGTTACATAAGTAATAAGATAAATGTAGTTTTGTGGATGTTCTAGGAGAAAATAATATGTAATACACAGCCAGTCCTGAAAACCTGAGTTTATGTGGTAAGTATAGGGCATCTACATTGGGTTCCTGCAAATAATTTTGTTGTTGCTCTTTGCTTCTATGATTAGCCTAGAAGCCATTATCCTGCTGGAGTAATTTCATTATCTTTGTGTTGTATTAATTTTGTATTAATTGTATTGATTTTAGAGCTAAGTATTTATTAACTAATTTAGAACTAAGTATTTATTAAATAATACAAACTTGTATTAATTTTAGAGCGAAGATAACGTTACCACAACAGCTTTTTAAAGTTAATTTTCAAAACAGCTTTTCATGGTGCTCCATTTTTATCTGGAGTGGATTCTAACCTAATACATTACTCAGGTTTGATGCTAGCTCAGTTTTCAGTATGTGCTTTAGAATATGTCTAATACATCTTTTCCAATAGGACATCTATTTCCCCATACTGTTACCTGCTAATGAGAAAATCTGAAAGCTTCCCTACCCTGAATTAAGTAACATTTACATCAGACCACTATCCTTGCTCCTCTGGAACAAGGCAGCTTTTACTGACTCGTGTGCCATGCTTACGGGTTTCTACAAAACGCTGGGACTTGTTTGGGGAGGCTGGCTGCTTCAGTGCTGGATACAACATTGCTCAGATCAAAACAGTTCAGTTTACCCAGATTTCCTTACACTGCAGCAGAGGGGAAGCCAGTTGCAGAATTAGGAAATCTGAATTGTGTTAACCCTACAAAAAATACTTCATCAAATAGCTTATTTCCATTTTAGTAATGTTAGCTTCACCATGTCTGAAGGTAGGATTATACTTAATTGTTTTGAAACCAACTCCATGCCTGAGTAGTTCATTGAACAAATACTTTGATGCTGTACCCTCAGTACCTCTTTGGTGTTGGCTGAAATGCTGGTGCTGATTCTTACTTCAGGGAGTCTCCTAGGTGAGGAGGACACGTGCTTTGCTTCACTCCCGCAAGATCTGTGCTAGGTTGTCTTCCACACGTAAGGTAGAAGAGCTGAAATGTAGCCAGCAGTATTCAGCATGCAGGACTGACTTTTTCAGCTCCAGTCCTATCTGTAATCCTAAATTACAGCAGGACTGCCAAGAAACTCATTCCCTACGAGCCTCCTTCAGCAAACCAGAAGCTGCAGCCCTGGACCACCTTCTCTCCTTTCAGGTGTGACGCAAAGAGCCTGTGGGGCCCGATCCACTTCTTTCCTACCGAGGCTGCTGCGTGAGCTCGGGGTGGTTTGGAGAGCAGGTGCTGTTTATTAGGCATTTATATCTATGCATGGAGACGACTCCCAGAACTTGGGTCATGGGACGCAGCAAGGCTTTGGGAACTCCAAGGAGGCTTCCGTGCGGGCCAAGCAGTGTGCGAGAGTGGCCGGTCCTATCTCGCTCCCCCAGGCTCGCCTTAACAGCGAGCACTTCGGCGGCCGCCGGCGGGCAGGTGGCTCTGGGGGCAGCTGCTGAGGGGCCGAGGCCATCATCACCTGCCGGCGGGTTCGTGTGCGTGCGGCGAGCCCCGCTCCGCACGCCCCGGGGCCATTCCCGCCGGCCGCCGCCTTTGAAGTGCAGCCCCCGCCCGAGGGCACGGGCGCTGTCGGGGCGGTCGCTCGGGAGCGCCGGCCGGAGCGGGGCTGACCAGGGGGCACCGAGGGGAGGGCGCACGGAGGCGTCGCCCGGGCCGGCCCGGAGCCGGGTCTCTCTGTTTCCCCGTAAATAAAGCGTCGGGCCGTGGGCGGCCGTATAAATGCGGCTGCGGCGGGGCCGGCTCGCCCTGCCCCAGGCCGGGGAGCGGGCGCAGGCAGAGCCGCGGTTCAGGACGCGGACAGCGCTGCGGGGCCGCGGGCGCGGCGGGGCCGGCAGGGGGGGCCGCGCTCGCCGGCTCAGGCGGGGCCATGGCCGCGGGCGGGCGGGCGAGCGAGCCGCTGGCCGAGCTCAGCCACTACGTGGTGGCGCGGCCCATCTACAGCGAGCCCGGCTTCCAGGAGGAGAACGAGCGGCGGCCGCCGCTGCCGCCCACGCTCCGCGAGCGGGCGCAGGCGGCCTGCAGGTGGGTCCGAGCGGCGGGAGGGAGCCGGGGGCGCGCTGTCCCGGCGCCCGCAAACTCCACCCGCCGAGGCATGGAGAGCCCCACACGCCGGGCGCAGCCCCGCTCCCCTGCCCCTCACGCCGGGCGCAGCCCCGCTCCCCTGCCCCACACGCCGGGCGCAGCCCCGCTCCCCTGCCCCTCACGCCGGGCGCAGCCCCGCTCCCCTGCCCCACACGCCGGGCGCAGCCCCGCTCCCCTGCGTATCGCACTGCCCAGGGCGGGCTTCCTCAGGGAGCGGGCTTTTGACAGCAGTACGTGCCCCGTCCCTTCTGGCAGACAGGGCTGTGACAGCCGCTGCCCCTCAAATTTAAATGTGCATCAGCTCAGCTCTCCGTCCCTTTGGGGTTCTTGGGGCGCTCCAATTGCAGCTCCGTGGGGTGTGTTCATCACTTGTTTTCTCGCAGATGTTCAAGGAAAAGGGCCTTTCAGATCGCCAAGTCCTTTCTGCCCATCCTGGAGTGGCTGCCCAACTACCGGGTGAAAGAGTGGCTGATCAGCGACATCATCTCGGGGCTCAGCACCGGCCTGGTCGCCACCCTGCAAGGTAAAGCCGGGCACGCCCGCGCGCCGCTCCCCGGGGCGTCCCCATAAGGGAGCCGGCGGAACACCGGGACGTTTTGCAGATGGAATTACAAATCTGAGGCTTGTTATTTAATACTAGATATTAGGTATTATTTTGCAATAAATAATTTATGGTTTTAATTTATTCCTTTTTCTTTCCTTGGCTAGAAGATTTAAATTTCCTGTGATGTGCTACAAGGATGTATTTAACTTTTCTTCCAGGTGTTTTACTCAAAGAGTGTTTATTTTGATATTTAAAATTTTAATTACATTGTGATAAATCAGATAGGTTGTGTGGTCTTACTTGTCTTTCTTGGCTGTCTAAGCCTATAGTTCTGCAACTGCCTACAAAAATCTAGTTATTCCCCTAAAATAATGCAACCTTGATATCTAATCCTCTTTAAAATTCATCTCATAAGGTTGTTCAGGTCTCTGCAGAAGACAACCCTCAAGGAGGTGGTGATGTATTCAGGTTTTTAAAAAAATTAAACTTGATGGATATTTAGAGTACATGGCTTGCAATGTTAAGTTTTCCTTACTTCCTTATTCCATTTGTTAATTAAGCTTTTGGTAGATGAACAAATAGGAAAGTGTCAGAAATAAGCAGAAATTAGTTAATATAAGCTACTTAAGGAAGACTCAGAGGGCAGAACCATCCTGCCTGAGGCAGCATCCGCCTGAGACAAGACTGACTATAACCCCGATACATCCAGTAATTTAATCTCAGTAGAGTTCTTACACTATTTTCACAGGTCTTTTCGGGACTGCAGCAGGAAAAACTAGCTGTGTGAACCCCAGACTTTCCCTCAATGGAAATTCAGTGTTTGCGGGAGAGGACAAAGATTTACATCGGGAACAAAGAAAGCAGTTTACGCATTCCCGATTAGACACAAGTATTCTCTCCTGTCTGTTCCCTTGGAGCGTGCTAGGAAGGCAGAGACTGGCAGAAAAAAGGCATTACAAACTTCTGCCCCAGGCAGGGGGTGACCTGAGAAATAAAGAAAGTGATTATTTCCCAAAGAAGAGTGTCAGAGCTGGAAGATCTTTGCTGAAGGTAGTGGCACAGTTACAGGATCCCTGTGCCTCTTGAAAATGAACTGGGCTAGGTAGACCTTTCATATTACTTATAACAGCTGTTGTGCTCATACTATAACCTCCTTATTTTTTTCAGTGCCCTTATTTTATCCCAATTAGAATTTATTTGTAAAACCAATTTTTAAATATACTGTCTGATCTCCCACCTGTGCATAAAAAAAAAAAAGTAGAAAAAAAAATGGAAAAAAACCCAAATTAATGCAAATCTACACCTAGCTGTAATTAAAAAAAAAAAAAAAAAACAAACAAAAAAAAAAAAACACCCTGAAATTTTAGAACATGAATTACAGGAAAAATTGGCCAAAATATTTGCAAAAAATATGTTGGGATCTTGAGGTTCCTGAAGTCCCTAATTCCCAGGAACTAAGTGTGTTGCTTGCAGTCCTTCAATCAGTCACAGTAGTATGACCAGGACTTCAGAACTTGTCATACTCTGACAGGTTTTGGAGAACCTTTGAAGGAGAACTCTGGCTAACTGGGATATGATTTTGAAGGCTTTTTTTTTTTTTTATTACTTGCTGGATTTGACAATTTGCACAGGTATGCAAAGGACCAAGGCTCTCACATTTATGTGACTTACTATTGATAGATTAGTTTTTACTGGGAAAAGAAGTGGCCCTATTTTCACTAGAATTGAAGATACTGAAGCATATTTGTTGTGCAATAACTCAGACTTGTGCTTGAAATTTCTGTCTGAAACTAGAACCTACACCCATCCTCCTTTTCTCTCAAGAAGCACACACTCTTGCAGCAGTGTTACCCACTTAGGTTTCTGTCTCAGCCTGTGTATTGGGCTCCCTATGCAAACATTGGAACATCTTTCAATACTCACTCAGCTACCAGCATGGGATTTACAGTCATTTACAAACATTGATACTCACTCACATGTGTTCCTGCAACTGACTTACAAGACAAAACATATTCTAAATTGCATCTGGACCACAGCAGTAAATCTTTCTGAAAGTCTAATCTAGACAAGATAGTAGATTGCTGAGAGATTTTAAATATGATATTTTGATGATCTATCATTTCAGGTTTGGCATATGCTTTGCTGGTTGCAGTCCCTGTTGGATTTGGTCTCTATTCTGCTTTTTTCCCCATCCTGACATACTTTTTCCTGGGAACATCAAGGCACATCTCAGTTGGTAACTGCATGTGTTCAAGTTACAGTGAATTTTCTATTTCAGTGTTAATCCTTACTGCAGACATTCATATTTCATACAATATAACTACTTTCTGAAACAAATTGGCTATGGTGAATATTAACATTGGTGGATCTTGGGAAATTAAGGCTTATTTCTTCTTTATACAGGCAATTGTGCATAATAGCTAACTTTAGGTATGCCACTGCTTTTTGCTTGAATTTGTGCTGAAGTTTAATTCTTGTCTTTGGCCACACTCTATGCAAGAAATTACAAGATCAAGGCCTCAGTAGGCAGTATGAATGACAAACATTTTGTCTATCAGCTAAAGCTCAAGATGGCTAAAACAGAGCTCTTTTAATCTTCTCTACAAGCCCTATTTGCTGCATCCTTTTTTCATTACTGTGGACAGTATCTTCTCTTGCCTGTCGTGGAGACCCAGAACTTGTGTATCCACTCCAGCCACACTGTAGGTCCTCACATCAAGGCTATGGGTAAACTCTGTTGATTCTTTCTGAATACTTTCTTTAGAATATGAGGTTTGTTTTCTGTTAGTTCTCACACTTAAAATTCTTCTTACAGCTTGATCACTGAAGTGCCTTTTTCTTCATTCTAGCAAAATCTAGTCTTTTCTTGTTCATATCTACCAAGAATACATTGTTTTTCCCTCCCAGAGTTTTGGCATGATACTACACTTTTTCATCAGCTTTCTTCTCTGCTGCATCAAAAGTCTTTGTATGTTTTCTCAGCTTTGTTAGACTCTTCCTACCCTACCAAGCAGCTCACATTTGCTATCCAGATCTGACTTGTTAATGTCAACTTATGGTGGCATTCCTGCTTTCTAGATTATCAAACACTCCTTTTTTTATGCTTTTCCCAATGCTCTTATTCATGAAGCGTCCTTTAAGGTATCTATAAAATTAACTTAACCTTCTTTAAGACATTTTGTGACATTTTCCTTTTCTGCATAATTTTAGTAAATAACTGCAACAAATATGATTACTTTTAGATTGTGTTTTGCTGACACAATGATCACTTTCTCTGTATCTTGCCCAAAGTATAGTTTCAGTCATCTTTAGCCAATGTAATAGCACAATACTGCCAGAAGATGTGGTCCTATCCAATGGATCATGTTCCTGCCATATGTATGTTCTTGGGAACCCTGATCATGTGGCACACTGGATCAGCTGAAAGCTAACCATGACAAAAAACCAACCAACCAAAAAACACAAGCAAACAAAGAAACCCTAAAATTTAAAGAAATAATTGTTGCTTTCACCTGGATTGGTGATCTGTATTGTCTGGTTATGATGCTGATACAAGCGAGATGGTTGGAGTGTGTTGAACATGTTGCCCCTTTTGGCCTTGGTACAGCCCTAAACTGGCTCAAGCAAAGCATGAAAATGCACTTGCATCTGTATGTACAACATAAGTTATTTTAAAAAGGAGCAGTATTTAAAGAAGTATTTTTGTCTCATGTATGCAGTACCAGTGGCTCTTGGCCCCCTAATACTACCAATATACCCCAATTACAATATTGCACGTTTTTTCTGACCTAGAGTTTCTTGTCTAGTCTGATAAATGTGGTTTTTTTTTTCAATGTGTGTTAAATTCAGTGTGTTCTGTTTGTCATTACAGGTCCATTCCCAGTGGTCAGTTTGATGGTGGGATCTGTTGTACTGAGCATGGCCCCGGATGAGAATTTTCTCATAGAAGGCAGTAATGCTACAGGGACTAATGTCACAGGGGCACTGATAGACACTGAATCCAGAGATGCACAGAGAGTGCTGATTGCAAGTACTCTCACCTTCCTGGTTGGAATTTTACAGGTAAAATAGTTGACTTGAAGACACAAGGTTGACTCTGCTTTGATGTTAATGGCAGAAAAATGCCTGCTACAGCAGTCAGACATTTTCCTGTACTAAAATACAAAAATGAAGGAAAGTTATCACAAACTTTTAAGAGCTTCATATCCTGTGTGGAATCTCTGACAGCATGACTGGGAGCACAGAGAGCAGAATAGCCCTGCCACTGCAGACCAGAAGACCTGCATCAAACTGAGTAGTTATGGTGCATATCCTGGAGCTTCCTTACACACACTGCTTCAGGTCTCCTTTATTTCCTTGGATGGACGATACTATGCTACACTAAGCTGAAATGGGGGAAATATTGTCCTAGGACTCTGCATCAACACAGAGAGAAAACAAAGCATAAGAAATCTCCAAATAAAAGCGTACCTTTTTGTTATTTAACAAGCTGTTATTCTTCATGATTTTTCCAGGTTATATTTGGAGTTCTCCAGATTGGTTTCATTGTGAGGTACCTTGCAGATCCATTAGTTGGGGGATTCACAACTGCAGCTGCTTTTCAAGTGCTTGTGTCACAACTGAAAATAGTTCTGAATGTTTCAACTAAAAATTATAATGGTGTCCTTTCCATAATATATGTAAGTATGCCCTTCTAATCTGCTTTGGTTTTATGATAAGCATTTTTATATGATTGCTTATCTTCTGCTTCCATTTCACATAGGGATGGTTCATATATATGGTGGTAAGTATAGGGCATTCCTTTAGTTCTCACTTTCATGAAGATCTGCAGCTGTACATTTTTAGCTGTGGGGCTCTAAGTAGCTGCCTTTGGGGTTCCTCAGACAGAAATTGCCATCTTGAAGTCTTTTTCAGACAGAGCACTTTTTCCCATGAAGTTTAAATTCCAAGCAAAACAGTTTTTCACTTCTAGAGGCTACAGTTTGTCCCATCCCTTGCTTTCTCCCTTATTGTGAAGGACATTTGATCATTTATTAACCCTGTCAGGTCATTTCCCAAAGCTGACCACTCCCAAGGCTTTTTACCCTTAAACCAGCAGGTCATTGTGGTAAAGGGCATTGTTCTCCATTTCCCACTGCAGCCATGCACGTGAATTCCTAAAGGATACAGATTCCCACCCTCTGGCCAGTTACCAATTGGTTAGCAAATGTGAGGCTGACTGTTACTGTTACAACTCCATTTGTTGATTTTATAGAAAATGCTCAAATGGAGAAATGTTTTGGCTGCATTACAGAAATACTGAATTCCTAGAGGTCTTGTACTACAGAATAGTATCCTTTCCCAGGAAAATTATTCAGAGTAGTGCCACTCACTTCAGCATGAAACTATCCAGGTTCACAGTATTTTAGATGTTCCATAGCACTTCATATTAGAATGGCAGATTTCTAAAAGAGGCTGTTCTAGGGGAAAAAAAGGTATTTGGAGATTTTACATGCCAGTTTTGTCAACCAGACTAGGAAAAATACAGCAGACATCTAGATTAACAATAATAGGATGAATATAACTATAAACAGCAAGGTAAAAATTTATAAAGAGATCTGGTGGACTAATTGTGTGGGTAAAAAATTATTTTCCTAATGGGCCTTTTCAGAGCTAATGAAAACTCTTCCCCTCAGAACAAGGAAAGTTAGATGAGACAAAATACTTACTGTATAATATACCTTACAGCAGACCTGGCAGAATGATGGACTTGTTAATCCAGCATTTTTCCATCTGTTTGTTCATTAAATGAATGGTATTTAGTATAATACACTTTATGAAAGGACTGCATGGTTCTTCCAGCTCCAGCAAGGCTGAGTGTGATGCTGACTTTTTAGGTTAAAGTTCAAAGCTTCTGTTTTCTTGCAGGTGAGCCAGGTGAATGTGTTTGCAGATGCATGCAGAGCAAAGAAATTGTTATTTCTGGTCTGCTCAACCAGTGATTTGCTGTGTCTGCTTCAGCAAGTTTTGGACTTGATTCAGTAGTGTTTAACAAACTGCAACACCAAGCATCCAACATTAGCAGAATCTGCTGCCAAAGTTAGGAATTTGCTGTTTCTCTGAGAAGTGAAGCAGTGCAAGAGGTGCTCAGCCATTCTCATGGGATCCATGGTAAATCGTAGAATGGGCAAGAAATGGCTTCAGTCAGCCAAAGGAGGGCGTCTGATTCAGTGTTTCAGGAAGGCTTCTTTAGCTTAGAAAACAAAGCCAATTAAGCGCTTAGATGTTGTATTTCCAAACTAAAGGCTGTTCGGCAGGGTGGGAGTGCTGCTGCAAACCTCCTCTTATGTTTAAACAAAAAAGCTCATTACTGGGGGAGCTAACCAGGATGCAAGAAGTCTGTTTCTAGCCCCTTTTCTACCAGATGGTTCTGCTACAGCTGCTTCACTATGCATGGGATCATTACATTTTCTTGGAGACAGGAGACAAGTGAGAACTACCCCGATGCTTAGGAGTGGGACAGAGGAGTATTTGTGACTTTTCTGTAATCATCCCTTCATGTTTTCTCTGTACAGTAACTTGTAATAAACAACAAGATCAAGCAAGGGCACAGGAAGGGTAGAGAAGGAAGCAGCCTATTGCAACCCAGTTTGAATGCTCCAGTCTGGGGCTAAACTCTGCTGGGAGGGTTAATTTACTGTAGAATGAGGTTTAGTGGCTGCTTTTCTGAAGTGCAGGATTCTCCACAGCCTGGTGTGACCTGTGTGTTCACAATCATCCTCTGTTTGTCAGCAGTGGAAATCAGAAACAAGTAAGGCACAGACCACATGAACTGGGCATGAAGTGAACCAGCGCTTTGCCCATGGGTCTGCTAGCTCTCTTTAGAAAAATGAGGATTCTCCTTTGCTCTTTGTCAAAGTGAAGAAGCTCCAGATCTTCCCTTCCTTTCTCTGATACAGGTAGAGGTAAAACACAGAGAGTTAGCTCTTTTTACTTAGTATTAATTGACTAAAATTGGGAAGCAGAAGCCCCCTATGTGGACAATTCTTGCAGTTATGCTTTTTCCATTAAATTCACTATTAAATCCATTTACTGATAGCACCTTGACAATACATTTTCCTCAGGCTTCTCTAGGCTTGAATGAAGTTACTTGGCCTTCTCCAATACCCTATGTATCTGGATCATCTCATGAGTATTTGCACATCCTTCAAGTGGACATGGGCATGTTTTATGCTGTCATTTTTGTTTTTCAGACTCTTGTTGAAACATTTGAAAAAATTGGGACCACCAACATTGCAGATCTTATTGCTGGACTCCTCACCATTTTTGTCTGCATGGTAGTTAAAGAACTAAATGATCGGTTCAAACACAAGATACCTATACCTATACCAATAGAAGTGATTGTGGTAAGCAAGGGGGCATAACAAAAGCTGAAAACAGATAAAATTGATGGGTCTAGCTACAGGAAGACAGGAACTCTTTTTAAGTCTTAAAACTGTTGTTTTATCTTATTACAGACAATAGTAGCCACTGGCATTTCATATGCTGCCGACTTGGAAAAAAAATACAATGCAGGCATTGTTAAGAGCATTCCAAGAGGGTGAGTGTCTTTGTTTTGTGGGGAAAAGGTATTATTTTAATTGGCTAAAAATGACTGTAGAAAGAGAAAATGCATAAAAGAAACATTGAGAGCTGTAACCTGAGTTTAGAACTCAGATCTGGAAATTTTCTGAGTTTTACTTCTGGCTCTATCAGTTATGCCACCTAAATGTGTTGCCTAGCCTTCCTTCTGTAAAATGGGCTTAGGAATGTCTGTCTAATTCATGAAGTCCATCTGAAAATTAATTGCTTCCTGCTCATGAAGTGACTATAGGACTGTGGAAAATGGTTTTAAAAAATAACAATTTTTAATAAAGAAATACTGCATAGATTTAATTTCTGTAATCCTGTGTTATCCCACTGCAGTTCATAATCCTGCTGCTACTGTTATCCCAATCAGTTTTGTCACTTCCATACTCACAGGAGCAAGGATGTTGAGGATTACACTCGTAGAGACTTCCACTTGAAAGATTCAGAGCACTTCACAGTAGTAACCTTCACATTCCATTTAGTATTCAGGGCTTAATTAATTAAAATTTGTGGAAACACAGTAGGGGATAAAATGCTTCTGAGATCTTACTGAAGAAGTATGTTAACAATAGTATGAAGTGGCATTAACATATTTATGTAATTCATCATACTGTTCAATACATTCTTTATTTGATGCTTCAAAAAATGTAGTTTTTCACTTGGCTATCATAAGGCCAAATCTCAGTCATGCTGAGAACAATGGGAACTTTGTTGCTGACTAATACCATCAGGATTTGGGCTGGGGTGAGCTAGATAAGCGTGTTCTGTATGTCAATGGGCTGTTTCCACCTTTTTATTAACTTGAAACATTACACTTCATATTATAAGCAACCTGTATGCCTCTGCCTCAAACTCCTTGACAGTTCTGGTAAGAATAGAATTCAATCAAAGTTGGTAACACCAATATATTTTCTAAATGCTAGATTTTTGCCTCCTGAGCCTCCAAATGTCAGCCTGTTTTCCCAGATGATTGCAGCCTCCTTTTCCATTGCTATTGTTGCTTATGCTATTGCCGTGTCTGTGGGGAAGGTGTATGCCACCAAGTATGACTATGCTATTGATGGAAACCAGGTATGTATAACCAAAATAGTTTATAAACATAGTGATGTTTATAATGTAAAGCATGCTGACTTACGTAGCCAAATGAAAGAAACACCATTCTCACACAGTTTTCAGACAAGCACTGAAGTCTGACAAGAGAAATTCTTTCAAATCTTGAAAAAATAATTAGCTGAAATGGCCACATAGAGATGAGCCAGATCCAGCTGCAGTATGGGCTTTTCATACTATTTCATTCCTTCTGTATTGGTCTAGTGACTGCAGTAGCTCTGAAAGGGCTGAGCACTGTATAGGGGAATTTCCTGGTGATGTCAAGTTGACATGGCCTAGCAATCTACTTTCTATTTCCACTTGTAAGGCATATTTTGAGGTGGGTTGCTTGGGCAGATGAAGGCAACGTCAAGCTAAGAAGTTGCTCTGGACAGCTGCATTTAGGCTTAGTCGTCATGCAGGATTGAATCAGCTGAACTTTACAGTTAATAAATTATTGTACTTCTCAGCATGACTCCAGTACCATCGATATAACTACACTTGTAACCTATCAGATCAGTCCTGCAGCTTCACACAAGTCACACACAAGTGCCTACCAGCATATGAATGTGCTGGAGTAGCTGTGTGCACTAAATGGCTGAACTGCTTTAAGCATTGGTTTCTAGGGGCACAGAGCTAGAATGTGCCATGAGCTGTGCATCACAAGCTCTTACAGGATTCCTGCATTTGTTCAGTGTCTTTGCCAGGGGTTATGTTTCTTGCCCATGGTGTGGAATTAAAATGTGAGAAAACTTCCTCATCCTGCATCTATGCTAATTTTTAATTTTATCCTTTGAGCATATTAGAAAATACCCTCACTACAACAAATAGATGAGTACTTTGTTTAATGAATCCTTTATTTTAATACTAATGGATTATATAAAGTCTGACTTTAGAAACACTGTTTTGCTGTATATAAGAAAATTATGCTTCTGTTTGTCAGTTTACAATCCTCAAAGGTCATATCTGGTAACACTTGGTCTTAAAGTTGACCAAAATGCACCAACTTCCAGTTTAATAAATCTCAAAGAATAATACATAATCCTAGAAGTGCTGTTTATGCTGTTCTGATGTTGAATACGTTGTTCTGCCAGCAGTGGTGTGCTTCAAAGATACTGATTAAATATTGTAGTAGAAGAATTAGTTTATAAAAGCAGAGTGCCTTCCTTTCAGTACTATGTTATGAATTTTACATGTAGCAAAGATTAAATGCAGCCCAGGATGATGAGCAAATAATTTAGTTGATCTGGAGAAGTTAAAATAACATCATAAAAGCAGGTAGTAAAATAATTTTGAAGGACAGGTTGATACTATTATCTACCAGTGTTGTATTGTCTTCATAGATCCAGATCATTAACACCTAAGAACACTAGGAACTATACCTCTAATATTTTCTCACCAATCAGAGCAGTTACATGGGAATAGGCATGAATCATTTAGGTCTGTTCCTGCTCTTGTGGTTGGAGCTAAATGAAAATTTACAGGAAATTTAATTTTGTACAAAAGAAGGGAGACAGCCAAATCAAATCTTAAATTATATTTTTAGAAGTTTGCAGTGAGTGAAAAGCTCTTGTGCCTGTGTCAGCTTGGTGAAAACAATGTTTCTGTCAATTATGTGGGCTTGGTTGCAGACAGCTCCCAAATTCCTTATTTCCCAACTGAGGAATGGCCCAGATGCCAGGACATAAAGCTCCCAGGGTCCTTGTCACTTGAGCAGAAAAACCAGCATCAGTAGGCGCAGGCATCTGTGACCCTGGGGCAAATCTGAGAATGCTGCCTCAGACTCAGTGTGAGTTCATTGGATGCTTAGGGTGAAAAACTTCTAACTTAGAAATCTAGAAGTTTTCAGTGAAATTGTGTATTATTGCAGAGTTCCTTAATAGTTTTACTAATAATACAATTCTTTGCATTACTTAAAGGCTTGGCTAAACTCAGACTATTGCACTGATCAAAATAACTTGTTTAGCTTATGATACCTGGGAGTTAAATTTATTCTAGTACCCATTTCTTGATGCAATTATTCCAGTGTAATTCTTAGAAATGTTAGGTTTGGTAACATTGATGGAAGTAAGCTTTAAATGCCTTTGTATTCAGATAAGTATGTCCACTTCAGGGGGAGTACACCAACTTCTTTGTGTTGGTTTCCAAACAGAGGTAGCTGCACTGGCACATGAGGCATTTGTGTAAGCATTTAACAGCTATTACTAGTTCATACTCTACTTAATATTATTGTGCTACCTACTGTGTCAAATACTGCAGAAGCTGTTGTCTTTCTCCATTGAAAAACTCTTCAGGCATCTTTATTTACAGCATTATCCAATTATCTTTCAGGAATTTATTGCCTTTGGGTTCAGCAACATTTTTTCAGGTGCCTTTTCTTGTTTTGTTGCAACTACTGCTCTTTCACGGACTGCAGTCCAAGAAAGTACTGGTGGGAAGACTCAGGTAATGGCCTCTTCTTACTAGTATTGTGCAGAGGTAAATTTAATTTTATGTAGTGCACAGATTTCACTGTGAGATGAAAATAGTCCTAAAATAATTGCGTTGCTGGCACATGGAAAGTCACAGCTCTAGTAGCGAATCATTTTTGTAGCTCTGCCAGAAGAGGGCAATCAAGTTTTACATAGCATGAGTTACCTTAGGGGTCAGAAATCTCTTAACTCTACTTCCCCAGAATTTAATTTCCAATTAAAGGACTGAGTTTATCAGAGTAGGATGTGGGAGGAAATCTCTCCCAGCTGGCTATGATATCTTTAAGCTCCTATGTGCTGGCCCGAGCAGCTCTGCCATTTGCCATTCACCATCAGCCATGGAACATCTCCATCATGTTGAGTAAACTACTTTGTTCTACCAAACTATAGCTGTGTGGTTCTTAACAGTGAAAAACTACAGGTTATCCAGCAGCTCCTTTTCCAGCTTACACACAGACTCCATTCATCTGTCTTGGTAACATAACTCCTCAAGAGCTACTACCCTGTGTTTGTTTAGACTTCCTGCTTAATTGAATTCCCTCTGTGGTAGCTGAAGTGAATAATGGTTGCCCACATATGCCTAAACACAATGGCACTTTGGCAGGTCTCCCTGTTCCTAAAGAAATGTAATGTGCAACTGTTTGTAGTTTTCTCTTTGTAATCCTAGAAACAGATGACAGAATCATAGTAAGTTCATTTCCTATAAACACTATTCTTTGCAGGTTGCTGGTATAATCTCGGCTGGGATCGTTTTGATTTCTATTGTTGCCCTGGGGAAATTGCTAGAGCCCTTACAAAAGGTACTGTACTCTTCTGCAGCACAGCCATATCAGATCCAAATCTTCAACTATGATGGGCAAGATTAATATTCCTCTCTAAACTGTGGTATCTGATTCCAGAAAGGGCTGTGGTTTATAGTGTGTGATGCTGAGCACTATCTTAATATGTATCTTTGCTTCTGAATACCACTTTTTCATTATTTTTCTTCACAGTCTGTGTTGGCAGCTGTAGTCATAGCTAACTTGAAAGGGATGTTCATGCAAGTGTTTGATGTTCCCCGTCTATGGAGACAGAATAAAGTGGATGCTGTAAGTAACCTATTTTTTTTCCTCCTGAATGTTTTTGCCCACTTCTGGGGTATTTTTTTACCTTTTAATGCCATCCAAGTTTCTATTAACTACCACATAAGTAGGATTTTGTGGGGTTAACATCAGAAAACTTTTATGTGTATCCTCAAAATGCAAATGCCATGAGGTCAGTAAAAAATTCCCCATTTTTAGGTCAGTATTCTCCTAATTTTCTTTATTTCTTAAACCCTGCTGTAAGAGTGCCAGTCAGGGTATTTCTGTGCATTGATAACTCCTTCATGGCCATTTCCACAGTATACAGCAATCTTGTGTTGATATGGCTTGAAAAGCAGATGGCCTGCTGCCACCTTTACTATTCTGATTTTAACTTTTGCAGTTAAATGAGTCACAGACCTCTCCTTAATACCTGTACATGTATTTATGTTGTTACCACATGAACATCCCATTTGCCTGAATAATCTCAGATACTCCTCAGGAAAAATGTTTTTGTTTTTTTTTTTTTTTTTTTGTGGTAAGACTAATCCAAGCTAGGATGTGGATTCATTTGGCATGCTAAGGGCTGTATGAAGAGACTTTTCTTATGAACCACTGTAACCATATCTCAGGGTACTTGCTCACATCTCCCACTGTGTATTCTGTGGAGCAGACCTTCACTGTGGCTCTTAGGGGAGGAAAAGATTGCATGAAAGTAATTTTTCCCATTACTGTGCTCAGATTTTACAGTGAGTGTCATTGGGCAGTACCTGTCTTAGATCTCAGATATTTTAGTCAATCATTTGCTGATTTATAGACAAAAGATCCTACTGACTTCAGTGAGAAGTGCAAGCACTCAGCTTTTAAAAAATTGAGTTAGCTGCATGAGCAGTGATTTAGGAAAGAACTGAGGAGTGCACTTCAACTGTTCTGCCTGAATAGTGGCAGTGGAGATCTTGGAGAAGTGCCACGAACGTGTTAATATGAAATACCTCTCTTTGCAACAGTTCTTTCTGATTCTTAAATGTCACTGAAGAATCCCCTTCCTTCCCTATATGTCTGCATGGGGGGCACCTTACAGTATTTTACATCTTGGTAAAATAAAACTCTCTCCAATTTTAAGAAAGATTAACAAAGATTGCCATCATCAGAAATAACTAAATGCAATTAGTTAATTAATTTCATCAAAGGAATCAGATCCTTAAAAACTATTGTTATGTTGAAAACCCCCTTATTTCCTAAAAAGCTAGCTATGCCTAACAATATGATGGATGAAACATCTTGGAGGAAGAAGAAGACTTTTGTATGGACGTCAGCAGATTGCAAATGTGCTACAATCAGTTCCAAAGTTAAAATATGCTTCTCATATTACCTGGTCTAGTGTTTCTTTAGTGTGACCAGGAATCATATGTTAAAATTAAAATACCTTACATTTGTTATTTCTTCTCCAGATGATCTGGGTTTTTACATGTATAGCATCCATCATTCTGGGACTTGATTTGGGATTACTTGCTGGCCTTTTGTTTGGATTGCTGACCGTTGTGCTGAGAGTTCAGTTGTAAGTAATACAGAATCAGAAATAATTCTTAGTTTTATATTATATAAAAGGAAGATAATATGCTGAAATGCAAGATGATTTGTGGCAGAATATCTGCTTGGGTTTACAAAAATTTTGAAATTAAAAAAATCTGTTTCTTTTAGAACAGGACATTCTTTGTGTGCTATCATTTAATTACACTGATAAAGGAGAAGCTGCATTATTTGATCAGTATTTCATATCATGTTGGCCACTCTGGTGGTACTTAGCCATATGTTTTATATGCAGCCACATAGCTGAGTTCTGAAAAGGGACAGGAACATTCTAGATCAAATATAAACAGATGTATGGCTTTTGTAGTGAATTGATCATTATAGTAACTCTCAGCAGGTAATGCTACTACAGTATGTTGCACTTGCCAAACCTTTTCACTTATTGCTCATACAAGACTGATTGAATGGCTGTAAAAGAAAAGCAAGAGAAAGCATGAGAATAAGAAAAAAAAATTTTCTTCTGGCTGATTTGTTGCTGCTTAAAGAATATATGGGAGTGGAATGGTGAAAAAAGGTGGATTTGAAGAACCTTATTCAGTCATCTTGTTCTTTTTCATCGACCTTTTATCTGAAAAAAACTTCTTTATCTGAAAATAAATTCTTTCCTTCAGCTTGGACTTCAGAGAGTATGGTAACTAGCATTACCAAGGTAAAGTTGCACTGTCAGCAAATTCATTAAAAAAAAGCCTTGTAAAAATTGTTACAAAATAGTAAATTATAAAAAATGAAATTTGAAGAGCCTCAAAAAAGCATTTCCAAATTCAACATAGATAATGTTACCAAAATATAAAGGGGAGATGAGGCCTTACAGACTTCAAAACTATTTGCTTTGGCTCTTAAATATATATCTGGAGACTGAAAACATTTTGGTTTTGTTATTGATGAAAATAAAAATGTAAAAGGCTGGACAAAAAGATTTACACAATCTGAAAATAATGTAAATGCATTTCAGTTGATTTGAAATGAAAAAAAGCCATAAATTCTTTTTTCAGTGTAAAAAGATTGTTTTTTCAAACTTCAAGCAAATTTATTTGCTTTTAAAATATTCTTCTGGTTTGGGAAACCAATTGAACAAGTTGTTCACTCAGCTCTTAAATCAAAATGGTGCATTAAGTAGGCTGAGACCAAAGTACCTTGTTTTTATAAAGGCCTGTTCACTACAGTGACACAAAATAGCTTCAACACTTTTGCAAGTCTGTTAGTTTGGCATTAGAAAGCAAACTACAGGAGTCAAAGACACTTTGTATGCAGCAATCCCTTCAAATCTGTGAGTGCCCATGTATGACATTTACCTTCACTGTCTTTACTTTTGTTAGTCCTTCGTGGGGAGGCTTTGGAAACATTCCTGGCACAGACATCTACAAGAAGGTCAAGGACTACAAAAATGTAAGTCATGGCTGAATTGTTTTCCTTGAGTCTACACATCTGTGTAAGAAAAGGTGGTGCCTTGCATATTGTACATAACTTGAATTTGGAAGTGGGGTCTTCAAAGGTAACAAAGATAACAAATTTCAGCGCCCTCTTCATCCAGATTAAATGGTTGGTCCATCTTGCATGCTGGGGTTGTAAGCTTCTAAAAACAGAATCTCCTCAATCATCAACACATCCATGCAATTTTTAAAAAAATAGATATGTAATTGAAATAGTTAAACTACTTCTTATTTTCAAAATGTGGCTGTTGCTGTTTAACCTTATATTCTTTGGCAATAGGTTATAGAACCAGAAGGTGTGAAGATTCTCAAGTTTTCAAGTCCAATTTTTTATGCTAACATTGATGGACTCAAAAGCAGCCTCAAATCCACTGTAAGTGATAAGTTATGGGTTTGGAAGCTTCTTAACTGTCCTTGAGATTTCCTCAGAATTATACTGAGTTAAGTTAAATAATTTTGGTCTGTTTTCTGTAGGTGGGATTTGATGCAGTCAAGGTATATAATAAGAGACTCAAAGCACTGAGGAAAATACAAAAGCTAATCAAGAAGGGAAAATTAAAAGCTACTAAGGTACGTATTTTTAAAATTATTTACGTCTATTTTTTCTCAAAGGGTTACTGCTGGAGCTTTTTAGTTAAGGTTTAATTATGAATTACTCTGGACTCATCTTAAAATAGAGATGAAAAGTGTGACTTACTACATGGTAGTACAGTTTATAAGTAGCATACAGAATTTATAATACAACTTAACTTAGATTTTAATCACCTAGACCCTAACTTAACTTAGAGTTTCTAACTACCTGGACCCCCTGCAGATCAGGTGAGATCTTAATACATGGTTCAATGTATCAATATAACAATCATAATTAGACTTAAAAATTACATGAAAGAAGTTGAGTCACCAGTACTCAGAGAGAACAAAAGACAGTGCAGGCATCCCTGGCCTCTGGGGGTGTCTCACTGTTAGCAGCAGTTTTGGTCCAAATGTCCCACACAGGACTTGCCATAGACAGTGCTCTGTTATGGCAATTCCTGTGTTTCACTTCCCTTTTCTCTGATGGGGTCACCAGCTACACCTGGTTGTCCACGTGCCTGGGACCTTCAAGGCCAACAAGGAAGGGAGAGATCAGCCTGGTGCCCAGGAACCTTCAGGCTGGCAGGGAGAGGAAGAAGAAATCAGTTTGCTTTGTCTGATTGGTTCAGAGGATATTCAGGGAGGAAGGACCTTTTCAGAGGGAAAAGGGAACAAATACACAACCTGCTTAGCCATAGAGAATGGCTTCTTGCCTTATAAAATGGCATTAGTTATGCTAACCAGTACCAGGACTGGGAGCAGGGGATACTGGTTACAAGTGCCTGTCTTGTCAATTCCTTCAACAGAAGGTACCACAGGGTGGTATTTCCTGTAACTCCCAAACTTTCCCCATTATTAAATTCTATATTCCATATATTATCTGTGCATTAGAATGGCATCATCAGTGAGCCTGGTATTCATAATGAAGCTTTTGAGACTGATGAGGAACCTGAAGACAACCAGGATCCTCAAGTTCCCACCAAAGAAGTAGAGATCCAGGTGGATTGGAATTCAGAACTCCCAGTCAAAGTAAACATCCCCAAGGTGCCCATCCACAGTCTCATTCTTGATTTTGGAGCAGTAACCTTCTTGGATATTGTAGCTGTGAGATCAATAAAAACGGTAAGGGCATTTTTTTCTGATGTTCTATGAAAAGGAAACTAGTCAGTAGCATGTAAATCCAGAGCTGTTAGTTGAAATTAATTTCTGAGTTTTAAAAAGTATGTTGTTGAAAAATACTATGAAAATATAAATATGAAAAATATCAGCAAGAAGTAGAATATTGGTGGTGTGTGTATTTTAAGTGGGAAAAAATGCATTAAAAGAAAAATATGAAGGGTGCATAGTCAAGTACTCAAAATAATTAACTGCAAAATGTGGTCCCCTTATATGCATATGTTATGAAATATTCTAGTTATATATTTTCTTTCCACATGCCTCCTGCTTTAATCTGGGTACAGGATGATGCTCACTCAACACAGAGGTATTAAAACTTTCATCTTACCATCCCAGTTCAGCTTTTAGCCACAAGATTTATGTATCCATTCCTTCATTTATTCATTCCTTTAATTATGGAGGATGAATGATTCATTTCGTTGTAGTATTTTTTGTGGCAAGTATCAAGTGCTTCATCAACATTCATTAATTAATCTTAAGACTCACAGTACATAATAAGGAGATTATACATCTTCCTAGGAAGAAGGAAATTAGGTGTAAAGATTAAGGCTAAGTATTTCCATTATTTTTTGGTGCCCAGTTATAAGTATGTAGGACCAGATTGTTCGGTCTTCTTTTTTTTTTTTTAATATATTTTGTGTGTTCAGATTAATGCTTTCATTAACTTAATTTTGCAGTTGGGACTACTTAGCCTATCTGTAAAACCAGCACTTTACCATGACTCAAGTTTATCAACTAACAGAAATAGAATTAATAATCACCTCTGAAAACACTAATCTTAGAGACTTGCCTGCCACCAGGGAGCCAAGGGTAGATTTTAGTCTCCTGCCTTTTAACTAAGTGAAATACAGGAGCAGTGTGTGCCTTGCATCAGCCTCCTGCCTAGGTACATGGGAATATGGGTTTGTTGAAATGGCTCTCTCCTTACGTAGCTTTTTCATCCAAGGACAGGTCCATCTGTGCACTGCATGAGGGAAAAATCTGTGTCAAAAAATCTGCACGTGCCAGTGAATGAATGTATCATATCATACATACATGAGGGAAACAAAGCTTACTGAGGCCCACCTGGTCTCACTTGGAGAGATCATTATTTGGATTTTGAGAACAGAATGACAACTTTAATTGGCTGCAATGCTTGTGCATGTAAAATGGGTACTTCCACTTATATAGTTGAAGATAGGCCACTTCAGCAACCAGGTACTTAACTAGTGGATCTTTAAGTATAGTAAAATATAGCAGTACTTTAATTATGATAATAAATAAAGTATACTATGTGGAATGAAGACAATCAGAAAAAAATGAAGTGTATGTGCCTATACATTACACAGACATACAAACATATCTGTATTTTCTCCTTACAGACTTTATTTATTGATGCCTTTGTTGCAAACTTTTTTTTTAGATAATTAAAGAGTTTGAGAGAATTGATGTGAGAGTATACTTTGCTTCATATCAAGGTAAATATCCAAGTATTTCTACTTTCATTCATGCAAAAAATAAAATGAAGGTGAGAAGGGATCTCTAGATGTGTCTGTGTAGCATCCACACTAATAAATATGTGAACTGTAACACTGATAAGCATTGTTGGCTCCATTGGAACACAAGAAATTGTGGGGTGCAAAGGAAATAGGGAAAGTAAAAGTCAAAACTAAACTATAATTGATGGATTCATTTGAATTCCCTTGATTTCTGACAGTTGCAACCATGTATTTTAACTTTTATTTCTTAAATACTTCATATTGTATAAACCTGTTATGACTTTCTTTTATTCAGACAACCTCATATCTCAGCTGGAACGGGGTGCCTTCTTTGATGACACAGTCAGAAAAGACATATTTTTCTTGACTGTCCACGATGCAGTGCTCTACATTAGGAATCAAATGACATACAGCGACAACCAGGATCCCATATTTGAGAAGGTAAGGATATCCAGGAGTACGTTCCCCTTCCTTCCATCATCAAGCACTCATTCTGGAAGTTTCTGTGGCACGTTTGAAAACTAGACCTAGAACTGTAGTACAAAAAAGTGGGAGTGTAGTAAATTAGGCATCTTCTGTAGTACATGAGTACTTTTGTAGATTAAAGGAAGGGTCTGTCAGCTCCAGGAGCTTGTTAGTGAAAAGAACATGAGAAACAGCACATATGGAAAACACTTCATCCTAAGACACATTTTCTAATTTCTGACTGCTGGCATCTTAAGAACCTCATCAGCGGGAAGGTTGCGTTTGGAACATTATATTTAATTGCTACAGATGGAGTTTTCTTCAATGTGTCTGTAATACTTCTTTTGGAACCTGTGACACTATCCTGTGGAGATGGGTTCTCTAATTTTCAGTTATATGACAAATATTTCCTGCTTGGTTTAGGCCTGCTGGACTTCTGGATTGTTAGCTGCAATGAATAATCATTCCCTGCTCCCTTTCCCAAAGCTCCACAGACTTCTGATCAAAGCCATCCATGCCACTCTACTTGGCATGGATGTGGACAGAAGCTGTTCGACATTAGTGTTAATTCCTGCTGCCCTTCCCTGTGCATTTTGTCATTGTATTCTGTGTTTTTTTCAGATAACCAGAATACTCTGTAGCATTTAAAGGTTTGCGATGCTCTGTAGCATTTAAAAGGCCCTCATTAGGAAAATGGCCCTATAATGTCCTTCTTTCTTTTCACTATAATTCCTTTCTTAGCAATCCCTATTACAGTATTATGAATAAATAACAATTAAAATTAATATTACGGATAATTAACTAGGCAAGGACTCTTTATTTTCATAACTTTTTCATACTAATTTTTATGCTAGATATTAACATTTTCATAATGCTATATAGCAGTTTAAAGATAGATTTTATTATTTTTACAAAGCCATAACTAGTCATGGGAGCAGAGACAGGCCCAAAGGCTCTGCAATTTATAAGTTCCTCTCAGCTGAAGTAAATCATCATCTTTGTCAAGGAACAGTAAACAACAGACTCTTCTAAGTTGTAGAAGTTATTTTAAGGTACTTTAGAGTAAAAAAATAAATTTCAATTATATGGACAACATGTAACTCATCATGTTTCTTAATTTCTTTCTACCAAGATTTCACTCATGCAGGAGTCTAAAGAACCCATAGAGTTCACAGAAGCCAGCCAGCCTGAAGATGAACTTGATGTTCAGGAAGAGGTAAGAACTTTAGAACTGAATGTGTTTATCCCTCTGCCTGTAGCCCTGAGTCATGCTGTGAGAGTATGGCCCCCAGAGGGTACCTTCTCCATAAATACATATCCTCTCTGCATACTGAATGTCAGTGCTAAGTGGAGGAAGTCACATTTTTCTTGAGATGGTAGTAGATTATATCTGCTTAAGTATCTCCTCATCTCTCTTGCTTTAGGATTACTTTTGCCTTACACAGGCTTATCAATAGATCTAAACACAAGCTGGGTGCCTAAAAGAAGACTTTGTAAGGCTTGAGGCACCAGAGTCCAAAATGATGATCAACCTTCTCCTTTCATTCCTTCTTTTAACACAGCAGACAGCGTCTTGCACAACCTGCACGGTTTACAGAAGTTACTTCCTTTGTACCTTCACTGAGTTTTTAGTTTACACAAACATGTCATTTTCCCAGATGGTGTATGCATACTGAGAACTAACCACAGCCTGTTTCTCTGCACCTTTCCAAACCCATTTCTCTAGGCTATGCGCCGACTTGCCTCCTGAAGGACTGCTGGTACTGTCCTGCCTGTGAGCACACAGCAATATCCATGCACCAGTACTATCCATACCAGCATTTTCTGCTATGAAACCAATCTTTGCACTTGAAGAAAAACCCTGATTGTTTGTCTGAATGATACAAATCTCTATAACTCTCCAAATTTTAGCTAGCATTGTCCCAGAAATTTTCTGGACTTTGATTCTACAAGCACTTTCTGCTATGATATATATTAATAAAAAAGAAAATCAGAAGACTATTGTGAAAGATGTACTCAGTTTTGGGACTAGTGAGGCAGAACTTGCACTAGACTTTTATCAGTGTGTACAGGATGAAAAGCTGCCCTGTGGCCTGCCCAGGAGAGTGGAAGAAACCCAAATCTTTGGATGGCAAGCCTTTTGTTCAATATTTCTACAAAGCCTAGTGAAAGGGCTGGAGTTCTAGCTGGCCAAGGCTTTGAATTCAAGAACATTAGTGTGAGAATATGTGCTGACAAGCCTTGAAAAATGTACCATGATCATTTTTTTCAAGCAATTCCTTAAACTGCTGCAGGTAGCTAGATCACTGAAAGAGGTGACAGGTGAAACTGTCACATGAACAGGAAACAGCACTGAGGATCTACAGTAATACTTCAAATAGGAAGAATTTCTAAAGACCCTTGGATATGGGTTCATTAGTTCTGTATTAATCCCATTGCAGCAAGTCTTGCACTACTGTTAATGATTGTCCCTTAAATGAAGGACAGGCAGAAGACTATTTTGGCTAGGTTACATAATTTTCATCAAGAGGCAGATCATGACATAAATTAAGGAAAACCTTAGTCCCTGGGTACTTAATGAAATCTGTAAAACAGGCTGATACTGAGTGTAAGCAAGAAAGTCAGAATGTGACCTAGTATTGACATTTGGGTTTTTTTAAGTGGAATATAGGTGTATTTTTTGTTTAATTAATAGTTATATTTTTATAGAGATTTTTAATAGTCTACATCAAACTGCTGCTGTTCTTTTACATATAAAAGTTCATAATGCACAAGTGCAATAATTTACAAAAGATAAAGATTTGAGCAGCAAAATTGTAATCCTTAACTAATATTCTTAGTTTTCATTAAGAAGAAGTGTATTTTGATGGAAAACTGACTGCTACCTTAATTTTTTTAGCATTACATTATTTTTTAAATGGGAAACCCCCCTATATTGTAAGGAAATAGATAAAAACTGAAATGTAAGAAATGTCCAGGTATAAAATGCCTTTAAGTTTAACAATGGGGAAAATTACCTTCAGTATATTTAATTCTCCTTACTTGATTTCATCAGAGAAATTTTCTCACATTACACTGAAGAGATTTCTGCTGCAGGTAGCAGTGGAAAAGCTAAGCACTAAATAAATTATTTTGGCTTCAGGACCCTAATGAACTCTGTTAATATCAGGGGGGGAAAAAAATCCTACAGACTTTGGCCAGTTGGACAGTATCTTAAACAATGGGTAACAGCACCAAACTAAAATCTGTGTTCTCTTGTTAAGGCACAGACTTCAGCCTTCACAAGAGTGAAGTTTCTCAGTACAGACACTTGAACTTAGGTGATGTTGGTGCTCCAGTCCAAGCCAGCAAACAGCAGGATTGTATTCCCAATCGACATGGGCTGTGGGGTGGGCATCTCCACCATCTGAGAGTGGGGCAAGTGTTCAAGAGGCAAATCGGACCACTCTGCACCTCTGCAGATGGAGCCATTCATTTCTATTGGCACCAATGCTTCAGCCCAGCCTGTGATTTGACAATTCATGCTTTTAACTCTACCTGTCCTCCTCCTGTCCTCTTGCCAGCCTCTCACAGGAGGTTGGCACTTCAGCCCACCTTTCTGGCCTGAAGTCCCCATCAGGCCATGGCCCCAGCTCCTGCTAACCTGACCACTGGAACAGCTGCCAGTACACAAGGCCAATGACATGTTTTTTAGAAGCTGTACTGCTTTTCTGAAACAGATGTACATTTTAAGTAAAAAGTAAAACAATCTACCTGTTAAGTGAGCTTTAAGCTAATTGTTATGCAGGACACAGTCTACAGAAAGATGGTAAAAAATGGTAGTGGTGTGGTTTTTTTTCCTCAAGGCAACATCTGCACTGTGAAGTCTGAGTACAAATTCTTACTTGACAGAGATGTCATTGCATTATTTTTTGAACTTTCCCTAGTTCTTGTCTGTACAGGTATTTAAAAAGCAATGAAATACTCAACAGTCTTCCAGTTCTTTTCCAAACAGGACATCTGATCTGGGATTAATTGTGATAAAATATAATAAAATGCACTTATTCTTGGCCTGTATATTTCTTCCACGCATGGTTGTTCTTAATTTAACAGGCACAAAATATTAAACTTTTTCTGAAAAACAGCATTTCTCTCAAAGCCTACAGTGGCACAGAAGAGTAAGAGGTAGTATGCAGAATGCATTCAAATGCCTTTCTCAGTGGTTATGTGCTTAATTTTCTACGTATCCATCAAAATTAAGGATACCAAAATAATGGATTTTGCAATGAAGCTAAAATTCTCTACAGTTTTGTACTAATTAAAATATCTTTAAGTAGTGTAACTAGATGTGCTTATCTTTTTCCAGTAGGATGAAGAAGTGGTATTTTTTTATGCATTTTGAGTATTACGGTTCTGTCTTTGCATGTCAGATATCAAATTTGGAGATGTATTTTAAGTTTTTTTTACACTTTTAAAAAGCTGCATTTGAAAAGTAATTGTACCTATTAACTAGAAAATAAAGTTGTGCATACTGAAAATGTGCTCCTTGTGTCTGTATGTTTGGGGGTTTCTTCTTTAGTTTTGGGGTTTTTAAGTCTTCTCTTTGTGAATTCCTATGATGGGGAGATAAAGCTTATTATGAAGGGATCAGTGTCACTCTTCCCTTGGGTCTGTTCTGAGGATCAAGACAAAAGGGAAAACCTGTTCCCTCTGCCTTGTGCGGGTAAGAGAAGAAATGCTAGACCTTAGTGGTAGCTTTTAAATGTTAAGGCTATAAAGATAATGAGAGACATTGTCTGTAGGGGCACAAGATCCCAACCCAGGAGGCTTTTAGTGAGACAATCGCCAATGTGAAGCGTATGGAGTAGAGTTACCCGTACTTTAGGGTTGTGGAAAGACTGCTCGAGGCCATTTTCTACTTAAAATTTGACCTCGTTGTATTTTTCTTTCTTTCTTTAGTATTACACTGAATCACACGGGAATTAGAAAATACTAAATTTAACATTAAGTCCTCTCCTGAGCTAGTGAACTCTATTGCTATGAAGCTTCTGACTGCTCTAGAGATTCACTTTTCCATCACTTGTACAGGGTGCCAGCAATCTGCCATTCCCATGCCACACCTTTAGGCTGACCAGCAGCAGTGTCCGAGGCCCGCACCGCACACGGGGCCGGCCGGGGCCTCCGCGGCTCCTGAACGGAGAGACCCGCTCACGTTTTCAGTTCACCCTTCCCCCCAAACCCAGGGGGACGCCTCCCAGTCCCAACGAGCTGCGGCTCCGCACCCTGGGGCTGCCGCGCTCCCTCTCGGCCGCGCCCGGCCCGGAGCGCTCTGCAGGGCCCGGCCAGCGCGGCCCCGCCGCCCGCGCCCCGCCCGCGCCACCGCCGCTTCCGGCCGCGCCCTTCCGCTCCCACAGCGCCCCGCGCCGCATCATGGACCACAATGGTGAGCAGGGGGAGGCCGGGGGCCCGTCCGTGCCCGGCCCGCCGGGCCCGCGCCCACCGCCGGGCGGGGAGCGGCCAAGCGGGGCCGGCGGGCGCGGGGCGGCGCAGGGGCGGCGGCGGCGGGCCCGGCCCGGCCCTCGGGAGCGCCGGCGGGGCTCGGGCGCGCCGCGGGGCCTGCTCCCAGCCCGGGCCGGCGCGGCGACCCCGGTGTCGCCTTGGCTCGGCGGCGCCCGGCGCTGCCCCCGCCCCGAGGGCGCTGGGCCGGGCGGAGGGGCCGCTGCCGGCGGCACGGCCCGTCCCGGGCGGAGCGGCGGGCGCTGGTGGCGCGGCCGGGCCGGGTGCCGGGCCCGCAGCACCGGATGCAGCCGTGACGTGCCGGAGGTGGGGCAGAGACGCTCGTTTGCCCGCGGCGTTTCCCGGCATCGGTGCCCATAATGTGTTTCCTGATTCCGTGTTTGTTTGTGGCCCGAGAGGAAACTTCCTCGTGCGCTTAAATTCGGTTGCGTGGTTTGAGTGCCGTTTGCCGGTGAGCGCGCTGGCGTAGCTGGGATCCTTTGCTAGTTCATGCGCTGGCGTAGTGCAGTGAATAAATGGATGTGGGCTTTGTGCTAGGGCGGTTTTGGAGGGTTTGTTTCCTTTCCCTTACAAAAGATTGCAGTATGACTCTGTCTGTATGAAGTATTTGGGCTGTATTTTTGAATTTTAATAAAGCTTGAAGTGCAAAAATAAAACTTAAGTTGATGAAGGTGACATTTCAGTAGGTTGCATCACCTCTAATTACAGCTTCTTTAGGTAGTCTCAACAAGTTTGGTATGTTTGTCGTAGTTTTTTCTGGACATAATCTCGCAAATTATGCTCCTGCAGACTGGAATTTATTACTCTTCCATGAAGCATGAGTGACTAATAAACTTAGTAGTTTGGGTTAGTTAAGCAGCTAACTCATGTAAATATTCCTGGCTTGAAAGTATATAAGGAAAAGTGACAGAACCTATTTGGCAGTCAGTGGATTAACTAATAAATAAGTTTTTGATTTTTAAAATTCTTTTTAGTTGTTCTGTTTGCAGATGGACTGAGTTGCTGCAGAGACTCTTTGTGGTTTATGGTGCTGTGGTTTTGTGTATTCTGGTAGAAAACAGAATTTCCCAACATGTGGAAAACAAGCAGCTTTGCCTCTGGTGCCTTGGTTGAGCACTGCCTCGGGAAGCCTGATGACATAGTTGAGTGCTTGCAGGTTCTGGACAGCTGAAAGAAATAACAAATGACCAGAAGTAAAAACAAGCTTTAGTGCTTTTCCATTTTTGTGTATTGCCTTTTAGAGTGAAGCTGTCAACCATAGTTCTAAGAGGAGTTTGATCTATCTGAAGAAGGTGAGGGCTTTTGATTTGGAGGTACAGGACTGTCAGGGCACCGTCCCAGTTTGAAACTGACACATTTCCTAGCTTTGATGGTAGCTGCTGAAAAACTGAGAGCAATCCCATTTTTTCTTGGTTTTCCTTCTACTTGTTGCATTGTGTGTGGTGGTTACAGGCTTTGAGAGGCAGCAGTTGGTGAGGCATTGTGCAGAATTACACCAATGAACCCTGATTTCAGCGTCCTGCACTGCAATCCTTTGGGGCCCCTGCAGTCATTGCAGGGCTGGAGTGCCCTACCCTGTGGAACTGCAGGGCTGGAACTGCTTGGGGCTCCTTCCAGACTGAGCGTGCCCTCCTTTGAAACACCTGTGGCATTTTCAGTTAAATCTCAGTGAGCTGGGAAGATTTGTGAAGGATGTAACTTCATTTTGTGTTTTTGTATGAGTGAGATGCTGTGGGGTGGTTTCAGATAAACTCACTGGAGGTTGAGGGAGTTCTGTCTCCTCACTGGTGTTGCTTGTTGCATTGCCTGGTCTGTGTTATCTCTTAGAGCCTGTACCTGCTGATGCATGTGTCAGGCTATTTCTTGCTTTGTTTGCCCTGGTACTTAGATGTAAATCTGGTTAAGGAGAATTTTGTATATAGCCAGAACAGTAATTTTCAGTTTAGGAAGGATACAACTACATATGCCTACGTACCAGTATTTTTGTGATACTTTATAATAAACTTCTAAGTGATATGTCAAGATGTTAATATAGGAAGTAGTTTCCTTCCTACTTTAATAAACAATATACATAAATTGTAAAAATTATCTTTTCACATAAGAAATTCTGTGTAGTCAAGGTTGTACAAAGAATTGACTCTCCAGTGCTCTTCACACTGTGAGAAGAGCTATAAGGTTAATGTTTCTGTTGTGGAAAAATGTGTGACTAGCTAGGTTATTTTAATAGCTTTATTTGTAAACTAGATTTCCTAAATTCGTTGCTGGTCCAAATACAGTTTTTTGACATGACTTCTGGAATAAATTGTAAAGATACCTATTTGTAGGGATTAAATTTTGGTATGTTGTAGGAATCTTAAGCAAACTTTAAAATAATTTTTCTCTAAAACATTTCTGTTAATATTTAGCCTCTTTAGAGACTATTAGATAAATGAAAAAATCTATACTTTTAAAAATTTTCTTTCACAGACAATGATTTGCAAGGAACAAATAGTTCAGGATCATTGGGTGGCCTTGATGTCCGTAGAAGAATCCCTATAAAGCTTATTTCAAAGCAGACCAATAAAACCAAACCAGCACCTCGAACTCCAAGAAATATGAACAGGATGCCTGCGAAGACACAAGCTGGTGATGAAGGTAAATTCATGTAAATTCCCTGCAGTAGGGAAGTGTATTATTCCACAGCACTGTTTGAGACTTTACTCAGAGACTTTAAGAGTCCAGGGTTCTGTCCAAACACAAAACAAGTTTCAAATCTCCAAGTACTGCAGCAGTGTAGAGCTTCAGTAGTGCCCATTCTCAAAACAGGCTGTCTTACTACTTTGGCTCTACCTTTTTGTAGAATGGGCTCAGCAGATTGGAAATGCTGCGGCATTTTTTGATGATTTCAGTAAAAATGACCCATGCTCTTAATAGCAGCTGGTGTCAGTTGCAAAAGTGTTGTGGTTGGCTTGTGTCTTTCTTCTCTTTTTCCTTTCCACAGAAGAATTTGATTATAACAAGGAGGAGCGATACGAATGTAAAGGAGGTGAAATGTTTGGCAATCAAAGGAGATTTCCTGGACCCATTTTTTGGGATTATAAGGTAAAGTTATGAATCTTTGCCGGTGTTTTGTACCAAATTGTAGATATGCTGGTAGATACTTTGTTAATTAAAAGTTTTTCAGTTATTTTTGGTCTGACTAAAATTACATCCTCTGCTTTCTCCTGTTTATGGCGTTCTTGCTTCCTTTTCAACCAATTCAGAAATAATGGGTCTGTTGATACTAATTGAAATGAGACGCTTTAGTGATGTTGGAGTTTGTTTTCTCACCCCCTTCTCTGTCCTATCAGATAAACTTGCTGGGGGAAAAGGATGATACACCAGTCCATTTCTGTGATAAGTGTGGATTGCCCATCAAAATGTATGGACGCATGGTGAGTGAAATTGCCAGTGGAAGATGCAGCCATGGTTCCCCTTTACATAAAATGAGGTTTTACTCTGTCTGTATGAGGCTTCTAGAAATCACTGATTTGAACAGGCATCTGAATAAACAGCAGAATAGTACCAGGATGGAGCTGGAGGCCTTCAGTGCTCAAGTGTTTTTGTTCCATCTGTCTGACTGATTTTGCTTTACCCCCTGATTCAATAAAGTAAGCCTGAAATTGTTAAACAAAAAACAGAACACCATCACAAAGGAAAAAAACTTCAGTTTCTGGGGTTTTGATCACTTAGGTTTGAAAATAAGCTTTTTATCTCAGTTGAAGACTTGCAGTGAAGTTAGAAAACACTGTTCATTTTTAGGTACCTTTAAAAATCCCTGAGATTAATTTAGATTTATAAGTATGATGTAACAGGCTTCAGCATCTGACTTATTGACAGTTAATGCTTTTAAAACTTTCCTTCCTTGCCAGCAAGACAAGTGCAATCAGATTGCATGTGCAGTTTCTGTGAAAGTTCAGTCATGGTAATAGTGCAAAATTCAAACTTCTGCCAGTGTTTTTTACCAACACTTAACCCCAAACAACACTACCCCAAAAAACCCCAACTCAGCATAAACTGTTCTAGAAGGTTTCTGTGCAAAGATGCTGTAAATTGTTAACCACTGCTGTGCTTCTTCACCTCGTAGGTAACTTAGTTACTTTATTATAAGCTGTGTACTGGAGGGAGGAACTGTACTCTGCAGAATGACATAGATATTTATACACGCTGTCTTAACAGAAATGTTTTATTTCTAGATACCTTGCAAGCATGTTTTCTGCTATGACTGTGCTATACTACATGAGAAAAAAGGAGACAAGATGTGTCCAGGGTAAGTTATCTCAAGATTTGTTATTAAAGGAAATGTAAGAAGGTAACTTAAATGTCTTATTTCAGGTACTCTATTAACATGACTCTTATTTATGTACATTTAGCAGAGGCAGTAGAGTACTCTGAACTTTCTATTTCCTGTTCCATATTTTTGGATTGTAAGAGATCAGTGTTTACTTTGTTGTTTTTGGGTGGGTAACCTGTTATTGCTGTAATTTGAAAAGGAATTAATGACAGTTTGATTTACTTAGTGAAAATGACTCATGTTTTAATGCACAGAAGAATTTGTTTGAGAGATGCTTCTTAAAAATTCTGCTCCATGACATTTTTATGTTCTTTCATAGTTACATTTCAATATTTATAAACTAGGTAAACTTCAAAATCATTGAAAAGTTTCTTTCATTGCTACAGTGGGGCAAAATTGTCAGTTCTAATTTGGCTAATTACATTAACAAGGAAGAATGCATGTTGAGCTGTCTGTGATGACAATAAATCAATATTCTCTTTTAATGTAGCTGTAACGAACCTGTGCAGCGAATCGAGCAGTGTGTCCGAGGGTCTCTCTTCATGTGCAGCATTGTTCAAGGATGCAAGAGAACTTACCTGTCACAGAGGGACTTACAAGCTCACATCAACCACCGTCACATGAGAGCTGGCAAGCCTGTTACTCGTCCTCCCATCGAACCCGTACATCCTCCTATCGCCCCGCCGCCGGCCGAGATTCCCGAGCGTTTCATAATGCCCCCCGAGAAGCACCACATGAGCCACATTCCGCCCAAGCAGCACATCATGATGCCACCTCCTCCTCTGCAGCACGTGCCACACGAGCACTACAACCAGCCCCACGAGGACATCCGTGCTCCTCCCGCAGAGATGTCCATGGCCCCGCCGCCCCCCCCGCCCCGTCAGTCAGGACACCTTCCGCATCTCCACGAGGAAGCACAGCAACCTAATAACTGTCCCCATCCAGGATGATTCCAGCTCGGGCGCTCGAGAGCCGCCCCCACCGGCACCCGCCCCTGCTCACCATCACCCCGAGTACCAGGGCCAGCCGGTGGTGTCGCACCCTCATCACATCATGCCTCCCCAGCAGCACTACGCGCCGCCCCCGCCGCCGCCGCCGCCCATCAGCCACCCGCTGCAGCACCCTCCGCAGGCGGCGGGCACGCCCCACATGGTGTACAGCCAGGCCCCGCCGCCCCCCCATGACCTCTGCCCCGCCGCCCATCACGCCGCCGCCCGGACACATCATCGCCCAGATGCCGCCCTACATGAACCATCCTCCTCCGGGACCTCCCCCTCCGCAGCACGGAGGCCCCCCCCGTGAATGTAAATGCTCCCCCTCCCCATCACTATAACCCCAACTCTTTGCCACAGTTCAGCGAAGATCAAGGAACTCTTAGTCCCCCTTTCACACAGCCTGGGGGAATGAGTCCAGGGATATGGCCGGCTCCAAGGGGGCCGCCTCCACCTCCGAGGATGCAAGGGCCTCCTGCTCAGGCCCCCCTTCCTGGACCACATCACCCCGATCAAGCCAGATACAGACCCTATTACCAATGATAAGAGCAACTGTATGAATAGAGAATGCCGTGAAGAGGATAAAACTAAATACAGAAGCCTTTTAATTAATTGTTTTGGGGTTATTTTGTTGTGTTTTTTTTTAAGAATACTGTCATTTTGACTGTAAGACATTTTGAGGTTTGAATCTTAAATGATTTTTAAGCCTTGGCCGTAGGACTCTTAACTTCAAATACTCTGTAGTGCTAAAATAAGTGGCTTAGTAGACCACAGTTGCATTTTAACAGAACTCCTGTTGCTAGTGTGGCTAAATTGTCCTAAGATGATCACTTGTAATATTATTTCCTGGAGACGATAAACACGTGTTGTACCATTCTGAGTATTGTTTTTGTTAAACCCAGTGTTTTTGTTAACCTGTGTACAATAATTAAATTGAAATATGGTTGTAAATGTGGTGAGTTTTATATGAAGTTAACATACACATAGTTCTGGGACACCATTTCAACACGTATACCTTCCAAGCAGCAGTGCAGTGAAATATTAAAGGAACTTTTTAATATTTCTCCTACTGCCATTTACCGTTACTCATGAGGATTTCAGGCTGTAATGAATTCTTGGCACTAGAAATCTGACATGCAGAATTCTGCATTTACTACATTCCAGCTTTTCCATTTTTTTCTTCATGCATCAAAATGAATCTATCAAACATAGAGCTTTGGGCATGACATGAAACCATGTATTGTGGGGTTTTTTTGTTTGAGTTTTTGGAGTTTGTTTTAAAGCTAGTTTTGATTCAGAAGGTTCTGTTTACATGTAAGCTGCTCAGTGGAGTTGAATTCAAACTACTGTGTTTACCTGTGGGTGTGTTTGTGTGGAAGTGGCTGTGAACTGGCTTGCCATGTCCATGAAAAGCAGCTTCTTTTAGGCAGGGAAATCACACTTGCCTCTCTCACTTTATATAATGTGTACAGTAAGAGAACTTCCCATTTGGATAATATGAAAAAAGTGGTCTGAAATCCCATGTGTAGAAATAAAAAGGTACACATTATTTATCTGCTTTGATTTTGTTGATCAGTCAGTCATTAGGTGTTTTGCTTTTCTCAAAAACTAGCAATATCAGCAGGCTTTCAGTTCGGTTTCTGTCCAAAATTTTTGTTTTGTGAGAATACATTTAAAGAGAAACATAATATAAAATGAGAAGGTTCCTTTTTAGTGCAGCTGGTAGCAGAAGCAGACACTAACAAGACAGTACTGTCTGTTGGTTGGAGTGTTTATCTTTCCATTTCTTAAAAGTATTTGCACTGAACCATTGTTTTTCCAAATGCCACATTTCTGGCAGTGGTGCTTTTAGATTAAGTCCTTTGGGATTTTTTTAAAGTTTGTAGTTTCCTACTGTTCTCAAATAATCTGAGCCATCTTAAAGCCTCAGTGTTACTTTTTATTTTGTAAAAATTCTTTTCCAGAATCATAAGTGTTAAATTTATGGAAGAGCTGTGACAGTGCAACATTCCAAATTTTGTATTTTTATGTCTAAACTTCATATTTTTAATTGGTAGAGCAAGGGCTCTTTAGATTTATTCTGTTCTTGACTGCTATTGATATCCTTGTGACCACGGCCAAATCTTTTAGACTGCCTTTCAAGTAAAACCTTCTTTAGAGACGAGAACAAATAAATTCTGGGGTATGCAAATGGCCAGTAAGTGTCAACTGCTTGAAAATCTGCTTAGCTGTAACATACTTCTTTCTAAGAGAGAGTTATTTGGTTTGGTTGCTCTGAAAACTAAGTCATTTTAAATAAAATACAGTGGTGAAGAAAAGAGGCTGATTGTGATAGTGTGATGAAATGGGCTGGTTGAAAATTTATGTTTCTATGCATATGAAGGCAAAAATGGCTCTGCCAGCATTCTTTTCTTTCAGTAACTAACAAACACATGACGAACTTTTGAGGGCCCCTTCTGTCACTGCAAAGTTGCCTGGGAGGAGGCACATTTGTGTTACAGCACGTGACTTCATCTGAGGAAAGCTGCCTGTCTGATCCTTGGCCTTTGGCTCTGCCAGCCGAGCTGAGGCCCAGCAGCACAGCTGTGTCACAGGGCTCAGAGCGCTCCAGCTGCCTGTGCTGGGACAGGGAGGGCCGTGCTCCACTTCAGCCCTGCTCTGGGTTTGGGAAAATCAGACATTCTGGAATGAGCCACTGGCCACCGTCACAGGTGGTGAGGAGATGAGGCCGCTATTTCCACCGTGCTGGGTTTTTGCAGTAAGTCAGGTTGCAAGCTTCTGTTTCATGTTCGCCCATCTCTTAACCCAGATGAAGAGTTCAAGACATTTCTGTGTCCAAAGCTATTCCTGAAGTTACTCTGAAAGTGCTTTCCTGAAGATGCTGAGGCAGATTGATTAAGGGAAAACAGCAGTTTTTGCTCTATCAAGAAGCACAGAAGATGAATGTATCTCTATCATTGTCACTGTAGACAGTGTGTGAGAATCTTTTTCTCTGTATTTGAAACAAAGGTGACGCATGTCATAGGGACAATGATGTATTACCCAAAAAATCAGTGGGATCCCTTGAGCTGGTTAATGACCATGGACCAAAAGTCTGTGAAAGAGAACTTAGCTGAAAAGTCATCCTATATAGGCAGGTCTTGGACTTGAGTCAAATTTCTATGTTGTCTTGTAAGAGGAAGACTTAAATATATTTTTTTAATTATTAAATCTGGATCAGATTATATATATAAATCTATTACCTATGTAACTAAGGGCACTGTTGATATTTCCATATTTACAAAGTTTAAAAATGCTTCCTCTGCTTGAAACCCTGTGTTAACTCTCTTTTCAATTTGTTTATGGGTTTTGTGTATGTTTTAGGGTGTTTTTTTCCCTTGATTTGTTGGTTGGGTTGGTTTTTTTATAAATACCTGGTCATTTTACTGAGACGTCACAGAATTCATGTGTTGTATTTAATTGTGTAATTGACAGAGTTAGAAATGGTGAGATGTGATTTCTTTGGATTCCTTCTTACTGTAAAGACAAACTTTTGCATTTAATTAATTATGATTTATTTTGAATAAACCTCCTTGTCTGTGGCAGTGATCTCCTTCCCGAAGCATTGCCAAGCAGATCTCAGGTTTCAGAGAGAACTCTGACATTTAAATTTGTCAGCCATTGCAGGTTCCTCTAACAATGTCGCATAAGCAATGAAAAAGAGTTTGAGATGCTTTGTGTTCACCATGGAAAGAATGAAAGGACACCAGCAGATGGCCTGAAAACACCTGTGCTTTAGATGCTTGTCTCCTTACACTTTCTCCTTGATCCTATCTCTGACTTTGCTCAAAGAGTTGCCTGCAGCCATGCATACTTTATAACCAGGGGACCACTGTGTGAACTATACTTTCTGTTTGTGGTGTTTTTTTTTTAAATACTGTTAACTTAAAGACTTGTTACCTACATGTGATAAGTCATATTTTTCTTCTAAAAAGAAGAATTAAAACTCTGAATTATTTTTTTTAAATCTGGTCCAAGAGAATTATAAAACGTTACTGGATGAATTTTCCACTTCTTTTCACTTCCTGCTCTCAAAACTGTCAGACACTGTTTCTTATAAACTGAAGTGGAAGTAACTCCACTATTATCTAGCTCCACTTTTGAATTTGCACACATAGCAAGGGAGAAAATTGCCTTCCCCTTAGTGGAAGTGAGGTGTTCTCAAAAACACATTTGTGGATATGCTTTCCCTGTGGATCAAGTCTGGACACACCCCTCTCAAACTGTTTTCTGCTCCATAAAACTTGTGTCTGAATTTGAGTTGTTTCTCTCTGTGTGCATTGCTGAGCTGGTGACAAAAGCAGGCCCAGGTTCACAGCAGAAGGTCCTGTCTAACCTGGGGAACTGGAGGAGCACTGTGCGTTGGAGCTGCAATGGAATATTCAATGTATGGGAAATAAGTTTGAACTTTTTGTGTGTATGACACAGCGTCCAGTGCAGCAGAGAGATGTGCAAGGTTTGGATTCATTTCCACCCTGATTACACTTCTAAAGTAAATATCAGTATTATGCAAGTTGTATTTCCCTTTGTGTTTATGGTGTTAAAAACGATTCTTAACAATTCATAAATCATCTTGATACAGTAATTGTCCCTTCACAATTGTGAGCTTTTGCACTGTGTTCAGATGTCTTATACTCACACTAGTGATTCACACTGGCCAGTTTGCAAACTGAACTGGCTGAACTTGTTTGGGCAATGTCAGTGAAAATAACAATGTTTAAATCCCCTTTTAGTCTTGACTTAGCCATGAGACACCAACTTTAGAAACTTTCCCTGCTCTAAATGTGATCTCTTTATTCTCTTGAATATGAGGCATTAATTTGTTGGTGTTTTTTCTTCTTTTTTAAAATTTATTTTCAATGTAGACTCAGTCCATGAGTGCAAGAGATTAAAGTATTAAAAAATACAGCATATGTCCTGAAATGTGTGGGTGGAATAGCAGCAGGAAGCCGGTAAATTAGCTCAGTCATGATGAAACTTTAGTGAGCAATTTTGATAATACAACTGAAGTGATTCCTGAGTGCCAGTAAGGCTCATTGTAACACACTTCTGGTAATGGGAAGAGTGCTAATGTCTGTGGGCAGGCAGGAATGTTTCCATTCTTGTGTAGTAATGTTTCACAGAAGAACTTCAGCATAACTGCTTAGGGAAAAAGCCCCAAATGAGTAACTAAATAGAAGTAAGTATGTGTCAGTCATCAAAGGTTTTCTTCAGTTTTATTTGTGAAAGCCACTGCTTGAACACACCTCCAAGATAATTTATGGTGAATTATTTCCTCCACTAAATAAAATCACTTAAGTGCTGATGATTGTTGCTCAACTTGTCCTTTGCCATTTCTGGGCCAGGTAAACTTTCAGGTGTTTTCTTAGGAAGCGTAAGGGAGCAATGCATACAGACTGAGAAAACAAATGCTCCACACTCAGCATGGGGATGAGGAGTAGGGAACTATGAGTAGCATTTCAGTAAGGAAGTGCTTAAGGATACTTCTCCCTTAATAGGAACTCAGTTTGAAATGGAAAAAAATATGGGTTTGCATGTAATAATCCACTCTTCATTGGGACTAAGACCTTGAATAAACACTTTTAATATTTTGTTTCTGTATTTCACATTGCACCACAAAGTGATAATCAGACTTGAGAGTAGGCTTGAGCATCACTGGCTCTCTGGCTTCTCCATTTTCCATCCCTCTTGCTGGCTATAAAATTGTTATTTAGTTACAAAGTCTCTGTACTGTACTGAAGAGAGGTAGGCTTAGGATATGTGATGAGAAATTATAAACCTGTCAGCTCTCCAAAAAGCAGGTATGGAATTTGCCTTTTTTGCTTAATTCCTGAGTAAATTACTAAAATGCAGTATATGGTAGAGTTCTAACTCAGTAGCAACAACACCCAATGCAGGATATTTAGAAACCTAAATAGTCAGGTTTCTGAAAGTCTCTGTCTCAAAAATAAAGCAGTAAATCTGCATCAGCACAGTATCCCACAAGATGTTATCATCTGCATGAGAGTAAACTGCCCAGAAAAATGCTAGTATTGGAATAACAGAGAGTTGCAGAAATAACCAGTACCTGGAGGGAATATCTCATAAAGCATCAGAAGTACAATTGCTGCTGGTATCAACATTGAAAAAGAAGGAATAGGGTGATTTAAGAATATGGCAAGTAGCTGGTAGGGATGTGTGACATGGGAGTGCAAAGCTCTCTGGCCAAGGCTGTCTATGTACCGTGTCCATTTAAGAAAAGGTGAATAGTTTTGAAAGGGAAATTTATCCTGTGTGGCACTGTGCTGTGTCAGAAAAGTCATTAGTATAGAAATGTTCTGCGATGTGCAATTTAGAAAATAATCTTTTTTATTAACCTGAAGCCTGTAAAAAATCCCAAATGGTTTTGAAGTGCAGGATGTGGTATTCCACCAGGTACTACACTTCATATATTGCTTTTGATAGGGATGTTTGCCTGGGTCTGTATAGGTGCATGTGAGCACAGGACTGAAAGGAGCAGCTGGAGTCTGACAGTTCAGATTACACTAGTATGATGTGGTATCATGGTTTTTATGAACATGTTTACATCTCATCCTAAAAGCAGTTTAGTTTTTTACTCCTCTTGTTCCATCTGGAAAGGATCTCACCATTGTAAAAATGAGAAACCATCTTCTAATATCTTGTTCATGTTTAAATTTGTCCAGTTGGTTTTTCCCCCCCCCTTACAGAACAATATTATTTTTTCATCTTGCATAACTTTTTCTCTATCCTTGGTTAAATCCCTGTATCTATTTCTCTTTTTGCCAGTCCTTAGATACAGGCTCTCCATTTTACAAAGATCCTCATAACAATTTTCTTCATTTACATTTGATTTCATCTTTCTTGAACTGGAGAGCTCAGTCCTGAAGTTCAGACTATTTAGAGTGAAATTTCCCCTGTGCATTGTACAGTATCACAGAATCAAGAACGTGCTGGGTTGGAAGGGACTCCAACGTCTGGCCCTGCACCATCCCTGCAAGTCAGCCCATGTGCCCAAGGGCATTGAGCTCTGTCAGGCTGGCGCTGTGACCACTGCCCTGGGGAGCCTGTTCCAGTGCCCAAACACCCTCTGGGGGAAGAACCTTTTTCTAATTTCCAATCTAAACCTCCCCCATCACAACTTGAGGCCACTCCCTCAGGTCCTGTCACTGGTGACCACAGAGCAGAGATCAGTGTCTGTCCCTCCTCTTCCACCCATGAGGAAGCTGTAACTGCAGTGAGGTCTCCCCTCAGTCTCCTCCAGACTGAACAGACCAAGTGACCTCAGCCACTCCTCACAGGGCTTCTCCTCAAGGTCCTTCACCATCTTCATTGCCCTCCTTTGGACACTCTCTGATAGTTGAATGTCTTTTTTATATTGTGGTGACCAAATAACTTGCTTGTTCTGGAAAGATCTATGGTGTAATACTCTATTTTTTTTGGAAGGCTGCATTGGAAGGGCAATTTGGCAGTGTGCTAATTGCACCTGTCTTCAGGCACTGCTGTGCTGATTATCTGGTACATGACACATACCTGATGGTGAATCTGCCATGGCACGCTCAGGAGAGCAGTGGTTGGTGTGAGCAGCTGCTCACCTTCCCCATGGTGTCTGCAGGAGGCAGCACCTCTGTGATGCCACCGAGGGCCACGTCTCCCACACCATGTCAGCCACATGATCACCCACTACAGAAGCACAGCTTGTTATTCATCTGCAAATGGCATGAGTGTTTCCTGAAAGCTGAACTTGTCTACTTTTGTCTTCAAGCTCACCTAATTCTTTCTATATACAAAATCTCCTCAATTTTAATACTGACTCCCAGCTTGATTCTCATCAGGTAACTCCACATTAAAAAATAACTAAAAAAAAGATGAAAATAATTAACAGATTTTGTTTTTAACACCTGCATACTGCAAAGGTAAAAACTGTAGTGCAGAACACTTTCTCCTTCCTTTCAGCCCTTCTTCAAGTCCAAATGCACATTTCTGGCTCACCCCAGCTTGACTGGAAGTTGAAACTAGGCTTTGAAAACTAAAAACTCTTGTGATTTCAGAGTGCTGTTTCTTTCAGACTCCAGGAATGGTTCCATTTTCCTCTAGGCTGAAGATTTTTATACCTCTAGCACTTGCTATAAGAAATTAAAAGTTCCATCACGGTGGGCATTGGGTGTTCTTCTCTGAAAGTTGTGATGTAGCTCATCTTCAAGCCTTAGACTCGCAGTAGGGGTTAACTGACAGCAGTTGTGCAGAGTACCACAGTAGGCTCTTTAAGCTGAAGCTCCCTGCCCGAGTGTCCATAGATCCAGGCAATTCAGCCTGCCCACCTGGAGCTCCACACCCACAGCTCCTCCAGGCAACTTCTGGGGCCAGTGTCTGTCACAGGCTGGTCTCACTGGCTGTGAGCTACCCTGATGGTACATGGACCAATGCACATACATTCTCTGAAACCATGGTGGGTCACTCTCTGTGTATATACAATGGTTCACTATAAATGTATCCTCCCTTGTGCACTTTACACAAGCCCAATCCAAATCAATGAACCTTGTTTTGATCTGAAAATCCTGTGTCTTTCCTGAACAATCTTCATAATTAGATACATTAGTCACTATGTGCACTGTGCTTATGCTTGTGGTAGTAAGCTGAGAGCAAGTTTAACTCAGTCTACTAAATATCTTACAAACCATCAAGAAAACTTTATTCAAGTTATATACATGCTGAAGATAAAATATCACTCATAACTATTATTCTGTGGTATCCAATACAAGATTTCAAATATTTATAGATTCTCAAGTAACTGTACAGGTTGTCTACAAACTGTGGTATGAAACAAGAAAATCTGTGTGATTTTAGCCTCTCTATATAAATATATATATATGTATATATAAATACATTTATATATACAGAGACACATAAAGACTAACAAGTCCATTACAAAGCCTGGAACATAACTATATGTAGTAAATCCTTCTTAAGGTATTTAGAAGTATCCTTCTGTCTTCATGCTCATCACACACTCATCTTCTGTGACATTGTGTTGCTGGAGGATATTATACTTAGGAAGTTATGTCTAAAATTTTGTTTCTGTTGGAATCTGTAGGGAATAAAAAAAAAAAATAAATTCCACATTCTGTAAAGAACAGCCAGGGTAGGTGTGATCTGGTAAATTAAGTGTAAGTATTTGATCCCCTAAAGCATTTGGGTGGGAAGACTGGGGTCTGACATTTCCTCCTTAGAGGGTTGGCCTGTGCTGGATACTGCCCTTCTCTCTATGTGCTGAAAGGCTGCGTGTGTCCCTTCCTTGTCTCTGTCTCCAGACTCTCCTTCTGCCTGAGACATTTAGATAAACTGGACTAATGTTGACTTCTCTGCCTCAGGGCCATTCTACCAGTGACTTTATCATGGAGGAGCTGTGGTGGACAGGTGAGGAGACCAGGTGAGGCAGCCTTTGCCTGCCTTCCCTCTGCTCCGTGCACACCGCAAGGCTCGAGAGCCGACCCCATCCCTCTTACCCCGGTAAGGCTTTGCCCTAAGCCACATCCCATGAGAAAACTGTCCAGTGGCTTTCTGCCTGGGCTGACACAAGAGCTCAGGTATGAAGAAGCTTTTGTTATCTGACCTAGCCATTCCCATGAGCAGCTCTTTTGGGCTGCACTGTCTACAGCTGGAGGGCCACAGCCAGAGCCTTACTGTGCACTCGCGGCTGCGCAGTCCGTTCCTGGGGATGATGACATAGTCACTGCTTCTGCCCTTCTCCTGCAAAGAGCAAAGAAGTTGTGGGTTAGGAAATGGATTGCTTTTCTTTTTCGGTTCATCATTTTTTCACATTAAAGAAGGTCTTGATTTTTAAATCTCTGGAACATGCCTGGGATGTTGACAAAGAAGAAAGGAAGCTCTCACTTGTCAGGCTTTTTTGACCTCCACCGCATCTCTGGGTCAGTGCAGAAGATCTGGACCAGCTCAGTTAAGTGGGATTAGACAGTTTCCACATGAGCAGCATTCTGGGTCTGGTACATTTAAACACATTCATTGTATACAGGATCCTTTCTTGATCTTGATTTAAGAATGCTCCCAGAAAGGCCATCACCAAATCTGGCAGCACTAATTTGTCCACACTACTTTAGCACTCCTTTTGAAGACAGACAGGGCTTGAAAGCCTATATGCAAGCAGCATAAAGTCTGCATTTCAAGAGCCACTGCAGCAACTTGAGCAGTCTCTGCTGGGTGGGTGACCACAGAGGTGCATGGTGGATGGGCACTATGCTCTTCCCAAAGAGGTGACTTGAAGTCCACAGCCAGGCCAGCCACCAGTGGGGATTATTCACTCCTTTCACAAATGGTTTTCCACGCACCTGAACCAGGAGCCACTCTTGTTCTTCAATTTGATTGGAGACCAGCTGAGTTTTAATGACTATGTTTTTGGAAATAGAGACAATGTAGCTCACACAGCTGTAGCCGTGCAGGGCGCTGCTGAGAGCCTGGCAATACTGGAAAGGCACTAAAATAATGAAAGATGAAGACTGTAGTGTTACCTCAGCAAGCTTTAATTTGGGGGAGTTGGCTATGTCCTTCTTCAGCAAAATGTGTAAAACTGCATCATGAATGGTGAGGAAAAACATGGATGGCTTAATCTCTTCATCAAAAAATGCACTTCTCTCCAGTTTGTCCAGGAGGCCCTCTGTGAGTGAACAAAATCAAAGCACAAGTGACCTGCAGGCCTTAAAAAGGAAGAAATTGTGCATCCTGAGCATGCCCACCGAGTGAACACGGGAGCTGTGGTTCAATGCACTGTTTTATTTATTAGAGCAGATGGCTTTATGGATATCAAGAGGATGGAACATAAATGCCCATCAGTAGTTCCCTGCTCTATGCCAGGCAGGAAGGAATTTGAGTCCCTTTTCTTATTCAATGCCAAGCCCAGGGTGCACAATGGTGGGTCCTGCAGCCCAGAGCTGTATGACACAGCAGTGGCCATAGGTAAAAGGAGCCATCACACATGGTCCCAGCCTTTTGGGGACAGCATGGGAGTAACAATTTCCCATTTAGTGGGACCTGTTTGCTGTCCAAGACTGGAAGGTAAAACTGGGTGATCCTCCACAGCCATACTCAGTGGTCAGCAGGGGAGGCAGTGGGATGAGGCATCTGTGGTGATGCCAAAGCAAAGGCCAGTACTCACCGTACGCCCCAGCAATGTAAACGTCAATGTCGAGCCGGACAAACTCTTTCAAAGTCTGTTAAACCAGAAGGAGGCACCATTTAGATTCTGCTGGGCTTGCTGGTCAACATTACAGTGATTAGCCACTGCAAATATACCAACCACTCTATGATATTTAAGATCTATGAGGGTAAGTGGATCTAGACTCAAACTCTGTTGCACATAGAGGCAGGACAATCTCTTCACATGGCTGCAGACAGGGGTGGCCAAGCCTTTTGAAAAGAGGCAGTATTGAAAAGGTTTAGCTCACAGAGAGGTAGGTGATCTTTCATAAGTTGTATGGCTTTGTTGTATCTACATGATACATAATGAAACTAAGAAAAATTACTTCACAATCTTCTGGGGGAGATTTCTGTAACTTGAGCAGAACTAAAATTCCCACTGTCATGGTGGGTCTTAAGTTCCTATGGAAATGCGCACCCTCTGTGTCTCCAGACAGTTAACTGTAGCTGCTACTGCTGAAAATGTTGTGCCTTTTGCTTTGTTCAAGGTTGTCTGGGCAAGCAAAGGCAGGAGCAGAAATGTAACTCCAATGTTCCAACTCCAGCTGGGTGTTCAAAACTATATTTTATATCTACGTTTCTGCAAAGCTTCCCAAAATCTTATCAGGTGAAAAAAGGGTATCACAGCCAACACTTTAATTCCAAGACAATTTATATTGATTATTTAAACTATTTCTAAAACATTTTCTATAGAAAATGTACATTCAAATTCACATAAACTCAAGGTTTGCCACTGGCCTTACAGTCATGTAGCAATGCCTTTAAGAAGCAGACTACAAACACAGAATAGAATCATAGAATGGTTTTGGTTGGAAGGGACTTCAAGATCTCTTGTTCCGAACCTCTGCCCTGGACAGGGACACTTTACACTGGAGCAGGTTGCTCAGAGCATCATCCAACTTGCTATTGAAGAGTTTCAGGGATGGAGCATCCACAGCTTTTCTGGGCAACCTGTTCCAGTATTTCACCACCCTCGCAGTAAAAGATTTCTTCTAATCTGGACCTGTCCTCTTTCATCTTAAAGCCATTGCCTCTTGTCCTGTCACTGTATACCCCTGTAAGAAGTCCCTCTCCATGCTTTTTCATAGGGTCCCTTTAAGTATGGAAAAGCCATACTTAATAGTACAGCCTTCAGAGCCTTCTCTTCTCTAGGCTGAACAACTCCAGCTCTCTCAGCCTTTCCTCATAGGAGAGGTGCTTCAGCCCTCTGGTCCTTTCCATGGCTCTCATCTGGAACTGTTCTAAGATGTCCATGTCTTTCCTGTGTTGGTGACCCCACAGTTGGTCACCTACCTCAGATGAGGTCTCATGGGAGTGGAGTAGAATCTCTCATGAGAGTGGGGAAGAATCACCTGCTGGTCACACTTCTTTTTATGCAGCCCAGGATATGACTGGCTCTTTGGCCTGTGAATGCACATTACTGGGTCATGTCCAAATTTTCCTCCACCAGCATTCCCATGTCCTCCTCTGAAGGACTGCTCTCAATCAATTGATTCCCCATTCTGTGTTGATACTGGGGACTGCCCTGATCCACCTGCAGCACCTTGCACTTGGCCTTGTTGAACTTCATGAGGTTCAGGTGGGCCCACTCCTGTCCAGGTCCCTCTGGGCACCATCCCTTCACTCATGTGTATCCCTCAAGTGTAACTGCATTTGTAAGATTTTCTCTCATATGATCACTGTTTGTCTCATGAACTGTGATTACCTTTCGGAGGATTGTCATGGCAGAAAAATCAAGGAAGGACACAGATGAGAAATCCAGAATGATGCTGTGGAGGTTGACCTGGGGTACAGTGATGCCAGGGGGGAGGTCAGTGCTCCAGTTGATCCGAATGGGCAAGTCTGTCATGATGGTGGGCTGGTCCAGCTCCTCTATCTTGTTATTGTCCAACTCTTCCTCTGACTCATATGTAGGGTTAGCCATGCAAATCAAGCCCTTCTGTGTTGACATAGAAAAATGTCATAATTAGTTCTCTTCTTTAATACCAGCCAGGGTAGTGGTACTTCTCACACAAGGGCAAGAGTAATGGCAACACACAACTGATCTTCCCACGAGACAGAGCAGGACCCACCTGGAAAGTTCTGTCTCTCCCTTGTCTGGAGAAATATGGAAATTATTTAATCATCATCATAATCACCTGATAATGGCTTTTTATTGTTTCCTGAAGCCAGTTGCCAGACATATTTTAATTCAGTAATGCTGGAACAAGTCAACAAAAGGCATGCAGGATTTGAGCTGGGAGAAAACCAACTTTATCCTACCATTAATGCAGAAAGATATTCACTTCTGTGGGATCTGATCCTGCTATTTGTTGCCCAACAAAACTCCAGTGGACATGCACAAGCTCAGCCCATGGTAAATCTGTAGGTCTCTAACTGTGACAGCCATTTAAAATCTTAGTTTTGAAATGTGTTTATGTCATGAAGTGGCAACTTGGGGAATAGTATATCTAATTAAGGAAGGCAGGCTATGAGGTCCTTTTCTGCCATGTAAAACAGGGAGCTGGTTGCTCCCTCACCCTGGGGAGTTGTCCCCACATATCTTTTTACGGAGAAAAGCAAGGCACAAATCTACCCAAGAATATTTCTGGGTTTCACATTCTCTGAACTTCAGAGAAAGGAAAAACAATTCTTATCATTTGCTGTGCCTGTGTTTGTGCAAAAGGAGAATGCAATATGGAGACTGTTTATCCAAAGTGATGGTGTTCTGTTTCCTTGGCCCATCGGGGCCAAGTGTGTGTGAGTTGGGACTGTCGGGGGACAGTTATGAGACTCTGTGCAGGGTGTTCAATGGAGTGCTTGGCACATTCAGTTTAGATGTAATGTAATATAGTGTAATATAGTATAGAATAATATAGTATAATAAAGTAATTAATTAGCCTTCTGACATCAATGGAGTTCTCCTCGTCATTCTCTCCCCTCGTCAGGGATCCCTGCGAATACTGTAGGGGGTTGCCTGACATACCGGTGTCACTTGCAGCTCTCCTTTCTTCAGCATCTTCCTAATCTTCCTCAGAGCTTTATTGCGTTTCCTCAGGACTCTCAGTGGGTTGAAGCCAACCTGCAAAACCAGCACTTTGAATAATTAAACAAAACAATACCTCTGTGACACCAAGGGAAGGACAAAGCATCTCATAAGGTTTTTTGTTACAGTCATGATGACTGTAGTTTGAACTTGATGTTGTCTGCCACTTTTCACAAATTCAAGCTAGGGCTCTTTCTAGGTTGGAAGGTCTATGGGAATGGCTGCAACTGAGGCAGAGCTATCTGTACTGCTTTAGGATGCCAGCATGGACAGCATTATAGCAGTGACAGTGCTGTGCACAGGCCAGTAACTCCAGCAGGCTGGCACAGTGCTGGCATCTCCTACTCATCTGCTTTGTGAGGTGGTCACCCAGGTGGCCAAGATCTGAGAGGTCGTGGTTGTATCTGCTTTGTGCCTCCTGACTGCAGTGTGGGTCATTCACCCACTCTTTTTTCCTAAAGAAGAAAGCCAGATTTTATCATGTTGCCTTCATATGTCTCTTGAAACTCTGAGCTGGTTTTAACAGAATTAGATGGCAGGTAAATTAGGCTAATAATAAAATTAGGCCAAAATACTAAATTCCTGCAAGTCTTCTGCCTCATCCATCTAGTGTATAGAGGAGAAAGATGTTAGAAGTATCTGTTTTTGTAGAGAAAGAGTAG